>OY979701.1:16247632-17447632 GCA_963855925.1 Inga laurina | reverse complement strand
CAACGAATACTTTCCCTATAAGAGTGGGAAATCTGCAAGTCCCAGTCCGAAAGAATAAGGGATCTAGTGGCTAGGATAACCTCGTATAATGGGTGTGAAGTAGGACAAGTAGACCGTAATAGGTGAATAGCTTGAAGGGAATCGGTGAATAGTTTGATTTTGGATAAACCCATCTGCTTGCATATATGTAGGCCTCTGTAGATTGCATGAATTTCTGCAGCCGTTGGGAATGAGTGTCCTAACTTCTGTTGAAATCCGCGTATCCATGTGCCATGATGGTCACGAATGACTCCTCCGCAAGCGGCCTGACCTCCATTGAGTACGGATCCATCAACATCTATACGGACGAAATCCGGATCCGGTGGTTCCCAATGAGCTACCCCTCTCTCTGGAACATGAAATATCTGTTGATGAAATCGTCCGCTCTCCACCCCTTCCGAGAGGTGAAACAGGCATCTATGAACTATCTCTTGTGGCTTCTCAGCTACACCTTCGAATGCTTGACTGCATCTGTTCTTCCAAAGAAGCCAGCACGTTGTACTGAAAACTCGTTGCCATGACCATCTAGAGGTTCTCTTATTGCCTGGTGAGTGCTGCATGTTCCATTGTAGCCATTCCTGCAAACAACCACTAAAAAACATAGAATAATATATGGGGTTAGTTACAGAGGACCACACCCTCTGGGCGTGGTCACAATCTCTCAATACATGGAGGATGCTCTCCTCACTCTCACACTGAAAAGGGCAAATGTTTGGGACATTTGGATTATGTCTCGCTCTTGTATCATTTGTTGAAAGCCTCTCATGGAATACTTGCCACATAAAGAATTTGACTCTTTCCGGAATTCCCCAGTGCCATAAGTGCCCCCAGTGAGGTTGGGAACTGAGGTTTTGCTGATGATAGATCCTAACGTAAGCTGACTTCACACTAAAATTACCGTTGGGAGCATTTCTCCAACAAATCACGTCATCACCAGTTCTTGTTGGGGGTGTCACCATCATAATCTTATCTACCACCCAAGTGGGAAGAAAAGATTCCCATTTGGCTCTATCCCAATGACCCGTCTGTGTTGTAAAGGAACAAACCCGAGCATCAAATCAATAAGTGATTTGATGCTTTACTTGACAATAAAAAAAAAATAAATGTGTCAATTTAAAGGAAGTTTAAAAGCCAATAAACTTTCCCGACTCTCTAGCTAGAAGTGTCTCCACAACCTAGCTCGCGCACACAACAACATAACTAAAAGAAACCAAATCAATAAGTAAACGAGAGCGTTTTGGATGGGAATCGTGAAACTGCAATGAAAGCATTTGAATTGTGTGGATGCGAATATATTGAAATATTTTTGCCACAGTGAATAATCAAGTATCTAATTTGACTAGTTTAAAGAAGTTAGTTAAATTAGTTAACATGACATGTTTTCTCTAACACCCTAATCTTCTTCTTTCTTGATTATTATTGAGGGAACATCAATAATAATAAATTAAAAAGATATTGACAAATATGGAAAATATTTTTACATTTGGGACCAAGATTAACTCTATAACTAGGTCATACATTAAGAACCAGATGAGCAACTGGCACAATTTTTATTTTAAAAAATTCAGTTAAGATAATGCAATAAATAATTTAAACCCTTGAATAAAAATGCATCACATAAAGAAAATAGGATAATACACAATTTTATAACGTGGAAAAATCTTCAGTATAGAAGATAAGAACCACAGTACGTAGTCCAGGAAAATTACACTTATAGCCTACTCTCTTTTCTTTTCTTTTTTCATATTTTTTTTTTCCTTCCCCCTGTTTTTGATCACTTGAACTCGTAACAAACACCCTAAAACACATATAGGCAACAACACAACTAATAAAAATAATTAAACTGTATATTTTTTTAAAGGATATTTAAATATCAGTCTTCAATAGTCAAAGCTTCCGTTGAAGATGAACTCCTCACATCAGTGTGGTTTCCTTTAGATTGGACAGATGGGAAGATCACTTAATATCCATATTTCGTAGTTGTTGCTTTGCTTTTATATTTTCTTTGAATCTCATTATGTCATAAAGACTCTTCTTGTTCTTCTATTCTTTAAGGGCTGACTGTTTGATCTCACATTCTTCGATTTCTTTTTCATTTCTGTACAATTCAGCCTAAAACTTAGAGAATTTCTCCTTCAACTCTGCTTCCTTTAGCTGAGCCTCAGCCAAAGAACTCTCTTTATTGTGAATTTCAGACAGAAGACCAATGGCTGCTTCCTTTCTCTTTGAACGTTCTTCAACGATAATAGCTTCTCTTTTTGTTCAATCTTGTTGAATGTGTCAATTGTAGCTTGAAGGCCATGAGAGGGAGCTCCATCTTCAGAATGATGGCGAAGTTTGCTTTGTTTAGAGTAAGCCATTTCATTCAGACTCATCTTCAATGAGCCTTCTAAGTCAGCGAGAGCCTTACTCAATTCGTTATCATCTTCAAGAGCTGCAAATTTGGATACATTAGTCATGTGACCTTCCATTTCAGCACCTTAATCCCTCCATCATTCGAAACAATCTCATCAAATCATTTTCTATAAATTGCTGATGGTTTCCTTAGTCAAGCTTAATTTGTTTCTCAGTGGAGGTCTCTCTGGTTGATTCATGATTTTATCCTGTTGAAGCCAATCAAATGAAGCAAATTAAATAGAATATAATAAAATAAAATGCCTTTTCCCCCTCTCATGTTTGTGTATAAGGCTATAGAAGCAGAGTTAATAATTCCTGGCCTTCTTAATAAGGTGCATATATTGAAAAGAATTGCTCATACTAGTTGGTTTACTTCGATATTAATTTGAAAAGAAGGCAACATATAGTGAATTCAAAATACGCACCAGTTCATTTTAGCATAACTGGCAAGAAAAACAGCACAAGGTATTAAGTGTTAGGTCATGATGTCTTTGTTAGTTGAGATGAAATGATTTTACTGATTTCACATGAGAAAATAAATATGTGATTTCAGTACACATATACACACAGTATATCAAACAATATATTATTAAAAAATAAATCTATATTTTATAAGGAAAATTAATCACTTGCCTAAATTAGTGACTGTCAAGTAGTGTCAACGCACGTAATAATGTAAAGAGACGAGAACCTAACGGTGGACAATTATTAAGGAACAGATCGCTTCGTTTCCTTTCTTTGATTTTTTTTTTTTTGGTTTTGTCTTTCTTGGAAGAAATTGCTTAGGGGAGAGAATCAAACTATAGTTCGAAAGCGGAAAGAATACAATTGGCTATGAGCATCGAAAAAGTATTTGTGCGCGCGCGCGAACATACATACATAGCCATTTGTACACACACACACACACACACATATATAACATATATATATATATATATAAATCGGCTCAACATTTCACTTCATTTTTGTAAGAAAAAATGAAAGGCAATTATGTATGCTTTGTTTTTTACATTGGTTTTTTTCGGGTATGATAAAACCTCACATTCATAACACAGCAGGTATAACAATAACGGAAATGATACCACTAAACAAAGCAATAAGCAAACAACACTGAAATTTATTTATTTATTTTTTGGCCAACACTGAAATTGATTGAGTCACAATAGTTTTCCTCCTAGGAACTTAGAGATTAGATCAAAAGATAGCTAACACTCAATAATTCACACAAAAGCATAATTTTAATTTGAAAGTTTTTTTATGCGTTATACATGCTTCTTTTTAATCAAGTCTTTTGGAAATTTTAATTTCCCCATGAATTAGTCAGCCGCAATTTGATCAGTCCCTTCACAATTATTGCATACCGTTATAGGCTCAATTATATATAATTTTTATATCCTTGTATTGATATTAAGACTGTAAAACACACAAAAAATAAGTTAAAAATTTAATTATCATATTTATAATTTAATTTAAAAAAATTCTTTACTCTATGGCCTACGCTTCTGATTAATTAATGCCATACTAAAAAAAATATACTCTATAATATTCAAGTCCTTTTTGTTCTCTGTGTGTGTGTATTATATACCGTTAGCACTAACTTAATGATAACCAAGAAGACCCGGAGAGTGTTTTTAATCAGTCGCTTTATTTATTTAACTTTGTTCGAGAGAATAAGATCCAGATTGAAGGCAATAAGATTCCTGATCAAAGCGAAGTTTTGATCAAATGGCAATAAAAATTTTACTGTTTAGTTTTGAAAGTTTTCTTCCTTAGTGTTCTCTCCCTTCATCTTTTGCTACTTTTCCTTTCATCCAAACCATGCTTAAAAGTTTATTCACACTAATCTGTGCATCCCTGGCACATCATACCTAGCTCCCAAACACGTGAACATATAATTAGTTACATTACTACAGATTTTACACATTTATAATGCTTAATACATAATAGTTACAACTAATAAATACTATATATGTCGAGGTGTGAAGGTCGCACAAGGATATATAATGCTTCAAAGTAACAGTTATTCATGCGCATCGTCATGTATTGTGGGGCAGAATTCATGAAAACACAAAAATAATGGTTGTACATTGTTAATAACCATCATTTATTTAGTTAGAAAATAATAGTTCTTAATACACAACCATCATTTAACACTTACAAATGATTCGTCTTCCAACTTTATATCAGTGAAAACACAAACATAATGGTTATTTCTATTGACCGTAAAGTATGAACGATAAAAACCACATTTCATAATAAGCAACCGTCATGTAAATAACAAATCTAAGAAGCACATTTTAAAAGATTTGTTTGGTACAACACCAAGTACTAGTTCTTCTAAGTTAAATACTTTAGAGCAAAGTATTTAACTCTATTTATACTGACATATTCCTTTTATTCTTATCACTTTTCTAAAAAGCACCTTTCCATAACCTCATCCTTCTCTTTCTCATCATGGTCAGACACAAGAGGGCTCTTTCCATTCGTTGTCATCCTCCTCCTCCACAAGCCCCTCCTCCCCACCACTGCCTCCTCCACCACCACCACCACCTTCACAAGCTCCTCCTCTTCCTCCTCCGCCTGCTCTGCCTCCTCCTCAAATGGAGGCTCTGTTGCAAATGTTGACTAGCCTTTATCGCTCCACAATGTGTCTCGGTAGGCACGCCCATAATCTGAACAGGAAGTTGGACCTCATACTTCATCACAATCAGGTTGTATATGATCACTTCCAGTCAGACCCTTTAGCTCCTTCCTCAGACGTTGATGATGTGCCAAATGAGGGGGATAGGGGTAGGAGAAGGAGCACAACAGTAGTGGTGATAACTGAAAACCACTACTGCTTTTTGTATTTTGTGAATATTAAAAAAATTAATCATTAGGGCAATGTAGCCCAAAAGTATTAAAAAAAATTATCACTTCACAATTATTAGTGAACAATCATTACTAATTTAGGCATTTTACAAGGCATGTTCAGAGTTGCTAGTAAATAACCGTTACTTATGTTAATCGTGGCAATTTATAAGGACATGTTTGGCTCTATAACGTAACCCTTTCCATCCAAAGGACACATTTTGTTGGATAACCCATGAAACCCTTTCCATTCCACTTCTATTTAATTAACAAGAAATGATTTTTAATATAACACTAAAGGACGAGTTCAGCATTGTTCGCCATTTTGCTTATCGTAAGCGCATAGGTTGCAAGTAATAGTAGTGTTGCAAAGAGTGGTGTTCTACAAGAACTATAACAAAAATGAGCTAACTAATGTAACCATGTTTTTAATTAGGTTGAATGGAATCATTTGAAATTGACCAAGTTAAAAACGATATTTAATGAAAACAACAAAGTAAAACAATGGAAATTGGAAAATTGTTTCTAAATTCAAGAGGTTAAAGGCTTAGGATTACTTCTTTCCCATTGTATTTCATGGAACTATACAATTATCCACTTATGTTGGTTAAATGAGTCTATATGCTAGTCAAAGGTTCTAAAATCATCAACAAAGCTTTCTCAGCTCAAGATTGATTTTTAATCTTCATAAAAAATGTTCAATCTCTTGTTTATAATTAGTGAAAACCATCTTTCCAAAGCAATCCTTCAATTGACTATGCTAGGTTGTTAGATGTATCTCTATTCTAATAACAAACCATCCATTTAATTCCTAAACTTCAATTCTAACATGATTTTTCTCAAGTTCTACAACCAAAATAGCTCTCTCAAGCATCTTTCAATTGAACTACTCTAATTATGTGGTGATCAAGCACAAGATAGCATGAAGCACAAAGAAAAATCAACATATATTCTCATTATCCAACAAAAGCAAGATAATCCTCTAGTAGTCTTAATCCATACAATGGGTTAAAGTAATCATAAATGAGAGTTTTAGCTACTCATAATCAATACAAATGAAAAACTAAGCTTAAAACAAGGTTCTTATCAGTAAAATGAGAAGAAAAGAAAGAGAAACAAGAAAAACTCAAGACTTTTGGTCCAAATCTCTTTAGAACTTCAACCTAAGGCTCCAAATATTCAATGCTTTTCTTTTCCAAGCTCTCGTTTGCAAGATTTAGACCTCTTTAGGTCAGAATATCCGGTTTTGGCAAGCCTATCAGGTTTTATCAAAGGTCTTTCGCATCAGCAATTCAAAATGACCAACTTCATTTTCAGGTAGTTCACCGTCACTTCTCCGTGGTGAACTGGTAACGAAATTGCGTTAGATTGAGGCAGAAAGGTCACTGATTTTTGCTGTGGTTTTGTTGCGGTGAAACAATGGTAAATGCATGTCATCCTTTTTTCCTGTTTTTATCTCAGTCTTGCATTCACTATTACAAAATATGGATTTAGCGGCACTAGTCTTATGACACTTCTTCAAACAAGTGCTGGAGGAGACTTCTTTTTTTAAAAAAAAAAAAAATACATGTGACAGCTATGGCGCTTGAGTAGGAAAGCGCCATACAAGGGGTTATTTTTAAAAAGAAAATTAATCCCTTTAATAATATTAAAAAAAATGTGTGGCAACTATGGAATAATATAAATTTTGTAAGTGTCAAAGCTTCATTACTATGATAAGATGCTTTCTGGAGAAGTTTGTCTATACTAAAAAAACAAAAATTAAATTTAAGAATTGGTTTAAAGGTCAAAATCTAGAGATAAATCATCCCTATTAAAAGAGATTTTAATTTTTTTAATAAAAATCCTTGGATGGCGCTTCACCATGAAACATAGTCCAAGAAGTGATCTTAGCCGGCACTTCACTATGAAGCGCTGGCCAAGGGTGTGGCCTTGGATGACACTTCATGGTGAAGCGCCGTCCAAGGTGCTATTCAAGGCACCACATGGTGCCTTGATATTTTAAGGCGCCTTGGATGGCGCTTGGAAACCAAGTGCCGTCCAAGGCTCAGTTTTAGATGGCACTTGGTAAGCAAGCACTGTCTAAGACTTTTTTCTTTTTTAAGAAATTGGCTATTGTAGTTTTTTAAATTGAGAAGCTTTAGCGCTTTGAGAAAAGACGCCGTAGCTTCAACTTATTTTTAAAAAAAAATTGGCCATTTTTTTTTAAAATTTAGAAGCTTCAGCGTTTTGACAAAAAGCGTCGTAGCTTCTCTTGCCTTGTAATTTAATTTCCATATCCTATCGTTTTTATTTTCATATTTATCTTCTTGCTTTCTCTCTAGCTCCCCCATTTCCTAGAATTTGATTGCTATTGAAAGCTTCGTCTCCCATGTGGTTTTTTTTCTTGGCCTCCTTTAGAAGCTCCCTAGCCTATATTTGTTTTTCTTTTTTCAACATTTGGTTCACGTTTTCTTTTAATTAAAATATGTCATGAATCTTATATGTGTGCTCATAAATATTTTTTCAGGTATTTATTTGAAGTATCAACTCTATCTTCTTGAACTTCTTATACAAAGTTTTTTTAATTTTTGAGCTTATAAATATAATAATACTTAGTTTAATCCTCCATAGAAGTAACATGTATGGCTCAAGTTTAAGCAACTTAAATGCTGGAGTTCTTTTATTCTTGATACATGAAGACACAATATTGCAAAAGATACATGCTATGTTATTTTATTTTGCTATTGATTGTATATTTTAGATTGTAAATGGAGGATTTCATTGGCAAAATAAAATAATTATGAAGTTTTTTTTTTTGAAATAAAAGACTTCCTATGGCGCTTCTCCAGGGAAGGGCCTTAGGAAGTCATAAAATTATTATTTTTTAAATAAAAGGCTTCCTACGATGCTTCTCTAGGGAAGCGCCGTAGGAAGTCATTTGACTTCCTGGGAAGCACTGTGGAAGTTATATTTTTTTTAAAAAAAATAATAATCAAGCTATGGTGCTTTCATATATTCAAGAAGCGCCGTAGCTTGTATTAACGGCTCTGGAAGCTACAGTTCTTCCCAAGCGTCATAGTATTCTTTAAATTAAACACCATAGCTTGTGTTTTTGTAGTAGTGATTATTTTCGTTCTTTCCTAAGCTTTCCATGATCTTCTCATACTTTCTCATCTAGTCATCATCCTCCTCCATAAAGAAGTATTTTATGAGCTACTTGAAACTCTTTAAATAGTCAAATTATTGCTCAAAATTTTCTAAAGTTTGAACATTGTTTCACCAAATCACATTTTCCTTTATGTATGTCTATTTTATGCACAAATTGATTCCAAAGACCTATAAAAGTAAGGGAAAATGTGCTGAAATGTATGAATTTTTAGATATTATTAGGAAGTATGATAATCCATGAAAACCTTTCTATTTTAAACGTATGAAAATGAACTTCATTTATCCATCCACTTTTGTTCCAACTTCTTATATCCAACTTCTAACTTTTATTCTTTATCGATATCATGGACAAACATAAGAGATCTTCTGGTTCATCATCTTTTGATCTCCCTGAAGTAAAATCAAAAGATGATTATCACTACTACAAAAATAGGGATTAGTGATGCACCTTTTGTGACACTTCTTTAAATAAGTGCCACAACTTCTTCTAATTTTTTTTTTAAGAAAAACACCTTAGGTGGTGCTTCCTCAAGGAAGTGCCACAGCTGCTTGGTGACCTAAGCACCACCTAAGGTGTTTTGTTTTCTTAAAAAAATGAAGTAGCAACTGTGGTATTTGCTTAAGGATGTGTCATAGCTGCTACGTACTTTGTGTGATGTTTGCTAAAGTAATATATTTTTTAAAATATATTTTTTTCAAACCCTTCTCTCTCCCACAATCTACTTCCATCACCTTTATCCTCTTAGTCTCCACTCTTCATCCAACACATGTCATAACTCCTTATCCTCTTAGTTCCCACATTTCCTCCTTCTCCTCTTTGTGTCACTCATCACCATCCCCATTTTGATCTCTACTTCTCCCTCATTCCTTTATTCCATCACTTCTCACATCTCCTCCTCCTCTTTTTATTTTTGGCACTCCCGCTTCATTTCTTTTGTCCCATTTCTTGCACCAAATTGACCCCACTCCTCCTCCCTTTTGGTCCCATTTTATCCTCCTTATAGTTTCATTTCATCTTGTAAGTCGTACCCACTCATTTCCCCTTTTTTTTTATTTTTTTATTTTTTTATTTTTTTTAAAGCTACGTACAACACATTGTCTTTTTAACCACCTTTTTTTAATTGTCTATGCAACTTTGTCTTTGTCTTTTTCCTTTATTAATGTTTTTTTTCAGGTGTTGTGCTTGAGGTTTTAGCGCACTCTATTCAAGCTTCCAACACACTGTAAGTTTTTTTAATTTTTGAGCTTACAAATCTAGTTTTATTAGTAGTTAATAATTTAATTTTCTCGATATATTTTATATTTAATTTATTATGAAATCTGAAAAAAATTATTCTCATTTTTATATGTTGAATAAAATAAATGAGATAATATTAAATGTTATTATATATATATTGTACGTTAAGATATGTACTAGTTATAATTTTTAGTTGTTGCAATAATTGTTAACATTGATGAGTTGCATAAGTAAAATAATTGTTTATTTTTAACACTTGTATTTTACTTAGCAGTGATTTTGTTAATTAGTTATTTATTAATTTATATAATTTTGAAGTTATTTGATTGTTGTTTGTTTTTCTTCATTTTGTTATGGATATGGAAATGTGTTTAAAGTGTGTTATCAACTATAATTATACGGTTCTAAAAGAAAAATACGAAAAAAAATTATTATTTTAAAAAATAATACTTCCTGTGGCACTTCCTTCAAAAAGTGCCACAAGAAGTGAAAATTTTAAAAAAATATAGACCTTAGGTGGCATTATTTTAAGTGTACACTTATTGTGGCCCTTCCTCAAGGAAGCACCACAGGAAGTGTTTTTTTAAATAAATAAATAAATAAATAAATAAATAAATATATATATATATATATATATATATATATATATATATATATATATATATATATATATGTATATGTGTATATATATATATATATACATGCTATGGCGCTTCCAAGCGTCACAACTTCTTTTAGTGGTGATAAGATATATGGCACTTTCTAAGCGCCACAACTGCCTTTTTTTTTTTTTTTTTTTGTAATAGTGTATCATCCACCAACAACCATTGAAAGGCTAATCCACGTGAACTATGACCTCCAATATACGGTCAATGATTATATGGGAGTGCAAGGACGCATTGACAAGTCCTTGAAGGAATTGAACTCTTTTGTTCACTCTCTGATCGAGAAGGTGGCCAAATTACTAGAGAATGATGAATATGATGATGTACAAGATCCTTCATCCTCATAACGTTTTATTTTTTGTTTGTTACACTCTCATTTTCGTTTTCTAATTTTTGTTTGTACTATGGAGTTGAATAATCAACTTCAAAAATTATTAAAAAAGTAAAATAAGTAACGATTATTATGTAAACTTATAACAATGAGCAAGTTTCATCAAGTTTTTTAAAACACCCGCTATCTCATACCTCTTCGCATTCCCAAGTTATTATACTTAAAATGTTTGTCTTTCCTTGAAAGTTACCCACCATCCCCTAACCCCACAACTCCGGTTGACTTTTTCAATCATTGACAGTCGTTTTAAGGTGAACCACATCCTCCATTGCTTCCTTTGAACTTTGGCTCAATAGCTGTGTGAGTTGCTTTGGTTGCACTAACTCACTTTTTCATTTCAGAGCCCTAGCTATTGAACTTAGGTTGCACTAACCACAGTCGTTTTAAGGTATCATTTCTCTTTTGTATTTCGCATTCTCCATTCCACATTCTCCTTATTTTTTACTTCATCTTGCCTAGCTAGGTTTTGACCTTAGTTGTGCATCATGTTTATTGCTCTATTCCCCGTGGCTGACTAAATGAGTTTTATTTTCTAGTAAAAATGTTCAACTCTACTTCCTTCGGCATTGATAATGCCCATAGTGCCAATAATGCCCTAAGTATTGATATTCCCCCAAGTATTGTGTTGGAAATTGTGCCCTAAGGGCCAATCATTATACTTTAAACATTATTATTTAATGAATTTCTCCACTATGTTATCATATTATTCGCATGTTCACTATGATGACTGTATCCTTGGATAAATCATAAAGATTGTCCTAAATGTCCCTAGTCGGTCATCTATATGAGAGCAAAGATAAAGTAAGACCAGTATGACTTTGATAAGATATGGGGATACGAATCAAAGTCTTAGACACTTATAAGAGTACAAGGTGCTGTACCGACCCACAATGAGAAAGCTATATGGATCAAGTCATAAGCTTATTTCATGTATAACCACATCACAATGACCTTTGACCTGAGGTCATTATGGATTCCTACATGAGAGTTATTAAGCTTTGAACTAGTCAAAAGTCACTTTTGATTGGGTGATGATAAAAGCTATGATCGGGCTTGGTAGTTTTTCATGTAGAGGAATATGAATGATCAAGATGGAATTTATCCCTCACATTAGTAGAGAAATATTACAGGGCCCCTCGATGAGTGAGTATGAGAAATGTGTGGCCATACTACAATGGAAAGGAGTTTTCATTTCTATTGTCAAACTACTCAGGAATCCAGAAAGTAATGGTCAGGAATAAGAGGATGACATTATCCATTCCTCATCCTTGACCGATATATCGTGTGACAAAAGGGACATGACATGGTTGTATTGTCACACCCTTATCTTTATTTCACCTTTTTCAAAGTATTTACGGAAAATGATACGCAGTTCGGTGGGCAACACAGGAATAGCATAAATATACTGATATTAAATGAAAATTTATATACAGGAGTCTTCCCCGCAGGGTTTGATAATTTTACAAATTTTGTCCAAAATATCCAACATATTAAAATTAAACTAATATAACCAAATAACTCTGATCTTAGGACCTGCACATCTTAATTTCCCATGTCTTCCACTTTGCCTTTGGAGCCACTGGTTCCCGCTGGAACATTTATTATTTATGAAAAAGGGTGAGATTCCAAGGAATCTCAGTAGTAACACATAATCCATCATATAAAATGCGAAAATTAAATATGTAATGCACCATATAATGTAAATGAAAATTCATACTATAACATGTGTGTACACAATACTCAGGGCCAAATGACTGTTTGGATCCCCTACATGTCCGTGTACCTCAGCTGAGTCCCATACCACAGCTAGGTAATGTGCCCCAGGCACGTGTTCATATCACAGAATATAGCAACATATAGCATATCAACATTCACATAGTGTATGAGAGATAGAGTTACTACCTTCTGTCCCTTTTTGCTACACAAGAATAGTTCCTCGAACTATGTGCCAACGGCTCAGGCGATTAATTCAGTCCTAAAATTCCAAATGTACAAGAATTAGGTTAAAACCCATTCATGTACCCCTTCAGAGATTCCCATAATATTTTTGGTGGTTATATTAGTCTATACTGAAAATTTACCAAAATGCCCCTGGGACCCGGTCCCGGCCCCACTGTACCCGGTCTGACTATACTTTTTCAGAAATTTTGACCCAGGCTATTCTAACATATTTTCATCCAAGGAATCCATTTTTAACCTCGGTTTTTACAAAATCACTGCCAAACAACAGTTTCACTATTTTCCAGAAACTGACATATTTTCAGTCAACTTTGAAAATTCATAACTAATTGTAGAAAATTCCAAATTGACTGATTCCAAAGCCTAAATGAAGATCTTTAATTGTACTTTTATGGAAAAATAACCAAATATGATTACTGACTACATATATTACCCAGAAATTCGGCCAACTATTACTGTTCCAGATGGCATTTCAGAAACAAAGCTCAACTTCAAAAATCCATATCTTTTAATCTACTAGTCCAAAAATTATGTTCTACCCATCAATTTAAAGGTATAAATGTCTTCCTTAAATCTGGAAAGTTTCATAATTTTTTGTTAAAGTTTAGTTTTCCAAAATTTCGTCACAACCAATCTAACTTTCAGAAATATAATCTGTCAGCAACTAAATTTCAAAAATTCATAACTAACTCTAAAAAAATCGAAATGGAGTGTTCTAAAATTCTATGGAAATCTATTTAAGTGTAGTTTCATGAAAAAATATCAAAAACTACTAGATGTTATCTAATCGTTCCCAGAATTTTCGAAAACCATAACTGTCAGGCTTGAACGTCCAGAATGTTCTCTGTTACTGACTTAACTTTCAAAAATCATAACTCTCGCTAAAGATATCAAAATAATTATTTCTTGGAGTCATTGGAAAGCTATGAATGTCTAATATATTCATGTAAAATTTCATAATTTTTCACTAAGGTTTTCCTAGTCAAAACGCAACATGAATCTGACTGACTCCCAAAAACGTTAGTTTTAACAGTCTAACTTCAAAAATCAAGAACTCATCCATTTTCATTCCAAATTGTACTTTTCTTGATTCTATCATCAACTACACATTCTAAACTATCTATATAAAAAGACCCATTTCGAAATTTCCATCTATAGCCTCTGTTTAAGATTTTACAAGTTTCAGGTATGTACTCTGTTTTTCGGACAGCAAAACAGAATTGAGAAAACTAGCATGTATACATGAATTTGTACTCTAAACCTCACGAATTTTAACTCTATACTCTGCGAAACATATATCCTGAGGTTAATGATTGAATTTCATAACCAAAGAACTCCAAAATTCACCCCAAAATCGTCACATAATCACTGGTTTAACAACTTTTCGGTGACAGAAACTTTCGGACGAATTTTCTCTTATTCCAGCCACAAAACCACCACAGAAACCACTCAAATCCAACGTGAAAATAAGGATAAATGTGTAGTAAACTCACCTAAATATATTTATGATGTTGGATGTGGAATTTGGAGCTTCTTCTTCCTTCCTCAATTGAACCGATCACTCTTGCTCTCTTGTCTCTCTCTTTCTCTATTCTGTTTTCTTTCTATCTTTCACTCTCTCTTTGACCAGCTACTTGGTCGAATGAAGAGCTGAGGGAATATTTAATTAAATGGCTGAGTGGGTGCAAGTGTGAATCATATTTCCGGATAAAAGTGTGGTGAGGTGTTGAGAGTGCTTGTCCGTGAATGTGTGTTGGTCAAAAGGATGTGCCAACAAAAGAATTAATGCTAGTGTGTTTGTGTCGGCAGTTTTTTTTAGACAAAGTGTCGGCAGCTATTAATATATATATATATATATATATATATATATATATATATATATATATATATATATATATATATATATATATATATATATATATATATATATATATATATATATATATATATATATATATATATATATATATATCTATATAGGTATATTTTTATCCTATTAATTATACACATTAGGCCCTAATTTTTCCCTTTGTCTAATTTAAGATTCCTTAAATTTTGTAGGTTCCATAATTTGACTTATTATCAAATTCTCATTTAAATTTTCTTTTTAGAAAATTTTAACCTTCATTAAATTTGGGATATTACATTTCTTCCCCCGTAAAATAAATTTCGTCCCCGAAATTTGTTACAAATACATAGCCATAAACTCTGGGTAATACTTCCTCATATCTGCGTCTGTTTCCCATGTGGCCTCTCTAGGAGATAACCCTTTCCATACAACTTTAATGAACGAGATGCTCTTGCTTCTGAGATTCTTCTCCTGCCGATCGATGATTCGGTTAGGTATGACTTCAAAAGTCAAATCGTCTCGCATTTCCACGTCTTTATACTCAATTACATGCTCTGGATCGGGTTGATACTTTTTCAATTGGGAAATATGAAAAACGTCATGCAATCTGCTCAAGTTCAGTGGCAAAGCAATACAGTACGCCACTGGCCCAATCCTCGCCAATATCTCAAATAGACCAATGTACCTCGGTTACAACTTCTTTTTTTTTTTTTAATTAGTGCTCTGCCAATACCTATAATTGGTGAAACTTTCATAAACACATGGTCACTGACTTCAAATTCTGGAGGTTTCCACCTCGTATTAGGATAGCTCTTATATCGACTTTAAGCAGTCAATAGTCTCTGCTTGATAAACTTTATTTGCTCGATTGTCTGATAAACAACATCTAGCCAAAGTATGCGTCTCTCAGACAATTCTGTCCAGCACAAGGGCGATTGACACTTCCTTTAGTACAGTGCCTTATAAGGAGCCATCTGAATGCTCGAATGATAACAGTTGTTATAAGCGAACTTTGCCAATAGAAGGAATTTGTTCCAATTACCTTTGAAATCTAACGCACGCACCCTCATCATATCCTAAAGTATTTGTATGGTTCATTTTGTCTGCTCATCTGTCTGAGGATGTATGCCTTGCTGAATCTCAGTTTAGTACCCAATGCTTCGTGAATTGCCTTACAAAACTTAGAAGTAAATCAAAAATCACAATCTGAGATGATGTTCTTTGGAGTACTATGTAAGCTCACTATTCCTTGATATAGATCTCCGCCAGTCTATCAGAAGAATAATAGATGTGATATGTAGGAAGTGAGCTATCTCTATAAATCTATCAACTATATCACCTAAATTGCATCATGATTTCTAACCTTAGGTAACCCCGTCACGAAATCCATGGTAATGCTTTCCCACTTCCACTCAGGAATCTCCGGGTTTTGTAGAAGTCCTGATGGTCGTTGATGTTCAACTTTCACTTTTTGACAAGTGAGATGCTAGAGACAAACTTAGTCACCTCTCTTTTCATTCTCGTAGCACTTAATATTCGGGTCTTATTGCCCTGCACAAACATGTACACTGGGACTTACCACTAATAGACCTGTCTGTAGACATGACTGTCTATAATTGTGCTCACTATATGTAATTGTGTCTGCATGTTTGGTATTCAGGATCAAATAACCGTTAGACCCTTACTAGCCATATTGTATATTGTCTAATCCAACTATGTTTTTTTTTTTTGCTCAGAATCAATGACTATGCCCCTTTTTTTTAATCATACTATGTGCATTGGTCGCTTTGTGCACCATCCACTGCATGCATTGTATCACAAGTGGGTGATTCATTTTATAAGGCTATAGCTATCAAGAAATATTCGCCACCATTATGCTCTACTACACTAGGGCTCACTCCAATTCTAGTTCACATGTGTCACTACAAAACCACAAGGGTTGTGTGACTGTTGACCATACAGGTCATTACACTGTACACCACGCAGGATGTAATATTATTGACCACATCGATCACATTACTGTACACCAAAGAATGTGTAATACTATTGGCCACACCACCTCAGCAGCATGTTTTATGCACCGCCTTTCGGCCTCAGGGTTACTTGTGATTCTCACCAATGCAACCAGGACCCGGCACTAACCAGCGACCTGGCCATGTCAGGGGTACATCCTGATCATGGGGTTGATTAACATGCTCTGATGGGGCTGCCTTATCAATAACCCACATGGGTTTAATCACTATATGTTACACAAGCTGGATTATTATAGACCTCACGGGCCTAATCAAGATAGGTGGGGGCTACACTCTTTGCCTACACTTGTCTTACTACCCCAATTGAATCTTAATTGCATCCATAGTAACCCATAATCATTCACACAAATTGTGATAAATAAGTATGCTATACACCATATAAGTAACAGAATTATAACACCATAAATCTGACTGTCTGGCTGCATACATGATTCAGGATCATGTAACTGTATGACCCCTACTTGTGCCTTATTCCTACGCAGACAATTGCCTGCCCAGAAATGTTTCTCTGTCCCGACGCAGGCGACTGCCTACCCGGAAATGTTTCTCTATCCTAATTGGGTTCTGTGCCCCAACCAGGCTTTATGTCTCAACTCGTGTCACAAAATATGGCATATAAGGCATATAGATAATCACATAGTGTATGAAAAAAAATCACTACACTAGCCTTTCCTGAATGATATTAAATTTCTACCTTTCCCCTAGTCTGAGATTTGCTTTTGCTGCTCCTCTTATAGTTGTCCATTATGTATCACGATATTGGGATTTGATAAATTCCATTCTATGAGACAACATGTCTTAGCACCACTCGTAGGTACTCCTCATGTTCTTCTCTATTCTTCAAGTAGATTGGAAAATTGACACTAAATTTATAACCAGTCCTCTCTTAACTAGAGATCAAACCTTCGTCAGAAGCTAAGGGTGTCAACCTCTGTAAACAGTATACCCTTGTTGATTGAGTTGTGTTATTCATGTTTGCAAACTGTCTCTCTTAGGAGCAAGTGTACATAGAGGCTCTCATTCGGGTTCCTCAGACTATTGTTCATATTCTTGTTCCTTAATTCCACGGATCATCACTAGCACAACACAATTTTGAATAACTTTGCCAGTCAAAGAACACACTAGTCCACTAGGTCTTAAGACCTCTGGACACATGTCCATTACAATATATTTGGCATGTAAGATTTTACAACCTAGGGTCCCTAACCCAACTTTTAGGTTCATCATAAAATCTAGAACTTTAACATCACATATATTGGAAATTATTTTTCTCAAATATACCCAATAGGTTCGCTAAGCATCAGAATTAATAGCGTCTATTCTAACCTCTACAATATTTGGATATTATCCTCAAAACATTACTGAAAGTTCAACACTATCCACAAGGTTCAATTTTCCATCATGAACAAAACCATAGTGCAACCTGATTTGCATTTTGACCTAAGCACTATTTTAGCTCAGATCTGATTCAAGTCTATTCTCAACCTTCAGTATCATCAAATTGGATCCCCTTCAGGATCAATATACGGCACAAACACCGCTAATTATTTCTTAGATATTATAACATACCATTCTTAGCTATATTCTATACCTCAAACAACTCTGAGTTATTTTAGCATTCCTCAAACCTAAGGCTCAACATTGATTTTTGATTTACAATCCATCCCTTAATTTCATTCTGGATTTATAACCTCAAAATCAATTGAGTCAAAAATCATTCTACCTCAATCATACCCAACATATATACTAAAGTCATCATATAGTACTGTATATCACAATTAATTAATATCATTACTTAACATGGAGAAACCTCAAAACAATTACTATACCTCAAATTTTCAATTACCTTATCAAATGAACTTTTATGCGCAGCAATTACTACATTAGAAACAGTTCGAATTAAGATTAGTACTTATATTATCAACATCTCCAT
The DNA here is from genome assembly GCA_963855925.1 of Inga laurina. Taxonomy (NCBI): domain Eukaryota; kingdom Viridiplantae; phylum Streptophyta; class Magnoliopsida; order Fabales; family Fabaceae; genus Inga; species Inga laurina. The sequence goes on along the minus strand of OY979701.1, from coordinate 17,429,129 downwards.
GGTTCTAAACATCATTTGAATCATCTAATTAAAATGATTATTAGTCATGAAGAAACCTTAAGATAATCACTATTCCTCAAGTCTCCATGACCTTGCCAACTTAACTTCCTAGGGTGTCACCCATCCTAGGATTCCCCAAGGTTAAGCACACTTAACTTTTGTGCACCAGTGTCAAAATGCAGTGACTAGCTTCAGCTGTCTCCGACCACTGCTACGCTGTGACTGCCCTTGGTCCACTGAGTCTTGTCACTATCTTTGGCTAACTTAACATTATGTGTAGACACTAACCATACTGATATATAATCCCAGTACATGTGCCAAAATGTGTATCCTGATATGTTCCCTGTTGTCCACAAAGTTGTTTGTTGAACCCCAATCTATAGTCTCATTCTTCTTCCGGCCCAAAAGTACAGTGTTGTGCGGATTCCAATGTCATCCAGAATCCCCAAACTAAACTATCCTTGACCACCCTTCACTGCGGTTAGTCTGTCCATGTATAATGTATTCTAGTCTACTGGGATGTGGTACTCACGAACAACACGTAGGTACATACCCTTGATGTGCTGCCATAACTCTTGATTTTGGTTATAAGCCATGCATCACTTATACCGCTCCAATGCCAGATCGGTATTGGAATCCAGATCTATCTCTGTCTTATCTGTTAATGGCTTATTCGCCTGACTCTTAACTACTTGCAATTGTGGCTAAGCACTAATCAACCTGTTGGTGATTCTGTCATAGGATGAGGCTAATACTCAAGCCTTACTCGGATCCGCTTTCTCGGTATCCGCGTCATCCTTGTACCACACTCTCTCTGATATGGTATTATGTGTTGCCTTCTAAGTATTCTACTTTTCCTCGGCCTTTGTTTGTTCCAATTTCAGAGCTTGTGAACTAGCCGAAATAATTTACTTCGTTATTCCTATCATCGGATAATTAAGTATATCAGTATACTATCATGTTGCCAGAACCACCGTATTTACTCTGAGCAAACAATTCTGTGGCCAGAATCCTTGCTCTGATACCAAAATGTCACACCCTTATCTTTATTTCACCTTTTTCAAAGTATTTACGGAAAATGATACGCAGTTCGGTGGGCAACACAGGAATAGCATAAATATACTGATATTAAATGAAAATTTATATACAGGAGTCTTCCCCGCAGGGTTTGATAATTTTACAAATTTTGTCCAAAATATCCAACATATTAAAATTAAACTAATATAACCAAATAACTCTGATCTTAGGACCTGCACATCTTAATTTCCCATGTCTTCCACTTTGCCTTTGGAGCCACTGGTTCCCGCTGGAACATTTATTATTTATGAAAAAGGGTGAGATTTCAAGGAATCTCAGTAGTAACACATAATCCATCATATAAAATGCGAAAATTAAATATGTAATGCACCATATAATGTAAATGAAAATTCATACTATAACATGTGTGTACACAATACTCAGGGCCAAATGACTGTTTGGATCCCCTACATGTCCGTGTACCTCAGCTGAGTCCCATACCACAGCTAGGTAATGTGCCCCAGGCACGTGTTCATATCACAGAATATAGCAACATATAGCATATCAACATTCACATAGTGTATGAGAGATAGAGTTACTACCTTCTGTCCCTTTTTGCTACACAAGAATAGTTCCTCGAACTATGTGCCAACGGCTCAGGCGATTAATTCAGTCCTAAAATTCCAAATGTACAAGAATTAGGTTAAAAACCATTCATGTACCCCTTCAGAGATTCCCATAATATTTTTGGTGGTTATATTAGTCTATACTGAAAATTTACCAAAATGCCCCTGGGACCCGGTCCCGGCCCCACTGTACCCGGTCTGACTATACTTTTTCAGAAATTTTGACCCAGGCTATTCTAACATATTTTCATCCAAGGAATCCATTTTTAACCTCGGTTTTTACAAAATCACTGCCAAACAACAGTTTCACTATTTTCCAGAAACTGACATATTTTCAGTCAACTTTGAAAATTCATAACTAATTGTAGAAAATTCCAAATTGACTGATTCCAAAGCCTAAATGAAGATCTTTAATTGTACTTTTATGGAAAAATAACCAAATATGATTACTGACTACATATATTACCCAGAAATTCGGCCAACTATTACTGTTCCAGATGGCATTTCAGAAACAAAGCTCAACTTCAAAAATCCATATCTTTTAATCTACTAGTCCAAAAATTATGTTCTACCCATCAATTTAAAGGTATAAATGTCTTCCTTAAATCTGGAAAGTTTCATAATTTTTTGTTAAAGTTTAGTTTTCCAAAATTTCGTCACAACCAATCTAACTTTCAGAAATATAATCTGTCAGCAACTAAATTTCAAAAATTCATAACTAACTCTAAAAAAATCGAAATGGAGTGTTCTAAAATTCTATGGAAATCTATTTAAGTGTAGTTTCATGAAAAAATATCAAAAACTACTAGATGTTATCTAATCGTTCCCAGAATTTTCGAAAACCATAACTGTCAGGCTTGAACGTCCAGAATGTTCTCTGTTACTGACTTAACTTTCAAAAATCATAACTCTCGCTAAAGATATCAAAATAATTATTTCTTGGAGTCATTGGAAAGCTATGAATGTCTAATATATTCATGTAAAATTTCATAATTTTTCACTAAGGTTTTCCTAGTCAAAACGCAACATGAATCTGACTGACTCCCAAAAACGTTAGTTTTAACAGTCTAACTTCAAAAATCAAGAACTCATCCATTTTCATTCCAAATTGTACTTTTCTTGATTCTATCATCAACTACACATTCTAAACTATCTATATAAAAAGACCCATTTCGAAATTTCCATCTATAGCCTCTGTTTAAGATTTTACAAGTTTCAGGTATGTACTCTGTTTTTCGGACAGCAAAACAGAATTGAGAAAACTAGCATGTATACATGAATTTGTACTCTAAACCTCACGAATTTTAACTCTATACTCTGCGAAACATATATCCTGAGGTTAATGATTGAATTTCATAACCAAAGAACTCCAAAATTCACCCCAAAATCGTCACATAATCACTGGTTTAACAACTTTTCGGTGACAGAAACTTTCGGACGAATTTTCTCTTATTCCAGCCACAAAACCACCACAGAAACCACTCAAATCCAACGTGAAAATAAGGATAAATGTGTAGTAAACTCACCTAAATATATTTATGATGTTGGATGTGGAATTTGGAGCTTCTTCTTCCTTCCTCAATTGAACCGATCACTCTTGCTCTCTTGTCTCTCTCTTTCTCTATTCTGTTTTCTTTCTATCTTTCACTCTCTCTTTGACCAGCTACTTGGTAGAATGAAGAGCTGAGGGAATATTTAATTAAATGGCTGAGTGGGTGCAAGTGTGAATCATATTTCCGGATAAAAGTGTGGTGAGGTGTTGAGAGTGCTTGTCCGTGAATGTGTGTTGGTCAAAAGGATGTGCCAACAAAAGAATTAATGCTAGTGTGTTTGTGTCGGCAGTTTTTTTTAGACAAAGTGTCGGCAGCTATTAATATATATATATATATATATATATATATATATATATATATATATATATATATATATATATCTATATAGGTATATTTTTATCCTATTAATTATACACATTAGGCCCTAATTTTTCCCTTTGTCTAATTTAAGATTCCTTAAATTTTGTAGGTTCCATAATTTGACTTATTATCAAATTCTCATTTAAATTTTCTTTTTAGAAAATTTTAACCTTCATTAAATTTGGGATATTACATGTATGATAGGTTGCATCATGTTAACGATCCTCATATGAATTGGGTAGTCGTAATGTCTTACTAGAGGCCGCTTACGACTTGTGGGTTAGTACAGTTATTGGCCCACTCCCAACTTTGTATGGGCCTACAGGGCCGCACACAAGAATGACCCAACACGAGATAATATTTAATCTAAGGTGGATGAATTTTATATTTATATATATAATATGAAATTCGTGAAAATAAAATTAATAATATTATATATATATGTATGTATGTATGTATTTTTGAAACACACACACACACACACACATATATATCTATATATGTATATATATTATATGATATTATTATATTGTGTTAGTTTTAAATTTAATTTTTTTAAAGATAAATTAAATTTAATAACTAACATGATAGAGATATAGTATCTTAGATTTAATTTTTGAAGATAAATTAAATCTATTGGCTCTTTATTTGGATCAAATAAAATGGTTAAATTAAAACTGTTGGACAAATTTAATTTAAACTGAATTTATTTGATTAGCCCATCAAGATAATTAAGGGTTAATTAATTTCAAAAATAATAAAGATTAATTTTGAAATTCAAATATAACCCTCATAGGTTATAAAATTGATAGAGCAGAAAAACCCATACACGGATGAGAATTCAGAGCCGCAAGGGAAATCCTAGGGGACATTGGAGGCGCTAGCACTTAGTCTGTATTGGAGAACATTTGTGTGGATACCAATAGAGGGACCGGACGTGAGGTGTTGGCTCCTAGAGATCGAAAGCCCTAAATTTAAAAAGGTATGATTCTTTCTAAATAATTTAAACGCCGTTAATAGATCCTCGATTGGGATTGGCAAAAATTTTAAAATTATTCTGTTGTGCCTGTAGATCCCAAAGTGGCATTAGAGCTAGGTCAATTGTGCATTTAAATTGAGTTTATGTTCTTATACATGTGATATATGTGGGATATATACGTGTGTTTATAAGAAAACATTTGAATATGTTAATATGAAAAGGTTTTTTTTTGAAAGATTTTATCTTGAAATCGGTTTTCTGAATTTTTTTTAAATTAATGTGTTCTACGTCAATTGTGCATTTTTGGATAGTGTTGTATGTATATGTGACCTGGTGAAATTGTTTCGACTATATGCCATATGTTTACGTGTAAATTCCACCGCTGGTGTCATGATTTCTGTTCTGGATTGGATTTGAACTAGAATTCATCGTTTTGGTTTTGAATTGGTTGAAGGTCGCAGCTGGTGGAATCGGGTCTAAGTTCGGATCTCTATTCAAGTTGTAGGGATCCAAAACTATGGGGAAGACAATTTGGATCATAAGCGTTTTGGGCCGTTTTTTTGAAACTGGGCCGAAATCCTTTTTAAACTGGATTGAAACAAATATTTTAAAAATTGGGCCAGAAATTTTTAAATATTTTAAATTTTCAAATATTTCTTTTAAAAGGAATATTTTTGAAGCGGGACCGCTGTGACTACCTGTTCATAGCGCGATATAACCTAATCACGACATTTATTGCTTTTCATATTGTATGAACTCTTGTTGTTTATTCTTCATACTTGTTTGGGTATGGTGAACAACATGGCTTTAGATTTTTATAAAGGGTTGTAATATTTAAATATGTCATGCGTGTCGTGCCTTCCTCTAAATACTCTCAATGTACATTTCCTTCTCATCTCACTCCCCTCAAATGTTTAAACGAGGTCTCTCTCAATGTATTTCTTTTCTTATTTAGAGCAGTCCTCTCATTGGCTTGGGAGGATTTTAGGTTAGGTAAGCCATGTTGTGTCACGTTTAAATTATGCTTTTTATTAGATCATTGCTTGAATATTTTTGCATTTATATGTATTTATCTGTATAAGATACAACCACGATTGCATGTATATAAACAAAACTAATTAATTAAGCCCTCTAAAACAAATCTTAAGTCATAATGCCGTCAATAAATGAATACTTATCAAAACCTAGATACCTCAATTGTGGGAACCACCAAAGTGGATGTTTTTGAGTTATCTTGGTGAGATAAGAGTGAGTAATGGTGCTACTCACAAAATTCATTATTGTTTTGACTTAATTGAGATTAACAAAATGGTTTTGGATCTCAAGGCATTAGATGGGATTAAACATGTTGGATCATGTGATGATAGAATCCCATAAACATCTAAGAGTTACATGTGATATAATTGGAAAATAGGTTACCTACCTAAATAACTTGAATTTAAGCGTCTTGCCAAAGCGGATTTAAGTTTAAGCCAAATATGGATCTTAACCCACTAATTATTATATTGAGGGTTGTTAATTTAGTGGGAGATTACTAACTAACTTTGCATAGTTTAATTGTAGAATCATGTCGACTAGTAATACTGCTACACTATCATTACGATCGGTCCTTGAGAAGGATAAACTCAATGGGACAAACTTTCTTGACTGGTTCAGGAACTTGAGAATTGTTCTCTAGCAGGAAAGAAAGGCTTATGTCCTAGATCAACCTATTCCTGAGGAGCCAATGCTCCAAGAGCTCAAAGAGATGCTTACATGAAGCATAAGAATGACTATATGGATGTAGGTTACCTAATGCTTGCCACTATGGTTCTAGAGCTCCAAAGAGATCTAGAACTTATGAAGGTTCATGAGATGATTGTCAATCGTGTAGGCTTTTGAGAATAGATAACTATTAGGCTTTGGCCACACTAAAAAAATGCAAGTTGCAGGAAAAGACACTTAAACGACCCTAAACCCTGAACGCAAGTGGCAGAAAAGAGACAATTAAGAAAAATAGAAAATGTGATAGTGGGTAGACGAAGATGAGAGTAGAGGTGAATTAGTATTAAACAATATATTATGATATAAGTATAGTCTAAACCCACATTTGGTTGAGTTAGTTAATAATCTAATTATCGTATAACTACAGCCTATATGCAATCCAAGTCTTTGCTCTTCTACGCAGGATGGGAATCTTGAGGCTGCACACAATATATCTCACTACTACAAAAAGGGCTATAACGTCCCAAATTTGGCACCTTTAACGTCCCAAAATGGGGGGACGTATATGCTGGGGGCATAGTAAGTTGTAAGAAAAGACGTCCCAAATAAAAGGGACGTCTAAAGTGAGACTTTAGACGTCCCAAATTGTCATTTGGGACGTCTAAAGGTTAGGTTTTTTTATACCATAATTTACATTCTGTATTACCCAGCGAATTCAAACTGCAGAAACAGAATAGAAGATGGATTCATAAACCACACTGTCCGTTACAAACTGGTAAGGACATCCAGCACTACAATCTTTACTATATATACATACAATAACAACTCATACAACCTACTACTATATATATCAACAATAACAACCAAAAAGTGTCAAAACGCTGTCATCACACAACTACAAACTGATATAAAATAAAAATTTTACTGCTTTATATGTTGAAGAAGATGTCCAGCCAAAAGATCTCTGATCAAATCAAGGTCTTCACGTAGGTAGGCATCTTCATTATCAAAAATCTGAAAATTAGAAAGTAAGCTTTGATGAAATGAATCTCAAGCAAATGAATTAATTAGCATTTCGATTAGAACTCCAAAAATGTTATCATTTGAGAATGAAGAAGCGATTACCTTTTCAAAATCGCTATTAATTCCACTTTGAGTGACGTTATACATATAAAGTATAACATAATATCCGCATTCAGTGTTGCCAGGTTGCCGAGGGCACTTTAAATCAAAGGGATGCAATTGATTGTTAAAATCAATAAAGGTATGTCTAAAAGGACCGTCAATGAAACAATTAGCTAGGATCGAATGTAATTACTATTGGATAAAACCACTTTGGCTTTTTAACAACTGTACCCTCGTGTGACCCACCTAGGACTCTATATGTTTGACAAGCACTATCATGAAAATCAAAATGAACAGAAATTAGAACTATTCATTTTTTTAAGAGTCAATGAAATACAAACAGAATAACTTATGTGTCGAAGACGGATTTTGTATCTTTGTCTAGCTTTTTACTTAAGGGATCAGATCAATAGACTACGTTGCGGTGAGGACACATAACACACAAACTCTAGTGGTAACTTTAACAACATGTACACATTAAAATGAAGTTAGATGAGAAGACAATTATTTATTAAACTTCTTAAATTGACAAAATGTAAATACGAACCGTTGAACAATGGGTGCTAGATAACAACGAAGTTTGGTCTGTCCCATTGCGTAGCCGACATAGTGAGTCCTATGCGCCACAGTACAAGTATCCCCTGTCATATTCGCAGGACATAAGAATCCATACCAATCACGTCTTTCTATGTTTGTGAAGAGACCGTGGAAGGTGCTATAATATAATTACAATAAGGAATGAATTATTGAATGTATGAAATCAAAAAACCACTAAATGAATTCTATGGGAAAATTGAAAAAAAAAACTTACCGGACTGTAAATTTCACCCAGCCTACATCTATCTCCTCCAACCTGATAAACTGCTTGAGATCTATATTGTCAATCATGTAGGGATACTCCACTTGGCCCACAATCCCTGGAGGCATCTTCAAGTCAATCTGTTTAATGCCCTTGTAGATCTGTTACAGCCGTGCTAAGTAGGGCCATTTCCTCGCAGCTTCGTCATCCTTTTAGAACATCAAAAAACAAATTGTTATTAGGATGCCAACATATTTTCAGTAATAGTAAGGTAATTCCTACCATTGGAGGTGTTGCGTCTGAACCAATAAGATTGTGAGGCCAAAGGATGAAAGATCCTATCGCTTGACCTAACGTGCCAACCTCTGGATCAGGAACAGGGATGGTTGTACCTTCTTCCCCCTTTCTAACACTCATCACATTCACCCTACGAAAATCCTCTAGAATTTGCTGATGATGGTGGGTGGTAGCACGTGTGTGAACGAGAGCATCAACAACAACACGCAACAGTAGATCATCCAAATAGAGGGCGCAAGGGTCTCCCAATACTGGAGTGGGAGAAGGGTCACCAAGTGGTTCCTCCAGAGGGTTGTAACTTCCTTTGGTGCTATTGAAGGCCGGGGATTCTTGAGTTCTATGCTCGTCCCTTGCCCTTTGCGCTTCGAACATCTTTGCCATTTCAAGTTGAAGCTCTGGCAATAGCTCTTGTCGGAGCTTGTCGTGAAGGTTGGCATCGATCTCTCGTTCGAGGCCCTCTCGAATCTTGGCCACAACGTCCTTACTAGGTCCAGCTTGTGACGAATAACATGGGTCTCCTCCAAAATACCTCGCGGTACTAACTCCCCGTGTCTCTCCTCGAACACGACCAAGGTCATCTGCCTTCCCAATAGCCGTCGACAAGATGTCCATCCGTCTACTTGGATTGAATGAACCTTGGCTACTCTGCTCATCCAGTTCATCCTGTAACATACAGTTTATCGTAAATGTATCGAAACCACTCACAATATGTAAAAAATTAGGTACTTATGGTATAACTACTTACAATTCTCGCAGCAACCTCAGCAACAGTCGGATTTATGTACTTCCCAGCCTTAATCCTCCCTACTTTCCATTTTTTGTGATGTGGAGGAGGTGCCGGTGGCTGGATAACGACGCTAGGATCAGATTCCGCTGCTTCCTTCATTTTCTCTAACTCTTCTTGCATCATTTGCCGCTCAAGCTTCCGATATCCACCACGAGACATGTAATGTTGATATTTTTTTTCTGATTGCCTCTGTGCATTTGCTGCACTTAATTTCTATGAATGAAAAAACAACAAAAATTAAATCAACGATATCAAGTATATGAAAATTAAAAGCTCTATATCATGATGACATAAATCTTACCAAAAACTCAGGATCTGCTCGTGATGCCGCAAACAACCTCCAGTCCTCTGGAGACAAATACGTATACTGTGCATATGGATCCTGACCCCTAAGGGCCCCTCGAATGTACTGTGTTGTTAGCTTGTTCTTGAAACCTTTCCATCGTACAAGAACCTCATCCATCCAATGCCTATACATCTCCCTGGTGTCTGGGACATCGTATGTTTGCTGCAAGGTAAAACATAAGATTATTATATTTGAAACAATAAGAACAAAGCTACAATGCATCAAAACTTATATACCAAAAGTTGCTACCAAATCATGTCTTTCATTTTTGGGGGAACCAATCTCCAATTATCGTAGGTAATGCGTACTTTGCTTCGAGCCAAAAACCCTACGTAGCTAATGAAGTGGTCTTCCTCAGGACCAACTGGATTCAGATTGTCATCGAAGTCTATATGCAGCCTCTCCTGTTGATGTTCATGACGTGCAACCAATGCTCCCATCTTTGTACAGCCTCTAACCCTCCTTCTTGCAGGGGGTTCAACTCTAGGCCTTTCGTAATTGCTAGTGCTTTTGTCATCTCTACGCCTCTTGTCATCACTAGAGTTGTCCATATTCCTGTTAACATAAAAAGCGACATCAGAAACGTAAATAAATTGCAATAAAAATGAAATAAACTAAGCGGGAAGTAAAACAGAAAAAACACATAGTTCTCGTTTATAAATTAAGGTCTTACTCTATATTGTTTCCCAAAGTCCTTCACCATGGTCATTTCTTATAGCATATTCATCATCATCTACCAATTCTACTTCATTTGTTCAAGGTGGAGTTGTTGTGAAAGGTGGTGTGTCATTAAGGTTGAAGGTCGGATCACCATACTTCTGTTTTTTACTTTTAAGGACAATGGACATGTTTTTGCGCGCAGGATCGGTGACATAAAACACTTGTTTTGCATGGCTTGCTAAAATGAAGAGCTCGTCTCTATAGCCAACTCTTTGAAGATCGACTGAGACAAATCCAAATTGTTTATCTATTACCACGGCATTATTGCTAACCCACTTACATTTGAATAAAGCAACTTTGAACTTGTTGTATGTCATCTCCCATATTTCTTCTATAACTCCATAATAGGCCATAGACGCTAATATGGGGCTTTTGTCTCTCGAACTAGAAAAGTGCATAAATTCAGCTTCTACCATGACCCCACTATTTTGCATGGTACTTCTGTCATCTTGCTCTTTAGTATAGAAAGAATAGCCATTTATATCATAACCAGTCCAAGTAATGACCTGAAACGAAGGCCCCCAATCTAGCCACTCGATTGTCTCAGACACACCGGTCTCGTGCAAAACCTTTTCCTCGAACCACTGCATGAATGTCTTGTTTTGCTCAATAGCAATCTGCATGTCATTCTTCCTTGGATTCTTGTTCTTAAAAGTCTTTCTGTGTTCATCTATGTAAGGTTGAACTTCTTCTATATTATTCAGGATATACAAGTGGGCTTGCAACACCTCTTCACGAGGAACATTCTTCACTTTCAGTCCTCGTGTTCCCTTGCTTCTCCCCTCTTCATGCCGAGATTGTTCCTTCTTCCCTGACATATAATCTTTGCAAAACTCCATAGCCTCCTCAACTACATATCTTTCTACTATTGAGGCTTCTGGTCGATAAGGATTTTTAGAATACCCTTTTAAGATCTTCATGTATCGCTCGAAAGGGTACATCCACCTCAGGTAAACTGGACTGCAGAGCCTTACCTCCCGTACCAAATGAACTACCAAATGCACCATTATATCAAAAAATGAAGGAGGAAAATGCATCTCTAGTTGTGACAAAATAATGTAACCCTCATTTTCCAGTTCATTCAACTTTTCAGTGTTAATGACTTTATTACAGATAGCATTGAAGAAAACACACAATCTTGTCACGGTGGTTCGTACTTCATCTTTCATTATGCCTCTAATAGCTACCGATAATAGTTGTTGCATCAACACATGATAATCATGGGACTTCATTCCCACTAACTTCAAATCGTCCATTGAGACACATCTTCTCACATTCGAGGAATACCCTTGCGGCACCTTAATTTCATGCAAACACCCACACAAACTTCTTTTCTCTGCTTTTAATAGTGTATGCGCTGCTGGCTCCATGTATGCCCTCCTACCATCATCTCTTAGTTGTGGATGTAACCGTTCTCTTATTCCCATATCGACAAGGTCTAATCTCGCATTAATCCCATCCTTAGTCTTTCCTGGTATGTGCAAAAGCGTACTGATAAGGCTATCACAAACATTCTTCTCCACATACATCACATCAATACTATATCTCACGTCAAGCGAACGCCAATATGGAAGATCAAAGAAAATGGATCTCTCTTTCCATATGTTCTTCTCACCCGCAACCCTCTGATTCTTACCAAAAGTGACATTGATACGTTCCACTCGACTGTAGACTTCCTCTCCGGTTAATGACTTCAGAGCCATTCCATGCTCCGGTAAGCCGTTAAAACGCTTTCTTAGCCTATGATACGAGTGGAACTGATGAAGAAACCTCCTGTGGCCAAGGTAGACAGTTTTTCTTCCATGCTTTAGTTGTTGGAAGTGTGTGTCAGCTTCACATATTGGGCATGATTTATGACCCTTCACGCTGTACCCTGACAAGTTCCCGTACGCAGGGAAGTCATTTATCGTTGTGAAAATCATTGCACGTAGCTTGAAAGACTCTTTCTTATAAGCATTAAACACATCTACGCTTTCCTCCCACAACTTCTTCAAGTCCTCAATCAAGGGTGCCAAATAGACATCAATATCGTTCCCTGGCTGTTTTGGTCCAGAAATCATCATAGATAGCATCATATACTTACGATTCATACATAGCCAGGGAGGCAAGTTGTATATTATAAGGAGAACCGGCCACACACTATGTGTGCTAGTAAGAGTTCCATACGGATTGATGCCGTCTGTACAAAGCCCAAGCCGAAGGTTTCTCGGCTCACTGCCAAATTGAGGGAACATTTCATCTATTTTTTGCCATTGTGGAGAGTCAGCTGGGTGCCGAAGATATTTCCCATCAAATATTCTCTCATCAGAGTGCCATCTCAACTTCTTCGCTTTTGTTGCAGTCACAAACAAACGTTTAAAACTTGGTATTATTGGAAGATACCACATAACCTTTAAAGGTTGTCTTTTACTTGTCACATCACCATAACCACCATCTTTTTTCACTTTGTATCGTGCAATTTTACACTTAGGACACTCACTAAGACCTCCATACTCATTTCTGTACATTACACAGTCATTAGGGCAATCATGTATCTTTTTATACTCCATACCCATCGTAGACAGGATTTTCTTAGCCTCATACATACAATTTGGAAGTACATTATCCTTTGGAAACATATCACACAATAGTTCAAGCAGCAATGTGAAACTACTATTGGTCCACCCACAAGTTGCCTTTAAGTTAACCAAATGTAATGTTCCCGTCAGCCGCGTGTACTTACTCCCACGGTACAATGGTGTCTCTGTATCACTCCGCAGGCTATCATACTCCTGCGACTGCGCAAAGGATTCTGCCTCAACATCGTGAATCATTTTCTCCATTCTATCTTCATCTATGATATCCACATCTTCCTTCTTGTGCGACGGACAATCCGTTACTTCCTCACCATGCCATATCCACCTTGTGTATCATAGATTTATTCCATCACAAAGTAGGTGATCCTTTATGACATCAACATCCCGTCGACTCTCATTCAAACAATTGACACAAGGACAAAAATACTTCCCATTTTTTGCAGGAGCATTCTTTTTAGCGAATTCAATAAATTCTTCCACCCCTTTCTCATATGCTTTACTAGTTCTCAAAGAATTCATTCAACTATGATCCATTTTGTTACCACATAAGGCATTCCCAATAACATTCACACGTTTAGTACAATTGTCAACACATATGATGGGATTGCCTAATTAAGTTATCAACCCAATTTAGGATTTTAAAATATGGGCTTAATAACTTTATTGCCCCCTCCTAGTCTACTCTCTCCTCTTAAAAGGGTTTTAGTGCTATGTAACTTATTTTTTTTAATAAGTATATGTATATAAACATTAATGTATAATAAAATAAATATAATAAGATTAAATTAAAGAATTTTTTTGAGGTTATGGTTTTCTTTTTAGTTTTAGCTTGAATTATTCTTCATAATTCCTTTGGAATACAAGAATTTCTTTAATTTAAACAAATCATATTTTATTTTATTATATATACTAATTAATGGTAATATATACAAAAAACTAAGTTATGAATAACTTAATTAGGGATTTGTTGAGTTTAACAACCAAATTTAGAATTTTCCTATTTGAGGCAACTTTATGTGGAATTTTCCCTTGATTAAAATTAAAATAACCCCTTCTCATTTAAGTAAATTTATATTTAAAAAATAAAATAAACCATTACAATGGAGTTCCCGAATACAATTTAAGCAATAAAAGCACACCAAACACACCAGGCCAATCTCAACCATCTCAATATAAGCAATATATAAGCACAATTAACGTAATATTTCCTATTGCCTAGTCTTTTCACATTGCAAGTTTTACTTTAATTTATTCAAGTAAATGTATATTTCAAAAATATAATATACCATTCTGTACAAAAAAAGAAAAGCAAGAAGAACCACGGGTAGAGAAGAACTAACTTGATCAAGGGGCGCCCACTGTGCTATGTGTTGCTGGAGAGGTAGAGAAGACGTTGGAGATCAGAGGTGTATGCACGGTGGGGAGGTACACCGGAGGGTGGAGAAAGCAAAGAACCACGGTGGTGGGGACGACAATGGAAGGAAGGTGGTGGAGGAGAGCAAAAACCTGTGGAGGAGGTGAAGTTGCAGAAGGGTGGCCTCTGGTTCGTGCATCCTTCAATGGATTTCAGGTGGAGGAGGGAGGAGTTGAAGAAAGAAAGAGTAGTTGAAGAAGGGAGGAGTTGAAGAAAGAAAGAAAAGAGGCCGACGGTGGGGGGAGGAGGAAGAAGAGTAAAGTTTTTTTGGGTCAAACAAAGAGGGAGGACACATGTGAGGAGGGGGAATGGATTGAGAAGACGCGCATGTCAGACACTTGTCTGACATGCGCCCAAGGGACCCCTTTAGGCGTCCCAAATGGCATTTGGGACGCCTAAAGTCACCTTTAGGACGCCTGAAGTCTGGGTTTAGGCGTCCCAAAATTATTTTGGGACGTCTAATCCCAGCTCCTAGCACTAAAAGAAATTTAAAAAATTTATATTTCGCGCCTGGAAGCACTTTAGACGTCCCAAATTCAAATTTGGGACGCCTAAAGGTTCCCCTGCATACATATAATTACGAAAATGTCACCGCCTCCCTTTTTAACCACCCAATTTTAAATTTGGGACGTCCTTGGGGGTGGTTATATCCCAATTCTGTAGTAAGCATTTGAAAGGTGGGGATATGCGAAAGATATTGAAAGCATTTTTTCTTTTTGCCATTCCATCTAGTATAAATATTAAAAAATGTATGTTGGAGGAGATTTACACAAATATAATACAGTGGACAAAAATTTTTATTTCCAAAATTTGAATAAAAGATCATGTATATAAAATAATTTAAACCATAAATAAAAACATTAAATAAAAAAATATGAGAACACATACACGATTTTTTAACCGGAAAACCTCTCTTAATTTAAACCATAAATAAAAACATAGGACTAGTTCAAAAACAGTTTTCAGTACATTCAAACCAATTTATCTACCAACGAGTCTTTAGCAATAAATACCAACACACCCAACTCTCTTTTCTTTTTCTTATTTATTTTCTTTTTATCATCATAACTTAGAACACTACCCGAAACTCCTATAGGTATTAAGATTTACCACTGCCGATTGTATAGCATTATATTTAACTCATTATTGAGATGAGATGTCTACTGCCGTTCAAACTAAATTTGACATAAATTTAAATTTTTAATTGATAAATTTTTAAATAATAAATTCATTCTTTTTACAAAATGACAATTAGAAGATTAATTTATTTTAAATTACATATTTACTACAATAAGACATTTTTAAAATATAAAATAAAGTAACATTAAACATGGATCCAAAAAAAAAAAAAAAAGAACAGCGGGGTTAGGTGTGGTAGGTATGTGTGAAAAAGAAAGAGTTAAAGTAGAAAAATACAAGAGGATAATGCCATTGGTGAGGCTTACTTCACATGTCGTGAAGAAAGTGTTTCTCTTTTTTTATACTTTGATCTTTTGGTATCTGGCGTCTTTTCTAGCTCCCAGCTTCTTTGGTACGGGTCACCAAGCAACCAGTTAATCTGGACAGAGATTTGTGGGACCCTTTTGGGTGGCAACCCCTTCCAACGAGTTTTAACACCGCCGTATCCCCAATACTCGAACCCGAGACCTTGGTTAAGCTAGATTAGCACCTTCACCAGCTGATCCAAGTGCTCTTTGGTGGAGAAAGTATTTGTTCACATCCTCTTTGTTTTATTTTACTCAGCCACTAGCCTACAACTTACACACACACACACACACACACACACACAGTGTGTTCAAATTAAAGGCACATATATCTTTTAAAATTAAATGAGGAAAAAGTCAGTTTCATTCCTTTGAAAGGCAGTATCGGAATCCATCCCTAGAAGGTGGTTTTGCCTTTAGTTTTAGTAACTTTCTTAAAGTGGCTTTGATCAAAAGTCAGTTCTGTGTGTCTGTTCAAGTGTAGCATTTACTTTGGTTTATTTCTGTAAAACAATTAAAGAGAGGCTGCTCTGTATAAAAGTTCTTGTGTTTGCTAAATGGTCAATAATGAACAATTTTGCAATTTCAAAACCTTCTTGTTACTTTTGCACCCTTTTTATTATTGGCATGTTTGCAAAATAATCCACATTGGTTGACTTAACAATATGAAACATTCACGTAAACTTTTACATCCAAAGAAAATTTGTAGTGTTAGGCACAATAATAAATAAAAGCAGCGTTATAAATGGTAATCCACACTAAATTTATTATATTAATTTTTGGGAAAAAGATATTTAAGTACCATTTGAACTTCAAAATCTTAAATCAATTATGTTGAGTTGTTGACAATAACAGTAATGGGATTGACAAAAGAGTATAGCAATTAACAACTCAAGTTTTTGAAAAATCACTATTTGGAGTTTTGAAGTTCAAGTGGTATTTAAGTGGAATTCTCCCTTAATTGTTTTCATAGGAAAAACATGATACCCAGAAAAAAAAAAATGAAATAAACTATGAACATACAGAGGCAGATTCATTAGTGTACATATCATACGTCTGATTGAACAATGAAATAAACTATAAACATACAGAGGCAGATTCATTAGTGTACATATCTAATACGTCTGATTGAACAATATAATAGAAAATGTGATAGGAACAAAATAAAATATTAAACAATTTATTATGATATAAGTATAGTCGGCACTGATTTAAATCAATAAATAATTTAATTATCGTATTGATAATTTAAATCAATAAAAATCTTCAGTCTTCTATTCCACTATGCTTTTGATTAACTTTATACCAAAAAAATATTACTCTAGTCGTTACGTGTAGGACTTAGTTTTCTTACGTTTAGGCCGGATTGGAGGAATATTCTATATTATTCAAGTCCTTTTTGTTCTATACATATATATACGACTGTTGGCGCTAACCTAATAAAAATCAAGAAGAGATGGAGAGTGTTTGTATTCAATCGCTTTATTTATTTAACTTTGTTCGAGAGAAAAAGATTCTTATTGGAGACAATAGGATTCTTGATCAATACAAAGTCTTAATTAAATTCCAATAAATTTTGTACTATTTTTTAGAGTTTTTTTATATTATTCTCTTTCCTCATTTTCCTTATACTTTTCCCTCTATACAAACCAAGCCTAAAAGTTTAGTCACACTGTCTTCACATCCTCACAAGTTATGGATACTTAGTGAAAAAAATTAATATTTTAAAATACTCGTATGTTATATCATGAATCATGTTAGAAGTTCTTATATATGACCGGAAGGAGTAGTGCATTTCACCCCGCAAGACTCATCATTTTACATTTTATATTGAGAACGGATAACCGTTAGGCCTTGGCCACACTAAAATGATGCAGACACTAAATAAATGCAAGTGGCTGGAAAAGATAATTACAAAAAATATAAAATGTGATAGTGGGTGGACAAAGAGGAGAGTATAGGTGAATTAGTATTAAACAATGTATTACTATATAATTAGTATAATGTGCATAAACATAAATAATCTAAGTAATCCCCTTGGTCATTGATGTATGACCTAATTAGGGAGTTGATCCATGTTAATCCTAAATATAAAACTTATTTCGCATTTTTATTGATTTTTTCTTAAATTAATCCTATTGATATTTCTCTCAATAACAATCAAGTAGGAGAAAAAGAGAAAGAATTAAGAAAGATGATTATAGTATTTTAGAAAAAAAATATATTATATTAACTAATTTAACTAACATCCTTGTTATACTGAAATCAGTTAATTAGGTAATACTTTAAGCACCCGAGCAATATCATACAATTACAGCCTAATTCAATCAACATCTTCAATATTCTACGCTGGATGGGAATCGTGAAGCTGCAAAGGAAGCATTTGAGTTGTGGGGATATGCGAAATATGTTGAAACACTTTTGCCATAGTGAACAATCAACTACCACATTTGTCTATGTTACGTTGTAGAAGCTTTACACAAATATAATACGGTTGATACAATTTTTATTTAAGAACTTGAACTAAGACCATGAATGTAAAATAATTCAAACATTAAATAAAGAAGCATTAAATAGTGAAAATAGATTAACACAATTTTTTATGCCGAAAAACTCTCTTAAAGTCATGGGACTAGTTCAAAAAAAGTTTCAATTTCATCCCCCGGAAAAAAAAAAAAAATCATCAAACTCAGAAACACAACCTAAAACACATGTAGGGTAAAGGATTTCCGCTGCCGACTGTATGCACTAACTGTAATTCCTTATTGTGATGAGACGTATACCGTACCGTCTAAGTTAAATTTCAAAGATCTAAATTTAAATTTGTTAATTGATCAATTTTTAAATAAGATTTTTTTTTTTTTACAAAATGACAATTAGAAGATTATTTATTTTAAATTATATATTTACTCCAATAAAAATTGTTAAAATATATAATAAAGTAACATTAATTTAAGATTACCCATATATTTGTTTATTAATCAAGTGGTCTAACTTTGGTGTCACCATGTCTAGCTTTAATGGGCGATCGCGCTTCCTCACGTATCTTTTTATCTATTTCTTTTTTTTTTTTTTTATAATTCACATATTTGTTTTGTTCCTATGGATTGGATTCCTAATTAGCTCTATGCGTCCCACTCAAGGTGGTAAAACCATCCTGGTTACTAAATCAGTCAAGACAATAAATTAAGAGTCGATGGTTTAGAGTGGGGTCAATTTGAAAGGTTTTGTTTACCAAGGCAAAATATAATGGCCATTTTGCTATAAATAAAAATTAAAAAGATGAATGGAGTTGGGATTCCTAATTAGCTCTATGTGTCCCACTCAAGGTGGTAAACACCATTTTTTTGTTTGGCATGTTAACTAAATGATTAATGTTGACTAACTTAACAGTTTCAAACAGTCATGCATAATTTTGCATCCAAAGAAACTCTGTAGTGTTAGACGCGCATGGAGGAACATTTCATGGTAGATTTGCACCTTCATTAACTCAAAATTAAAATATGGTATACTCCTACTAATTAATTATTATTTGGGCTTGTTCAGTTCTAAGTCCATGTTCTTTGCAAGAAGTAAAGGGCGATTCTTTATAAAAGAATTTTTCCAGCTCCTAAAATTTAGTTGGTTCACAGCTACCATAGTATGCTAAGATGTAAACTAGTTCCTCCGTATTTGTGGTCTGTCAGAGCTAGAACTTTAACCTGTTACAACAAAATAATATTTATTGAACTTGGGCATGATATATTAAAAAAGAAAGTACACTCTTTGAATACCACAAGACAAGTTTAATCCAATCATATTTTGCTATCATAGGTGACAAATCTTTCATGTTAACTTGGACAGAATCCATAGCTCCACAGACATCACCACTTCAAGAGCTGGATTTTCTTCTGAGAAGTCAGTTTCGGTTTTAAAACTAAAATCAATAGCCTAGCAACGAAAGCAAGTTTAACTTTCTGAATTTAAGGGGGAAAGAGATCTTAAAGCAAGTTCCTTGGCAACAAAGGGAACGAAGCATACTGTACATTCCTTAATTTTTAAGAAGGCCTTAGTAGCTAAATGACTGGATTTGAAAACATTAAAAAGGTGACCTAAGGATTAAGTCATTCTGAACAAGTTAATTCTTAGATCAAAATAATAAAACCTTAGCACTCGGCTATGTACTGAAAAAGGCTATCAGGTCCAGCTTCATGACAAGCCAATCTCGTAGTGGATATATATCTTAATTTCAAATCTATTTGCCGTAGGGTAGACTTAAAATAAACAAATAAAGAGAAAAAGGGTACACTTCTGTGAATCCTATATGCTCATCAAAGAGCCTGCCCTCATGGAAAGAAGTGCCAAAAAAAAAACTTAACAATGAAGAACCTACCCACTATTCATCTTACATTACATTATTCATACTTAAAATATGTCAATTTTACCATAAAAGAGCAGCCAAAAACACATGCTTTCCAAAACAAACTTTCTGGGTAAGGACTAGGACTTATTACATGAAAAAAAAAACAAATTAAATGACATTCTCCAAGAATCAAAGCCTGTGCTTAAGATAAACTCCTAACTGCAATGAGGTTTTATTCAAATTGGCTTACACATTCTCTAGTTGATGCCTTGCTCTTATTTGATCTTCCACCATGTTAGACCACTCTCTTTTCACTTCTTCCAACTCCTTCATGAATCCAATGGTGTAAAAAACACTCTTCTTCTTTTGCCCTTCAAGAGACAACAATTTGGTCTCACACTCTTTGATTTCTTTTTCTATGCTACTCAGTTCAGCCTGCTAGTTAGAGATTTGGTCCCTCAACTCTGTTTTCCTTGTTTGAGCCTCAACCATAGAATTCTTAGTTTTGTGAATTTCAGATAAAAGAGTCCCAGCTGCTTCTTTTCATTGTGAACGTTGCCCAATCATTAGCTTATCCTTTCGTTAAGCTTGATCATTGTTTCATTGGTAGCATAGGCTTGCTTGAAGGAAGGTAGAATAGTTTGGATTTGTTGTTGCAAAGAGTGCATTGTAACTTTAAGACCATCATGAGAACAATGAGAGGACAAGGTGTTGAGAGCATTCTTAAGGCTGAGTCTGCTTTCCTCGGAGTTAGCTACTACATTCAAACCCATCTTCAATGAGGCATCCAAGTCAGGAAAAGCCTTAGTGACCTCACTATTATCTACATGATGAGCAGTAATTTTGGATGCATAAGGCATGTGAACTTCCATGTCAGCACCTTCCTCCATTATTTGGAATAATCTCATGAGACCATCATCCTCATGTTGTTTAGACACATAAGGCATGCAAGTCTCTGATTGTGTGACCTCCTGAAGTGAACAAGAATAGACAAATGTTATTAACTGTTTCATGGGAAAAACATCATACCCAAAAAACAATGCAATAAACTATAAACATAGAGGTGCAGATTCATTCGTGTAATTATCTAAAAGGTCTGGTTGCGAGTTCTTTGATTTTATTTCAATACTGGAAGTTGCTATTTGAGGCTTCTTGGGAGTAGAGATTGAAGGGACCTGTGACCAGAAAAATACAGAAATTAATGTCAATGAAGTCAGTAAAGTAGCAATAGGGAAAAAATCAAAGGACCGTAAATGGAAATGGTAATTATTTACTAATGGAGAGCCCGTTTCATTAGTAGTTGATGGAAATGGAATTGGAATTTTATTTGATGTTTCTCCAACATTTGCTTCAATATTCTGCACAGTATTAAATTCCAACAGTTTCTTGTTCCTGTGACAGTAAAGCAGTTGAATATAGTCTTCTATAGATTGTTAATTAACCTTTTGTGTATCAAGTTCTGTTTTTGCAAGTGCTTGTTGATCAAGTGTGATTCTCTTGCCCTTGTTCTCAATGGGATCCAAATTATCCTCAATGAACATAAATATGCAAAGAGCACCATAACATTATATCACTTACCATAAATTCCACCCTTATCAGGAAAGATTGTATTCTTACATGTAGACACTCATTTTCTAAAGGAACAACAAATGTAGTTGGAGATGACTTGCTTGATTCATGATAAAATCACTACTAGAAAAAAGGCTTATAAGACCGCCACATCCAGACCTCTATAGGCGGAAACAGTTTGAAAAGTATTACTGGTGGCATTTTTGTAAATATTGATACAACTTAACACTGGTCGAGCTTATGAGCGGTTTAAATAATATTTTTTAGACCGGTTGTAATTTAATGTGGTGTCGATAAGAATTAAATATTAAGAAAATTTAAAAATTTAAATTCTTTTTACACCAGACAGTATAACATCCGGTTTACATATTCTTTTAAACATCGTCTTTCTTTATACCTGGTGTAAAATGTTTCAGACTCTTCAGCTTTCAATGTAAACTTCCCAACTACGCGTCTCTTCAAAATTTGAGGCCACTTCAATAAACGTAATTAATCTTCATCCATCTTGATGTATTTAAACTCCTCATTGCTTTCGTTTCTTCATATTCAAGCTCCTCTTCCACTCATCTCTAGAATATCAGTATGGTATGCGGAGGGCTAATTCTGTTCATCCTCCTCCTCCTCTACAGCCACCTCCATCACCTCCTTTGCCACCTTCATACAAGCAACTTCTTCAGCAGCTCCACACGATGGTGGATCATCTAGACAGACACCTCGGAAGACTTGTCACGTCACTCCACACTATCAACAACAAGCTCAACCTTATACTCAATGTCAATGACATCAAGTATAATCTTTCAGATGACCCCGCCTCTTCCTCTTCCCCTTCCTCCTCCTCTGCCTCCGATAAGGAGGAAGATTGAGGGTTTTTTTTATTATGTAAAATATTTTTTTAATCTATGTACTGATGCTACCCTTGATTAGGGCAGCATAAAAAATATATTATTGATGAAAAAAATATTTTGTTTTCTAATCTTCATCTTGTTCGATCTTGATCTTGATCATGTCTCTTTTATCTTTGTTCTGCTATTTTTTTAAATATATAATTTATAATATATATTCAACTTAATTATATTCATGTTAAATATATAATTTAATTATATTTAGACGGGTAATAGTGGCACAAGGTATAAATATGTTAATTTGAACCGTCATTTAATTCTTGACCAGTGTAAATTTTGTTTATTTTTCTAACTTTCACTTTTATTTACATCGGATAAGATGGGCATCCAGTTTTGTAAGTATTATTTAGATCGCATTTCGAATACAACTGGTGTAAATACATAATGTCTTAACTTCCAACGCCTATCATCATGTCTCGTTAGTATCATTTGAACTATCTAGCCATCAGTCTTGTTTATAAATACCAAGGGGCCTTTAGTTCCTAAGTTTAAATTCAAAAGTTTCTTCTACTTCTCTCTTTTTTGTTTGAGCGGCAACACTTCAATTGTTGATGCAAATGGCAAGATTAAAGAGATAGTGTTCCCCCTCTCCCCCTCAGACAGCAGTTATTGGGGGTTCCTCATCGCAACTCCCTCGACCTCCGACATTGGAGGAAATTACTAAGGCCATATTTTGCCTCCATGAATTGTGCTAGAGGAGGTAGCGGTGGTGTTGAACGACATCGCCAACCATTTGGACCAGGTCGACGAGTCTTTTAGAATAATGATGATCTTCTAAAGGCCTGGGTTTTAAGAACCCCTATTATTGTTATAATATTTTGATGTAGTTGTTATTTTGTAGCTGATCATTATCATATATAATATTTTGATGTAATTTTGATTTCATGCATGTATACTACTGCCTTTAGTTGATGATTAATGAAAAAGTTTCTATCTTTTATATCTTTTGACATTTATTGTTGATGATTATACTCATCTATCTCGTGTTATTAATCTATTTTGATGAAAAAGTTTCAACCTTTGGGTGAAACTTCTTGTTTCTAAAATTTTATCTGTTCTAAAAATTACAGTTTGGACCTGATGATTTGAAAGATGGTGTCGTTATGAATTAAAAATATTTTTAACATATTGACATCAGTCTTTAATGAGAGCCGGTGTAGAAAAGGTTATGGACACTAATCATTAATGAGAACCAGTCTAGAAAGGGTTGCCCTAAGTGTATATACTCACTTTTGAGCTTAATCTTAATTACTTGCCTCTCTTAGTCCCGCGCACCTGCTCTTCCTCTCTCTGTCGCCTCCAGCTGCCGTGATGTCTTTCTCTCCATAGTCAAGATGGCTTGGTATTCCTTTTCGTTAGGCTCTCCCTCTTTGTCGTTGCCGTTTTGCTCTCATATTCAGTAAAAATTGTTGCTTTTCACAAACCCTCAATAGATGTTTTGCTGTTGTGTTCTATTATTGTTCTCCTTTGTTGTCTTTACTTGTATAGAAGTTTTAATTGTTGCCTTTCACAAACCCTCAATACTCCATTTCCTTCTTTGTCGAAACCCTGATTGAAAGTTCTTTTTTTTTTTCTTACATCTTGATCAATATTCTCTCTGTCTGATTTGAAAATATTTGCAATTTTACATGAATGTTTACATTTTTTTTGTTGGATGTATATTATTTGTGGTTGTTGTAGTTATAGAACCATTGATGCTCACTCCTTTTCTTTCTTTTCAGAAATGGTAATGCCTATGTCTTTTCATTCTTACGCCTTTCTATGGTTGGTTGTGAAAACTTTTTGTAGTTTTGCATAGCAGGTGACCTTGTGATATATGTGGTGGTATTGATTGGGGCATATGCCCAAATCACTTGGATGTGATTAATTCAAGCCTACCAACACTACCACATATATTACAAGGCGCAACCTGCGATGGAAATCTGCACTGGATGTGCATACATAGCACAGAGGCCGGATGAGCTCCAAACAGACCATATATTCATGAGTTAAGAAGTGTCCAATATGTGATATATGTGGTGGTGTGAGTAAGTCAGTATATTTATGCTTGCTTCAAGTTAATGTTGCTCGTTGACATATGGTCTATATGTAATACATTGAATTTGAAGAAGTAATGATAATTCTGGCCAATCAACACAACTACACATAGCACAAATAGTAGCTGAGTGCCAAAGAGGCTAGTAATAACAACTAACATTAATTCCAGTAATATGAAGAGCACCAAGTTGAGTGGTTTTTATTAGCTTTCACTTACGTTTTTTTGTACATGTGAAGAGCATTAAATAATATGATCTAAAATGTAACTCTGTGTAATTATTAACAAGACTTGGAAAACAAAAAAAGCCTTCCTTCCACAGGCATGTTAATTGTAAATTCCTTGGTTTAGATTTTTTCTGTTGGCTGCATATTCTTTATGGTTGTTGTAGTTATTGTATTCAATTTTTGTCCATGGAATTCATAATGACTGGAGTTGTGAAACTTGCCTTAATGAGAATGATGTAATGATTTCATAATGACTGGCGTTGTGAAACTTGTGATAATGACAATGATGCAATTTCATTGCATAATTCTCATTAAGGCAAGTTTCACAAATCCAATATTCACAAATTCCAAGGACAAAAGTTTGTGTTCGCGTATATTATTTGAATCTTGTTTGTCATGCCTTTGTTCTTTTCAAGTTTTTTGTTTTGGTTTAGATTCCCCCTCCTTGAAAGGGCTTAGATGATTATTGAGTGTTGGGTGGAAGTGTTGACTTTAATCTCGACATGTGAGAGCTGTAGATGTATGGTTTGTATCATGGGCCATCCTTAGAGTTGAATGCTACCACCCTTGGATTGGGTGCTAGGTTTACTAATCTTAGGCATTTTGGTTCTTTTGAGATTTCAGATAGAATATGGCTCTAGCCTACCTCAGTTTTAGGTGATAAAGGTGGAGTATCTTATTTAATGAAGCTGAGTACTAACATGGTTAAGATACAAACTTAAGAATTTTGTTTTGTATGGTTCAATATGGTCATGTTATGAGGTCTTAGTTGAGATGAAAATCAAAGTGAAGGCCAATAATAAGGAGCTACCTGACTAGGTGGAGTTACTAGTGATGGGTTAAAGATTAAGATGTCTAAATTAGACAATGAAAAATGTAGGCCGGGTGATCAATGTTTGAAAGGAAAAATTCATTGAATTGGGTTACCACCTAGTCCAACAAATTTATCCTTTCAAGTGATAATCATCTAGCCAATATTTTTCATCCTCCAATTTAGAGTTATTAATCCTCATATCTTCATTAGTATTTCCACCTAGTTAGTTACTTCCTTATTATTGGCCTTCAGTTTGGTTTCCTTCTCAACCAAGACCTCCCCACGAGATCATATTCACACATATTAAATCCAATTCTCATACTTATATATTAACTCTGTTATACTCTGGTTCATTCAATAAAAATCTTCTCCTTTTCACTTGAGACTGGGATAAGGCAAAACCATTTCATATTTGAGGTCCAAAAGGATCAAAATGCATAAGTATGGCAACTTAGCAGTCAATCCATGGGTAGCAACATTCGACTGTAGGGATGCTTACAATATAAATCATGCTTCAATAGTATGTAGATGCTAGGCCTAAAATTGCATCCACTAATTTCAACACTAAAAAATCATCTAACTCCTTTGGAGGTGGGGAAAATGCAAGCAAAAAAAGTAAACCTTGAAAAACCAAATGTCAGAATTAAGATTCACTAATTATCTAATAATATAGGGCTTAGATTCATGGTTATTAATTATAATTATCTTTTTTTCGATTGCATTTTTGTTTTTAGGGTTATCTGTAGAATTTATATTGCATAATATATCTTTTAAATATAATAATAATATCCAACAGGGATGACACAAAATAAATTGTACATTTTTTTAAAAATAAAAATGGCCAAATTTTAGACCAGATATGAAATTACCTAGTATAAAAGATAGGCAATTTTTTATTATAAATTAAAACTTGTAAACACCAGTTATCTAACTAACCAATATGAAAGGGTAACTTTTAAGACCGGACCTAATAGTGACAAACTTTTTAAATCGGTTGATACAAGAATGGACCTAAACCCTATTTAAAAAGTCAGTTTCAACCAGTCTTAAAAGCCTTTTTCCTAGTAATGAATTATCCATGATTTGATTTGTTGTGAGAGCTACTTCATCTAATTTTGAACCACCTTAAGAAGTCGGTTCCATTGTTTCCTTTATAATTTCTTGCATAGCACAATAAGCAATTGAGCTTGTAGTTAGTTCTAGCTCCTTCACTTCGGCAACAGTAATCTTTACTAGCTAATTTAATTTTACAATATATAACCAAGATGTTTGAATTGTAAAATATGATAATCTTACTTTGTCAGCTTCTAATTCTAGACTTTCTTTCTCTGATTCTCCTATAGCTTCCTCTGATTCTGGACTCTCTTCATCACCTGCGTTTGCTATTTTCTTAATCTGTAACATATAGGAGACAAAAAATAAATTAAAATTTTTGGATTTTATTTATTGACATTGCACCATAATTTGGCCAGGAAGGCAATAAGTAAGAGAGAAATATATCCATTGGCTTCTTAGTTGTGATAGATAATAGCAACGTATGCTATACATACCAAGGTTTTTCGAACACTGGACCAGAGGGTCCAACCGTTACCCAGCCACAACAGCAGCTTAGGTTTTGCCTTTAGACCGCTTTGGAGTGTGGACTTTATTGGCCTACTTTGTTTTATGATTCATATGTTTATTGCAAATCTTGTGATACTTGTCAAAGGTTTTGGAGTTAGGGTAAGAGGCATGAGATGCCTATGGTGCCCATTCACTTTTGTGAGATATTTGATATATGAGGCATAGACATGAGACCCTTTCCCCCGTCCTTTGGTTTTACATATATCTTGCTCACAGTAGACTATATTTCTAGGTGGGAATAGGCAATTGCTACTAGGAAAGATGATTCTTCTACTATTGCTAAGTTCTTACAATCCCATATCTTTTGAACGTATGTAATACCAAAATCAATCATCAGTGATCAAGGGACCCACTTTTGTAATCAAACCATTAAGGCCTTGCTTGTTAAGCATGGAGTCACTCACAAGGTTGCAACGCCCTATCATCCCCAAACTAATAGGTTAAGCAAGTTGTCAAATAGAGAGGTGAAGCACATCCTTGAGAAGATTGTCAAACCATCAAAAAAGGATTGGAGCACCAGATTGGAAGATGCTCTTTGGGCCTATAGAACTGCCTTCAAAACACCAATTGGCATGTCCCTGTTCAGTCTTGTCTATGGAAAAATGTGCCATCTTCCTATTGAGCTCGAGCACAAGTCATATTGGGCTATCAAAGATTGTAATGTTGACTCGGAGTCTTCCTTAGACAACTGCTTGATGCAACTCCAAGAACTTGAAGAGATGAGGCTTGAATCATATGACAATGCAAGGATCTACAAATACAAGTTGAAGATGGTTCATGATAAGCACATCTTGAGAAAGCAATTTGATGAAGGAGACAAAGTTTTGAAGTTTAAAGCTCACCTCAAGATGATGCCTAGGAAGCTCAAGACCAAGTGGGAAGGCCCTTACATTGTGACCAAGGTTTACCCATTTGGTATGGTATAGCTTGTAGATGAGAAGACCGGTAGAACATTTCAAGTCAATGGACACCTTCTCAAGCACTAACATGAGGATACTAAGCTTCCTTGATCACTCGGTCATTCCCTTCTACTCTTTACTTTTACTTGCTTTCATTGTTTTAATACATGTTTAGGAGTAAGTGTAGGGGAAGGGAACTTGCCTAGTAGTAAAGTAGATTTAGGTTATTTTGTTTTTTTTTTGGTAGATAATAAATGCTCCATAGCTATACTTACTTGCACTCAATCTTTACTACATTTTGAACTTTGTTAAACTCCCTTCACTTGTTCCTTTCTTTTCCCCCCTCAAGGTGATTGTTCAATTGTTATGCTTCAATCTTGAATTAGACTTCACAATTTACTACTTCACCCCAAGGAACAAGTCAAGTTAGTTTCTATTTGTTGTTTACATTGAGAACAATGTAAACATTAAGTGTGGCAGAGGGATTGTTCTAGTCACAATGTTTTGGTTCAGGAAATTTGAGAAAAATTGAAAATTTTTTGAACTTTTGAACTTGGAAATTGGTTTTGTGAAGTACTTAATGAACTCCTATTTTCACTTTCCTAATGCAACTCCTTGGCTTCCTTTTATTAAAATTTAAATGCATGATGATTGTGAAAGTCAAGCATGTCCAAGTATGATTGCATTAAGCTTGAGTAATCACTTTGCTTAATTCAATTGAGCGATTGGTGTGTTTTTAATGTAATTTTATTAATTTGAATGCCTAGCTTGACTTTAGGAAATTGATATGGTAGAAAAAAACCGTGTTGGAAGATTTTTGAGCCTTGATTCTATTTTCTCGATCATCATATATGGGTATTCACCTATTCTCTAGTTAATCTCTAGAAGTTGTCTATGTTCTTTTTCAAAGCTATATTAATGCCTTGGATTTATAGTAAAAAAGGGGCATTCAATTCTAAACCCATTGACCTCAACACAAACCATTCATCATTTACCTTTGTTTATCCCTTTGAGCGTTTCACTTTCATTTCTATCTCATTATAAAAATGCTATGTTTGCTTCCTTTATCAAGTTCATACTAGCACTAGGATTTATGAAAAAAAAAGGTAAAAGTACTATTGTATATGCCAAAAGAAAAGTGCCATGTGAATAGTCAAAAGAAAGAAAACCAAAAGGAAAATAGAAAAGAAGACAAAAAAATGAAGAGAAAAAGAAAAAGTGTGATAGTGAAAGAAAAAGGAAATTCAAAGAAAGAAAGAAAGAAATATGGTACTATGATCAAAGATGTAAATTAAGTTTAGTTGAGTAGTACTAAATGATCTAACAATTTATCTGATGCAAACATAGTGTTTGTTACATTTTCCATCCATTTAGCCTTTTCAATAGTACAACTCTAAGAAGTCCCTTTGACTATGGATTCATAACAAACTAGTGGTAGAGATAGTAGAACTTTTATAAACCTATGGTAGATGCTAAAATAGGTGAATCGAATGAAATTTCCTATGGTTTGAGAGATGAGACAAATACTTATCCCCTTAAGAGCTCTATCCTGTTTATCTTTCCTAGTTTTGTTATGTGTTCAAGTTGGTTACTTTGCATTAAAAAAAATCATGAGCTTTAATTGATTTGAGATTGTGGTTATTCAATCTTTATTTCATTGTATTCTTGAATGACTTGACGATTACAACATAATATTTTTGAAAACTTTGGTTTTATTTTGACTAGGAGTGCAAAAGGCTAAGTGTGGGGAAATTGACAAATCCTTATTTTTATTGTATATTTTCATACTTTATGTGGGGATTTGGTTATACTCCCTCCGGTCCTAAATATAAGACTAAATTGAATTTTTTGGAGAAATTAAGGAAAATAACTAAATTATTTTAGAGTATTTTTATTTTTTTCTTCAAACTAACACTACTACAAAAAGGGTAAAAGGTGGCGCACATTTTGTGGCACTTCTTTAAACAAGTGCCACAACTTCTCTTTTTTTTTTTTTTTTTTACCTCTAATTGTTTTTTAATTTTCGGTACCAGCTGTGGCGCCTAATAGATTAAGTGCCACAATTGAGGAGGCCTAGTGTACGCAGGCGCCACACTTGGGGTCACGAAAGCAGCTGTGGCGCCTAACCCACCAAGCGCCACAGCTGCAGCATTGAAATTTTTTTTTTAAAAAAAAAGTGGGCATGTGTGGCGCCTAATTAAATAGGCGCCACACATGATAATGTCTTTATCAGCTGTGGCGCCTAATGCTTAGGCGCCACAGCTGATGAGAGGCAATTGTGGCGCCTAATTATTTAGGCGCCACACTTGCCCACTTTTTTTTTTTTTAAAAAAATTCAAATTGATAGTGTATCTCTTAATTATTTCATTTCCCGCGTAGTGGTCCTGTGTTCGCCCCCCATTCCTTCTCTTTTTGACTACTACTCCACTTTAATTATTTAACTACTCTCTCCTCCATTAAACTACTTTCCCTTTCTCATCTTCTTAGTGGATCCGTCGGCCCCCTCCCTCCATTTCCTATCATCTTCACACTAAAAAACACACCCACACGCTCACTCGTCACTCAAGCTAGCATCACCAACGTGGTCTTCCACTCCCTGCGCTGGTCAATTAATAGATTTGTAAGAAGAAGACTATTTCATTCTAGCTTGCTTTGTTTAAATTTTTTTTTAGTCAAGATAAACCGTAATATAACGTTTGCCTTTTTGTTCCTAATTTAATAGGAAAAAATGAAAACCTAGCTTGTTTCGTTTGCCTTTTTGCTTTGTTTAAATTTTTTTGCCGACAAGCTTACGTTTTTTAGTAATCTTTTAATTTACTTAATTAGTTGTTGATGTACTGTGTTCACATATCAAGTTCTTGTATTGTGATATTTTTTATGTTAGCTTTGGAGAGTATTAATGTAAGAACATTATTGTTGGGGAACTTGAATTTTAAATGTGAAAATTATATATATATATATATATAATAGGTTGAAATATAAAATAGAAAGATTGACAATTTGTGGAGATGATAAACACGAAAGCCACTCATTTTATATAAAACTTCACAATCAGGAAGTATAAAAAAGGGCCACAGGAAAAAAAAGAAGAAGAAGAAGAAAAAAGAAAAAAAAAGAAAAAAAAAGGAACCCTCATGTGGCGCTTGTTTGAGGAAGTGCCACAGGAGGGTGGCCTCCTGTGGCGCTTGCTTGAGCAAGCGCCACAGTAGGGGGTCCTACTGTGGCGCTTGCTGACGCAAGCGCCACAGGAGGCCCCCCTCCTGTGGCACTTCCTCAAACAAGCGCCATAGGAGGGTATTTTTTTTTTAAAAAAATTTAAAATGTTGTGGCGCTTCCAAGCGCCACAGCTTTTTTTAGTGACGTCCAGATATGTGGCACTTCTCTAGCGCCACAGTTAATGCAATTATAAGCGCCACAGCTTTACTTTTTTGTAGTAGTGTAATTAGTTTGACTAATAAATTAATATACTCCCTCCGGTCTTATTTATAAGAAACTTTCTCCTTGATTGCGCAAAACGAACTGGTAATTAAAAGTAATAAATGTGTAAAAAATGCCATGTTTTTTTCCATATATGCCCATATTTATGAAAAGAGTATAAGAGAGAGAAAAGATAAAAAGTATGAGAGATAATGACTGTAAGATATGAGAGAGAATGAGTATTTAATAAGGGTAAAATAGGAAAGAGAAGCTTACATTTTCAGATAGAAAGTGAAAGTTGCTTATAAAAGTGACCAACCCTATGAGAGAGAAAGTTGCTTATAAATAGGACCGGAGGGAGTATAATCTAAGGATACATAACATATGATATGATTAAGTAACTTATTTAGCTTCCTTAATTTCTTCAAAAAAAAGTCAACTTTGTCTTATAATTAGGATCGGAAGTAGTAATTATTAAGCTTAAAATGCCTTATTTGTGATAAATTGAGATTAAGAGTAAATACATTTAATTAGGACTAAAAAGGGCAAAATTGTCAAAATAACTGCCATTACTCTTAATCATTGATTTTTGATAATATTTGATGTTGGCTAAATTTTTTTTAATTGTAGGTCTTTGAAAAATTGGATTAAAACTGAAAATGGCAGTTTGGGGCTGGAATTTCCCAAATGTCAAATTAGTCCCACGAATTTAAGAAATTCCAGTTTGGTCCAAGCAAAAACTTCAGCGTATTGATTCAAGCCGCAGGCAAAAAGCTGAGAATGAGAGAGACAGAGAGAGATCTTCCACCATTTCTTCACCTTCGTCATCATCTCAATACACCATTACCGGCTCTTCCCCTCCGTCCTTCACTGACCACCACAGACAGAGCAGCGTCAGAGGTGAGTTTTCTGGACCGAGAGACCACCTTCCTTGGTCTTCGTTCCTTCACCGACTAGTTTCGACACAGAGAGACAGAGAAGCTCGGGAGAGGCCGAGGTTCATCGATTCACCACCATTAACTCCGCCCCCCCTCACCACGCTAGTCTTCCCCTATTCTGTACAGACCTTTACTGGCGAGATTCGCCAATCTTGATGGTGGAATTAGAGCTGTGGTTCCTTCACTGTCTTCTCTTCCCTGTCAGATTTAAATTCTCCTCTTTTGTCTTTCATCAAATACATATCGTGGTTCCTCTATTCTGTTTGTGGTTCCATTTGCAATCACTGATTTTTCTTTATCCATTGTTAATCTGTCAAGTTTAATTGGTGTTCTCCATGGCTGAGGCTTTGAATTAGTTAAATTCTAGGTTTAGAATTTAGTCCGTATATTGAATTGGAGTTTTGTATTGGGGTTCCAAATATTTTCTGAGCTTATATATGTATTTGGTTTTAACTTTGTGCACTTGACACTTTGAACTTAATTAGTAACAATTTCTTATATAATGACTTAGTTAAGCTTATACTTGGAATTGCTATGAATATATTATGCTTGTAATGCAAAAGTTCTTCATTACTTGTCTTGCATATTGTTAATTTCAAATTCTAGTGTTTGAATTGGGTTTTAGTTAGAGTGATGAATTTTTACCCAGTGTTGAGGAATTAATTTATGTAACTTAAGCTAGCTCAAAGGGTCTTTTGAGCAAATTTGTCTAACTAACACATTCTTATTATCTTTTGAAGCAATGATTGAGGAAATTTATTGTTCTAGGAGGTTTTTATCATACTTTTCAAAAACAATTTCCATTCTATTCCACTTTTACTCCAAAAATCCAAAAAAATATATTTTAGTTTAATTGCAATTTAGTTGTTTGATAAAAAGTTCAAACCCTTTTTTTTTTGTTTCATGCCAATTATTATACTTAATTTCTAGGTAATTAATAAAAGACTCCTTAAGAGACGATCTAGGATTACACCCTATATTACAATCCTTGATTATTTTTTGAAAAAGTTACCAAGGCACAAAACACATATTTCTTCACCGTTATTTACTTGTCATTGAGCCAGAAGCCACTATTAAGCCAGGACCCAGGGCAGTTTTATAAAAATTGGACAGACCAACATGAATGGATTAGAAAAAAAAAAAACACAAAAGAAGTGCAAAATATTTTAACTATTTTTTGACTCAATTTTCACCTTTATAATTCTATTATAAATAAGTCAATCTCCCACCATATATTTTGAAATGCAAAATATTTTAACATTATTCATCTTTTATATTTTTTCCAAAGCTCATTTTTTACATTACATATGTCATAATATAATTATAATTTTAACAATTTTAATTTCCTTTAATTTCAATAGTGTCAACTAATATAATTCAAAATGTATTTTTGGTATTTAAATTTTATTCATAATAAGTGATATGTAATTAAAACATTTGTTTTTCATCTTGTTAGATATATGTTGTGGCTTTGTTAATTTTTTTATTAAATTGGATTAAGGCCCACTATCTGCTTAATGATGTTGTTAATTTTTCTTTCTATTCTGCTATAACTAGTACGTTGTAATATTTCTATTTTATTATTAATATCATTTTCCTTATAATTAAAAAATATTAAATTGGATTAAGGATTAATTATATTTTAATAATTATATATTTATATAATATTATTTTGATGTAATTATTATGTTACCTGCTCGACCAAACGGCCCAACCGATATGACCGTTTGAACCATGACCCGTTGATCTTTCCTACTCGATGTCCGGTCCGGCTCTTAAAACATTGATACTTACATTTGATGAATCATTGTTTTGTTTGATTGTTGGTAGATCTCTCATTATAGTCTTCACTGCTACTTCTCTTGATCTCTGAAAAATAATAGAATATATTAAAGAAGATGGAATGAGTTGAAGTCATTTATTAATGAACATATTAACTTGTAGAAGACAAAGTGAAAAAATTTGTGGATTAAATGAATTAATTTTGAGAAAATTAAATTAGTAAGGGGAAATCTTTATGCCTCTCTATAGGCGAACTTGATAAATTTAAGTTTGATGTATGAATCTACTATCTCCTTTTGCTTTTTCTTTCATTTGATTGGGACATTTTATTTTGGTACTTACATTAATAAGCTGTTCAAAAAGATCAAGTCCATCCATGTTGTTCTTGTTCCTCTCATTTTCTTCCAATCAGTCCCAATAACCTAACCAAACAAAACAATTCCAAATATATATTATAGTGAGAAAAATCATAGCAAGGATAGATGTAGCAATTGTAGATAATTAATTAACTTTTTGAATGCTTACTTTGAAGGAACTCAATATCACTTGAATTTAAGGAGATGTTGGGACAATCCTCTACTCTACGGCATATCACAGTTTGGAAATCAATCGTAGAGCAGACAGTATGAAGTTTTGGTAGATCTTCAAGGAATATCACAAATAGCCTTGGGAAGACATGCTTGATATCCAACTCTTATCTGGCGCCTTGCTTTCGTTCAAATACTTGCTCAAGCTCTAGGGCTCTTTCTATAGACAACACCGAGAGTTGTGGAATGCTAGCACATGTGGAGATAGAGAGTAAACATTTCAACCTCTTGCACCCTGCCACATAAATCGTATGGAAATTCGGGAAACAACATTCTTGATCATCATCCTCCTCAATGATGTGCTCTAGCTCTTCAAAATGTGATACCTTCAGGTGTCTCAAATATGGTAGGCTTCTCGAGATAGATGCACACAAGATAAATTTCAATTGATGGCATTCAGAGATTATTAGCTTGGACAAGTTTTGAAAGCTCTATGAAGATTTTTGGTCCCACACATAAGTTTCTTAACATATTCAAGGCTTCCAACCTCAGGGTTTCCTAACTTGAATCCACATGACTTGCTATTTGAAGTCTTTCAAGATCATAGATTGTTTCCACCTCTAAGGATTCTAAAGCAAGATGCTTCAAATTGCATAAGTGCATCCCCATTAGCTGTATCATACCATATATATATATATTAGCATCAAAGTTCAGATCAATACATACATATACACACATGTATAAATCAATCGTAAACTAAGTGTTAGAAAAATAATTAATTACCTTTTTTTTTCTTGAGAGTTGTTCTTGTCCTTTATGTCCCTCCTCTGATAAATCTATTTTTAGAGTTTATAGGATGTTGTGGACATCCATCCAAATTGATATTTTGTAGAGACAATGCTTTCACGTAATAGTTTTCAGGGCACATACACTATTATAAAAAGTACTTTTAACGTCACTAAATTATATCCGTTTTTAAAAAACATAAGTTCAAAAGCAGGGGCAGTTTGAAATTTTAGCTTATCTTTTAACGACTGTTTTAAAGAAAACAATCGTGGAAAGGCACCTTCAACTACTATTTTTCAAAACAGTCATTGAAAGTATGCCTTTCAACACTGTCGTTGAAGGGGATTTCCAAGGCTAGGGCAATCTGGGAAAAAAGAGAGCTTCTTCTCCAAAAGAAAGGGAGTCGTGGCATTGAAAGTAGAGGGGACCTTGAGCTTGTGCATGAGACAACCATCACTTCTCCTCCACCC
This sequence comes from Inga laurina, assembly GCA_963855925.1. Classification (NCBI taxonomy): domain Eukaryota; kingdom Viridiplantae; phylum Streptophyta; class Magnoliopsida; order Fabales; family Fabaceae; genus Inga; species Inga laurina. Next base: position 17,393,011 of record OY979701.1, on the reverse strand, counting down.
CTCACTACCACCACCAACCAGTCTCGTTGTCAGCATTAGAAGCCTGAGCAGAGGGCCACGACTTGGAGAGCTAGACCAGAGGAGCACGATTTGAACAGCGAGGGAATAAGAGGAAATTGCAACATCCCATGCCATTAATGAGAATGTTTGCAATCGCAAGTGCATGGGTCGCGCTAAGGAATACAGTGATAAGTAAAAATCATTCCCACGAGGATTTAATTAACAAATTGATTAGGTAAGAGGCCCAGCGAATTCAATAAAGTTGAGACAAAACATATTGTTGCTGTGGAAAGAGAAATTTTAAAAGCTATTTCTAAGGCTAATAATTACTAAATGAAAACTAATTCTTTAATTTCAAATATTAGATGAAGCGTAGGATTATTTCTCCCCTTTGTATTTCATAAAACTTTATAAATTTCCTCTCCATTAGTGTTTTCAATTAGTGTTTTCAATGGTTATATGTGTTAGCCCAAGTTTCAAAAGCATTTAGTTATGCTTTCTCAAGTCAAAATCAAATTTATATCCTCACTCGATATCTTGCTACAACTAAGAGAGAATATTCATTTAGCAACAACCTTGATTTGATAATATTAGACTAGTAACTATATCTCTATGTTACTAACAAATCATCCATTTAATCCCTAAATTCAAGTCTAGCATAATTTTACCTAAGTTCTACAATTAAATTAACTCTCTCAAGCTTAATTTAATTGAACAAGGCAATTTAAGTGGTGGCTAATCATATAGAAGCATTAGGCACAAGATAAAATTAACATATATATATATATATATCATTAACTACTAAAAGAGAGGAATAATTAAGTCTTAATCCATACAAAGACTCAAAATAATCCTAAAGTGAAGAGTTTAGTTAAACATAATCATAAAATAACTACAACTATCTAAAATAATTACAGCCATATCAAGAATTTAGCAAAGAAAAGGAAGAAGAATGAGAAAAACTAAGGATTAGAGCCTTAAATCTCTTCTAGACTTCAACCCAAGCTCAATATTCCTCAAGAAGCCAAAACTCTAGCACCATAGAACACTTGAAAACTACAGAATGACCTACTTTTGGCCTAACCCTTCCTGAGAAACCCTCCGCATGCGTTTCAACTAGTAAAATGAATGGTTGTACTCTTTGTCGTGTGCTGAAGCATATGTCATAGTAAGCTCATATCCTCGTTGGCTTCAGCCAAGGGTTGAGTTTTGAAGCATATGACACAGTAAGTTTTGACCCCATCTGCTTCAGCACACATGTCATTGGCTGAAGCATATCACATAGAGAGTTTAGATCTCCATTTGCTTCAGCACATGTATCTTCCTCTCGGCCCATGAGCTTTCTTTGATCCTTGGGAGCTTTTATAACTTGTCATCTTCCACCTACAAGAAGGAGAACTTCATGAGCTCTTTAACTTTCACAAATAATCATAATTATATGCGTTTAACTCATGATTTAAGAAAAAAAATTGGCTTTTCTTTTGTTCTATCATATTTTCTTCTATACTCTCGTTATATGCACAATTTGTACCCAAAAGTAAGTAAAAAGAGAAGAAAATATGCTAAAATGTTATCGATTTCTTTGAGTTAACAGATAACCCAACAAATTAGAGGAGGAGCTGGTTCGGATGGTATGAGATTTCATAGAATCCGAATCTTCCTCCTCTACAAATTCTTCTTCCTCAAACTGTCTCGTGTTGAGCCATCGTACTCAGTATCTTATTCTGCATGTTCTTCTCAATGAATTCAGATTTTTCAGAGCTTTCTGAGTGTATATATGTATGTGCATGTTTCTTGTGGTGTCCCATTTAATTTTTTGTTGCTGATTTTGTTTTTTGGGTGAATTTTTAGGATGTTCTTTGGAGTGAGATATCGTCGGAGGCTAAGGTTCTGAGGCATGTGTTGAAGCACATGAAAGGAAGAAGAGATACTAAGAGAAGCACGAATCTAAAGAAGTATTGGCTGTTATATTCAAATAAATATTCAAAATACCTTCACCCTTAATTCAGAAAATAATGCTTATATGGGATCTATTTGCATTTGTTTTCTGTTGTGCTATACTCATACTCAAGTGACAGAACTTCATAATATAATTTTTTTGGTCTTAAATTGCTCTTGCTCCGTACTGTCTTTGCTCTTTTATGATCGGTCTTCCTTGATTAACATACATTGTTAGTTATTCTTTATCAGGCTTTACTTTGCAAAGAAGGGTCAAACCATTAAGGAATGGAAATAGAAAACACATCAAAGTTAGTAGGAATGATAATAGAGGTCAATTAAACTGAAAAATATGATTTTATGTAGGATATATCTAAGTTATGCTATAGATTATAAAGCTGGGCTTCTCTACTCTATATACATGATGTAAGTTGTCCTTGCCCTCTCCTCAACTCTCCACATTGCCCTTTTAAGCCTAATCTACCTTGATATGATTCTGTTATTTATATATTGATTTAATTTATCAGTGGCTGATGCAAATGACAGTTGATGATATGATATTATATGTGAGGGAGTGCATAATTACTTCAATATCTCTGTCTGTTGTCAAAGGAATGTTTTGTTTGAAAAAACTGTTGCTTTCCTTCGTTGTGCTTGCTGGTACTGAGGTGACAGAACTTTATACTATATCTATTTTCTACTCTATTTACTATATCTTTTGCTAGATAGTTGCTTGGATCATAATCGTTAGATCATCCATCTTCTTGGATGCATGTTTGTTCCTTCACCTCTTTATTTCTATATTATTATCCATTGTCAAAGGGATGTCCTGTTTGGAAAATTATTTTTTTGGTTGTGCTGTGCTCATATTCAAGTGACAGAACTTCATAATATAATTTTTTTGGCCGTTAAATTACTTGGATCGTAATCATTTGAGCAAGAGTGTTTTTGGTCATGCAGGATTGTTTCTTTACCTGCCAATCTGAATTTCATGATCTTCAACTTTATAGGGAAGGAATTTCCAGTGAAATGTTTCAAGGCACCTGGCAGAATTTTGGATGGTGGAACCTGCATTTGCATTTGTTGATTTGGAGGTACATGAATTTCAATTCAGCATCTGTATTTTCTTAGTTATCAAGAGTAACAAGTGATGTAAGTTGTGGAATTGACTGCTATTGTTGTCATTTTCTCTTTCCCCAGATTTAGTCATCCTATATACTTCTTGTTGCTGCAGTTGTGACATTGCTGGCATACTTATTTGTTGAGTGACAATTCATATATTCAATTTTAGGTCTTTTGAACTTGTGAATTTCCTAATGCAATGTCAATTTCAGCTAAATGAAGCCTAATGATGTGGCTGAGATTGATTGGCATCAGAAAAGGAAAGAGTGGGTAGGTGATCAATCTGAAAGATTGCAAGAGACCACCTAGAGAATCCTTTATTAGGTACATTGACAAATATCAATTCTATTATATATTTTTATATTTTATTTGAGGATTTTATCATACTTATAGAGCTTAAAATACTTTCTTTGTGATTAAATTGGCATTAAAAGTAAATACATTGAATTAGGCTAAAAAGTGTAAAATTGTCATAAAAATTATAATTACTCTTAATCATTTATTTACTTTTTTGAGAAGATTTGATGTTAGGTTAATTATTTTTAATTGTAGGTACTTGACAAATGGGATTAAAACTGAAAATGGCAATTTAGGGCTCAAAGTTGAAAAATGTCAGTTTGGTCTCCCGAATTTGCAAACTGTCAGTTTGGTCCACATTAAACACAGCGTTTTGACAGCATGTGTTTAGGTCTGATTCAGAGGGAGCTTTCGAAAGAGAACAGAACAGAGACAGCGCCGCATAGACCTTGGGACCTTCCTCTATCATCACCTTAGTTCTCTCAGGCTCTCTTGCTCCGTCTCACCATTGTCACCGGCGACTCTCACCTTCACCACCATAGTCACCGGTGACCTTCTTCCCTCAACAACCACTGTCTGCCATACTACCTCAACCTTCGACGGTCTTGGACACTTGATTATATTTAATTTTTGTTGATCCATATTTATTTTTGGAGCAGTTGATTATATTTATGAAGTGCTGAATGTACATATACTTTGCTTAGCAGTGTTTTGTTTTGTGCACATGCTTATTTTCTGAGACTTGGTTATGTTCTATATAGGCTGTGGGTAGAAAATATAAATTACATATTTTAAAAAAATTGACTTTGAACATCTACTTTTAAAAAAACAGTCGTTGTAAGTGGCAGACTTATAACATCTATTTTTAGAAAAACTTCTGTTTTTGGAAAAACAGACATTGTAAGGTACTTACAACGTTTACAACGTCTGTTTTTGGGAAAACAAAAGTTGTATGTGGCAAACTTACAACGTCTGTTTTATCAAAACAGACGTTGAACCTTCTGTGAACAATTTGGTTTTCTTGCCTATAAAATTTCTAAAAAACCTAAGTACAGACATGAAGACAAAGAACACAAGGCTAAAAGATATTATAAAAAATATCGAAAACCTTAGAAAAAACCAAAAACAAACAAACCCAGAAATTTGAAAAATGAGTTCAAATAAAAAACTCCTATGGATCTTCCCAAAGAAAAAATTGTTTGTTTTTGGTGTGGCAAAGAAGGCCACATGGCAAGATATTGTAGGCTTAATAAGAAAATTAATGCCTTACAACTTGAAGAACCAATCCTTCAACAATTAAACAATCTTTTGATTGAAGAAACCTCTTCCGAAGAAGAATTAAACAATCTTTTGATTGAAGAAACCTCTTCCGAAGAAGACTATGAAGCATCATTCTCTGAAGAAGTTAATGAACTTCAACTAGATGATATTTCATCTTCATCTGAAGAAGATGATTTTCAAATAAATTGTCTTGATAAGTTTGTTGAGAGTTCAGAAAATCCTGTACTTGATGACCCAATCAAGGAATTGGTTTTAACTGGTTCCAAGATAGACAATTTACAAATAAATGTTATTGAAGAAGATTTAGTTTTTGAAATCATTAACTCTCTTCCAACTAATGAAGAAAAGGTTAAGTTTTTCAACAAACTAAGAGAAAGCACAGCTTCTTCTTCTTCAAAACCAAAGCAAAAATATTTGCAAAAGAATTTACAAACAAAATATGATTTTTCTGAAATAATCAAAAGATTTTAGACTAATCCAAAACCTGTTTCAATTTCTGACCTTCAGAGTGAAATAAACAATTTAAAAGAAGAGATAAGAAACCTGAAAAATACTTAGGAATTCCATTCTCTTATTTTAAATCAAATTCAGGAAGAAAGTCCTGATAAAGAAAAGAAAGTTGAAGAAGTTAAAGATTCATCACGAAATGATGAAAAATCTTATGAGAATTTCTTGAATCTTATATCAAGAATTTCGATCTAACAATGGCATGTGCCAGTTAAAATTATTGTTGCTAATACATTCGTATTAGAAACAATAGGATTATTTGATACTGGTGCAGCTCTAAGCTGTATCAGAGAAGGCCTAATACCAACAAAATTCTTTGAGAAAACCATAAAAAAATCTTTGTGGACCAAACAAATCTCCATTAGATGTCAGCTATAAGCTTTCAAATGCAGTAGTTGAAAATAATGGTGTTAAAATCAAAGAACTTTTTATCCTTGCAAAGGTTTTAGGTCAAGATGTAATTCTTGGTTCTCCTTTCATCACTAGGCTAAAACCCTTTTTAACTCTTGATGAAGGAATTGAAACCAATGCTTTAGACAAAAGAATGTTCTTTGAATTTGTTAGTCTACCTTGTACAAAATTTATCAACCAAATTGAGTATAAGGAAAATCAAATTAATTTTCTAAAAGAAGTTTCTTACAAAGCAATTGAAATTCAATTTGAGAAACCTTTTCTAAAACAAAAAATTCAGAATGTTTTGAAAAATATTCAGGACACAATTTGTTCTGATTTTCCAAATGCTTTTTGGGAAAGAAAAAGGCATATAATTGATTTACCTTATGAAAAGGATTTCAATGAAAGAGCTATCCCAACGAAAGCTCGACCAATTCAAATGAACCAAGAACTCTTGGAACATTGCAAAAATGAAATAACGGATTTACTTGCTAAAGGATTAATCCGTAAGAGCCAAAGTTCTTGGTCTTGTGCAGCTTTCTATGTCAATAAGAATGCTGAACTTGAACGAGGAACTCCGAGACTTGTAATTAATTACAAGCCTCTCAATCAAGCTCTTCAATGGATTTGGTATCCAATACCTAATAAAAAAGATCTTCTAAATTGCCTTTACTGGGCCAAAATATTTTCGAAATTTGATATGAAATCTAGTTTTTGGTAAATCCAAATTTCACAGAAAGACAGTTATAAGATTGCATTCACAGTCCCATTTGGACAATATGAATGGAATGTTATGCCTTTCGGTTTAAAAAATGCACCCTCAGAATTTCAAAAGGTTATGAATGAAATTTTCAATCCTTTTACAAAATTCATCATAGTCTACACTGATGATGTTTTGGTGTTCTCAGAATCTGTTGAACAACACTTTAAACATGTTAAAATCTTTGTAGATATTGCTAGGTTCAATGGCTTAGCAGTTTCTAAAACCAAAATTAGTCTCTTTTAGACAAAAATTAGGTTTCTTGGTCATCATATATACCAAGGAACTATCATTCCAATTGATCGTGCAATTTAGTTTGCTGATAAATTTCCAGACCAAATTCTTGACAAAACTCAACTTCAAAGATTTTTAGGTTGTTTGAATTACGTGGGTGATTTCATTTCTGACCTAAATAATATCATTAAGCCTCTTCATGAGCGTCTTAGCGAAACTCCTCCTCCTTGGACTGATGCTCACACTAATGTGATTATTAAAATCAAGTCTTTGGTAAAAAATCTCCCAGGCTTGTATCTTCCAAATCCACAAGCATTCAAAATTGTTGAAACTAATGCCTCTGACATAGGTTATGGTGGCATTCTGAAACAAAAAATTGATGGCAAAGAGCATTGCATTGCATTTACTTCAAAACATTGGAATAGGGCTCAACAGAACTATTCCACAATCAAAAAAGAAATTTTAGCAATTGTTTTGTGCATAAAAAAATTTCAAAGTGATTTGCTAAATCAAAAATTTCTAATCAGGGTTGATTGCAAAAGCTGCAAAAGACGTTTTGCAAAAAGATGTAAAAAATTTGGCATCAATACAAATTTTTTCCCGTTGGCAAGCAATTTTAAGTGTCTTTGATTTTGAAATTGAATTTATCAAAGGTACTTCAAATTCTCTCCCAGACTTTCTAACTAGAGAGTTCTTGCAGGGGAAATAAGGCGACCAAAAATGAGTGACAAAGAGAAGAAAAAGAAAAAGGGCAAAGCCCAAACCCAAATTGATCCATAAAGGATTGCCAAAGAAGAAGAGAAGCAGCTCAAGGCTGCAATCGAATTGTCAAAAAGGTCATTGACCCAAGGATCATTGATCCACCAAAAAGGATCCTCTTCGAGGACCAAAACTTCTAAACAATCCGTTCAAAAAACTTCTGGAACTATAATGGATCTTTCTCATTATAAGTTCCCAATTGAAACACTCTTAGCCTTACAGGCTAAGCAAAATTTGGCTAAATTGCCAACAAAAAGATGGGTTGATATTGCTGAGGAAGAAGATTCCAAAGCTCTTACCCCATTTAACATTGATCTTGAGGCTCTTGCCTTAGCCATTAAAAATTTTCCCAAGAGGTCACTAGGGCTGGTTTATCCAAAGAAGTAGCCTTATACTCTCAACCAACACAAACCACATTTGTGTTAAAACCTGAAAAGGTCTTAAACCTTTTCCAAACAAAACCAGGATTCTGTGATAAAAACCCAATTGCTTTGGCAACAAAAATTTTTCCAAAAGGATTTTTCTTCAAACCAAAAACTTTGGAGAAAACACAAAAATTTTATGAACTTATTCTTGTAGATACCAAATCTACAGAAATAAGGCACTTTCCAGATCGTGACCATCCTGAAGATAAAACTATCCATGGATATTCAACATTCAAAATATCTAAGTTTTTATTGCCTCAAGATTGGGGTGAGGATCTGAACAAAAGAAAAAGATTTTCAATCAAAGATGTGGATCTAATTGGTTTCAACTATTGGGACTATTTGGATGCATGGTGGTGTACCTTTTGGTACCAAAACCCAAATTTTAGTCATACTTGGCTTTTCTTATTCACGTATGACACAAAATACCAATTTCCATTGTGGTTCAATCAATGGTGGGATTATTTCGGTCCCATCCAAGAAATTTTACCAACCACAGCGAAAATTGGGTTCGACTATTTCAAGAGTCGGATCAATCTTAGTGAAGATCCTTTCCCAGCAGATCTTCATTATTTTTCAAAATTTGGTTTAGCCTGGGTGTTCAAATGGAGCTTCAAATACGGAGCTTCCCAGTGTCAAAAATTATTCCCCACATTGCAAAGATAATCCTCAGTCAAATGGTGGGCAAAATTTGGAAATATAAAAAATGTATCTAAAACAAATATGAAGAAATGGTTCAGACAAAATCCAAAGTTCCTAATGGCAGGAGATCATGAATCAAGTGTGTTTCTCAACCAGAAGGCAAATATCACAGCATGTTTGGCATCGACAACAGACAAAGAGGCCCTTACCAAGCAGCTCCATGAAATCCTTGGGCTTCTCCAAACTCAAGAACCAAAATCCAGTCCATCAGCCCAGTCCTCATATGGATCAGAAGCTGAAGACCCGGCCCAATATTTTGGCCATGATTCAGATGATGAGATCATTAGCCTTGGCGAAGATTGATTCTGAAGCAAAACTATCGGCACAACAGTCCAAGACTTGCTGACTCAAAAGATTCTCTGCTTTTGTAAAGTTGTACCTTTCTCTTTACTTTAGCAGACAAATTAATGTAGTTTCCTTTTACTTTATGTAAAAGCAAAAGTAAAAGTACTTTTACTCGAGTAACATGTTTTCTAGAAATCATCCAACTCTGGAAATCATCCATCTTCAGAGTTGGATGATTTCCAGAAGATCTACTGATTTATCTCTCTAGATTGGGTGATTTCCATCTTCTTTGGTCATTACTCTTAAGAGAAAATTATCTCTATACCATCTTGAGTGGTCTTTTTGGTTTGTAAAATTAGATTTTTCTGTTCTTGAGTGAGATGAAAATCCCACCAATCTCTGAGTTGCCTAATAAAGCCAGATAGCAATATATGAACAACATCTTCTTCTTGACAATTCTTATATATTGCATAGGCATTACTAACCATTGTCATTTGTTGACAGATTTCCAAAATATTTGTTTCTGATTGGTCATCTATGTTCCAAACATAGATGTTGTTTGCATTAAATTGTCAAAGAGCAGAATCCTTTTCTTCGAGCATTATATCCGGAGGAGTAGCTCTCGGATAATACAATTTTGTTGGTCTTTTCCAATCTTCTTGTTTTATTTCATGAATTTTTGGACAATCTTCACTTGAACTAGTTTGATTGTTTTTTAAAGTGTTAATCACTAATTTTGAAACTGAAGAGACAGACTTTTTAGATTTTTGAGGAGTTTATGGAATATCTTTGATTAACTTTTTTAATTCTTCATTAATCCTTGTTTCCAGATTACCTTTCCTTATACTATAAGAGCTAGTAGCAGGAATAGCATAATGTTTAAAAATTGGCTGTGGATTGGTGGAACTAAATGAAATTTCCTTAGTTTCACTAGTACCAGGTTTTTTCAAAATATGTTCTCCTAGAGTTTGCAAATACGAATTTATATAATTATTTTGTTCAATGATATTTCTGATATCATCAGTACTTGCATCCGTTCTAGGATCTTTTATTTTGAAAGGAGAGGCAATGACAGTTGCTTCACCAATTTTTGTACCAGGGACTTGGTAAGATTGTTTTGGAGGAAGATCAGATTCATATCTGTCTTTATTTTTCAAAATCCAAGAGGCGTTAACCCCTTCAAATGGTTTAAAAGGATAATTCTTTATATTCATATCTTTCACATAGGTTTCAAACCAAAGAAAGAATGGAATATGAAGTTTATACCTTTCCAACATTTTATAAAACTTTTCTTGAATAGGTTTTCGCAACTCTTTAGTTTTATATTTTTGGAAAAACCATTTTCGTCTTTCAGCGTTTTCATTAGAGTAGAAATCTTTTCGCAAGAGTTCCTTATCTAATTCAAATTGTTGCTCAATGACATTCATGTCAGAATATGTTGGAGATTGGCAAGTTTGGGTTTCACTTTGTTCATCTTCAGTGTTTTGATAGATAGGTCTTACGACACTGGCTGACTCATTTAAGCCTTGCATTACTGAAGGTGAAATTATAGGTTCCTTGACAGAAGAACTACAAGAATGTCTAGAAGATTGATCTAGAGCAGTCTTGAACCTTTCTTGAATTGATGGAGTCCTAGAAATACTAAATGATTGTCTCCGATCAAAAGTAATTCTAACATCTCCATTTTCATTTTGCCTAATTCTATAAGAATCAGGTGCAGGTTTTGGGATGGGAGGAGCAATTTTAACCATATCCCAATCATCAGGGAGAGTGATTTCATCCCATCTAACTGGTTTTGGAATTGTAACATTTGCCCTAGTCGCATCTGTTAGGAATAGACAGGTTTCTTTTCCATGATTAAACATTTTGATGCTTGAAGTGCATGAATTCATAACTTTGTACTGGACCCTGTAGATTAAAGCTACAGGTGAAACACCAACTTTCAAGTTGAATCCATTTAGTTTCAAACTTAATTTCAAAGTTTCAAGGACAGGATCATCATGCAATGAAGCTGTCAAATTTGGGAAACAATTGAAGTAAATTGGTCCATCATTTAGACCTGCTTCAACCATTCCAAAAATTGATTCAAAGAAAATTTGTTGTCTGCCATCCCTAACACATACTAACGTAGAGACATCTAGACCAGCTTTTACCAAGGGTTTTATGGCCACTTGAACACATCCAATGTACATAAATTTATATTTCTTTTGGTGTTTTAAAATTGAACTTTCTGACAAGAGGCACATGTCAGTTGGTTCAGATTTTAGAGGAATTGTTTCTTCAACCATTTTGATTATATAATCATGGTTTTTAAAGAATTTTTTATCCTCTGGTTTGTATAAATCATTTGGGTTAATGATTGGAATGGCCCAATCACTAAACTTTTGATCAATATCTTCAAAATGAATTTCATTTTCGAAAATATTATTTTGAAGGGAGGATTTCCCTAAATTTTTGTTGGTTGTAACACCAGAGTTTTGGGAAGATGAAGAAGGAGTGGAAGAACGAGAGGAGCGAGAAGAATTGGAGCGGAATGAAAAAGATCTAAAAAACATAATAAACTTTTCTTCTGATATCTTCACCTTCAGGTTCATAGAGTTGTGCTAGATATGATGAAGTTTCTAGGCTACTTATAGAGTTATTATAAATATTTCTTTGTATGTTCTTATAAAGATAAAAATCTGCAAATATTATTATCACTTAGCCAATGTCTTAAACGTTGAACCCTAATATTATATGAACATTCAAACAATAGGCATCTGGACTTATCTGCCCTATCCGTCGGGACTTACTGCCATAGCCCTAGAAAAGATGGACGTAGCTCATATACTATCATTGATAAACTAACTTGCATGCTATCAGATAATAATAATATTAAGCAGAGACTTAGCTTTATATTAACATATTTCTGATGTGGAAGATCAACCGAGGTTGCAACCATAGAGCATACTTATCCATAAATATTCATAAGAACTTCATAAATTTTCCAGAACTTCAAGACATCTAATACATCCCTACTTCCCCTTCTGGATCTGATACCAGACTATCCCACGAAAAGGATCGAAAAACGAAGAGACAGAAAGGGACGAGAAGTAAGGACCGACACAAAGTCGTTAGTTCATATGCAAATGCAGAATGTATGCAAGAAATTTAAAGAAAAGAGATGAAGATTTATAAAAACTGATATATTATTGAATGATTAAAATGATACAAACATAAAGAAATTACAAAGAAAGAAAACATACAAAGGGTTATCACCCTAGAGGAGGAGGGAGGAAAGAAAACATATGTTACTTACAAAATAGACATTGTAAGTTACTTACAATATATGTTTTTAATCGAATATCTATTTTAAAACTTTTACAACACTCACACAGACATCCCCCTAAAAATGGACGTCTAAGGGTCCTAAAAACGGACATTAAAACTACCTTCTATAGTAGTGATACTAACCATATTTGATACTCCTATAAGGTATAGTTTGTTGAGAGTGATAGATTAATCTCAATATTTTGGTTCTGGTTAGGTAAGTGATCCTCATCACAAGATTTTCCAAACACATTTCAACTGACTAGCCCTCGTGATATCCATAAATTCCAAGTGCACAATATTTCTTGAACAAGAAGGAGGAAATACATATTAAAATTTGTGACATTTCATAATTTTAAATGATCATGACCATCTCCCTCTTCTATTACTATATCAAGTAGTTCATCACAGTACGAGACTACCAATTCTTCTAATAGTGACATTGATGAGGTAATGGATAAAGAAAATAGTGACTTTAAGTTTGAAATATCTCCCATATTCATCCCTCTCAAATTGCACGGGTATAGTGGTGGTGTGAAAATTCCATGAGTTCTGCTGCCAACATATTTCTCCTGCGTATCCCAAACAAATATACGAATTCGTCTTTAACAAATTAAAAATGTGTAAATTAAATTGTAATTTTTTTGTTTGTTTCGTTAGAGTCGTAGCACCACAGGAGCATGGGTGTGAAAGCGGGAGGGTGCAGACATTTTATTTCAAATTTTAAAGAAATTATTATCAATGAAATGTTATTTCTCCAATCTCATCTAACTTAATCTTTATTACATCTCAGCTAGTATATTGCAAATTATAAGGAATTTGAATTTCCAAAATTCTAAATTCTTCTCAATCAATTCAATTGAAAGATAAAGCAAAGTTTAAATAGTTTTTCATCATAGTTAACTGTTAAAAATTAAAAGCCATTGTAAATTGGATGTGAAAAAGTAATTTTTGATTTGATTTATATCTTTATAAAAATAAAATTTTTTATTTTTATTTGTGAAAAATAAATAAATGATTTATTTAATAGATATCAACCATGAGATTATAGAATAAAATAATATAGATTTTTGAAATTTGAATAAACCGACAGGCATCCCACAGCAATATATGTGTGATATAAATTATTCAACAAAACATATTATTTGAACGATTTATTCAATATATAAATCTTATGAAGTGTTTTTTTGAGGGGTTAATATCTAAAAATACCCACCAACTTATATTAAATTAAAAATGCGCTCAATATCATAAACTTTTATTAAACGTAAAAATATCCATAAACATTTAAAATCAGAACAAAAATAACATGTTTGTTAAATAGGCTAACTTATATTACTTTTTGTAGGGGGCTCAAGCTATTTTGATGAAATTACAAAAATGCCCCCAAAGTGTGTTAAACATCACATGATTTTCAGAGATGCATCAGTTTTAAATTAACAAGCAAATTACTATTGTTTACTCATTTACTTTTATTTATAAGTTACTTCTAACATGTTTTATCATAACTAAGAAAAATCTTAAATTTCGTTAATTTGGCCTTAAACTTAATAACTTTCTAATTTTACTCCAAGTAAGTAGAAATGATAATTTAGCAATTGGATGTGATAATGTATATTATACCAGTTGGAGTAGCTGCTATTAAATTTTCTATTAATTTTTTTTATTTCAATTGTTTCTAAATTTTCTTAAGAAATTAACATACAATTAACAAGCATAAATTTTCTATTTCAATTTTTTCTAAACTTTTTAAGAATTAAATTTTACATGTAAAGTATAAAACCACAAGAAAATACTTATGAAGTAACATATTATTGTTTGTCTGAAAAATTAAAGTGGCCGGGAAATAAAATTGACTTCATGTTAAAATGAATCAAATAATTAAACTAAGCTAGATTCAAAATTCTTTGACCAAACAAAAGAGAAACAAAGAAATAGAGGCAAGCTTCAAACTTGATGGAGAACTCATTAAATACATAAAAAAATAATTGCCTTAAAACATATTCACCATGTGTGTGTGTGTATTTTTGTGTGTGTGTTTATTTTACTTGGGGTATTTTAGTACCTCCATCTCTATTTTAAATGTCATAGGTATTTTCTCACCTCTGAAAAGCATATAATGTTTGGCGCATTTTGGGTAAAAGTTTATAGGTATTTTTGTACTTTTATCATTTTGAGCTGGGTGCATCTTGGTACTTTCAAAACAATAGCCCATGCGCCACTACAGAAATAGAGGATGTTAACTCATGTTAACCGACGTGTGATTTTTGCTATAATTTTAAATGTTTATGGATATTTTTATACCTAAGAAAATTTTATGGTGTTGGATGCACTTTTAGTATAAGTTGGTAAATAATTTTTCACCTAAACCCTTTTTTTTTTAAAATACAACTGTCGGTTAATTGATTGTGGCTTAATTAGATTAGATGAAGGGTCAAAAATAATGTTGGTTCATGTCATTTTTACATAAACGCCACCCTTCCCCATCTTCAGTTGATCCCAAATCTTGCTTATAATATATCACTCAGGACGAGGGTTCGAATCCTGGGGGGTGACAGACGCGATAATTAACGCAGCCTCAAAGAGGTTGTCCCATCGGTACCGACCTGCCCGCGTAAGTGCTCCTCGGTTGGGTCCGGATTAGTTGGAGGGCGGGCAATGAACCCAGAATACCCCCCAGATACCGGATGGTTTAACCAAAAAAAAAAAAAAAAAAAAAAGAGGTTCAATCTTCAACAGTAAAAGGAAAAATTGATCAAAACAGTAAAAGGAAAAAAAAAAAAAAAAGCGAAATACCCAAAGCAAATAGCACCAAGAACAGAGGTTGAATTATAATAACACTTGCTGAAATTCCTTAACAAATGAATTTTTTTTTTTTTTGCCATTCTTAACAAGTGAAATTAAACCTGCAAAAGTGTTCTTTCCTCGAGAAGAAAAATACCTTGAAATTAAAAACCCTCCTTATATTATATATAGATATATTTGTCAGTTAATAAAAGCTAAAATTGTCGCATATAAAAATCACATTATATACAATCCAAAACTTGTTAATTATGACTTGGATTTTGACTGTGTTTCCTATAGCATGCCGAAAGTGCCTCTAAGGTAAAACCTATAAATTTTAGTGTTACTGCTGGCTATGATTTTTTTGAAAGAGAACTCTATATTGAGCCTAAAGTGGACAAAATTATTATTATTATTTTTTGAAAGAAGACAATGAGCTAACTGACTATTTAAGAATAACCTGCCGTTCTGGATTTGGGATTATTAGGGATGGATCCCTACAAAATGGCTTTTTTATTTGTTTTGGTAAGCTGATGATGGTGGATAAAATTACATCTTGACCCTTCATTTTAACTATGTAAAAAGATTGTGCAGGGATTTTAATTTTAAAATTCGAAATGCTATGGGAGGCCATGAATAAATGGCTCAAATGTTGTGGTTTTTATTAAAATATATTTTAGCCTAATAAAATATATTTTATTACCAATTTGGTGAACACAGGTTCTAAAAGTAATGAGTGATTACTTACTCAATTAATTCTTTTTTTAAAATGAACTCTATTATATTAATTCTCAGTATAAAGTAATATTTTAAAAGCCATACCTGACATTGAATCAGAGAAACCAACGGGTCATGGTTGAAACGGTCGAAGCAGTTAGGCTAGAGATCGAACCGGTAATATAATAATTAAATAAAAAATAATATTATATGCATATATATTAAGATAAAATATAGACCCAAGATATGGAGAATAATAAGGGAAACTTGATGATAAATCCTCATTTAAAAAATTAATTGTAAAATAAGACCTACGCTGGCGACTGGAGACCATGGTGGAGACTGGAGAGAAAGCAACACCAAATTTTTTTGTTGGAGGCACGTCATTTGCAAGAAAGGAGACCACCTTATAAGTGGGTTTTCGCTTTCTCTCCTATTAAGTTTTTTAATCTATGATTATTTCTTTTTGGAATTGTTATGGGGAAGGTGATAGATCGTCTTCACAAATTTTAAAGGATATAATTAAGAAATATGGGATAAATGTAATGGGTCTTTTGAAACCACATGTTAATGGTAATATAGAGTGTGTTTGGATTGGCAATTGGATAAGTGACTTATTTTTACTTTGACTTATGAAATCTTAAGATTGGGAAAAAGTAAGATTAAGTAAAATAATGAATGTTTAGATTAATAATTGGATAAGTGCTTGTGTAAAAGTGAAAGGAGTTTAGTTTGGCTTTTGCATAAGTGGCTTTTGTGATATTAAGAGAAAAAATTTTAAAAATTATGAAAAATAAAAAATTAAGGGAGAATTATGAAAAAAGACCTCATTGGCAACTTTATTGCCAAATGGAACAAAAAAGACCTCATTTGACAAATAAATTGCCAGTGAGGAATTTTTTTCACAATTTTCTTAAAAATTAACTTTGAAAATTTGGCAATGGTAAATAAAATACTTAAAAGTTATGACCATAATGACAAGTAATGCAAAAAGCACATATCAAGACGGCCTCCTTCTCATTTATTAAAGTGGCATTCTTGGTGATAAATTGATCCAAATATACCATGGCGGCAATGTTACTACAAGGCACATACTCAAAAGTTTCCAGCCTCTTACCCATCCAGATAACAGTTCTTTGCACACTTATCACATACAAATCTTTCTTTTCTCTGGGCACATAATTTATCCCATAATTCTAACTTTCAAACCAGTAGAGACCTTACCCGAAAAGACACGGCCAAAGGCATAAAACCTTCCCTTATCATATGAATCTACCTTAGTTTCATGTATATTAGCAAAATTTCAAAAACATAATTTTGCGTTTGACTCATACCAATCAGACAGCAAAGCATTCTTTTTTTTTTTGATACAAAGGCAAGCAAAGCTTGTAGATGACAAAATCTATAGGCTAGGTCCTACAGAATGTTCCTGTGATAACAAACCACAATCCAAAGCAAAAAGATGAGTACATTCAATTGGGGAAATCCCAAGTTCCTCGTAATCATGCGGGATCATGTGTGCCATTCCTACAAGATAATCCGCACAACGAATATTTTCCCTATGAGTATGGGAAGTTTCTACCTCCCAGTCGTTGTACACAAGAGATCTGGTTTCCAAGATAACGTCATACAGAGGATAATCAAAATCACAACGAGTAGATAATAGACGGACTGCCTGTAGTGAGTCAGTGAACAACTTGATTTTCTTTAGCCCCATCCGTTTACATAATAGAAGGCCATATCGGATTGCATGGATTTCAGCAGCAGTTGGGAAAGAATATCCTAACTTCTGCTAAAATCCACGTATCCAGTTACCTCGGTGGTCACGGATAACCCCTCCACAAGCAACCTGACCTTCTCTAACAACTGAACCATCAACATCTAGAAGATGAAGCCCCGGATGAGGAGGTTGCCACTGAAGAACTCCTCATTCTGGGACTTGGAGACAGCAAAGCATTCTAACGGACCAAATTTGGCAATGATAAAATACATAATAGAATTATAATTAAAATATGAATAAATTAGAAATTATACAAACTTAAAGTTTTTGATAAAATAAAATATAACATAACTAATCAGATCAAAGGTCCCGTATAATTTAATCCCTAAGGATGTCACAAACATGATTCATTTCGATTGAATATATCCGAACATCATTTGGTTCGAATATGTCCTAACATAATTAACTCAAAGAAGATGCATCCTTTATGTCACTTCATTTCCTCTGCCATGCTTCTCCTACCCACCTAGCTAGTATTATTTTTCTCAACGAGATCATCTAGAAAATCCTTATGCTTGCGAATGGCCAAGTTTGTCACCAAGGAATTATCATCGTCTATTGTAAAATGATACGCGCGCGCGCGCGTGTGGCTGGTGTGTCTAGCATGCGGCAACGAGTCCTTGGGGTGTGTGTGTGTGTGTGTGAAATGACTCGTGTGTGTGTGTGTGTGTAAAATGATTCGTGTGTGTATGTGTGTGTGTGTGTGTGTAAAATGATTCGTGTGTGTGTGTGAAGCTGGTATATCTAGCATGCGACAATGAGCAGGCAATAATTAATGAATATATGTTTTGTATACTTCTACATAATTGTCATTTAATTTATTTCCTAGTTCCCCCACATTTGTTACAATTTGCAGACCCACTATTCTTATCCTTGTGGTAGT
Organism: Inga laurina; assembly: GCA_963855925.1. Lineage (NCBI taxonomy): Eukaryota > Viridiplantae > Streptophyta > Magnoliopsida > Fabales > Fabaceae > Inga > Inga laurina. The sequence continues at coordinate 17,374,835 of OY979701.1, read as the reverse complement.
CTATTTGTCTCACACTAATTTTCTTTCTTATTGTCGTGCTGATATTACAAGTACAATTAATACATGAAATGTGCATCATTCATAAGTACAATACGAGTATATTAGAGTATAAATATTGCTAGAAAAACCTGAGTAAATATATGTATAAATTGCCTTCATGTGCGCAGATACATAGGTTTTTCCCTCTTTGGCACTTTCAGAATTATATTTTTCTCTTATTTTCTTAAATACTTATCTTCTACAGACAAATCAAGATTCTAAATCTAGGGACGCTAAAGACACATCGCAGAAGGCAGCAAAACCAAAACAAAAAATTTCATCCCAAACCACATATCCAGATCAAAGAAAAAATCATAGCCCTGCAAATCAGAGACCACACAGCAGAGGGAAGATGGACAAAGCACATCTTACCACTGGAAATAAGACACCACCAGAGATCAGATCAATGAGGAAGACATGGCAAGTTGAAGATGTCGCCGGGCAGAGAACACACACCTGAGCACAGATCGACAGACCAGAACTGTTGGAGTAAAAGGAGTGACGCCGGATACCAGATTGCCGAAGAAGAGAGCTCAACTTTTACTCATGAGCCACATTGTACAGACCAGAGATGACATCAGATCACCGAAGAAGAGAGCAAAAGGAAATGATGACACCAAAAGCAGACCCACGGCCGGAAAACGATCGGCGACCAACACAGGTCAAGAGAGATCAGATCGACAGGGGCTTCAACGCCAGGCAAGAAAGCGGGCTTCCATACACAGATCAGAAGACACACCTCAGAGGCACACCGGAAACCAAACTGATCCACCGAAGGTCCGACTAGGAAGGTCGCCGCCGTGAAGTTTGCGTTTCCTCAAGAGAGCTGGTATGTGTTTTTGGACAGGAAGACGATAGAAGAAATAGAGAGGAAGAGCGTGAGATTCTCGAAATCGGCTTGCGTCCGCTGCCTCTACATCCGCTGCCTGTCCTTGTCCTTAAACGGCGTCGTTTTGCTCCATGCCAGGTGAGATCTCACCCGTCCAATGATTATAATATGGGCCGTTGGTTGTTGCCAACCTTCACCTCACAGAAATGGAAAGGGAACATCGACAGAGATGATCGCAGAACCACCGAGCATCGCAGAACCACCGAGCAGCTCTCTTGGTTAGTGTTTGGAATCGTCATCTTTGTTATTCCTCTTCTATCACACTTTCTTCTTCTGTGTTCCGATTGTGATTCCGATTATGCTCTCTGCTATCACATTCCTGTTCGGATTCCTGTTCAAATTTCTCTCTCTGTGCTCACCAAGTTGCTTGTTCTTTTGTCCACACTCTTACTTCTGTAGTTTCTAAAAAATCATGTGCTCTGTAATTTATTACAAGTTTCTCTTGAATTCACTTGATATATGAATCCCATATGTGAAGTCTAATGCGGTGGTCTTCTATGGTGAGCAGGATTTTGTCAAGAATTTTTTTCATCAAAATGTTGGTGGAGAGGATGTCAAGGTTCTGTCTTTATTAACACTCAGACATCTCTAGTTGTGCTAACAAGTTGATTGATATAAAGCATTTCATTATATTATATTTTGTACAGACCTTTGTTGAACTATCATTTATGGAAGTTGTTCAAGGATGCACCAAAACTGTGTCATTTCAAACTGATGTGCTTTGTAATGTTTGTGGTATGCCCATCATGTAACTATTTTTTGTACATTTGTGGTCCAATGATCCTATTATTTGTCAATAGTTACTTCGATATCCAATTTAGTTAGTAAAGTCTATGCAGTTAGAAGTGAACTTTTTGGCCTCACTTTTTGTTCTGCTGAGCTATTGCAGGTGGTAGTGGCGTTCCTCCTGGAACAAGACCTGAAACTTGCAAACGCTGTAAAGGGTCTGGTGTGGTGAGTAATTTCTTGAAGCAAAACTAATTTTGTTTGAACTTGTGATAGACTTTATTTTTAGTTGTCAAATTGATATTCTTTGATATATTTCAGAATTATGTGCAAGCTGGCATATTTAGGATGGAGAGTACCTGCACCACATGCAAGGGAACTAGGAAAATTGTATCGGTGTGGTACAAAGTTGTGTGTGTGTAATCTAACAATCCCTTCTTCGTGATCGAATTCTTGTTCTTGATTATAAAATATTATTGTCCATGAGGAATTTGGTACATTTGATATTATTGTGAATATGTATTATTCATAACAATCAACATATCCCTTGACTTTGTGGTCTGTTGTTTCTACTGCTTTACCTGTTCATTGTTATGAAAATCATATGATGAACAATTCATGCTGCTTAGTTGTAGCTATTCTTTTTCTCTTTGCTTGGTAATGTCTGCAAATAACCTCATTACAATTTTTATAATTCTCTTTTTTCTTGGTGCTAGAGCTTCTACAAGTCTTGTAAGGGTGCAAAGGTTATCAAAGGACCAAAGTCAGTCAAGTTGGATTTCATGCAAGGTGACCATTTTTTGATATTTTTGAATGCATTTTGTTATGTAGCCTCTCTAGATGCATATACATATACTAAGTAAATGCATTTTAATGAGCAATTTCCTCATTGATTTTCAAAAATGTCTTGATTTGAGTGGATACCCTAGTTATGAATAATTTTAACATTTTGACATTTCTTACTTTGGAGCTATCTTTTGTCAACAAGATAAGTTCGATCATTTGAGAAGGCTTAAGGGCAAGAATCATAAAATATTTGCTGTTAGTAATACATGTCTATTACCTATTGTTTCTCCTTACACTTGTGGGAAATATTGATTGGTTTATGGCTTTTTTTTCCATATTTACAGGGATAGACAACAATGAGACTTTAAAGGTTTATAGAAGTGGTGGAGCAGACCCTGATGGAGATCAGTCCGGTGACCTCTATGTAATTGTTAAGGTATAGAAGTGTTTGATGGTTGTAGTTTTTGCTGGAAAACCAAGCTAGTTGTAGTTTTTGCTGGTCTAAATTTTCTTGCTTGATATCTATCCGAACAAATTAACACATATCTATAAACTGATGAACATAAGTGTTTTGTGGTAATAGAGGAAAGAAAAGATTGGTAGATACATACCTTGTGTGAACTTATTTAACTAAGTAGAATGGATTCATGGGGATTGCGATAAGTAATAGACTGTCATAAATTGTATCCATGTACAGTTTGTTTATCCTTCCATTCACACGGGTAAATGGCATGGACTGTAACTGTTTAGTGACCATCTTTGTCTATCCATATACAAACAAATGACTATTTCTTGACTTTGTCTCCTAACAGATTATATTAACAATGAGCTTCCTTGACCAAAATAGAGAGCAACACCAGAGAACAAAATAGAGAGCATCCCAAAGGAACAACATGATGAGCTTCTTTGACAAAAAAAAGAGAGAGCAGCTTAAAGGAACAACATGATGAGCTTCTTTGATAAACAAAGAGAGTAGCTCAAAGGAAGCCAAAAGTTGTACAAAGGATCTTCACAAAATAAGTTTGAGTAGAGGCTTCATGTAGGAGGACCTAAGCCTGTCATTGAATCTATATTTGCAACACAATGTAACCTTGTATTGTTAATGAATATATAGTGAGAGTATTGAAATTGTCAACTGTCTTGAAATGAGACAATGATATGTAAAAAATTTCAGATTTCAATAAAAGTGACGAAGTTATGTTCTTCCATTATCATCATTCTTTGTGATTACCTGAATTGTATGTTTGGTTGAAATCCAATGCTTCAAGTGATGTGATGTCACAGTCAAGTGGTGCCTACAATCAAGAAATATAAAAGAATGTCTCAATATATATTTCCTACATAAACAAGTAGTTGATAATGTTGTCCAACATCATATGACATACCGTTAACAAACTTGTAAAAGTCATTTGACTTGGTTGAGAGTTATCCAACATGATATTATCATGTTGTGCTTGAAATTCATTACAGTGTCCCTAAAAAAATTGAAAAAAAATTAATAAATATATAATAAACATCTTAAAAAAATTAAACTTGTTAGATCCCAAGTTTTGATGATAACAATAAGTCAATTATGTGCAAAACATGTTTTTAGAAGGTTAAGAAAAGTTTCCAAGTTACCAAATGCATATTTGATGTTTTGCTGATATCTGCTGTGAATTTGCACTTGAGTGCTCGAGCAGGATGTTTGTGCTCGAGCAGAGATCTCCTTTGCACTCGAGCAGGTGTGAGAGAAAGCTAGAAAGTATGTACCCGAGAGGCATTCTCCCTTTGTGAATGCTAGATCACTCGAGCACATATGCGAGTGAGGGTCTGCGAGCACTTGGCCGAGAGCAAGTAATGGCATGCTTCCTTTGTTCACTCGAGCAGGGTGCTGCGAGCACTTGGCCGAGAGCAAGTAATGGCATGCTTCCTTTGTTCACTCGAGCAAGGTACTGCGAGCACTTGGCCGAGAGTCATGAAGTTCAGAGGAGAGCAAGTGTGCTCGAGCACACCCGTTCATGCTCGAGTGACACATCAATGCTTGCAAGTGAAAATTCTATCCCTCTCCAAATCTGTGCGAGTGCTTGTTCAAAAGGTATAATTCTTGAGAATATTCTTCTCACTCGAGCAGGAGTCTGTGTGCTCGAGTGAGGGCCCACATCACTCGCGAGTGAAAATTCTATCCCTCTGAAATCCTGATGCGAGTGATGTTATTGAGAGCATATTCCCTGAGAATATGCGTCTCACTCGAGCAGAGGTAAGTGTGCTCGAGTGAGGGTCCATTTCACCCGCGAGTACAAATTCTCACTCTTGTCAAAATGGTGTGCGAGTGATGACCCGAGAAGACATTCCATGTGGAAATTGCAAGATCACTCGAGCAGAGGTTTTGTGCTCGAGTGAGACCCCTCTTCACCCGCGAGTGAAGATTCTGTCTCTCTGAAATCCCATGCAAGCACAACCCGATAACAGACGCTAATGAAGGAAAATAGGAGATCACTCGAAGTGAGATTTTCATGCTCGAGTGATGCCCTGTCTGACCACCGAAACGCTAAGTATCACAACGTTCATTACGAATATAATTTATTGTTATCTATTCATATCATCATTGCTTATTATCATTGTTTAAACTTATTTTGAATGAATTATGAGTGTGATACAGGAACATGAACGTTTGAAAATAGTTGTTACGGAGAAAGTCAAACAACGGCAGACAACATGATTACAAACACGTTCGCACCTACCACATTTAGAATATTCAAACATGCGCGTGTTCTTCTACAGTTGCAAAAGTTCAGCTCCTCAAATGAAGAATTTCCAAACGGGCAAAAACTGAAGCAACTATATATACAGAGATTCAAGGATAATCAAACAGACAACGTAGCACAAGAATTCACAAGCTTATACCAAGTTTCTGCTATTCATCTTTTCTCTCTGTATACACATTGATCTTCAGTGTTTATTCATTTGCTCTGTAAGAGAGTCTTCATACAATTCAAAACTCTATGTGTATTTGATCTCAAGGTATTGGGACCTTGAGAGGGTTGTTTTTCCTTACGAGAGAAGCCGTTGAGAGAATTCCTTGTTGTGTCTTCCACTCTTAAGCCTTATAAGTTACAAGCAGAAGAGAACATTGCTGCTCGTAAGACTTACAGTGGTGTAAGCAGGAGAGAATGTTGCTGCTCATAAGTCTTGTATACATAAGCAAGTGAGAAGAGCCATAGGTTGTTTTTCTGCACGTAAGACTTGTCGTAAGGGGGAGAGAAATTTCTTAGTGAGAGAATATTTCTGCTAGTAGTCCGTTCAAGGACGATTGTTGTTTTGTGGCGTTCTGAGAGCCCATTGAATCTTGGAGGTATAGTGAAAATCTCAGTAGGTCTTGATCTCTGAGGACTGGACGTAGGCCTTGTTGTTAGGCCGAACCAGTATAACTCTCTGTGTTCAAATCTTCTCAACTCTACTTTATCTACGATATCTTTCATATCACCACATCAAGCGAAAAATTTATAACATCACCCAATTCACCCCCTCTTGGGTGAAGCTTGCCTCTTTCAAAACTGAATTGAGAAAAAGTATACCTATGAAGCTTTTTAGAGGCTTTTGTTCCCCTTCTTTTACTGACTTCAATAGAACTCTTTATCCGTTTACTTATATTTCTACCTGATCTCTTTTTCAAGCAAATAACTTTGCGACCACTATTACCTCCATCACCAATACTATCATTGGATATGTATTTGATGTGAAGTTCAGCCACTTTCTTACTTAGTTCCAACGCACCTTCATGAACAAGAGAAAATGCCTCCGGACTTTCTGATGCATCATTAGCTAATTTAACAAGTAGGGGACACAACTGTCTATACCGATTTGATCTTTGTAATTTAGGATGAACTTCAATTTGTTTTTCATTATTATCATACACAACACCACATTGTCCTTCTCTTGTCCACCTCTTTACTATATATTTCTTAGGGAGTAATTTGACATCACGTTCATTCAAAACCCTCAATGCATGGCAACATAATATGCCCACTCGTTCAAACTTTTTGCAACTACAGGTAATTGTCTCTGTTGAAGGATCATATGTCAACCTATGCTCCCTTTTACTGCCATCCATAGTAATCACATAATCAAACACAGCAACATCATCATTCTCATGTACGGTGACCTTTCTTTCTTTTCTCTCTTTTATACATGTAGCATCACGAAGATCACATTCGCGTTGGAACAAGTGAAAAATGGGGCAACTATATACATTTGAAAGTTGATGAAGCATATTTGAACTCTGCAATATCAACCTTGGCAACTTGTCAAGTGACTCAAAATCACTTTTCAGTTTATTATAACGCTTATCCTCTAGAACCTGTTCAAATTGTTGGAAGAATCGATTGATATCCAATTTAACATGGGTGCAACCTTTGACAGATGCATTGACACTTTCACTTATTTGTGTGCTTCTCATGCCAAGTGTCCTTGATTTCTTCATATAACATGCTGTCCATTTCTCTTTTATTTGGTACATAGATATCAACCATGAGTTTTTTGTCACATCCTGTTTTGATAACAATTCTTGCCAACATTCTTCAAACTCAATTTCATCCCAACAATGATACATACAATGGTTAAAAATCACTAACCATTGAGTTTGGCAGGTGCTTCATTGCATTCCTTGAAATATGCCAGGTGCAAAGGGCATGCTTTACATCTGGCATCACTTCTTGTAATGCTCGTGACATAGCAGCGTCTTGGTCAGTAAAAACGGTGAGTGGCCTAACACTTTTGTGTGCACACAAGAAAGTCTCAAAGAGCCATTTCAAACTCTCAACAGTCTCATCATATAACAATGCCACTCCAAATATCACTCCTCTTTTGTAATGGTTGAAGCCAGAAAAAATTGCAAGAGGTCTATGATTACAATTCGTGCAATAAGTTGTATCAAGAGAAATAACTTCTCCAAAGCAAGCGTAGTCAACCAGCATATGCGCATCAGCCCAGAATATATTTGTCACTTGCTCATCTAAGTCCATTTGGTGAGCATGAAAAAATGATGGGTTTTCTGCTAATTGTTTCTCAAAATACTGAAATATACTTCCAGCATCACCGTATTTCATGGCTCGTTGCCTTTTTGAGTTAAGATAATTCTTTACATCACTTCTTGTAAATCCCAAATTGGTTCGACCTCCTGCATATTGGCTTTGCAAATTGAATCCTGCTTTTTGACTAATTCCAGCTTTTTCAGCGTTTTCTAATTCATAACATTGAGCTGATAATAGTTCTCGAAACGATGCAAACAAGTGAACAGCTTCAGGAGGCTAAAGAGGATGATTATGATCCAAGAAAACTTCATTTATCTTGTATTTTTGATCTACTAGTTTAACTTTCATTCTGGCATTAAACCCGATACTTGTCTCATCCCTCTGCCTCTTGGTTGTCACCACTTCTTTATCTGACTTTCTTATAAGGACTTATCTTTTTTACTCTTGTTAAAGCTTTGTTTTCGAACACCAAACCCTTTTTTTTTCCATATGCCTTCCAAAATTCCCATGCTTCTTCTAAATTGTCAAATTCAAGATTAAGTCTGGGAGTTAAATCTATATCCATGGTATAAAACTCCTGCAAAAATAAATAGGATAAACCCAATATAAACTGTTATCTCAAAATCGACAAAATTATATATATACAAATAAAAACAATTATACACACACAAATAGAAATATTTTAGCTGATTATACACACACAAATAGAAATATTTTAGCTGATTATCCTATTATCTACATTGCTTAAGAATATTGTGGATATTTGACAAGAGATTATCAAGTAAGATTATATATAAATAAAAAGTTGTATGACATAATATATATAGACAAAAACTATATAATAGAAAATAACAAATATAGCCTACATCAAAACTCATTTTTTCAATATATTAATCAAAGTGATATCTAGTATAAAAAAGAATATCCAGTATCAATAATCTTAAAGATTATCAAGTTAGATTATAAATCATAAATGTAAAAACTAAATATGAGGTATCAAGAATATTTTGGGTATTTGATAAAAGATTATTATTTTACTCACCAATATTTAATATCTAATTCCCACAAACCTGTGCTTATTGTTTGTCTTCCCTAATATGGCAGAACAGCATCCCAGCAAGTCCTCTCATTTTCCCGCGGAGGAAGAAGAATAGTGGGCTCCAAATGCCGAATGAAGGAAAATAAAAAGCAACGTGCATTTGCCAGGTGAGTAAAAAAGAGATGTAATGGTAAAATATGTGGACGGCTGAGATTGAGTGAGAAATTCAACGGACGAGATCAGCTATTTAAAACGACGTTGTTTCAATTAGTAACATTTTATCACCGTCCATTTAATTGTTGCAAACGGATGGCCTAGATTTAATTTCCCTACCAAACTACGTCTTTTAAGGAAAAGGACAGGCAGTGGATGTTGGAGGCAACGGACGCAAACTGATTCCGAGATTCTCGGGTTGGTGTGATTTTAAAACGCATTTAATGAGGGATAACGGTAAAATGGACTTAAAAAGCAATCGGTGTAAGTCACGCCAGGGAGCTTAAGAAAATAAGCTGCTTCAATGAGTGTGTGTTTGGGGGCGGCTTTTGGGCCTTCAAACACTCAATTGACATGTAAATCCCAATTGCCAATTTGGAAAAAAAAACGTGTTTGGTTCCTAAAATGGTCAATTGAGATTAATCCTATTTTAATAGCTTTTGTCATAAGCTTTAAAACTCAGCTTTTATTGATTTAAGTTTTGGGGGGAGTGAGAATAATTAAAATATTTTTTCAGTTGTATCTAGTGTGCTAGCAGAATGATTGCAATTTTACCCTTAATGTACTTTTTCGGCTACAAAAATTAATTTCAACTATTTTTTAATGTTTTTAACCCTTAAAATATTTTTTCAACTGTACCCAGTGTGTTATCAAACTGATTACAATTTTATCCTTACAGTACTTTTTCAGTTCCAAAAATTATTTTAAACTATTTTTTGTGCTTTTAATCCTTTAAAATATTTTTCCACCCACTCTCTCTTACTATTATCACAAAAGTCACTTGTACTTAAGTTAATCTAAACAAGTTTTACTTTTACAAAAGCCATTTTATACAATCGTTGTTCCAAACATAAATCACAATACATAATCGGGCTTTTACAAAAAATAAGATTACCAAAAGCTAAATTGATAAACTCCATTTTTCTTATCATTGTTCCAAACACACACTGAATAAGCTCAATTTCAAATCGCCAAACCAAATATGTAAATTTAAGGTAAAAGCTGTGAACAGTGTTTTCCACCCTCCAATAGCAGGATTGCCCCTTATTTTCGCCAAACCAAACACGCACATAGTAAATAGAGTGGTGAAGAAGTTGGAATTATCAAACTGGTTGAGTGTAGAAACTACAAATTAGGCTGGTGGCATTTAGATTTTATGGGATAGTTGGGAGGTCACTGTTGGATATGTTTGGTCAAACACCTAGCCTTTAAATTGCAAGATATGAGAAAATAAAAATCATGAGACCATGTTAGTCACTTTTGTACGTGTATAGGGATACCACTATAAATAACAGGCGTGAACTTTGGTTAACTCTTGGGGATCTTGGTCGCATAATAAATTCACCATGGTTGGTTATTGGAAATTTTAATGCAATTCTTAACCCCGGGACCAAGAGGGTGGGGTAACACCTACTAGTAATTCGATGCAAAATTTCTGAGATTTCATTAACCAGTGCACACTGCTTGAAGTGCTAGTTTTGGGAGATCGAATCACTTGATAAAAAACTGGAGTTAAAGAGAGAGCATTAAAAACAATAAATAATGTTAAAAAAAATAATAAAACCATTATTTACCTTTTATAATGTAAATTCAAATTTTAGAAATATTTTAAATATTTTTTTACCAACAGGAATTTAGACAAACTTGCCCCCATTTTGAATTGCACGACTCCCAAGCCGCAAGTTACATCCTTTCACGTCATTATGATTTCACCCTTTTAACTTCTACCCCCTTCCTTACCTCCTTACTTCTTCTCCCCCCTCTACTCAAGCAAGACTTAGATCCGACAAACCAGCAAGGTACCAATACCTACCTCGAAGAGGTTGAGAGTGGATTCTGGAAGGGGAAGGTAGGACGATTCTCATAAAGCCGCTCCGGTTCCCGGATTTATGATGGTTGACGGTTTAATTTGTCAAACCCTTATTTTATTTCTACATTTCTAAAAAATTCGTCGAAAAATCATAATTTTCAATCCATTGATCCAAATGACTAATATTACCTATTAAATTAAAGCTCAGAATGTCTACTTTAATCCTATAAAATTTTATAGTATTTGGATTAAGTTTGACCGATCAAAAGCATATTGCAAATTCTCCGCCTCCAAAAAATGAATTCAAGCAACTTTAAACATAAACTTCCAAAATAATCATTGATCATCATAAAACCTCTTCTAACATCATAATCACCATTTTAAATATGATTAATCAAAATTTGAATAGCACCTCCTTTTAGATTGTGTTTGGTTTGAGGGGAGGGGAGACGGGTGGGGTGGGGTAAATTATCTTTTTAGACGTGAGGATTCCAAAATTTACCTTCTCATTTCCTTGTCCCTTCTGTTAATGAGAAGATAAATTTTGGGTTCCTCACGCTCAAAAAGGTAATTTACCCCCACTCCCCTCCCCTCCCCTCAAACCAAACGTACCCTTAGGGTTTGGTATTCCCAAAATTACAAAATCATGAAAATAAAGCCAACAACCATTCAAAACACCAACAACAAACATAGATCATCATGATAAGATAAGCTTCCAAGCTTACCTTCACTACTACAAATAAATGATTCAACAATACCAATTCACGACCGTTTTGAAAAACCAGTAGTAGAAAATAACACGATGGTAAGACTGTAAATATGGCAGGATGATTCAACGACTAATTTTAAAAACCAGTCGTTGAATCCTACAGATTCAACGACTGTGTTTTAAAAACAATCGTTGAATAGAATTCAACGACTGTCTTTAAAAAACAGTCGTGGTTAATTTTCAACGACTGTTTCTAAGGAAACAGTCATTGAAACTCTGCCATAAAACCCCATTCCCGCACCTTTATTCTGCTCACATTACCGCTCCGCGCCTGTGGAGCTCACCAGCACACAAACCCTATTTTCTTTCAGGCTTCACCTAATATAGTAGACGTCACCTTGCTCTCCGCCTTATTCTCGTCGCTGCTCACAGCATTATGTCATAGTAATGCGTTGCGGGATGTTGGCTTTATCGTCTTCTTTGTTCCTCGTCGTAGGATTGTCAATTGTCTCTCTCGATTTGTATTTACAAAAAACAAAGCCGCACCTCAATTTAGTTGCTTGCTGCCGCCAAATCATGTGGAAGAGGTTGAGGAGGCTGGAAGATCTCTGCCAATATCCCTTACTGTGGGTGGCGACCCCACTATGGTCAAATCGCTTAACCACAATGCTAGTGAACACAAACATCGCAAGAAGATCAATAGCTTGCATTCCTCACTTCGTTCTATGCTTCCGTTGGCTGATCAAATGGTACTTTTCTTTTTTCCTCTCCTCCCAATTTTCATTTGGGTCAAATCACTTATCAGTATAGAAATGATAGAGAAAATAGTTACTGAATCTTAATATCAGACCTTGATTAATGGGTGTTATGATCTTTCCTTATCATTTTGTTTTGTTTTGATCTAATTTTCTTCTTATTGGGAGCATTATCTAAAGCTATGAAATTCAGCCCTCGTTTTCTATTCTTTTGCCTATTAATTATCAAGGAAAAATAGACTACATTATATATAGGCATACAAAGCAATAGATGCTCAGGTATGTTAGGAAGCTCGATCGTATATTTGATTGAATTGGGGCCATCTCAATTTATTTCAACAGAAATATTGCTCTTTCTTCCTTGATGGCAATCTCAAATCTCAAATATACTAACAACTTGTTGGTGTAATATGTACATTGTTAAAAACCTATATAACAAGTTAATTTGCATGGCATAACAAGTTAATTTGCACGGCTTAACTATATATATTTGTTAAATGTATAGATAGATATTAAAAGAAACAGGATTCATCACTCTTTACATTATGCCTACTTTAGTCTATAACTACATGTTGACTTTAGGTCTCTAATCCCTGTAAATCATAAGACGCATTGGTTGTATTTCTAACATTTACTTTACTATACCTTTACAGATTTCCTTAGTTTCTATTTCCTAACAACATATATTTTTTATTATCTAAATTTCTGTGCTAGCTTTAAAGTGCCTACTCTGGTGTTTCTGTAGATGGATTAAACTTGTAGAATAGAGGCAGAAATTCTAAGTGAGAAGATTTTGTCAATATATTTTTTGTCCCTTCCCATTTTTACTAGTTTAATGTTTATCACATTTGTATCTAGTTTTCTTTATCATCTTATTCATTCTCTGACATGGATTGAAACTTTGCAGAGTAGTGGTCTTCTATGGACACCACAAAGGAAAGCTTTGAGTTTGTATCTTGGCAATTTGACAAAGTCTATCGTTGGTTCAATAGGAGTATGTATCTTAAATTTATTTGATTTGATGATTTATGCTGACACACCCAAAAAAAAATTCTTAGGTCTTAGCTTTCAAATCAATTATCAGCAAACATGTTCTTAACTTAAGACTACAATTATTTTAAATTTGATGGGGTTGGTCCTCTTGTCCTTGAATCATTTTAAATTTGATGGATTATTTCCAGAAGAAAATTGGGATTCTGGAGACACTTGGTTGCCACTACAAAAAAACGTGATTTGGTAGCGGTTAAAAATGGGTATTAGTAGCGGTTTTAACTGCTACAAACAATATTAGTAGCGGTTATCCAAACCGTTACTAAATCGTATATTGCAAGACATTTTGTAGCGGTTATATAAAACTGCTACTCAAGGAAAATAACCGCTATATAATTTGTAGCGGTTCAACCCAACCGCTACCAAATCTTCATGAGAGAAATTTTTTTCAGAGATATTTGTAGAGGTTATATAACCGGTACAAAAATAAAAAACTGAAATTCTGAAGGCGGGAAAAGAGAAACGAAATTTTTTTTCTATTTTGTAGCACTAAGTTAACAAAACCGCTACTACTTTTGAATTTTTGATTAAATTTGTAGCGGTTATCCAACCGCTACTAATTTCATGAAAATTCAAAATTCGCGCCAAAAAATTAATTTCAGTTTAAAAAAGGTGCTTTAATTAATAGCGGTTTATCAACTGCTACAAAAATTAAAATTTTTTTTAAAAAAAATACGATCATTTGTTTCTATTTTTTTAATATTAAATCTAATAGTTTATTTTTTTATTAGTTTATCTAATTTAATTAGCTTATTATTCAATAGTTTAACTTATTTTTAAATTAAAAGGAATAATTTAATTTAATTAGATTAGTATAAAAATTGTATTGATGATATTATTAAGGACATGTAGGTAATAAGGAACTATTATGTTGTTTACTACAATGTAATTGTGTATGAAGAATAGATGAAAATGAAATAAAGTTGTAAAATATCTAGAAAAAAATGGTGAGAATAAATTTTATACAAAGGAAAGAAGTATTGAAAAAAAATTAAAAAACTTGTTATTATATTTGATCGTATTGTTCAGCTCCTCAACTCATATAAAAGAAGTTGTAAATGAGATAAAATGAAAGAAAGGTAAGGTGAAAAGAAAGGGGGGAGTGTTTGAAATGAGTTGTAGTAGGGGTATTTATAGGGATCCACGTACCATTTGTAGCGGTTAATGTATCCATTTTATAGCGGTTTTCATTTAATAGCGGTTTTTTTATTGTTGTTGCGGTTTTTAATTAGTAGCGGTTATTTTTTATTTCTGTAGCGGTTATTAAACCGCTACAAATATTAATTTATTTTTTAAAAAATTTTTGTCCAGTTTTTTTTAAAGACAAAAGCTTAATTTGAATTTGATCACTCATCGTCGCCATCCCTACAGAAATTATGTAGAAAAATTATTGTTAGGGATGTATTATTAAATTTAAAAAATTTAATTTAAATGATGTGGACTTAAAAAAACTCACTGTAGTAGAGGTAAATTGTCATCGCCTCAGGGAAGTAGTTTTCAAAATCGGCTGGCTGAAATGACTCACTCTCGTAGGCGATGTTATCGCCTTCACCCATGTCATAAAGGTCTCGTGGCTTTAGATGAACGACCATATGCCAATCCATGTGCCTCTCGTCCTCGACATAATAAACCTGATGTGCCTCTGAAGCAAGAATATATGGCTCATCATCTTGAGAAATACCAGTATGAATCGGCTGTGAGAAATTGACTGATGTGATCCCTAAGTCGTCAGTTGTCAGTCCCCGAGAAGTAGTGGTATTTGCCCTACACGGGAGAGACCGGTGCCAAGGAACTCTTTGTACCAATTAAGTGTTATGAAGATATTGAGAATTGGAATAGATAAATAACTCTTCGTCCCTAATTATGATTCTAGGATACGATATTTGCCCTACGCGAGAGAGACCGGTGTCAAGGAATTCCCGGAAGGACTCAGGTAGTGACTTTTCTCTCATGTTGTGTATGATACTTGGTATGCATGTTTATCATTGTGAATTTGTTATCGGCCATAGGGCATTACAGTGCGAGCAGTTCAGCGTGAGCCGTCGTAGGGGGCAATGCTCATGATACCTACCCCGACCGTTGTATCTGCTGCTGTAAGTGCCAAGGCTACATGTTGTGTTGAGTATCTAGCCCGTGGGGCTGTTTGTTGTGAAATATTTTATATAGATCCCAGCTATGGTGATATATATGATATGTTCATGTAGATGTGCAATACAACAAGTAGTTCAGCGTGAGCCGTCGTAGGGGGCGATGCTCATGATACCTACCCCGGCCGTTGCAACTGTTGTTGGGATTGTTGTGTATTGTATGGATGATTTACCTTCATGCTATGATGTTGTGCATATTATGAGTGATTTGTTACTACGGGGATTCTTTAGAATCTCACTCTCCCAAAATTAAACATTTTTAGACAGGGCTGAAAGATCAAAAGGCAAGCAGGCGACGAAGAGCGGGTAAAGCTCCGTGTTAGGAGTTTATTTTGGTTAATGGTTATCATGTATATCATTTGGATATTTTTGGTAGAAACGATTGTATATATTAGATTTTGTGTAATCCCCAAGTAAAGGGTATGAATTGTGGGCTTTATGCCTTTGTAAAAGCCCTTTATATTAATTAATGGAACCCGAGTGCGTCGGGAATTCATGCTGTACTCTGATATGTACGAATGAAATCGACCTGTACATGCCATTTATGTGTTGAAATGTGAATATGAGACCACTGTGAACATATTTTGTAAAAGTTTTTGAAAACCCTGATTTTGGGAAGTTTAATTTGAATAAGTCCCAAATCATCTTACGTTCTCTAATTCAAACTTAATTACGTGTTTATGAACGTAAATCTCGACCTTAATTGTGAAGGGGGTTGCACAAACCGTAGCTGCAAAAAAGTTATTTAAATATCAATAATTATAAAAATCCTATTAAAAAATATTAATTAAATATAATTAATTACAAAAAATATTAATTAAATACTATTAATTACCTGACCATCTCTTCCCAAGCCTGGTCCTTCGGCCCCTTCGGAATGTGCCTCCACGTCCTGAAGTGTAAGGGGAACCGTATCCAATTCGCGCCCAGGTCGTTCAGGAAGCGGTTGAATAGGTGACCCCCATTGTCGATGGGCTGGTCCGTGCCCTTGTTCCACAGCACTATAACTCGCAGTGTCCGGTCCATACTATTCAGACCGGCCATGTCCAGCCTCCTCATCGACACGTTCCCTTGCTCATCTGCACAATTTACCGCACGTTAGATAAATTGTAATGCAATTTAAGATTTTAAATTTAAATAAATAATTTATTAAATAAAAAAATTATTTACCTTGGACCTATACCTCAAACCCAGTGGACTGCGAAGACGACCCTCGTGGGTTGTTCTGCTCCTGAGCCTCCTCCTTATCGAGGAACTGCTCCATCTCCCTGAGCCCAATCGGGATCTCGAAGTCCTCCTCGTCGTAGTCCTCGACGCTGATATCTGCCCCCCCAAACTCAGGCACCTCTGGTGCGGTCGTCTCCTATGGGATCGTCTGCGGTGCCTATGGTATGGGCGACTCCTGTGGGGGGATAGGATGAAATGCCGAGGTCACCCTCCCTCCGGCTGCCCCCTCCCTCTGCCCCCTACTCTACTGCTGCCACCCCGTAAAATCAGTCTGGGGACCTCAGGCGCCTTCCCCCTATCCTCTCTCGAAGCCATATCAACTGTGAAAATTTTTAAAAACAATATTTTAGTCACATTATTATGAAAAAATATAATAAAAATATAAATACAAATAAAATACGTCTTATCTCCTTACCTCAAGTACAAATACGAAGAAATACTGCAACAAAAACTCTTTCACAAACGTTTGAATGCTCAAATCTAAAGAAAACACTTAGAGAAACTTCAGGAAACAAAATGAGCAAACAGAGAAATGAAGGGGGGAGGAGAGTTTATATAGGTGGAACATTTGTAGCGGTTACTCAAATAACCGCTACATAAATCGCTACAAACAACTTAGGCGTGGCTAAACTTTGTAGCGGTTCTAATATAACGGCTACAAATCACAAAAACCTTTAGAGTTCTGTAGAGGTTAAGGTATATAACCGCTACAAATTTGGGACCTTTGAAATTTTGTAGCGGTTACAACCTATTAACCGCTACAAAATACACGACGTTTGGAATTTTGTAGCAGTTTTATTGATCAAACCGCTACGAATAACCGCTACACTGTTTGCGCGCCATGTGGCGTGAAAACTGTAGCCGTTTTAATTTATTAACAGCTACAATTAAACCGCTACAATATTTGGTGGGAAATTCACGCCATATTTGTTGTGGTTTTACCTATGTAACCACACAAAAAACACAGCCAATCTGGCGTGTAGCTTGCCGCTACAAATGTGTAGCGGTTTAGGGTAAAACCGCTATAAATGTTAATATTTGTAGCGGGTAATTATAACCGCTACAATGTCACCGCTACAAAATACCTTTTTTTTAGTGTGCTCATAACCAGTGGAAGTCTGAGGGTGGTTAATTGCTTTTACTCTTCCAATGGAACTAGGAACACATTCTGCATGTTAGTTGTATACTTGTGTCTTATTTGTTTAACTATATAATAATGTCTAAATCCCTTTTCAGGTGGTTTGAAAACAGATTTCTACATCCGGATATAGTTTCTATTTATGATTATAACTTTCTCTGGGATGAAGATTTGGGGGTTGAGCTAGCATTTTTCCCTTTCAAGGTCAAGCAAATTCTTTTACATCATATACTTGTTTTGCTAGAGTAGTCAAATAATTTGCAGTGGGCACTCACCTCAGTTCCCTTCATAAAAGTATTGCAGCTCATGCTACCCTTTCTTTTTTGGTACGTTTTGGATGAGTTCCGTGGCTTATAGGATGTTTACTAGATATAAATGCTTAAATCTTAGTGTTAGAATTTTAAATTCACTGCTCTGTGATGGTTAAATAGTTTTGTCAATTCTTATTTTTATTAAATGTCTTATTTTTGGGGAGTGGCATAACTCTTGCTTCAGTTGATAGTTTAGGAGACAAATTGGTGCTTGCTAAAAATCCTCAATCAACTTATTAAACTTGCCTGAACTGAATTTTTTCATAGATTTACTGTAACCCCCTTCGATAATTAGGCCAGGATTAGTGTTTAATCACATTTAATAATTGAATGAGAAATCCGGAATAATTAAAAACTTTTTACGGAAACTGTACAAATGGATCTCCATTCATTTCATTCATTAAAACAAATGGCCTGTTTGGTCTGTTATATATACAATATCAGAGTATCAGCACAAAACTATTGTTCACCCGGGATAATAACATTTAATCCAAAATATTGTTCAGGGCATCATCGCCCACCTCAGTATCCATACCAGGGATTACACAAAACTATAGTACTATGATCTATACAATATATTTACATTGATCCAAAATGATAACCAATTCGATATAAAACCAAAATATCTAACTAAGACTACCGCTGGCAGCCCTAATCGCCCTTATCCACTTGCTTGCTTTTCAATCCACTTGCCCTGTCTAAAAATGTTATTTAGAAAGAATGAGATTCTAGAGAATCCCAGTAGCAACATTTTATTTATATGATGCATATATACAAAGCAAGTCACATATATCATAATGCAGCAATCAATATTTGAGACCGGGCTTTCGCCACGTTCCCTTCACTATATACGAGGTCGGGCTTACGCAACGCCCCCTTCACTTTATCTATATTCGAGTCCGGGCTTTTGCCATGTCCCCTTCACTTTCACTGTAATCGATTCCGGGCTTTCGCCACGTCCACTTCACTTTCACTGTAATCGATGACTAATGCAAACAAGCAATGCAATACACATTATATAGGATAAAGTGTTACTACCTTGGTCTTTCTGTTCTTGAGCAGGCACAGGCCTTCTACGCTCCAGGCAAATATCAAATCCTAAAGTCATAATTAAGGATAAAATATTATTCTCTATTCCAATACTCAATTGACTCTTCAACACTTAGATTTGGTTATCAATAATGACCCTTAAGAAGCTATAAATGCCTCTAATAAAACCCCTAAAAGGTTGGGAAACAATAGGTTGAAGATCTCTTTTCAAAAACTCAAAGTGCTGGAACACAGGGCTTGGCCGCGGCCAGCCACTCATGGGCCACGGCCAGAATCAGGTCAGAAGGGTTTGGGCAGCGGCCAGCCACCCTGGGGCTGCGACCAAGAAATTCCCTGATTCTTGGCTGAACTTCCAAAACTCATAACTAATTGTAGAAACCTCAAAGCGAGGTGATTATAAAGCCAAATGAAAGGTATTTAAGTCCTTTTTCTAGGAAAAATATGGCTCATTACTTCAAATCATCATAAAAATACAGAATCACCAAAAACTCAATACTAGTCCAAAACAGAGTTCTGTTTCCATCCCAAACTTTGGACAATAATATCTCCCAGAATACTAAACGAAATGACACAAAATATATATCCATTTTGAAGCTTGGGATGTGAACTATAACAATGGAAATTTGTAGAATTTTCCAACACCATTTGGTTATTCAAAACGCTCGTACAAACTAACTGCCCAGACAGAGTTTACACAAGACCTATTTTCCAATTTTCTATCAAAGTGTTCAATGACTCCAAAATCAATAATCAAACTTATTCCTTACACTAAAACACTTAAGGAATCCAATAAAATCATATAAACAACCTAATTTCCACTACATTAGCATGCTTTGGTCTATGGCAACATTAAACACTAACTTTCCAAACTTTCCAATCTCACTCCTTTCTTTCCCAATCAATCCTATCTATCCATACACCTTCCAAATATACCATTTCTATACCTTTAACATGCCAAATGACCAATGACACTCATTTTCAAAAATGGCCAATAAATCCCAGAAATTCAAAGCTACCTCAAATGGCACAAAACTTAGATGGGTAGATAGGTTTCACTTACCTCTTTAACTTTCTCAAAGTGACTTTTCAATTCTCCAACTTTCACAATCTCTTGAGGTCACAAACTAACACCAATGAACACATTACAACCATCAAAATGAAGCCCTTCATTCAAGGATCAATATTAGAGAAGGAAGTTTGAGCATTTGGAGACATTTCCCTTACCTTTTTGAAGCTTTTCTTCCTTCCCTTTGGCCTTCAATGGCTGACGAAAATGAGGAGAGAAGAGAGAGAGAGATGAGAGTGATAGAGTGAAGAGGAGTGAAGAAGAAGAGAAATGCTGATCCTATCCCTCCCCCCATACCATGTCCAGCGCACAAAGAGGGAAGAGAGGAGAGAGAAACACTAAAATATTCTCTTTGACTTTTCTCCCTTCACACATACCCACAACCTTGACACATGTCATTCTCCTAGTGGCTCTCCTACACTTAGTCACCATTTAACTTATCTAATCCTTCCATTAGCAATTTAATTACACTTCTCACTTTTCTTTTAGTTAGTAATTAATTTCCCCATTAATCACCAACTTAGAGCCAACAATTCCATCCTTTAAATTTTCCATCAATTATGACATATAAATTAATATTGTCACCAATATACATTAATTCTACTTTAATCCGATAATTATCCTCAATAATTATCATTAGGCCTTAATCAAAAATTGGGGCGTTACATTTACACTGTTATGCCTGTGTTTTATCTGCTGAATTTTAGATTGAAATAGGCTTGAAGTTAGTTCTTTTTCCAGTTGTGGTTACCTTTTTCATAACATGGTGGTTTATTCAGTTTGTTGATGGCTCCTTCAGCCCATTATACTCCAGAAAGTTTGAAGAGTTCATAAGGAAAATGAAGGAAGAGATCAAAAGATTAAAGCTCAAAGGCAGCTAGTTGCAGTCTAGTATATATAGTTATGCAATTTGGTATATATTATATTATATGAAAGGAAAAATTAAATGGCCAAAAAATTAAAAAAATTGATATTGTTGAGGCTTAATTATGCAGAAAATTTGAACCAAACTTTATCATCTTCATCTTCATTAAGATCACTCTCATTATATGCAGGAAGCCTTGAATATTCATCCCTTCTGTTTGACATTCTTGGATCTTCTACTTCTCTTTTTGCTCTTCCTCCTCAAGATCAATCCCTCACAGAATTCTTACCACTAGCAAGTCATCCAAGTACTAGCTCAAGTCACAGCACAGAGCCCATTTCCTACACCAGACACAAAAAATGAAGCCATTGTGAGAGTAAATGAATATTTAGAAATTCTTCCCATTTGGGTTGTTATAGGAGTAGGATTTGATGCTATGCAGATGATTTCTGGAGCATTCATGTTCTTTGCCTGTTGAGACCTCTAAAATGTTTTTGTAAAATTTTCAAACTTTCTTGTGATCTGCATTACATGCTAGTAATGCACTTGTTGAATTAGGATGTTACCTTATTTATTATAAAAACTTCATGATAGTGCTCTTGTTGAATCACAATGTTGTCCCTCTTTATTTGTGTGTGAATTGTGAATCCTTTATGACATTCATATGATGCCTTTCTTAGCAAGAGTGTTTTTATGGTTTTAGCTTTCCATTTCTTGTTTTGTGAGGGACATGGTATTTTTCATTTAAGTGTTTTCCAAATTCAAAATATAAATGTTTAAAAATTGGTAGATTTACAATACAGAGGGGCAGAAAAGCAAATAATATTTTTTTTTAAAAAAAGGTTACTGTAATATCCCAAAAAGTGATTAAGGGCTAATGACTTCAAAAGTGGATGTAATTATTGTTGAATAAATACTTTTAGAGAATGTGTGATGGGAATTTGGATATTTTATTGATTTGATGGTTCCATTGAGTTCAAGAGCGAAAATTAGGTGGGGTTACAGTTGGTCACTTTTTTGGAAAAGGCCGAAAAAACATAATTACGAAAACGCCCCCGAAACCCTTGAAGTAGGACTGCCAAGGGTAAATTTGTAATTTTACATTGAATTTGATAATTCTGAGTCCGGAAATGGATTCCTTGTGTGGAAATATGTTAGGATAGCCCATATTAGAATTTCAGGAAAAGTGCAACCAGACCGGGTACGGCGGGCCCGGGCCGGGTCCCTGGGGGCATTTTTGTAAATTTTCATTATAGACTCATACAACCCCAAGAAACACTATGGAAGTGTCTAAATGGGGTATTTGGAATTGTAGGATTCGATATTTGCCCTATTCGTGAACGACCCGTGCCAGAGCACGTTCGGAAAGAACCAGGTAGTGACTCTTTCTCTTATACTGTGTGTGAAACATTGTATGTATGTTTGTCATGCATTGAGAATACTTTGTGAATACATTATGATGCTTTGAGTTCGCAACGCAAGTTGACGCATAGTGATACTTTGTGATACATAGAGATCGCAGCGAAAGCTGACGCATAGAGATTACAGCCATGAGTGTTGTTGTTTAAGGCGAAAGCCATTATACATTGTGATGCTGCTTAACATGATCATAAATGCCATGTGTTTATACACTGTATGAGTGATTTGTTACTACAGAGATTCTTTTGAATCTAATTCTTTCCATTTACTAACATTTCAGACAGGGCAAGTGGCTCCAAGGAGAAACGAACCACCAGGAGCGGCTAGGATATTATAGAGATGTGTTGTTAGGTTGTTGGTTATCTATTTTGGACTTGGGATTACTGTTTATTTTTTAAATGTAGATATTACGTTGATGTTAGTCATGTAATCCCCTAGTTGGAACTTACAACCCTTAGTTTATACATGTATGAAACTCGGGAGTTGCCAGGAATTTGGCTATGCACTCTGATATGTATGAATGTGATTGAACTGGGCAGAGTAATTAGATTCGGAAGATGAATCTAAGACCATGTTGAATGAATTTTAGAAAAGAGATTTGAGAAAAACGTAATCGTCGGTCTCGAATTCCTTTAAATTACGCATTTTCGGATCTTAATTACGATTATCAAGGTGGGGATTACATTTTTGGTATAAGAGCCGTAGTTTCTGGCAATGGTAGAGTTTGCTAGGATAGATCCCTTAGTTGGCTTTAAGGATAGAAGATCATCTGTGGATAATTGTTGTGTATGCACATGTATGTTCTATTGATATGGATATATATTTGAGACTTGTGAATATATGTGCATACTATCTCTGTAATATTAATGGGGTAAGTTGTTTGTAGAATGAAGAAAACTAGAGGACGCCCCAATGTTCCGCGTGTAGACCCAGAGGTGGAGGTAGTCAATGACAATCCACCAGATCCAATGCAAGAGCTGATGGGTCTAATCTGGGATCAAAGAGATATGATTGCTGAGCTAAGTGAAGAGTTTAGAGTAGAGAAAGCAAAGAACAAAGAGGTCCCGATTTAGTCTACTCCAGTGGAAACTCAAGAAGAAACTCGTCATGAGGACACTGCTGAAGGGTCAGCACGACCGCTGGAGTCCCCACCTCACACTATTCCAAACCAAGAGTCTTATGGAGTACCTGTAAGAGAGGGTAGCGATCTTCAATTTTGGGTTATCAGATTTTGCAAACATCTGCCTCCAGTGTTCAAAGGGAGGTTTGATCCTCAAGTGGCAGAAGATTGGTTGAACCGTCTCGAGAAGATATTTGAGGTCCTTGGATGTCCGAATGAGGTGAAGCCACGCTTGGCAGTCTACAAGCTCGAGGGTGATGCGGACCGTTGGTGGAGAAATATCTCTCTCACACTGCGCAGCAGAAACGTGCCAATGACTTGGGAATTGTTCCAGCAAGAATTCAATGAGAAATCCTTTACTAAATCAGTGCGGCTCGAGAAGGAGACAAAATTCCTTAACATTAGACAAGGGGACATTGAGAGCTTTGATGATTATTTATCCCGTTTCATCTGTTTGTCCCGATATTCCTCCTATCTCCGATACAAGGATGACGAATAATGGAGTTTAGATATGGTGATTCGTGGCCTGAGGCGAGAGTTGAGGAAACAGTTGGTCACTCACCAGTTCACCAAGTTCAACAAAGCGGTGGAACAATGCAGGATTACAGAGAACAACTTAAGAGAAGTATATCCTACTAAAGCTACTGGCCACAACAGTGAACCCAGTAAGAGTGGTACTTCATAGAAGCGAAAGGGACAGGGATCTTCATCTGGGAGTGGTAAAAAGCCCTACCAGTCTAGAAGCCGTGATTAGCAGAGAACTCCTTTTACACCTTGGATCTGTCCTCATTGTAATCAGCCACATCATGGTAAGACTTGTGAGGGTCGAATAATATGCTTTAATTGTAAACATGTGGGGCATACTGCTGTCAAATGCAAAGAGCCACGACCAGACCAGAGGTCGAAAACTCAGGGCCAAGTATTCGCTATGACCCACAAGGAGGCCCGTAAATCTCCTAAGTTGATACAAGGTAAAATTCTTCTTAATGGCTATTTATTGCAAGTTCTGTTTGACTCAGGTGCAAGTCACTCCTTTATTGCCTATGATTGCGTGAAGCACCTGGGATTGCATGTGCATAAATTACTATTTGATATGATAGTGTCAACTCTGATGGATGTTAAGGCCTTGACTACAGAAGCTTGTCTGAATTGTGTCATAACTGTAGAAGGGCACCAATCTAATGTGGATTTGATTTGTTTGCCGCTTTACCAATTGGAAGTCATTTTGGGTTTTGATTGGTTAACGATGAATAATGTGATGCTTGATTGTGGGAACAAGAGGATAGTATATCTTGCTTCTCAGAGGGTCGAAGTTGTAAATGGCATTATGAATTTCCTTTCTATGGCTAAAGCTGAAAAATATCTTGAAAAGGGTTGCCAGGGGTATATGGTATTCTTCTTTGTGTAAGGGGAGATTAGTGAAACTTTGAGTAGTATACCCGTGGTAAATGAATTTCCTGAGGTATTTCTTGATGATCTTAGCGGATTACCTCCAGACAGGGATGTTCAGTTTCCTATTGACATTGTGCCTAGAGCTGGTTCTATTTCTAAGGCCCCATACCGTATGGCCCCAAACGAAATGGCGGAGTTAAAGAAACAAATAGAAGACTTGCTGGAGAAAGGGTTTATTAGACCCAGTGTGTCACCTTGGGGAGCTCCAGTATTGTTTGTCAAAAAGAAAGACTGGAGTCTTCGTCTATGTATCGATTATAGAGAACTGAATAAGATTACTATCAAGAACAAGTATCCTCTTCCCCGAATCGATGACCTTTTAGATCAACTATCTGGTTCCTGTGTATTCTCAAAAATTGATCTAAGGTCAGGGTATCATCAGCTACGAGTGAAAGAAGAAGATGTTCCAAAGACTGCTTTTCGGACCAGGTATGGTCATTATGAGTTCTTGGTGATGCCATTTGGGCTAACCAATGCACCTGCGGTTTTCATGGATTACATGAACTGTATCTTTCAACAATATTTGGATCAATTCATTGTGGTATTCATTGATGATATTCTGATATACTCTAAGAGTAGAGAAGAGCATGAGCATTATTTGAGAATTGTATTGAATACATTGCGTGAGAAGCAACTCTATGCCAAATTGAGTAAATACGAGTTTTGGCTATCGGAAGTAAAATTCCTAGGCCATGTTATCTCGCAAGAAGGGGTCTCTGTAGATCCTAGTAAAGTGGAAGTAGTATTGGACTGGAAAAGGCCAGAATCTGTGGTAGAGGTACGCAGTTTTATGGGTCTTGCTGGTTACTACCAGAGATTCATTCAGAATTTCTCACGTATTGCTTTGCCAATGACCAAGCTCACGAGGAAGGATTAGCCTTTTGTGTGGGATGAACATTGTGAAAAATGCTTTGTGGAGTTGAAAGAGAGGTTGACTACGACACCTGTGTTGATTATACCTGATCCCAGCTTAACCTACATTGTGTATAGTGATGCGAGTAAGCAGGGATTAGGGTGGGTCCTTATGCAGCAGGGACGTGTGGTGGCCTACGCCTCTCGACAGCTCAAACCTCATGAGATGAATTATCCTACACATGATCTGGAGCTTGCGACCATTGTATTTGCCTTGAAAATTTGGAGGCATTATCTGTATGATGAGACGATATAACTGTATTGCGACCATAAGAGTCTCAAATATTTGTATGATCATAAAGAATTGAATATGAGATAGAAGACTTGCTGGAGAAAGGGTTTATTAGACCCAGTGTGTCGCCTTGGGGAGCTCCAGTATTGTTTGTCAAAAAGAAAGACTGGAGTCTTCGTCTATGTATCGATTATAGAGAACTGAATAAGATTACTATCAAGAACAAGTATCCTCTTCCCCGAATCGATGACCTTTTAGATCAACTATCTGGTTCCTGTGTATTCTCAAAAATTGATCTAAGGTCAGGGTATCATCAGCTACGAGTGAAAGAAGAAGATGTTCCAAAGACTGCTTTTCGGACCAGGTATGGTCATTATGAGTTCTTGGTGATGCCATTTGGGCTAACCAATGCACCTGCGGTTTTCATGGATTACATGAACCGTATCTTTTAATAATATTTGGATCAATTCATTGTGGTATTCATTGATGATATTCTGATATACTCTAAGAGTAGAGAAGAGCATGAGCATTATTTGAGAATTGTATTGAATACATTGCGTGAGAAGCAACTCTATGCCAAATTGAGTAAATACGAGTTTTGGTTATCGGAAGTAAAATTCCTAGGCCATGTTATCTCGCAAGAAGGGGTCTCTGTAGATCCTAGTAAAGTGGAAGTAGTATTGGACTGGAAAAGGCCAGAATCTGTGGTAGAGGTACGCAGTTTTATGGGTCTTGCTGGTTACTACCAGAGATTCATTCAGAATTTCTCACGTATTGCTTTGCCAATGACCAAGCTCACGAGGAAGGATCAGCCTTTTGTGTGGGATGAACATTGTGAAAAATGCTTTGTGGAGTTGAAAGAGAGGTTGACTACGACACCTGTGTTGATTATACCTGATCCCAGCTTAACCTACATTGTGTATAGTGATGCGAGTAAGCAGGGATTAGGGTGGGTCCTTATGCAGCAGGGACGTGTGGTGGCCTACGCCTCTCGACAGCTCAAACCTCATGAGATGAATTATCCTACACATGATCTGGAGCTTGCGACCATTGTATTTGCCTTGAAAATTTGGAGGCATTATCTGTATGATGAGACGATATAACTGTATTGCGACCATAAGAGTCTCAAATATTTGTATGATCATAAAGAATTGAATATGAGATAGCGACGGTGGATGGAGTTGCTTAAGGACTACAACCTGGAAATCAAATATCATCCGGGTAAAGCAAATGTAGTCGCAGATGCTCTTAGTCAAAAGACAATGTTGGTGGCAACAATGATGATTCAAGAGGGGAAGTTAATAGCGGATTTTCGTGATTTGAATCTGTCAAATCAGATCCTCTGTGCCAATTATACTATTTCCCAAGAGGAAAGTGACTTGAGAATTGAGATTGAAGAAGCTCAGAGGCAAAATGGCTGGATACAGCGTAATCTAGCTCGGATTAAACTGGGAGAAGCTCAGGGCTATGATCTATCGCCTAGTGGATTGGTTCGCTATCAAAAGAGAATCTGTGTTCCACTTAAGGCAAAGTTGAGACAGAAAATTTTGGATAAGGCACACAAGAGCCATTATACTCTTCATCCTGGTATGACCAAAATGTACCATAATCTGAAGTCTATGCATTAGCAGCCGGGTTTGAAGAGTGATGTAACGAAATACGTGGCACGATGTCTTACTTGCCAGAAGGTAAAGATCGAGCACCAAAGACCGCCTGGGTTGCTTCAAAGTCCTGAGATTCCGGAATGGAAATGGGAAAGTGTAACCATGGATCTGGTTGTGGGATTACCCAGGATTAGGAATTTTGATGCGATCTGGGTAATTGTGGACCGATTAACGAAGTCAGCACACTTCATACCAATCAATACTTGTTACTCTCCGGATAAACTAGCAGAGATTTATATCCGAGAAATTGTGAAACTCCATAGTGTACCAAAGAACATCATTTCTGACCGAGATCCCCGATTCACTTCAAGATTCTGGAGGGCGTTGCATGAGGCCTTGGGTACTCAATTGAGATTTAGCACGGCTTATCATCCTCAAACGGATAGACAGTCAGAAAGGACAATCCAGATGCTAGAAGACATGTTACGGGCCTGTGTTCTAGACTTTAAAGGGAATTGGGATCACTTTCTTCCACTTGCTGAGTTCGCCTATAACAATAGCTATATGCGAGCATTCAGATGGCTCCCTATGAAGCGTTGTAAGGAAGGAGTTGCCCATCGCCTTTATGTTGGAATGAGTTATTAGAAAGGAAGCTATATGGACTGGATCTTGTTGATCAAACCTCAGCACAGATTCGGATTATTCGTAAGAGGCTTCTTACAGCGCAGAGTCGACAGAAAAGCTATGTTGACAAGAGGAGACGACCTCTAGAGTTTGAGGTTGGTGATCATATATTTCTGAGAGTATTACCAGTCACTGGCATCGGGAGAGCTATCAAGCGAAAGAAGCTGAGCCCAAGGTACATAGGTCCTTTTGAAATCCTTGAGAGGATTGGGCCTATTGCTTATTGAGTAGCCCTACCCCCGAACTTAAGCAGGCTCCATGACGTGTTTCATGTTTCCCAATTGAAGAAGTACCAACCGGATCCCTCTCACATCATTAAGTATGAAGAAGTTAAGTTACAAGACAACTTCACATATGCGATAGAGCCAGAACAGATCATTGATAGAGAAGAACGACGGCTCAGACACCGGAACATTCCATTTGTGAAGGTGATCTGGAAGGGAACGACTCAGAGGGAAGCAACTTGGGAAGCAGAAGAGGATATGCGAAGACGTTATCAAGAGTTTATGGCTCAAGTTGTGTGACAAATTTCGAGGACGAAATTTATTTTACGGGGGGAGAAATGTCATATCCCAAAAAGTGATTAAGGGCTAATGACTTCAAAAGTGGATGTAATTATTGTTGAATAAAAACTTTTAGAGAATGTGTGATGGGAATTTGGATATTTTATTGATTTGATGGTTCCATTGAGTTCAGGAGCAAAAATTAGGTAGGGTTATAGTTGGTCACTTTTTTGAAAAAGGCCGAAAAAGCATAATTATGAAAACGCCCCTGAAACCCTTGAAGTAGGGCTGCCAAGGTTAAATTTGTTATTTTATATTGAATTTGATAATTCCGAGTCCAAAAATAGATTCCTTGGGCAGAAATATGTTAGGATAGCCCAGATTAGAATTTCGGGAAAAGTACAACCGGACCGGGTACGGCGGGCCCGGGCCGGGTCCCCGGGGGCAGTTTTGTAAATTTTCATTATAGACTCATATAACCCCAAGAAACACTATGGAAGTGTCTAAATGGTGCATTTAGAATTGTAGGATTCGATATTTGCCATGTTCGTGAATGACCCATGCTAGAGCACGTTCGAAAAGAACCAGGTAATGACTCTTTCTCTTATACTGGGTGTGAAACATTGTATGTATGTTTGTCATGCATTGAGAATACTTTGTGAATACATTATGATGCTTTGAGTTTGCAGCGCAAGCTAACGCATAGTGATACTTTGTGATACATAGAGATCGCAGCGAAAGCTAACGTATAGAGATTACAGCCATGAGTGCTGTTGTTTGTAGCGAAAGCCATGATACATTATGATGCTGCTTAACATGATCATATATGCTATGTGTTTATACACTGTATGAGTGATTTGTTACTACAGAGATTCTTTTGAATCTCATTCTTTCCATTGACTAACATTTCAGACAGGGCAAGTGGCTCCAAGGAGAAACGAACCACCAGGAGCGGCTAGGATCTTATAGAGATGTGTTGTTAGGTTGTTGGTTATCTATTTTGGACTTGGGATTACTGTTTATTTTTTAAATGTAGATATTACGTTGATGTTAGTCATGTAATCCCCTAGTTGGAACTTACAACCCTTAGTTTATACATGTATGAAACCCGGGAGTTGCCAGAAATTTGGCTATGCACTCTGATATGTATGAATGTGATTGAACTACGCTGAGTAGTTAGCTTCGGAAGATGAATCTGAGACCATGTTGAATGAATTTTAGAAAAGAGATTTGAGTAAAACGTAATCGTCAGTCTCTAATTCCTTTAAAATACGCATTTTTGAATCTTAATTACGGTTATCAAGGTGGGGGATTACAATTACAACGACCATTTTTGCAAAAACATTCATTGTATCTTGGACATACAACGACTATTTTTGCAAAAACAGTCATTGTAAGTCTCTTACTACGACCGTTTGAAAAAGGTCGTCTATTTTAAAATTTTTTACGACACTCACATATACGTCACCCTGAAAACGGTCGTTAAAAGGGTATAAAAACGGTCATTAAAAGTCCCTTCTATAGTAGCACTTGACTTCTTTTTCTTTCTCTCTAAATTGTCCCCCCTTCTTTTCCTTGATTTTGTCTTGCTATAAGTATATTTCAAGGAGAATATGAAGATTAGGAGAGATTTCCATGAGTTTGAAGGTAAGAACAAGTAGAAATTTCCACCAACTTACCTTGATTTGGCTTCTTGGACACTTAAGCTTCTCCTTTGTTCGCCTCTCTCTCTCTCTCTCTCTCGTCTCTTCTTTTTGGACGAAAATGAGCTCTAAGAAAGAGATAAGAGCTCTTAAAAATATCTCATTTCACATCCTCAAATAATAGTATTTTAATACTAATTAACCACCTGTTAGCTTTTGACGTTTCAATTTATTTTACTTGGCCCATATTACTTCTTCTTTTGCTTAATTTGGAGTAAGTGTTTTATTTCCCTCTCTTTCCCCTTGCTTGGAAGAAACTTGGCCTTTGGAGGAGCAAGAAGGCTTCTTGAATATCATAATATCACCTCTTTATCACATAAAATGCATAACTTTTTTAATTTAAAAGGAAATAAGTTCAAAAAAATTCAAGTGTACCAATACAAAATTCAACACAAGAGTAATTCATCATAGACAAATAAACACTTATATGTACTAATATAAAAATTAATCTAAAAGAACACAATACATGACTTGAGCTAATGGAAAACAAATAACTCACATGTGTTGTACATTGAACCTCTAGCCACTTTCTCTAGCTCGAAGACTCAAGAGATTTAGCGACACATAGCCTTGAGAGCATCCCACACAAGTTGCAAAACTAATTTTAAGCTATGGAAATCCATGGAACAAGAATGGAAGAGCTTAACATGATAGAAGAATCTCGTGGGAAAATTACAAAGCTCGCTGGAAAGTTATAGACATTGCCAAACATCACAAAGAACTCACAGGAAAATCACAAAGAAAGGACGAATGGTGCTTTAATTCTCTGGTTCAATTCTGAGCTTTGGTTACCTACTTCGATTCTGAGCTCTTAAAGGTCATGGGAAAGCTCTCTTGAAGTGGAGGAGGTCAATGGTGGTTGAAGGAAGAAGAAGACAAAGATACAGTGGTAGAGAAAGCGAAGGTTAGAGGTCGAAGGTCTCTTTGATTCTATGGTGTAGTCGTGGCACTTCTGGTATGTTTAGAAAATCAATCTCGTGGCGCTGGTGGTGGTCAGGTGGTAGAAAGGATGAAGCATAGCGAAGGAGGAATGATGAGAGGGAAGGTCAAGTGGTTTCAAGCTCTCTCTTGATCAACTTCCACTCTCAACTCCATGGTTCAAACTCAAGCTCTGGTGTGTTAAAACTTGCCGTGGCGCTGTGAAGGTCGAAAGGAAGAAGGAGCTCAGGCTCTCTCTGAAAATATAACCAAGCAAGTTTGGACTAGGGACTAAATTATAAGAATTTAAAAGTTTGTGAAGGGACTATTTGGCAATTTTAAGACATTTGTAGGGGTCAACTATAATTTTTAAAAACATATGTGCCCTTTTCTATAATTTATCCTAATTTTCATTAACATTAATCCTACAGTTTTCAAACGTTTTGGGTTCCTTTTCTATAATTTTTCCTAATCCTCAAAAATATTAATTCATACTCCAATTGACATTTTCCAAATTCTCAAATTTTCTTTTAAAACACCGATAATGCAAGATTAAACACAATGTAGCATCAAAAGTCCAAGAAATCATTTACATGAATAATTAACAAATTATGATTATTTTACCCCTAATTAGACTTAATTCAACACAAATATCCCTAACTCAAATTAGTGCTTAATTATACAATTATGGATTAAGAAATACATTAAGTTCCCCAAGTTAATGATGAAAGAGCCTATAAAAATATGGTTCAATCAATAGAAATAATAGACATTACTTTCAATAAAAGGAGTGTGGTTTCTTTTTGCATTTTATGCAAATGTCGCTCTTTTAGATATGGGAAAATTCCAAAAAAAAACTATAGAGGAAATTAGAAAAGGACAAAAAGGTTGAGTGAATTTCACATATCCCAAATCAGTGAGGCATGAGGAATTTGGAATATGAAATCTTAAGACAATTACATAAATACCCTCCTAAGCGACAGCTAAAAGGGAAATTAAGAGACACGAGCGAGCCGAGTTTGAAAGGGTGTCAGAATAGAGAGTGATGGGAAAGCTCAGGGAGACGGAGAGGCGACGCGAATGATGGTGGGTCAACGGTTGTCAGTGGTGATTTGCTGTGTCGTCGATGGAGGTGAACGATGCATTATGCGGTTGTGTGTTCAGCACTCCCTCTGTCGGAGCTTTAGCGGTCAACCATTTCAGTTGACGATGTTTGGCAGCACGGGGCGGCGAGTCGACTGTCTCATCGTAAATCAAACAGCAACTTGTCATGAAATATGTGATTTGACAGCAACTAATAAATATATGAAGGTGTTAATCAACAGAACCATGTTGTTAATATAGAGTGGTTTGGTGTTATTACCCATGGAAGATCTATTTTTGCAAACTTTTTCCTACACACGTCTTCTATTGTCTGTGTGAATAGAAGATGTGAAAGGTGTTGCGTTTTGGTGGTGACGCTAAAACTTTCCCATTTCTTGTTGGCCAGATGTTAATCAACAAAATAATGTCGTTAATTGATAAGTAAAATATTTGCATATTTATTTTCCCTTATATGATGATTTTATGGACGATATTTGTGTTTAATATAATAAATTTGGGTGTGATTGATAAATAAATATTATTTTTGGAATAAATAGCATTTTTCAAAAACATAAAAAATAAAAAGTACTGTAGCAGTCGCCAGGCACTGTAGCAGGCAACAGGAACTGTAGCGGTCAACTTCACTGTAGCAGCCGCCGGGTACTGTAGCAGAAACTTCCAGAACACTGTAGCAGTTGATGGAACACAGTTGAAGCTTCCAGAACACTGTAGCAGCCGCCAGAAACACTGTAGCAGTACTGTAGCACACCTTTCCCCCCTATAAATAGAGATCAAGGCCAAGCTCAAGGAGAAGAGGAGAGGAAGAGAAGCAGAGGTTTCAGAAGAGGAGAGGAAGAGAAGCAGAGGTTTCCTTCTCTGACTGGGAAAGATCTTTCTCTGACATTTCTGAGTTCTTTGTGTCATTTTCTAGATATAATTTCATGTATTGTATGCCTCCATCTTGGAAGGCTTAGGATTTTAGTACTTTTTGCATGCCTCCATCTTAGAAGGCTTAGGATTGTATTGCACTTTGCATGCCGCCTACATGGTAGGTTTTACCTCCTCAATGGACGGCTAGATTTCTTCATTTTTCATGCATTTTTTGGTTGTATGTTTATGTTTGATATTGTAATATTCAAGTTTATGCAGTATTTCTAAGGCTTTCATTCTAGCTTTATATAATTTATTTTGGTTTTGTTTTTAATTTCATCATGTGCTAAATTTTCATTTTCCTAGGGTGATGACGTATCTTACTAATGACGGATTGAATCTTAACTTATTAAATCTAGTTTGAATTTCTCCTTCATGATTGAGTTTTAATTATTTTTCTTAATGCTTTTGATTGACTGGCCATCTTTTGAATGATTTCAATATGCATGTTGAGACCGGAAGGAGATACATGTGTGTAGACCCTATATTTAAAACCATGACTTGCATATGAAATAGGAATATATTCATATGAGTTGTGTAGTCTTATTGAGTTCCATAAATCTTAATGCATAATTAATTTCTTAAATTCATATAGGAATATATTGGATTAGCAATTGATTATAGAATTGCTTGACCTTGGAAGAGGCTAGTAATTAAATTAGGGAAACTTAACTATCAATCATGTGGAATAAATTTGGCTAGAATATATAAGTGATTCAATCCGGAATTTGTTAAGTGAAATCTAATCCCTAGGGCTTTTTTCTCATATTTGCTTTCATATCATCTGCATTCATATTTAATTGTTTTTCTTTTATTTTATTTTGCACTCTCAATCACCAACTATTCGATCGACTAAATAGAATTAAAATTATCTATTTTGGTACTTAGTGCTCAATCCTCGTGGGAACGATACTCTACTTACTTCTATATTACTTGATTACGACAGTGTATACTTGCACTATTTAATTGATCATCTAAACTCGTATCAAGTTTTTGGCGCCGTTGCTGGGGATTGTTGTCATTAATATCAATACCAAGTAATTTTAATACTAATTTAGTCTTCATATAAAAATTTTAAAAAAATGAATTATTCACAGCATTGATTTGGTGATAACTTGTCATATCTTGGTTCTTTTCTGGAATGCATGTGAATGGAATGAGACATGAAAATATAAATGCTGGTTGGATTGGAAATTCTTTTCCTTATAATTTTTTTTCTTGTGCTTATTGTGGAGAGTGTCATTCTTATGAGCATTGTCCATATAGCAATACCAGTCATTATAGGAGAGATGATTTCAATATGAACAAAACTTTTTTTGATCATTCCTTTTATCCTGATGGAATTTTGGAGCAACAAGAGTCTTTGGATCCATATGTCAGGTATTCTCCTAATCCTCCTTTCTACTCTTATCCATATATTGAAGAACAAACTCTTGAGTATAAGGAAAAATCTGATTTAGAAAGATTAATTGAGGAGTTTGCTGAATCAACAGAGAGATTTTGTCGAAAGCAAAAGGAAAGGGACACTAGAATTAAGTGAAGTGTCCAAAATATTGGAATATATGCGAGTCAAATTATTTCTTCACTTGAAACTATGAGGCAAGATAATTCTTTGAGCATGATTCCCACTCCTTGTTTTGATGATGATTATTGTGAGGAAGTTGAGGATGTAGAATTGAATGAAACTTTAGCTCTTGTGGAATATGATAAGGAACTTGAAATCACTTTTGGAGAGAATAATGGATGTCCAATTGAGGTTCCGCCTATAGAGCCTAATCTTTGTGATTTTGATATTGAAACTAATGTTGATATTCCAAAAGATGTTGTTCATTTCTCTCCTGTTGAAGTATTGACTCTTACTGATGAGAGTCAAGTGGATTTTATGGGATGCTCTAAAATTTTAGAAATTCCTAAATCTGTTTGCAAATGCATGCATGCTGTGCTTTATTTGAATTCAGTAAATAATTGTACTCTAAAATTTTCTATGATTGAAGAAGTACAATTAATTACTTTGAATGATCATTGTTGGTTTCTGAAATATTGTTGCTTGAAAAGAAATGAAGACAAGGTGATCCTTGTGTTTGATACTTTTGATTAGTAGTTTGTGTTTGAGAAGTCTGGCTGAAGACTATAAATTTAGCGCTGCTTGGGAGGCAACCCAAGGTTTGGTTTGATGTTTTGTTGTGATTTTGTAGGATTCTGGTAGCTCCTGATGATGTATTCTACTTTGATAGTTTTTTTTTTAAAAAAATGAAAAAGAAGAAAAAATAAAAAATATTTTTTTTTATTTTTTTTGTCTAGCTAAAGACGTTAAAGAAGAGCGGCTTTTTGGGAGGCAACCCAAAACTTCTTTCCTACTCTCTTATTTTGCTTTCCTACTCATCAAAACACATTGCACTGTATTGAGATTTTAGTTTTCATCATTTTCATTTTAAGTTATCATGGAAGAATCTCTTGCAAAGCTTAAGAACAGGTTCCCCACTCTGTTAGATTTCATGTTTTGATGATAACAAAAGAATGGTTTGAAAAGAAAATGATTAATAAACAAGTTTGAACTAAGGAACAACAGGGATAAGTATCACTTAAGATAAGCATTAGAGTAATGTAGAAAGGCTAAGAGAAAAAGCTGAGAAACTTGATCAGAAGCAGGTTTTCTAAGGCATTACTCGAGGCTGTACTCGAGTAAGGAGCCAAAACTTGAAGTAATCAGAAGCACCTTCCAGTAACCTGCCAATGTTACTCGAGTAGGTACTCGAGTAATAGTGTAAGTATTTTTAAGTTGCTCTCAGCCTGCCAATGTTACTCGAGGAGCGACTCGAGTAACCAGGTAAAAACTTGAAGTTGCTCTCGACCTGCCAATGTTACTCGAAGCGCTACTCGAGTAACCATGTGAAAAACTTCCAGTTGCCTTTCAGGTTAACAATGATACTCGAGTAGGTACTCGAGTAACTCTGTTTCTGAAAAATGATGCTCTCGGCATTTTGTACCACTGCAACATTTACTCGAGTAGGTACTCGAGTAACGTACTGAAGTAAGTGAAAACTTGAAGGTGGTATCCGATTAACTTGATATATTTTTAACTCATTTCCTTGAGTCCTTACTCTGATATGCAAGTATTCAATGATCCATTTTAAGTGGATTCCTCGAGTAGGTACTCGAGTAACGTACTGAAGTAAGTGAAAACTTGAAGGTGGTATCCGATTAACTTGATATATTTTTAACTCATTTCTTTGAGTCCTTACTCTGATATGCAAGTATTCAATGATCCATTTTAAGTGGATTCCTCGAGTATGAAGAGATAATTTCAAGGAAAACCTCAAGTCATTACCCGGGTAAGTCAAGCACAAAAAGTACATTTACTCGAGGAGGTACCCGAGTAACCTATACACAGATTAATGCATTACTCGAGTCCGTATCCGAGTAACAAGGTAAGTGCTCTCGGCCTTGAAATCCTGCAACATTACTGGAGTAAAGCATCGAGTAACCAAAAGTTTTTATAAAGGTTTACTCGAGTTGGTACCCGAGTAACTCATAAAGTTATGAGTGCATTACTCGAGTAGGTACCCGAGTAAACTTATATTTCCAAAGGATTAAAAGTTGGTTATTCCATGCACTACCCGAGTAATCTTGTATTTATTCATTGACTTGCAGTTGATCAAAGATTTCCCGATGATACTCGAGTAGGTACTCGAGTAAACTTCAAGGGATACTCGAGTAAGCAAACCCAGAATTTTAGAAATCATTCAAACTTTCACTGATTTGTTTCCTATATGATTAATATTTCATTGTATTAGTATTCTTAGTCTATTTACAGATAAACAATGAAGAAATCATATCAAGTATTGGAAGTTAAATGAAACGTTCAAAGTGCCAATCACCGCCAATGGATATTTTTCAAAAACTGGAAAAGTCAATAGTGGCTGCGCACTCTCCAACGGATAGAAGAAAATGTTCCAACGGTCTTCACCATCATATATATATATATGGGAACATCCAAACAGACAAATAACAACAAGCACACACACAAACGAATTATTAAGTTCATTGTTCTGTTTTCACGTTGAAATTGTATTTCTATGCGTCAGTGATTCTCATTCACTCTGTAAGAGAGATATTTCATTCAAGCTCAATATTTGTTATTGAGATAACTTAAGGTTGTGGAACCTTGAGTTGGGATTGGATTACAACTTGTAAGGGGGAGCGAGTGTCCAAGTGTAGGAACTTGCTTGTACTGAGGTGCCATGAACCCACTGAATCTTGGAAGTTATAGTGAAACTCTCAGAGAAGCTCTGAGGACTGGACGTAGGTCAAAGTGGTTGAGACCGAACCAGTATAACTCCTGGTGTACACTTCGGTGATATTTCTCCTTCTCATTACTGTTTTAATTCCACTGTTTAAGTTTTATATTTTCGAAAGAAATTTTAGTATCACCCAATTCACACCCCTCTTGGGTGAAAAGCTTGTTCTAACACACTCTTCCCAAAGATGTGCTCAGGAAGATCTATAGCCGTCGACTTGAAAGGATGAAAGTATTTAATCGTTTGGGCCTTCCTGTGGATATACGTTGGATCATTGAAGCAAAGGTACGTTTAGCAGGTGAGATTCATAATTCATTTGTTAAACCTTTGCCAGGAATGGGAAGAAGTTCTTACTCCAAAAAGAGAAGAGCTAAAAGAATGAATGTCTGCAATAAATGTGCAAGGTAGACTTGTGATCAGCGCTGTAGGAGTAAATGTATGGTTTCTGTAAATCGAGAAGATAAAATCAAAATTATAAAGGATGGACTGAGTAAGGAGTCACTGGATGATATCATTCAAACTCTTGAGACGCATCCAAGTGGTGATGTTCATCGTATTATTCTCGATTTAGCAGTCATATTCAACAGAGAAAAAGAGCGCTATTGTCTTGGGAATCTGACGTTAAAAGACCCTGTTTGCCAGTTTATAAGAAAACTGGATGGGAAGCAAATCCTCGATTCATAGAAAGCGTTTAAGCCGTTTTTGGACGTAAAACCAGAGGAAGATGTGAGCCAAAATCACAACTACTGTACATAATCATACATGTATTTAATTTGTTTTGTCTTTTTCGTAGCTTTTGTCTAATCTTTCTTATCCTTTCGGCAGTTTTTTTCCTACTCTACTGTATCTTTTGACTTTCTTTCCTCTTTTTGTTTAATTTCTTCACGCAGTGGCCCACCAGTCATTTGTGTTGAAAATTTTTTCAAACTTCTTTGAAAAATGTGTGATTTGTAAGATTTTGTTGTCGTTGTTTTAGTATTATATATATGAACTCTTTCATTTGTAAATATGCACACTTCCATTTGTAAAAATGAATACCTTCTCTTGTAAGCATACATGGTCCGAGAGAAACAAAGAGAAAAAGGATATTTCACAAAAATGTAGATTTACATCTATTTACATTTTTGGTGAAACTGATTTGGTCAAGAAAGGAGAGTTTATAACAGTAGCAAATGAACTTGGAGTTGCATTAGCTGCCAGAAAAATCAACTTTGTGTACGAGGGAGGCATCCAGGGCCTAAAGGGAAGTGTGGCCGTTTCTGCATCCATGAATGGAAGCAAGGGTTTAAGTGTAAGAGTGAAGGAGTTGCAAGATCATGCTTTTTCCTTAGGACAAGAGTTACAGGTTTCAAGCTTGCCTGAACAGATGGGAGTAATGTTCCACCATGCTCAAGCTTTTATTGCTCTACCCGGTGGTTTGGAGACATTGGATGGCATTTCTAGTGTTGCTTATTGGGCTAAGTTAAACTACCACAAAAAGCCATTAGGATTGTTAAATGTTAATGGTTTTTATGATAATCTGCTGTCTTTTCTTGATCATGCTGTGGAAACAGGATTTATACCCCAAGCGACTAGCCATTCCATAATTGCCGCACCAACTACTGATCAGCTGCTCGATCTAATGCAAACCTATGAACCTAAACTAGATCTACTGGTCAAGCAAATAGGTGGGCCATCTTCAGATAGCAGTCAGAAGCAGAACCCAGATACCACTCTCAGGTTGAAACTTTCCTTAATCTCTTGGTTTTACTTTATTGTGTGTTTATGTTAAAAAAAAACACCTTTTCTAAGCTCTAGAAGACATTGGGGACAATGTCTGATTTAGGTTGGGGGAGGAGAAAAAAAAATTTTGTTTTTCTTTTGTTAGTTAGTAAAACCATTAGATGCATGGGGTATGGAAAAAGATGGCAGAGTAAGGAGTTATTCTTAACTCCTGAGACGCATTTCATTAGTTGCATTTTATTAGCTGCATGATTTTATTTATCTTTTTCAAAAAAAAAATTCAAGTGCTTTGTAATGATCTTAAGAAGTATATAAGTTTTAAGTATGGATCAATTGAATTTAGAGATTTTATAGCATGAATGAACAACTGATTATTGCAATTGGTGATGAATTTTGAGATTGAATGAACTGAGTTTAAAAATTCCTAGCCGTGAGCTTCTGAGCCTATAATGATTATTTCTCTTGTGTGTGATATTCACCTATTAAGTTGTCACTCTAGAACTTGCTTTAAATCTGGTTGAAATTACATCTAACATGCTCATTCAAAAATGATAAAGGCATTCATTTTCTTTAGCTAGAGCCAAATAGCCAACCTTGCAATTATACCGTTGATAAGCCTCTTTGAGCCTAATTGATTATTTCTTTGTTTTCAATCCATTAACATATGCTTTAATGATATATCAAGTGCTTTTACCTTATTTGAAAGATTAGTGGAGCATTTGAAATTTTTGTGAAATGGGCTTTTGACAAAGTGTGGGGGTGTATCTATCATCAACTTTATAGTTGCAATTCAAAAAAAAAAAAAAAAAAGAAAAAAAAATGGAAAAAAGGAAAAAAAATAAAAAGAGAAAAAAAAAAGAAAAAAAAATTTTAAAACAAAAGAAAAGAAAAAAAAATGTTAAGTGTTTGAATTGTGGGTTGTTGTGATGAGATAAATTTACAAGTAGCCCATTTTTCAATTGCTCTATTTCTTTAGCCTTTCATATCATACTTTACATTCCTTTACCTTAACCCCATTACAACCCTTAATAAGTCCTTTTGATTTGAATTATGCATGTGAATTAGGTAGTAGAGATTGATATTTTTAGCAAGCCTATGGTAGTGCAATTTTTTCGGTTGAATTTGAGCGAAACACTTATCCTTAAACACTTGAGAGATTGAGAGAATGAGCTACAAGTACGAACTCAGTTTATTTATTTTCAATTAAAGTTACCAATTTATATTTTCGTTGATTCATTAATACTATGATATCTTTATTTTTCAATTGTGTTCTTACTTATGACCTGACACTTCTGATTTTGTTGGAAGCACTTATTATTATTTACTTCTTGTCCGAGGACGTCCAAGAGTTAAGTGTGGGGGAATTTGATAAGTAAAATATTTGCATATTTATTTTCCCTTATATGATGATTTTATGGACGATATTTGCGTTTAATATAATAAATTTGGGTGTGATTGATAAATAAATATTGTTTTTGGAATAAATAGCATTTTTCAAAAAAAATAAAAATAAAAAGTACTGTAGCAGTTGCCAGGCATTGTAGAGGTCAACAGGAACTGTAGCGGTCAACTTCACTGTAGCAGCCACCGGGTACTGTAGCAGAAACTTCCAGAACACTGTAGCAGCCGCCAGAAACACTGTAGCAGTACTGTAGCACACGTTTTCCCCCCTATAAATAGAGATCAAGGCCAAGCTCAAGGAGAAGAGGAGAGGAAGAGAAGCAGAGGTTTCCTTCTCTGACCGGGAAAGATCTTTCTCTGACATTTCTGAGTTCTTTGTGTCATTTTCTAGATATAATTTCATGTATTGTATGCCTCCATCTTGGAAGGCTTAGGATTTTATTACTTTTTGCATGCCTCCATCTTGAAAGGCTTAGGTTTGTATTGCACTTTGCATGCCGCCTACATGGAAGGTTTTACCTCCTCAATGGACGGCTAGATTTCTTCATTTTTCATGCATTTTTTGGTTGTATGTTTATGTTTGATATTGTAACATTCAAGTTTATGCAGTATTTCTAAGGCTTCCATTCTAGCTTTATATAATTTATTTTGGTTTTGTTTTTAATTTCATCATGTGCTAAATTTTCATTTTCCTAGGGTGATGACGTAGCTTACTAATGACGGATTGAATCTTAACTTATTAAATCTAGTTTGAATTTCTCCTTCATGATTGAGTTTTAATTATTTTTCTTAATGCTTTTGATTGACTGGCCATCTTTTGAATGATTTCAATATGCATGTTGAGACCGGAAGGAGATACATGTGTGTAGACCCTATATTTAAAACCATGACTTGCATATGAAATAGGAATATATTCATATGAGTTGTGTAGTCTTATTGAGTTCCATAAATCTTAATGCATAATTAATTTCTTAAATTCATATAGGAATATATTGGATTAGCAATTGATTATAGAATTGCTTGACCTTGGAAGAGGCTAGTAATTAAATTAGGGAAACTTAACTATCAATCATGTGGAATAAATTTTGCTAGAATATATAAGTGATTCAATCCGGAATTTGTTAAGTGAAATCTAATCCCTAGGGCTTTTTTCTCATATTTGCTTTCATATCATCTGCATTCATATTTAATTGTTTTTCTTTTATTTTATTTTGCACTCTCAATCACCAACTATTCGATCGACTAAATAGAATTAAAATTATCTATTTTGGTACTTAGTGCTCAATCCTCGTGGGAACGATACTCTACTTACTTCTACATTACTTGATTACGACAGTGTATACTTGCACTATTTAATTGATCATCTGAACTCGTATCATTAATAAATA
The DNA here is from genome assembly GCA_963855925.1 of Inga laurina. Lineage (NCBI taxonomy): Eukaryota > Viridiplantae > Streptophyta > Magnoliopsida > Fabales > Fabaceae > Inga > Inga laurina. The sequence continues at coordinate 17,332,634 of OY979701.1, read as the reverse complement.
ATATGATCTTGTTAACTGTGGGTGAGGTGTTGTTTTGGGCATCCATCAAACTTGTGATTTGACAACCACACGATTCATGAACGACTCTGCCTGCTAGATTAACATCTTCAACCGAAAGCTTTCGCAATGTCCCAAGTTGTATGCCCGAAAACAACATATGAGCCATGATTAACAACTTCATCTTCTTTGTTTACGACTACGCTTCGTTCATTAACATCTTAAGAGTAACAAGTTAGGAACGTCATAATGTAGATGGGAAAACACAACATCTCTCCTCAAATTAACAATATCATCTTCGTTGTTAACGACTCTGTTTTCTCTATTACCATCTTGTGAGGAATAAGTGGGGAGGTCCTAATGTATATGAGAAAACACAACATCTCTCCCTCGATTAACAACATTACCTCCATCGTTAATGACTACATTTCATCCATTACCATCTTGTGAGGAATAAGTTGGGAATATCCTAACGTTAATGGGAAAATACAACAAGTCACCCTCGATTAACGACATGAGTTTCTTTATTAATAACTCTTATTCCTCCATTAACATCTTCAAAGGAACAAGTTATGAACGTCGTCATGTAGATGGGAAAACACAACATCTATTCACATAATAACATTATTATCTTCGATATTAACGACTCAACTTCCTCCATTAACATCTTCAAAGGAACAAGTTAGGAACGTTGTAATGTAGATAGGAAAGTACCTCTCTCCCCGTAATAACATCGTTATCTTCGATATTAATGACTAGACTTCCTACATTAACATCTTTGAAGGAACAATTTAGGAATGTCATAATGTAGATGGGAAAACATAAATCTCTCCCCATAATAACATCATTATCTTCACTATTAATGACTCAGCTTCCACCATTACCATCTTGTGAGGAATTACCTGGGAAGGTCGTAATGTAGATAGGAAAAACATAATATCTCTCCACGTATTACTAGCATCATATTTATTATTAATGACCTGACTTCCTCTATTAAGATCATAGGAGGAACATGTTGGAATGGTCCAAATATAGATGGAGAAAAACAAGTTAGCCACAAGTAACAACTTTATTTTCGTTATTACCAACTCGACATCCTTCATTAACATCTTAAAAGGAATGAAGTTGCCAAATCACAGGTTCGATACCCAAAACAACACCTCACCCATAGTTAACAAGATCATATTCATTATTAATGACATTATTTCGTTGATTAACATCTGGCAAACAAGAAATGGGAAATTTGTAGCGTTACTGCCCAAACACAACACCTTTCACATCTTCCATTCACACAAACAATAGAAGACGTGTGTAGGAAAAAGTTTGCAAAAATAGATGTTCCATGGGTAATAACACCAAACTGCTCTATATTAACAACATGGTTCTGTTGATTAACACCTTCATATATTTATCAGTTGCTGTCAGATCACATATTTCATGACAAGTTGCTGTCCGATTTGCGGTGAGACAGTTGAGTCGCTGTCCTACGCCACCCAACACCATCAACTAAAACGGTTGACTGCTGAAGCTTCGACAGAAGGAGTGCTGAACACACAACCGCATAATGCCTTGTTCACCTCCGTCGACGACACCGTAAATCGCCACCGACAATCGTCGACCCACCGTCCTTCGCGTCATCTCTCCTTCTCCCTGAGCTTTCCCATCACTCTCTGTTCTGACACCCTTTCAAATTTTGCCTGCTCGTGTCTCTTCGTTTCCCTTTTAGTTGTCACTTAGGAGGGTATTTAGGTAATTGTCTTAAGATTTCATATTCCAGATTCCTCATGCCTCACTAATTTGGGATATGTGAATTTCACTCAACCTTTCTGTCATTTTCTAATTTCCTTTTGTAGTTTTCTAGAATTTTCCCTTTAGATATTGCCCAAACATATATCTTAGATGAACACAACAAAAAATCTCCATACTCTCTAGTAGAGTGAGGTTTTCACAAAAACAAATTGGCAATATGAATTCCAAATCTCCACACTCTTTAACATTGAGGAGTTTCAATTTTGGAAACATTGAGTCATTACTCATTGGATTAGGATATTTATCTTCTACGTTCTCTTCTACTCATGATCAATCATCCCTTATTATGTATTTCAGCAAAGAACATTTAGCAATGCTCCACGTTTCTAGCTATTTTAGACTTTGAGTAGTAAATGGATGAAAAAGGCACATCATTGGACAATCCATTATTTCTTTGGACTTAAGGTTGCGAAAATCTAGGTACATTTAAATAATGTGCTTTCCAACTTTCTACATTTCTTCAACGCCAACTGTCTAGATGCTTGAGAAAGCCATCAGGATAATAACCATAACATATTTCTCTCAAATGTGTCTTGTAAATAACATGTATTTTTGTAAATATACTCATTGTCTTGTACATTGGTGAAATGGTCTTATAATTTCACTTATTTGTCTTGTAAATAAGTATATTGAACTTATAAATTCCCGCATGTGTCTTATAAATAATCATATTTGACTTCTAAATTAAGGGCACAATTGTCTTTTTTACTTACACATTTTATTTTCAATTTAGGCATAAGAGGTGCAATAAAATTTTAGAAAGTTTTGAGTGCTATTTGAGAATATTTTGCTACATCCAATCGATTAGGCACTTTCTGGCCTTATGGGGGTCCGTCTGTATGGCCTATCCAACACAATGATATTAAAAATATGGTCCTTGATTTTTTGTCGTACCAATTTCTTTTATGAGGCACTTTTTAATGTTTTTTTTTATAGTTGTTTGCGTCCTTTCCTCACATAGCTAACATCATTAGTGCTAATGAATATGTATTATAATATTATACCCAACCGGACTTGACCACTAAGTAACACTAAAAAAATGTAATTCACAAAATAAAGACAACGCAAGTGTCTGGCATGAAAAGGATTGAAAAATATCAAATGTGATTGATTAGGGCTTTTTGTAAGTTAGTTTTGAGCTCACAATCAAAAATTAATTCAGAATTGTATATAAGAAAATTTAGTATCGTTCTCTCTTTTTGTGGAGTCTTTTATTGATTCCTAAGTAATCTAAATACCATGTAAGTACAATAAAATAAGAGGAAATTAGTTTTGAAATTAGTTTTCTCTAGACTAAAATTCATGAAAATAAAGTTATTCCTAATCTTTTTAGATTTTTTTTTTTGGAAAACAACGAAAAAATGTTTTAGAGTAAAAATGATTATATGATAAAATGAGTCTTCATAGTAAAGATTGTGGCTTTCCTATCTTCTCAAAAATAGTTTTGGAGTTAATTTTTCATCAAGTCAAATGAAAATTTCAAACAACCGCATTGAGATCAATTTATCTAATTATTTACTAATTCTACGATCGCATTCATAGTCATCTCTTAAATAAATGGTTAAAAATCACTTATTGTATGTTTAAAAATCATTTTAATGCATTTGCTTTATCTTAAATGAGAGCACAATCGCGATACTCAATATAAATTAGCTCAACTTCAACTACACACTACAGTGATCACATAAATGCATAATCTCATTAAAACATAAGAAAATAAGTTTAATACATAGTCTAAAAGCATTAAAACAAAATTCAACATAAATATTAACCAACAAAAACAAGTGAACACTCGTCCAAACCTCACAAAACATGTACCAACAAACCAAACAGATCACATTACATATAATGAACTAATGAAAAATTAATCAACTCCCTTTTATAGCACATTAAGTAAGCGTTAACCACATTCTCCGCCCCCATAACCCAAGCAAATTAGCCACTCATACAACTGGACATTGCCAAAGTTTCTTCGAAACAATAGAAATCCATGAGATAGAGAAATGCTGAATCTGGAAGGGGAAGAGAGGGAAAAGATCGCCAGAAAATGCAAAGACTCGGCGGAAAACTGGAAATCTGGCCGGAAAACTCATGAAAGTCTGATTTGGATTCAGGAAGTGAAGGAATGCAATGGAATCGGGAGGAATCAAAAGTAGCGGTGTGATTTGGTTCAGTGGTGAGAATCAAGAGGTGCAGGGAAGAGACGAAGTTGAAGCTTCTCCGGCGAAAAACCAGACTGTGGTCTCTGGCAAACCAGGCTGTGTGGTCTCTCTTCTCCGTTCGACCTTCAAGCCCCACGAACCAGCCCCTCAAGTCGCGGCTCGGCGCAGAACGAAGGAAGGATTAGTGGTTCGATTGGATTCTGAGCTTTCCGAACTCGATCGCGAGCTTCTAGTGTCTCAAAATAGGTCGCAGCGCTCATTGTGTTTCAGGTTTCCGACAACGGAAGTATGGTTAGGAGGAAGGAGTCCCATGATCTGGAGTGTCAGGACGGATGAAGGTGGATGTGGAGGAGGATCCAAGCTTCGATTCTTAGCTCTCCTCTGTTTCACAGTCTCGGCGCGATCTGGTTCTTTGCTTCTGGTGTATTCGCCTGAGATGGAAAGACGGTGGTGATGAGAAAGGAAGTCATTGACGGTGGTGGTGACTCTCCGTCTCTTTCCCTCACCTCTCAAGCTCTCCCTTAAGGTCTCGTGAAGACTCCCGCTCGCTGCACTGAAACTGTGATTTTCTACCCGAAATATGTCGATGGAAAAGGCTTGGTCAAAACCTATTTTGACCAAGGACTAATCTTCGAATTTTAAGAGTTCATGGAGGTACTAAACTGCAAATTTTTGGAATGTTTGTAGGCTAACTCTAATTGTTTAATATTTTCTGTCCTTTCTGTAATTTTACCGGTCCTTTTCTTCACAGATTTGTACTATTTAGAAATTATGAGGTCCCTTCTCTGTAATTTTTCCCAGTTCTTAAAAATATTAATTCGCCCCAATTGTCATTTTCAAATTTTCCAATCTTCTTCCAAAACACCTACATTGTAAATTATGCACAAGATAACATCAAAAGTACAAGAAATCATTTGCATGAATAGTTAATAAATTATAATCATTTTATCCTTAATTACACTTAATTCGATATAAATTTTCCTACATTAAATTAGTGTTTAATCATGCAATAATATCTTAAGAAATACATTAAAAGTATCAATTTAATTATGAAAAAACCTATAAAAATATGGTTTAATTAGTGATAGTGGGTAGAAAGGCTACTAATTATTACTCAAAGGATGCTATCTTCTTTTAGTATCTTAAAAATGTATTTCGGAATTATAAAACAATAAAAATGTAATTTGGAGAAGATTTGTCATTTTAACCTCTCTACGTACCTTTTCCCTTTACCATCCTCTTGAAGATGCCAACACTCCTCGCTTCAGCGTGCCCAACTCTTCTCTTCCGTGAGAGAATTTTTTCTGAATGTAAGCTTATGTTTACGAAGGCAATATTGGGTTTTGAGCTCCCTTCCTATGTGAAAAAAAATCCATATTTGAATTATTTAATTTAATAGATTTCCTATTTTATGTTTTTCTTATTTTATGAAAAGAAAATAAAGGAAAGTAAAGGTAAAAAATAAGAAAAAAAAATACAAAAGAAGGAAAAGAGTGAGAGAATTAAAAAAAAAAAAGGAAAGTTTCCTCATTATTCTTTGTGAGAAAGAATATTCTCTCAAAGTTTTCTAATTTGAGGTTGTGCCTCACTTATTTAAGTGGTGAGAGGGCATATTAGATTTTTGGGCAGAGAGGCCTCATTGAGGTTGGATAGGCTGAGGCTGGAGAGGCTAGAGAAGTCTAATGTTGTAGCCATATGAGAGAAAAACATCGATTAAATTTCATTTACTCATTCATTGCCCGTTGGATCAAGCTAAAATTCAGTCAGTAGGTTTAGAACATATGTTTCATCACTCTCAACGGTGGGATCATCGTTCTGAGGCCTGGTGTGAGAGAAAATATATTCATGGTCGGGCACTTTTTTTTGGTATTTTGGACTGTTTTATTTTCTATTGTAAGCTTGTAGAACATATTTGTACATTTGTTTGAGACTCTCTTATACCCCATTTTGATCATAATGGATCATATTTTTATTGGTTTGGACAAACCATAATTTTTATCATAGACTTGAGGAGTTTTTCACGTCAATAATTTTAGTATCTCTTATACCATTTAATTTCTGCCATATATATTTGTACATTTGTTTGAGACTCTCTTATACCCCATTTTGATCATAATGGATCATATTTTTATTGGTTTGGACAACCCATAATTTTTATCATAGACTTGAGGAGTTTTTCACGTCAATAATTTTAGTATCTCTTATACCATTTAATTTCTGCCATATATTTATTTATTTGTTTTCTCATAAACTCTTGCAAGTAATCAGAAGATTTAACATCCACTGCGCTCCTCCCTAACAAGCAAGATTTAAAGGAAAAATGGGTTAAAAGAAAAAAGTCTCTTTACCCTCACGTGATATGAATGACAAGGATTCTTATCATAATTTAAAGATGTGGTTGGTGGTTGGAATTGTAATTCACATGTACGTAGCAACAACTTACTTTGGACTTATAGGAGAACTCTTTACCCTCAAAATCCCAAAAATGGTTAAATTGTCCGTCGGATATATTCTGTGATCCACAAAAAAATGAAAATAAATATTATTTCAAAACATAATCAAACAAAAAAATAAATAAACAAACAAAAGTTTTGAAGTAAATGACTAGTATTTACAACAACAAGTCTTCAACTCAAGCCGTAGCCTTCCTTCCTTCTTTCTTTCTTTTCTATTTTCCTTTTTTGTTTGGGATAACAACGCAATCACTAATGACTATAAACATAATGAAAATTACCACAATGATAATATAGAAAACGCAAAATACATAACAACGCGACTTTGATTATAGTTTGGAACTTTTTTTAATGTTTGTTAAGGAAATTTGAATGACATTCTCCCACAGTAGTCATATCAAAACTTGTGCTTAAGATGAACTTCCAAGAGCATTGAGGTTTTCCTCAAATTGGCTAGACAAGAAGACCACTTAGAATCCACTTTCTCTAGTTGTTTCCTTGCTTTTATTTGGTCTTCCACCATGTGAGACCTCTCTTCCTTCACCGCTTCCAAGTCCTTTATGAAACCAATGGTGTCAGAAACACTCTTCTTCTTTTGCTCTTCAAGAGATGACAGTTTGATCTCACACTCTTCGATTTCATTTGCTTTGCTATACAGCTCGACCTGGCACTTAGAGATCTGCTCCTTCAAATCTGCTTCCCTTGTTTGGGCTTCAACCATAGAATTCTGAGTCTTGTGAATTTCATATAAAAGAGCCCTGGCTGCTTCTTTTCGTTGCAAACGCTGTCCCATCATTAGCTTCTCTTTTTGTTCAAGTTTGGTCGCTGTGTCAATGATAGCGTAGGCTTGCTTGAAGGAAGATAGAATAGTTTGGATTTGTTCTTGCAAAGAGTGTATTGTAGCTTTAAGACCATCATGAGAACAATGAAATGAGAGGAAAAGGTGTTTAGAGCATTTTCAAAGCAAAGTTTGCTTTCTTCAGAGCTAGCTATTTCATTCAAACCCATCCTCATTAAGGCATCCATGTCAGCAAGGGCCTTAGTCACCTCGCTGTCATCTTCATGAGCAGTAGTTTTGGATGGATAAGGCTTGTGAACTTCCATGTCAGCACCTTCCTCCATTATTTGGAATAATCTCATTAGATCATCATCCTCAACCTGTTTAGACGCATATGGCATGAAAGTCTCTGCCTGAGTGGCCTTAATTTCATCCTGAGGTGAATAAGAATAAACAAATATAATTTTTACTAATAGAATCCAGTAAGAAAATATGATATTTCTTTCATGAAACATATAGGACTTTAATGAATAAAAGCAGAGTTATAAATTGTAATCAACACTAAATTTATTATTAACTATTTCAATGTGAAAGACATGAAACCCAAAGAAACATTGCAATAAAATAACAGCATACTTGTGCAGGTTCAGTAATGTAAGAATCTGATAGGTCTGAAGATGAGGTCTCTGGTTTTGTTTCACTACTTGAAGTTGCTATTTGAGGCTTATTGGGAGTCGAGAATGAAGGGATCTAAAACCAGAAAAATAGAAAAATTAATGTCAATGAAAGTCAGTAAAGTACCAATATTGCAAAAGTAAAATAGGGTAAATAGAAAGAATAATTATTTACTAATGGTGAGCTCGTTTCAGTATTAGTTGGTGGAATTGCCATTGCAATTTTATTTGATGTTTCTGCAACACTTGCTTCAATATTCTGCACAACAATGACTGACATCAGTGTCTTTCTTATTTATGTGACCGTAAAGCATTAGAATAAAGTCTTTTGTAGATTGTTAATTAACCTTTTGTGAATCACCAAGGCACATATCAGGCTCTGTTTCTGGCACTGCTTGATGATCAAGTGTGATTCTCTTGCCCTTGCCCTCAATGCGAACCGAATTATCCTAGATGAACATAAATAAGCAAAAGCACCATAATGTTGTACTAGTTACCTAATTCAACCTAGATGGACTATATTCTTACATGTGGATACTCATTTTCTGAAGGAACAATAAATGCTGTTGGCCGTGACCTGCTTGATTCTGGATTCATGATCTGATTTGTTCTCAGAGCTTCATCTAATTTAGAAACTTCTTGAGAAGTTGGCTTCACTGCTTCCTTTATAATTTGTTGCATAGCACAAAGAAGTAACTTTGCATGCGTTAGTTCTATTGTCATGTGAATATTGTTTACTATGTTAAATTTTACAATATATAACCATGTGAAATAGGAAATTTAGTTCAGTTAACAATTTCATTTGCTGCTGCCGTGGTACTCCTTGAGCTTACAATATGTTAATGGAGAGAGGAATTGTTTGCTGTTCATGTTAGTCTGCTTCATTTTAGGGAAGTGTAAAAGGATGATGAATTTGTAATGTATGTGTTTTCAAGCTATTAATGTTTAACGATAGTCACCCAAAATAATGCAATATATTATAAACTTACTTGAGAAGATGGTACTTTGGAAGAAAAGTCATGTGGTTTTGATTGCAAATGAAGTCCTCCTTCACACTGCATGATGAACAAATGTGTGAATATTCATAGAAAGGATGCGTTTGTTTTAATTCATTTGTTTTGTGTTGCAAAATATCACAATCTTACTTGTGGATATTCAGCTTGTAAAGGAGCAGCAAATGTTGCAGGATCTATGGGTTGCTCTGAATCCTTCACTTCATCAGCTTTTATAGCTTCTTCCGATATTGAAATTTCTTCAACGCTTGCCTCTGCTATTTCCTTAATCTATAACATATAGGAGACCACAAAGAAATTAGAAAGTTCTGGATTTAATTTATTGATATTGTACCTAAATTGGGAAGCAATCAAGAAGGCAATAAGAGAGAAATATATCCGTTGGCTGCTTAGGAAAGTATGATATACATACACTTGATGAACTATTATTTTGTTTGGCTATTGGCCGATCTCTCTTTACAGTCTTCTCTGCTACTTCTCTTAGCCTCTGTTCAGTGAGGGAATATATTAAAGAAGATGGAATGAGTAAGTCGTTGAAAGTGAAAAATTTGTGTCGTCTCCCTGCGTTTTTTCTTTCATTTAATTGAGCCATTTTATTTGGGTGCTTACCTCAACAAATTGTTCAGAAAGATGATCTTCATCCATGTTGCCCTCGTTACGCTGAGAGTCTTGTAGCCATTCCGCATATCCTAACCAAGCAAAACAGTTCCAATTCGAAATATATATTACAGTGAGAAAAATCATAGTAAGTATATAGCAATATTATAAATAAATAATTAATCTTTTGGAACATGCTTACCATCAAGAAACTCAGTATCAGTCAAAGTTAAACAGATGTCTTTGGAACAATTCTCTACTCGACAGTATATCACGTCCTTAAAATCAATTCCAGAGCATATAGTACGAAGTATTGGTAGATCTTCAAGGTATATCATAAATAGCTTTGGGAACACTTGCTCAAAACTTGCTCAAGATTTTGAGCCTCTGATATAGACAACAACGAGAGCTCCGGAAGGCTACCACATGAGGAGATGGAGAATAGGCATTCCAACTTCTCGCAGCGAAACACATTAGTCGTATAGAGATTTGGGTAACGACGCTCTTGATCATCATCATCCTCAATAATGAGCTTTAGCTTTCCACATCTTGACACATCTAAGTGTCTCAAATATGGTCGACTTCTTGAGGTAGATGCAGACAAGATAAACTTTGCCATGGCATCTTTGGATTACTAGCTCAAAAAGATTTTGAAAGTTTATATGAAGGTTTTTTGGTCCCACACATATGTCACTTAATTTATTCAAGCCGTGTATACTTAGGGTTTCCAAGCTTGAATTCACAGGACTTGTGATTTCAAGTCTTTCAAGATCATAAATTGTATTCATGTCCAAGTATCCTAAATAAAGATGCTTCAAATCGTAAAATTCCATCCCAATTAGCTGTATCATAAGATATATTAGTATCAAAGAAGAACAAAGCAATATATTAATCAATCAATCAATTATAAACTAACTATTAGAAAAATAATTAATTACCTTTTCTCTTGAATGTTCTTGTCCATTTTGCCCCTCGATTGATATATCTATAAAAGAGCGTATAGGAAGTTGCTTACATTCACTGAAAGCGATATGTTGCAGAGATGATGCTTTCACATGATGGTTTTTAGGGCACATACTTTTCATACTTGGTAAATGTTCAAGGCTTAGTTTGTTGAGAGATGGGAGATGAATCTCAACATTCTGACTCTGGTGCGGTGAGTTATCATCACCACAAGATTTCCCAAAAACATATTCCAACGGTGTAGACCTTAATATTTGTACAGATTCCAAGTGCACAAGGTTTCTAGAACAAAAGAAGCTGGAAATATATATTCCAACTTGTAACAGCTGTCGATTTCAATCATGCATAAGTTAGTAAAGATAGAGTTGGTATTCATATGATGATGACCATCTACCTCCTCTATAACTATACTCTCCAGTTCATTGAAGCCGTAGACTACCAATTTTTCTAACAGTGACAATGATGAGGCAATGGATACAGAAAATAATGACTTGAAGTTTGAAATATGTCTGGTATTCATCTCTCAAATTGCATGGGTATAATGGTGGTGTGAAAATTCCATGAGGTATATTGCCAACATATTTCTCCTACATCCCAAACAAATATATGAATTCATCTTTAACAAATTAAAATTGTTTATATAAAATTCTAATTTTATTTTGTTTGTCTCCTTAGAGTCGTAGCACCGAATGTAAAAGCGGGAAGGAGGAGACATTTTATTTCATTTTAAAAACACTGTACTCAAAGAAAAGTTTTTATCACATCTCATCTAACTTAATCATTACTACATCTCAGCTACTATATTGCAAATTAATAATAACTTTTAAATTTCCAACATTCTAAATTCTTCTCAATAACTTAAATGAAAACAATGAAGCAGAATTTTAATAGTTAATTGCTGAAAAAAGCCATGGTAAACTTACGTGAAAAAGTAATTTGTGTCAGTTTCGTACACCCTATAGGACATATGTGGACACATTTTTGTAACTTGATTTATATCTATATAAAAGTAATTTATTTTAGAAACAAAAATAATTTATCTATTCAATAGATATCAACCATATTGAGATTGTAGAATAAAATTGCATAGATTGAAATATGAATAAACATACAAATATCACATCAATATATGTTTGATATATATTATTCAATAAAACATATTTGGGTGCATTTTTTTAAAAAATATTCTTGTTGGTTAATTGATATATATGTTTTATGTATTTTATCCTTAACATTAAGATCAATGTGGTCAACACATTTTTTTGATTTTTTATTGAATTCTATTCTCTTAATTCTCTATGCAAAGAAACGTATGGAGCATATTAATAAGAAGAATTGGGAAGAAACGTATACATGTACCTGTGAAACAGTGGGGTCCGGCTGATTAGCTTCCATGAAAGTAGATGTCTCATCTTTATTTGTTGTTTTAGATTTTGGCAGAAAACAACACAAAGGACCCCAAGAGACATTGCGACTTGGATTATTGTCTTTTGCCTTTGACCCCTCACTTGATTTTGCTGCTGATTTTTGTGGGAGATAACATTCTGGATATATGCTCACAAATGGAACATATTCAATAGACATTACATTCAACGAAGGGAGTGTGTTTACTGATTGCATTTGATGCAACCCTCTCTCTTTTGGATATTGCCCAAACATGTATTTGAGCTGTGGACATCTAGAAATGTCCAAATTTTGTAGTAGAGGAAGGTTTTCACAAAAACAAATTGGCAATATGAATTTTGAGTCGTGATTCCTTGGATTAGGTTCTTTATCATCCACCTCCTTTTGATCTACTGATGGTTCATCATCCCATATTATGTATTTCAGCTCAGTACATTCAAGTATCCTCAATGTTTCTAGCTGCTTTAGACTCTGAGCAGTGGATGGATGAAAAAGATATGTCATTGAACATGATGTTATTTCTTTGGATTTAAGATTATCCAGCTCTAGATTGGCCTTAAATAATGTTCCTTGCAACTTTTTACAACTTGCTAGCTCTAGCTTCTCTAGTTGCTTGAGAAAGCCATCCGGATAACGACCACAACATATTTCTTTCACATGCACTTCAACAAGTTGTAGTTCAGCTAATTTGGGGAAGATAGTCAATCCAGCTTTAAGTTGAAGATGCTTTGTGTAGATCAAACACTTCATCTCAAGCCAATCCTTCAAAGAAAGCTTGATTAAGTCTTTCATAGCTCCACCTTCAGTTGAAAAAATGTCAGGAATAAGATTTTTCCACCCATATTCATTATCTCCATTCAACTCTAGAATCTTTGCACTTGTCGCCAAGGATTTGATTATTTGTTTGGAAAAGATTCTTTCTAATTTTCTTGGCTTGAACCTTTTTTTTATTGAAAAATCCAGCGGAGAAGAATCGAAGGTAGAGAAGTCGCTGCCATCTATATGGTATATTTGATACTCAGGAAGCGATGTAATTGTAGGAATCTCTGTCCCAATAGGCATATGATCTTCATTTGAAACATAATACAATTCTTCTAGTTGCAAGCAGCGAGCAATCACTTCAAATGGAATGTTCTTTTCAAATTAACAATGTATCAAGAATAAACATTTCAATTTATGTAGCTCACAAATTCCATTTGGTAAATCAATAATTGAACAATTATTTAATTCCAGAGACTTAAGCAATTTTAGGTCTCTCATCAACACAGATATATCACCTAACTCCCAATTTGTGAGAGATAGTGTTCGAGTATGCGTTAGTGGTTCAATTGATTTTGGCAATGATGGAGCTGAAGTTCTACCAAACTCAATATTAGAATGCAATAGCAAAACTCTAAGACTTTTCATCCTTCCAAATAATGTATTTGGAACTTCCAAATAGCCATGTGCATTTATCCATACTAAGAGAACCTTGAGTTTGCTATCATAAAAACAATTGGGAAATTCATTTATGATCCAAGATGAATATTTCATATTCTCCTCCAATTTTGTCTCAAAATCCATGATCACTCTTGAATCTCTTCACTTCCTATCTCCAGGGCCACTTTACGTATCACATCATGCATCTTTACATATTCTTGACCAGCCTTCAACAATTAAGAAGAATTTATGAGTTTATTTTGCTTCACATGCACTTGAATTCTTGTTGTATAATATTTGTCAACTTCTCCAAATAGACCCAATCCTATAGCAATTCGGCTCTCTCTATAGGTATTTCATGAGGTTTTGGGAATATAGAGCACAACAAGAAGAGAAGTTGGGCTTCTTTATCTCTTAAATAAGTATAGCTTAACTTCAAGGAATTATAGAACTTTTCCGCGTTTTCATCTACAATCCCATGCCTTGATGGTTTATCAACAATTTCTATTAAAGCATGCGGCCACTCTTCTGGAGGCACTACTACAAAAGGCACTTTCAACGACCGTTTTTATGCCCTTTAGACGACTGTTTTTAAGGGGACGTGTATGTGAGTGTCGTGGAAAGTTTTGAAATAGACGACCGTTTTAAAACGGTCGTTGTAAGAGAGTTACAACGACTGTTTTTGAAAAACCAGTCGTTGTATCTTGAGATACAACGACTGGTTTTTCAAAAACAGTCGTTGTATGTTGAGATACAACGACTGGTTTTTCAACAACAGTCGTTGTATGTTGAGATACAATGACTGTTTTTAGAAAAACAGTCGTTGTATCCCTCTTTTTTTTTTTAAAAAATGTTGTTTGCTTTTCATCGGTTATATCTTTATAGGTCTTTGTCTACCAATTATATAAATCAAATTGAGTTCCATTGGCCCATAATAGATTCAACTATATACACACACACAATTAATCACCAAGATTCCCAGAAAGATTTCTTTTTAATTGTAGAGGAATAATCAAATTCATACATTAAACATATTATCATTTGCAACAACATATTCTCTATTAAATTGTGAAAGATAAAAGGAGGCAGGAGAACACGCTTTGAATAAGAAGGTAAAACAGAGAATACCTAAAAGGAAAAGGTGACAATATTTCGTAAGACAAGGCGAGGGATATGGAGAGAATCACAAACAGATACAGTTTCATTCATAGATTAAATTCAGAAAAATAATACCTTTTGCTTGTAAAGATCATTGCTGAGAAGATCCCTAGTCATCTCCTCAAAGAAATCGACTCAAAAAACTAAAAGTTCACGCCTTTAGCTGCACTCAAAAAACCAATGGAGGACGGCAAAGAGCAGAGAGCAAGGACAATGGTCGGAGAAGTCATCGGAGAGCAATGTGTGAGCAAGAGGCAAAGGGGAAGTCTGGGTCAGATAGGGAGGCGCAACACAATGTGAGCTGAAGAAAGGCGAGAATGGTCTGATTTGGGGATTATATGGCAGAGTTTCAACGACTGGTTTTCAAAACCAGTCATTGAATCCCACTTACAACGACTGGTTTTGAAAACCAGTCGTTGAATCTCACTTACAACGACTGGTTTTGAAACCAGTCGTTGAATCCCACTTACAACGACTGGTTTTGACAACCAGTCGTTGAATCCTTCTCCTATATTTACATCAATGCCACCGCGTTATTTTCGACTACTATTTTTTCAAAACAGTCGTAAATTGGTATCGTTGAATCATCTTTATGTAGTAGTGAGGCCAATCTTTTAAGGTTTTTGCCATAGCTGGCAACTGTAATTGGTAATTTTCCACACTCATTAACAATTTCCTGCGTTACATCCTACAAATCATCAGGGCAATCCTGATCACTTTTAGTAGCATGAGAAAGGAAAAGATTCAATGCATCTTTCTCATATAAGTCCTCTAGTTCAATCCTCTTTCGGCATCCCATCAGGGTACAAATGTCCTTATAACTTGTGGTTAGCAGAATACAACAACGACCCTTGCTATGGATGCGGTGTTGAATCCCTATGTTGTTAAGATTGAGCTCTTCCCATACATCATCAAGTTTTATGAGCACCTTCCCAGAGGAAGCAATCTTGTTCCATATTTGTTGCGCATGGGTTAAAAGCTTCTCATCCTCTAACAGCAATTCCAATTCCTTGGCAATCTCATCTCGAATCCTTTTTTCTTCCACAGGGGTAGACACGGTGATGAAGATGACTCTATCAAAGGGATTTTATTTTCCAACATGTTTCCCAACTTCTATTGCCATTGTGGATTTCCCTGTTCCTCCCGTGCCTTGCAATCCGATCATATAGTTATCCTCATCTTCCAATTCCTTCTTGAGTTCTTCAAAATTTGCCTCTCTGCTCTTAAAGGACATGAACTCTTGTAAATGGAATACCATGCCTGGCACTCCAGCTGCATGTGCAAATGTATCAAACTCCTTAACTTCAGCGATCAGGTTTGGGATATTCTCGTTCTTCCAACTTTCCAAATCCTTGCCTAGTGCAATTTGTGAGAAGCAATTCGTACACAAGCCAAAATATTTGGTTGGTTTAGTGTCTTTTTGTAAACGTTCATTGGCTCTTTCAAGCCAATTTTTAACTCTAGGGTTCACTAGAGTCTCATCTCTTTTTGTGGCTTAATCTATCTTTAGGTTTACACTTTCCACTTCAGCTGACAACTTTCCGTGTTCATTTTCACAGTCATCAACATAATTCCTGTATTTACGCGGGTACCGAAGTTGCCCCCGTACTTTAAGTACCAAGTCTTGGATGATTGTTGTTGCAACACCCGTACAAATATCCAACAGCGTCATCTAACATGCATATGGAATTACGGTTACGAAATCATCTAGATCGTATATCTAGGCACTTGCCAACTATTATCTAAGATTACAATTTACTAATCAAAAACAATTTTTTGATGACTTGATTATTAAAATTCATAATGGGTGATTCATAATGAGCTTTATTTGCCAAGCATGAGATGGTTGATGTTGCAACACCGCTACAAATTTCTGTGCCCTCCATCTAACATCCATATGGGATTAGGTTTATAAAATCAGCGAGTAGTTTTAATATAGCAGTGGAAGATCACACAAGGAATGATCCCTCTCTCTCACCCAAGTAAGTCAGTGCGTGTATAAAATATTTTAAAAGATGCATATTTAACCTAATAAAATCAACTATAGCAATCATCCCTGATCAAAACCACATCAATAGCAATTTAAATATAAGCATGTAAAGGTATAAAGAGTCACAATATTCACAAGTAAGTGTGTAAAATGTTTTAAAGGGTTAAGGTGCTTAAATATCTTCAACTTTTATTAAAAATGTAACAATAACCATAAATTATTTTTTGGAGCAAAAATAACCATAAACATTATAAAACTCACCATGACGTTAATAAACTTTCCCTACATTTGCTCTTTTTTATTCAGGAAAACTATAAGGCATTGGAAGATCACATATGCATATGGTAGGTTTGGGAAAATCCATGTCATCCCTGGTCATCTCATAATTAAAATCTACTTAGACTCCAACTTGTACACGCAAAAATAAAACTTATGAGTTAATGTTCAAGAAGTTATTTTTTAGTTACTTTTACATCCCAAAAAAGTTTATAGTTATTTTTGTACTTTTGGCATAAGTTAATGGCTATTTTAGCATCTTAACCTTCCATTAAAAAGCTCATAGTAACGGACATTTGGGATTATTAATGTCATGGTCACTTTTTCCCTCTTTTATAATGTTTATGGTTACTTTTGATTCAAAAACTAGTTTATTGTTACTATTGCACTTTTCATACAAGCTAAAAGTCATTTAAGTACCTTAGCCCTAGTTTAAATGAAAATGTTTAGGTGATTAAATATAGAAATATAGAAAAGACCAATCTTGGCTGAAGAAAATTGGTGTAGAAAGCAGCTAATTAAATAAGTGAGAATACCAAAAGAAGAAGAAACTCTTCTATCAGGCACACCAACGGATGCAGAGCAACAATTTTTTTTTTTCTTTTTAAAAAACTTATTCGTTCATTTTTTACAAGCTATTTTAAATCCGTTATTTGTTATGATTAGATGTTCTAATTATTTTGAGAAGCACTTTAAAATAAATAGTACTTTTTATGATCGTAATAAATGTAAAATAACTTCTACTTTTATTGGTGGAATAACTTCTACTTTTTATAAATATGCTTAATCACTTTTTATACAGTCGATATGTTTCTTTAATTTTATGAGGTCAAAGAAACATATTCTTTAGTTATTCAATTTAAATGAAATCTCAATAATTAAAAAAAAAAACTAATCTGGGTTTGCTGGTAAATTCTTTAAAATGTGATTTTTACAGCCTTACCTAAACCATTGATAAAAAATCTAAAAACATTAAGTAATTATTGTTTTCACAATGACAAAAATTAATAAGAAACTTATCAGATGTCGGAAGCGAGACCTCATCAATATCATGATTCATGTGAAATATAGAAAATATAAAGAGCTACATTGCTAAAATATTATAGAAAATACAGTTAATTTTATACTCCAAATAAATATACATAACTCACCTTGGTTCATAATTTAAGAAAGCTATAAAAGTTTCTATAAAAAAAATGAAATTTACAACTAAGACTATGCATGTACTAACCTGAAAACAGAAATCAAAATCTTCAAGTATGCTTCTCGTGACCAACCCAAGGTCTAAGAAATAAAAATAAGTTAAAGAAAGTTTAAAAGACACACACACACACACACACACACATATAAAAGAAGCTGCAAACATAATTCATAAAAATCATGGAGTGAAAATCCTTACCTATCAGAATTCCATGCCTACTTCAGCGGCAATGCCTTTGACATATATAATCCTCTTTTTGACTCTTGTTTTTTTTTTCTTTTTGGTTTTTTAACAATAGGAACTATGAGAACGATCAGGAAAGAAGATTTGTAGACAACTGTTTTTTGGTTTTTCTCTAAATAAAGAAGGAGAAGAACAACAATGATTAACAGAAATGAGAGTGAAAAAAAAAAGTTCAAATGCAAGGAAATAAAGCCAAAAAAAAAAAACAGGTTCCTTGAATAGACAAAGTCTGAAACAGAAGCCAAAACACGAAATCTTTTTTTTTTTTTTATTCTGGAAGAAGAAGAACATCACAGGCTTTTTGAGAATGAAGAGAGAAATGAAAGTGAGAACAGCAAGAGGAACACAGAAATTGCAGAGAGAAGAAGCAGTAACTAGCTAGTGTGGTGAATAGTGGAGGGGTATTGGCATAATTAGACTAATTAATATTTTATCCGTAGCCACCCCATGACAGGTTGTGCCTTTATTATTAATTTTTGTTACAGGATGTACTTTTATTACTACTTTTTTATATCCTTATGCTAAGCCTTGAACAAGATGTATACTTTGGTCCTAAATATAAGTCTTCAGTCCACTTTATTTCCCAAATTTATAATTATTTACTTGAAGTATCTCTATTGATTGTATATATGAAGTGAGTTTTCATCAAGGGTAGTTAATCCCAAACACATGATTAAATAGGATATTTTAGGGAAACAGACACATACTTACTACAAATAAATATAATAAACTTAATTAATGTTATTAATATCCACAAATTAGTTATCTAACTCAGAGAAGGGGTAGTATTAATAATTTTATCTCCATGTGACATCCAACGCCAAATTATACGTAATTAGTGTGAATTATACTCAATTTCAAAATAGCGCATTTCTCAAGGCTCATTATTTTACATTGTATATTGAGAACGGATCACCATCAGGCCTTCGCCACACTAAAGAGATTTATTAAATACAATGCAAGTGGCATGAAAAGAATTGGACAGTAGAAAATGTGATAGGAACAAAATAAAATATTAAACAATTTATTCTGATACTTTTTTTTTATCAATGAACAATTTATTATGATATAAGTATAGTCTGCATCAGCATTTGGTAGAGTTAAAAAATTTAAACTCATCGAAAAAAAGTTAAAAAGTCTAATTATCATACTTATAATTTAATTTAATTAAAATCTTCACTCTACGCTTGTGACTACTGCCATACTAAAAAAATATATACTCCTCTAGTACTTAATATAAGATGTATTTATGAAGTTGATCCTAGTCGTCTTAAATATAAGATATAGTTTTCATATTTGTCAATCTTTTTCCAATTTACCCCTATTGATACTCCCCTCAACAATAATAAAGAATGATAGGGAATGAGAAAATTAAGAAAAATGACTAGGGTGTTTCAGAAAATACGTGTCATATTGAATAATTTTCTTAATCTAATGAAAGTAAGCAAATAAGTCCTACATTAAAAATCAGAGGGAGTATATTCTATATTATTCTAGTCCTTTTTTATCTCTCTGTGTGTGTATAATATGTCGTTAGCACTAACCTAATGATAACCAAGAGGAGACGGACGGGGTCTCTCCCAACAAACCAAACCCCCCCTCCCCAAAAAAAAACAAAAAAGCAGTGGATTGTTTTTATTCAATCTCTTTATTTATTTACTTTGTTCGAGAGAATAAGATTCTTATTGAAGACAGTACGATTATTGATCAAAACGAAGTCTTAATTAAATGACAATAAATTTTTTTTTTTTACTATTTTTGAGAGTTTTCATCCATAAAATCTTTCCCTTCATTTGTTTTTCCTACTTTTCCTTTCATCCAAACCAAGCTTAAAAGTTTATTCACACTAATCTACACATCCCTGCCCCATCATACCTATCTCGCAAACACGTGAACATATAATTAGTTATTTTTTTTCCCGAAACATATAATTAGTTATTATTTAGAAACCTTTTTAATTACTTGAGAATACTAGGTGGAAAAAAAATATTTTAGACAAAATATGTTTTATTTGACACATCCATAAGTTTTTATAATAAGACAGAAAGTAGCAGCACATTTCACATCACAAGACTCATGATTTTACATTTTATATTGAGAACGGATAACCATTAGGCCTTGGGAAGACTAAATAAATTCAAGTGACGGGAAAAGATAATTAAAAAAAAAGAAAATGTGAAAGTGAGTGGGACAAAGAGGAGAGTAGAGGTGAATTAGTATTAAACAATGTATTTTGACGTTGAGAAATATTGAAATGAGAATGAATTGTACATCTTTTATTGATTGATTGGAGGCATATATATAATGCTATTACATGTGTACCATAATGGAGAATATCATAACCACCATATCTCTATACTAATATTCACAATATTAGTTAATAATAAAATCATAATATTATCACAATATTATAATATGAAATCCCATGATATTATTTGAGATGTATTGCTTTCACTCCCCCTCAAGTTGGCACATGGAGATTACGTGAGTGTTTGGGAATTTCCCAAACCTAGGTTTGCACAACCCGAGACAAAACTCCTCTCACACACTTACTTCGTAAATCGTAAAAGCTATTATCAAAAGCTAATGCAAAGATAGCCCAACTTGCTGGAAAGCTCTTGAAATCTATTAGCACCGAATGCCTTTATGAAGATGTCAGCGACATGATGCTTCATCAGATCTTTAATGGAGAGATATCCTAAGATTGGACTCGTTCACGAACAAAATAGCAATCGATTTCAACATGCTTAGTCCTCTCATAAAAAAACCGGGTTCTTGGTAATATGCTTAGTCCTCTCAACAATATAGTAGAGTTGAACATTGTTGAGTCGCCCTAACATCATGAAGGAACCATCACAACCATATGATATCTTTAACTGTACTAGCCATTGCTTAATATTCAGCTTTGCTGAAGAAAAGGAAACCACATGTTGCCTTTTGCTACGCCATGAGATGGGAGACCCACTTAAGTTGATTAAATAACTAGTGCAAGAATGATGAGTCTCATGGCAGTGTCCCAAATCTGCATCACAATATGCTTTCAAGTCGAGAGAGCCTGCACTTGGTAAGAAGATACCTTGTCCCATCGTAAACTTAAGGTATAGAAGGACACGTTCCGCTGCACGCATGTGGGGGATATGGGGATTAGTTAAAAAATTAAGAGTATTTACTGCATTTGTGAGATTCGGTCTCGTGACTATGAGCTACAAAAGTCTTTAATAGTACCCTGGGTTTGGATATGGATCACCCTCAGTACTACTAAGACAATAGTTCTGCTCCACGGGAAACTTGATAGGCCTATACGCCATCATTCACATTTCCTTCATGATATCCAAGGCACATTTGTGTTGGCTAAGTACCATACCCTTGGGGTATCAAACCACTTCAATGCTAAAGAAATACTTTAAGGGTTCGAGATCCTTGATGGTGAATCAGTCTTGAAGAAATTGCTTTATATGGCTGATGTGGTCATCACCGATGCTGGCGAAAATGACATCATCAACATAGATCAAGGCCATAGTGTACATGTCATCACATCGATAAGTGAATAAAGAGTAATCTTCTTAGAATTACTTGAAACCCAAATTTTTCAACAAGCCAATAAACTTTTCATTCCAATATTGTGAGGCTTAACGAAGCCTATATAGATACTTTCTCAATCTGCAAACCGGTATCTCTCCTTTTGAGCAAAGCCTTAAGGTATTTTCATGTAAACCTCCTCATGAAGATCACTATGGAGGGACTCATTGTTGACTTCCAATTGGTGGATTATAAGTCCTTGTTTGAATGCCACAACAAGCTAATTTCAAACAATAACAATTTTTACAACAGGGGCAAAAAGTTTCAAGAAAATCAATACCTTCTTGCTGAGTAAAACCTCGTGCTACTAATGGTGGTTTACGAGAATGCAACTCTCTAGTTAGTTTGAATTTGTTTTTATAGACCTATTTAAAGTCAATAAGATGTTTCCCTGGTAGAAGATGTTCAAGTGTCTAAGTACCATTGGCTTTAAGTGCCTGTATTTCCTTTTACAAAGCCTCATGACAATGAGTGCATTTACATGCCTATTGCAAGGTCTTGGGCTCATTATATAACTCGATGGCTGAAAGATAAGCTTTATGTGAAGCAAAAAATCTTTTTATTCAAAATTATAGTGTGATAAAGGATACCTGACTGAGTTTCTTGATGGAGGAAATGGATCCGCATGGGCTAACACTACTATAGAAAGTACTTTTAATGTTCGTTTTTAGGCCCTTTCTACGTCCTTTTTCAGGGGGACACCTATGTGAGCGACATAGTAAAATCTAGGAACGTCTGTTAAAAAGGGATGTCATAGGTCACTTATGGTATCCCTTTTAAAAAATAGGACGCCGTAAGTAACTTACGGCATCCCTTTTTGGAAAAAGGAACACCATAGGTCATGTTGAAACTTTTTTTAAAAAATTTTTCTTATATTTTTCACTGCCCAACAATTAAACCCTAGAGAAATATCATTGAGTGGGTTTTAATATACAATAAAGATAACTCGAATTTGATCTTCCATGGGTGATACAGTTCTAGGCTTGTTTGATTGTGGAACAAGTCATGTCATTATAGAGAGGCCTTCTTTTGTCACAAACCCATTTGCCATTGAAGTAGTCATATGGATAAATTGAAGCCTACTTAGCTCTAGCTTCTTCTGCAATGAAGTCTAGTACCAAAACCCAAAAAAATTATGTTTGCCTGATTAGAACAGAAAAAAGGAGTAAAAACAAGAATCAATTACTGATGAAATAGTCATACCTGAAGAAGAAGAAGAAGAAGAGGGTATGGAGAGGAGGATAAAGTGAGGGAGGTCAAAGTCGCGTGACGGAGATGGACCGGTAAGAGTGGGAGGGAGGAGGTACTAGCCATATGAAAGAGAAGGGAGGAGCAACACAGGTCTCCGACAATGGTGAGAGAGAGAGGAGGGAGCTTGAGACAATAGTGGACAGGGATCAGCAAGCTCGTGACAATGGTGTGACAACTGTGTTGGGGACGAAGCTTTTGACAGACAAGACTATGTGTTGGGGACGAAGTTTCGACTATGTGTTAGGAAGGATTTTTTTATGAACTTGACTTTACATTTTGGGATCACTTTTGGCGTCCCAATTTGAATTTGGAAAGCCAAAAGTACCCAATTAAGACACCAAAAGTACCCCTTTTGGCATCTCAATTTTAATTTGGGACTCGAAAAGTAGGGCTTTCGGCGTCCCTTTTATATTGGGAAGCCTAAAGCACCACTGTAGGCATCCCAAATTCAAATTGGGACACCTAAAGTGGCACTTTTGGTGTCCCTTTTCACTAAAGGGATGCTTAATATATCAAAATTTCTACCCAAAATTACAAAAATGCATCACCTTTATTTTTTTACATCCCCTTTTGAAAAAGGGACATTTTTTAGGGAAGTAAAATATATGTCTTGTAATAGTGTAATGACCGCATTAAATTGACTTCATAACTATCCAAGTGCTGGGGTATATGCCTCTTATACGTACTTTGTAAAGGCCATTGTGGATCCTTTGCAATAGGCACTTGTTTCTTCTTGGATGATCTTATTATCATGTGGTTGATTAGACTCCCCCTGAGTTAAGGGAACATTATTGTCATGACGCTCAATACGGCCTAACCAAATAGCTTCATTATCATTAATGACTGGGAAATAATGAGGTTTACTTGGTAATGATTCACTGTAGTGCTCTTGTGTGGCATATGGAAAGTGTTCCTCAAGAAACAAAACGTCATGTGTAACATGCATCCGTTCATCATGAATGTCATATATATACTATTCTTTCTTACTAGTGGGGTATCCCAAGAAAACACAAGGTTGGCCTCTCTCATCAAATTTATCTTTCCTGTTTTTGTTATGACCATAGACCAGACAACTAAAGACCTTCAAGTGATTATACTTAGGTCATTTGCCAAGTAATATTTCATATAGTATCTTATGTCCCAAAGTTCAAGATGATAGTCGATTGATTAGATTCACTGCTATGAGTATACATTCACCCCAAAAATTAATCGGTAAGCTCACTTGAAAATGTAGTCCTTTAGTAACTTTAAGTATGTGTCTATGTTTCTGCTCCACAACCTTATTTTGTTGTGGTGTGTAGGGTAAACTATTATATAATATAATTCCTTTATCAGAATAATATTGCATCATGTGCTCTGATTTGAATTCAAGGCCATTATCAGCTCTAATCCCTTGGACTCTGATATATCCTGATTTTATCATAATATTTAATATCTTATTTAGGGATTTTATCATTAATTTTGGGCTAAATAGCATGTATTATTATTAAATTGAATTAAAGGTGATTGTGTGAAAGTAGTGCTTAAAAAAGATATATTTGTTATAATCTTGTGATTGCTCTTTAAAATTTGAATTTTGAATGAAGATATTACAAGATATTGATTTGAATTGTAGGTTACTTTGGGAAAGTTGGAGCTGAAGGACCAAAAAGTAAAGATGTACAAGGACCAAAGAAGAAAATGAAATTCTTCATGTGGTTGAGGGGAATTTTGACAGAAACAAGGGTTCTGTTCTATAATATTAGCCATTGCTTTCAATAAAGAACATATCAACGGAAATCACAGAAAAGGACCCCGAATTTCCAAAATGCCAGTTTCATCCAAAATTCCTAAAATCACTGCTGGAACCTATTCTTTTGGCAGTTGATACAGAATTCACGAAAAATCTGATCTAATTATAATCTTAGAGGGTTGTTGCCGTAACTTGGATGGAGATTTCAAATTAAAAAAAATATAGAAGGCATTAAGAGTCTTCTTGATCTAAATCCATCATGACCTTCGAGAAGACCTAGAGAAAAAAAAAAGAGCCAGAACGAACAAGAAGCAGTGCCTCCTTCCTTCTCTAATCTATCCCTTCCACCTCAGTTTCATGGATTCTTCGAGTCTTGAAGGAGTTGTGGCTGTGCTAAACTCCATGAGAGGCTAAATTCATTTGTGCTTCTTGGGGATGGAAGATTGGTTTGAGCTCCAGAGATACATTCAGGGGAGTTATTTGTTTTAATCTTTTGATTTAATTATATAATGGATTTTTTGATTTAGGATTTTATGTTATTTGGTTAATTTACTAAGATTGCAAGTTGTTTCTCTTAGTTTGGATTGGAAAATTGTGATTTGGATTCGATTGTGTGGTTTGAGATTTATATATATATATTCTCTTTTTAGTTTAACGTGGATGTGTTATTCTTTCATAGTTTGAATGAGTATGACTACTTTGATCTTGTTTGAATATCTCAGTTGAGTGTTTATTGTATAGAGGAATAAGTTGCATAAATCCAATCCTAAATTTCACACTATGTGGTTAATTTACTGAGATTACGAGTTGTTTATCTTAATTTAGATTGAACAATTGTGATTTGGATTGGATTGTGTGGTTTGAGATTTATATTTATATATTCTCTTTTTAGTTTAACGTGGTTGTGTTATTCTTTCATATTTTGAATGAGTATTATGACTACTTTGATCTTGTTTGAATATTTCAGTTGAGTGTTCATTGTATGGAGGAACAAATTGCATAAATCCAATCCTAAATTACACACTAAGTGGTATTTAATAGTGTAATAAGAAGTAATTATCTAGCTAGAGTTCTAGGAGTAATCACTAATTAATATCAGTAGATTTAGTGAGTTGCTAAGGTTTAATTTTTGACTTAGTTAGTAATTTAACTCCCAAATCATTTTGAGCAAGGATAATCTATATTTTATTTTTCTAAGAAGAATTCATCATCAATTTTTTTAAATCAAAATTTCATTAATTATCTCAACAAATTCTCAAAAACCCAAAAAAATAGTAGTTTAGGTTATTTTCCATCATTAAAAAAAATATCAATTTCAAACCAATCTTAAAGTTTTTGTCACTTAGTTTTGCTTAGGAATTAAATAAAGGGCTCCTCAAGAGAATATGACTCGAGTTGTGCCATTCACTGCATGATTTGGTTTAACTTGATTTAACCCAAGGCGACTAAAGGTTTTAAATCAGACTCGCTTGTGGAATTGTGCTTCCACTTTATTTTAAAATTGATAAAATACTTTGCTACGGTTGATTTGTGTTTCATCAAATAGACCCACATTCCCCTACTATAATAATTCATAGTGGTTAAACAATAGTGTACACCACTCAAAGAGGCCATATGAAAACTACCCCAAATGCTATAATGTATCAGTTTAAAAGACAAAGAAGTTTTTATCGAACTAGTTGGAAAACTGAGCCCAGTCTATTTAGATCTTATGCAAGAATCACAATGAATTGATTTAAAAGAATTGCAGGGCAAGTTAATGCTTTTAAACTTCTCCTCAGAGGGATGCCCAAGTCTCTGGTGCCAAATTTATGTTGTTTGGCTTTGCTGCACATGAAAGGTCTTATTTAGTTGGCCCTATTCCAGCAAGGATCAAGAGGTAATCTCCAAAATCTCAACTTCTTTGTGTATTGAAGTTGTTGTTGGTGAATGTTGTTTGGTTTTGTGATTTTTGGGTTGAGTTGTAAAATTAGAAAAGCCATAACCCTAAGGGGTTATGCTGCCCAAAATCCTTTAAATCATGATTATGAAGTGTTTAAAATAGTTAACTAAGGATTAGAAGTGGAAAAGTACAAGTTTTGGAAGCTAAAACACAAAGCTCCATTTTTCTATTTTCCCTTCAATATTTCGGCCAGACCAGAACTGGTACTAGGAGTTGGATTTTCATGAAATAAATGGTTCCATTGGACTCAGTGGGCAAAAATATGTGGGGTTACAGTTGGGCACTTTTTTGGTAGATGCCGAAAAAGTATAATTATGAAAACGCCACTGAAATCCCTAAATAGGGGCTGTCAAGGGCATTTCCATAATTTGACAGTGAATTTGGTAATTTTGAGCCCGGAAATGGATTCCTTGGGCAAAAATAAGTCAGAATAGCCTTAGTCAAAATTTTGGGAAAACGTGCCATCGGGCCGAGTACGGAGGGGTGGGGCCGGGTTCTCGGGGGCATTTTTGTAAATTTTCACTATAGACTAATATAACCACAATAAACACTATGGAAGAGTCTAAAATGATACTTGGATAGGTTATGACCTGTTTCTAGTACATTTAATATTTTAGGACCGATTTGGAGGCCAGATACGACACGTTCTTTGAGGCACATTTAAAAAGGGGATTTAAAGCTTTGAGGTAGGGACATTATCCTTCATACATTATGCCATAGTTATATGATTGTGTGGATGCCAATGTTTGTAAATGCGCTTTATTAATCAACATGATTTGCCCAGAAAGGGGCCAGAAGTGTTAAAGGCACTTACACTGGAGTTGGTGAAAATCCAACCGGTGCAGAATAGTGGGGCTGTATGTATGCATGCATATGATATGTTTATAATGTTCATTAATTGGTGCATACATGGCATATATCATATTTACTTTTCATATTTTCTATGAACAATAGCATGTTTCTACTGGGGTTCTCCAGAATCTCACCCTATTTTTAATAAACACCTCAGCGGGTACCAGTGGGTCTAAGGGAAAAGATGTAGACGCCGGAAAGTGAGTGGCACGTGTTTCGAGGCAAGGACAAGAACATGGTCAAAATTAGTCGATTTTGTGATATTTTGGTAAAAATTGTAAATATTAAAACTTCTGCTGTATTTTCTGTTTTCGTCGACAAACGATATTAGAATTGTAAATGAATATTTTTATCAATATAATTATACTTTTTTGTATCACCATTGAATTCTGTCTTTATTACCCTTCGATTATTGAAATAGAAATGGGTGTTGACACCCACGCCGTTCCTTAAGTATGGTGACTAGAAAAGAGATGGAGCATATATTGGCCACTATGAGGGTGAAAGTAAGGGCAGAAGCAAGGGCCAAGGCAAAAGCATCATTTGATGCACGATTAGAAGAAAGGTTGAGCATGATGAAGGAGGAAATGATTATCATTGTGAGCACAAGACAAGATCCTAGTGCTCCCTAGGCACATTCGCTTGCACCTAAGCAGAGTAATAAAGGGAGTTGTTGCAATATTGGTAAGTCATCAGAGGGTCCTAGAAAAGAAATTGGTGAGCCTTGTGACCTATATGTTAAGGATCCTCTGAGATGGTTAGTTGCACGGGGGATCGTGCATAACTTGGGATCAACTTTCCACCACCAACAAATAAAAAATGATCAAGTCAGAGTGGCAGTTGAAGAGGTGATCATTGCGGATGCACCTCCCCCTATCCTCGTTGATGACTTCAATATTGTGAGTGATGTCCTCAATTCTTTCATCTTGTGGCCAAAGAACCTTGTTTCTGATTGAATTGAGGAAACCCCAACATAGACCCAATTGCATCTCCTCCTACACAAGAAGTTTCACAGCCTCATTGAATGTCATGCAACAAGTGATTCTAATAGCATATGATATGCCCTTTCAAACAAGAGACTGGCTTATGGATTCAACTGTTGGCAAGTCAGGGGTGCAATGCTATCTTGAGAGGGATGACTTAATGTCTCTAGCAGCTCCTAGATAACAGCTTACAATTTCGATTGTCCAACTATTTTTAATGTAAGTATCTTCTTCAATCGGTAGTAAATATTTTACAAATTATGCCGTTAAATTTTGATTTATGTGCTTGTATTATTGTAGGTACATGAATCGTATGTTAGTTTCCTCTAGTAAAAGTGATAAATTTGGATTCATATGCCAAGTTCAAATCCATGACAAAGGGACCACTGCTGCTATCAGACACATATACTTATTGGAGAGGCTTAGTAAAACCCCAATTGAGTGTTTCTTGTCTCCCTATGTGCATGGGTAAGAAACAAATTGATATTTCATAATATACATAATGTTTTATATTTGCTTAAAAGTCATCCCTTTTTTCAATGATCATTAGCAATTTGTTATTCTGTGCAAGAATAATTATACTATCATTCTCTTATGCTCCCTCCACTACAACAAGCTAGGGAATGAATTGAAGAAGGCCATTAACTCATAAATTTTCTTGCATTATTACCTTTCATGTGTAAAATTTATGGAATTTGTGTAAAATAAGTAACCTTTGTGATTTTGATGATAGGGCTATGCGGACATTCCTACATGCTTCTTGTAGTAGGCATGTTCGTGACATAAAAGACCCTACATGGATTATGCCAAATGTTAGTTACATATTGGTTTGTTGTAAGAATGTATTCAATAATAATCTATGCTTTAAATTTATACTTGTTTTAATGATATCATGTTATTTTTCAGAGTCGTAGGTAACCACCGGGGTATAACTTGTGTGGGTTGTATGCTTTGAGACACAGTTATAATATTATTACCCTAGGCACGATAGAATTTACTCAAGAGCTAAATGTACATATATTTTTGAAAAATTTTGTATTACTTTTATTCTTTTTTAAGTTAGCCAGTTAATGTTTTGTCTGGCTTTGGTGTTACAGATGTTTGATCTTGCGACCCCTTTCCAGAAGAAGATATTGATTGCATTCACAATTGTTGTGCTAATTTCATTTATAAATTTGAAGAGCCATATCATGGGGCTATCAAATAAAACTAAGCTAAATGCAATATAAGGCAACTAACCTAAGTCTATCTCTATGTGGAGCCTATATTTAGTTCTTAAGTAATCTAGTGTAAATAACAAATTAACCTAAGAGTATGGGATGTGAGTTTCATCTATCTAATTAAACTAAAGAGCTACTTGTTTATGAATTTTTCAATGTATAAAGTGAGTGAGTGGGTGTAAATGCAAGAGATGAATGTCCTAGGTGATTGAGTCCACTAACCATCCTTGTCTAATTTTAATTTTGAGTTCTTCCCTTAACTAAGCACAAAGACTAGTAAGAACCCTTACTAATCAATATTCCTAATTTCTCAATTTAATCTAAACATAGACTCAATTGATCAATGAGGAATACCTTGAAGTACATAGTTTATGATATATTCATAAAACATCCTCTCTACTACCAATTGATTCCTAGAAGCCTAGCAAACAATTGATTTCAAGAGAATATAGGAAAGAAATTGAATAACAAAAGAGTGCTATAGTCTAATCACAATCCATAAGTACAAATCTAACACAAGTATCATCATCCAGATTACATTAACTGATCATAATCCTCATATATATGAACAAATTATAACCTCTAGCAACCTAGAATTATACTATGCACATATAGAGAGTAGAAGATGAAATTAAGATACAAAGAACTCCCCTACTTGCTCAAGGACTCAGGTTAGCTTAATCATCACCATCGGACGAAAGATTCTAGCCTCTCATGATTCGAAAATCAGCTCCTCTAGACCTCTCAACTGTCATGTTGCGTTCAGATGTGAGAAAATAGAGAAGAGAGGGATTTTTGGTGGAAGTGGAAAGAGGACGAGAAGTGGTGGTCAGTGGGAATAGAGGAAAATCGAATGGAGAAAATGAAAGTGAACTCAGAAAAGCTCCCTCCAAATGAGATGATGAAATGCTGAAAAAAATGTGAATTCCCCAAATGCTGAACGTCCCCCCTACCTCATTGTGCGATCTGATTTTAGCAAGTATAAGGGATAAGGCCATGTTTGGAGGAGAGCAAAAAATATGAAGGATTTTAAGGTCAAGAAACTCAAGCCACCAAACAATGCCTAACTCTTTTCTCATGTCTATTAAAATTAGAAAATTAGGAAATAAAAACTGCACATTTGCTCTTCTTTAATTCCATCTTTTCCCTCCATTAAGCTCTAATATACCATGTCTTCAACTACAAAAATGAGATACCAAAAGGTAATATCGTATGTTGACAACTAAGGAATAATGGAAATAACAAATATTACTTAAAATATGTCAATTTCGCCAATTTAATTCCCAAATTACCTTTGCACTCAAATATCATATTAATATCTAATTATGCCCAAAATAATTAATCAAATCCCACAAAAGTCTAAGGTTAATCACCAAAAGATATACAAATATTTAGCTCTTATCAATGAACAATTTCAACAACAGTGAGTTTTTGTAAAACTGAGGATTTTTTTTTGTATATATTGAGGAATTTTTCTTCCCTCGGCTTTTCTGCAAAACTTATTGGTTGCATGAATTGTCATGTTTGTTGTTTTTGTGATTATGTGAAACCATGCGTTTATACATGTGAACCTGTTTGAAACATGTCATTGGCCTGTGTTTTACAAAAGTATGCATATATGATATTTTTAAATAACACATTACATGTGGATGAAGGCGCATGTTATGTTACAAGTTCCCAATGAGTAGGTTAAAGAAAAATGAAATGGTAAGTGGAAAGAAAATGAACACCTTATGGCACTTAATAAGTATGCCATTGGAAGTAGCTTCTAGGATGTGTTCTAGTAACTAACATAATCAAAGATAAGTAAATAATAATAATAATTATAATATTTTTAAGACTGGATATATAGATAACCGGTCTTAAAATAACTGGTCTTAAAAGTTAGTCAAGTTTTGAGATCGGTTGTATTGACAATCGGTCTAAAAATTGAAACTTTCACTACTACAAAATAGAAATTTAGCGACGCTGATCTTATGGTATTTCTTTAAACAAGCGACATAGGAGACTTCTTTTTTTTAAAAAAAGAAAATACATGCAGCAGCTATGGCGCTTTCTATGTCAAGCACCATAGCTATTGAGTACCTTCAATGGCGCTTGCCTAGGGAAGTGCCATACAAGGAGTTATTTTTAAAAAAAAAAAATTAGACATCTTGTATGGCACTTACCTAGACAAACGTCGTAGTTGGATACATACCTTTAATGACACTTTCTCTAAAATGCGCTATTAAAGGCATATATGATATGACGTAAGCATATATGCCTTTAATGGCGCTTTGCAGAAAAAGTGCCATTAAAAAAAAAAAATCTGTTATGAATCTTAGTTGTAGTTTTATTTGTGTTTATAATATTTTTCCATCTCTTGTTAAAATTCCTATATATTGTAAGTTTTTTAATTTTTAAGCTTGCAAGTACAATTTTATTAGTTGTTACTTGTTTAATTTACTCAAGGTAATTTATAATTAATTTATTACGTAAAATTATTTTTAAAAAATAATTGTAGTAACTAGTAGGAGTCAAAATTTATTAAAAACAAAGAGTTTCTAAAGATTTAAAGGAAGAATTTTGTAAGGCCTGGGGGCATTTTTTTTAAAAACGAATTTAAATTTTTTTAAGATTAGGAAATTGAAAAAGATGTGTTCTATGTTATTTCATTTTGCTATGGATTGTATTGTAAATTGTTGTGGATTTTGGATTATAAATGAAGGTTTCTAACAAGAAAATAAAATAATTATCAAAAATTATAGTGGCAGCGTTGTGCAATTTTTTTAAAAAATAAATCCCTTGAGTAAAAGGCTTTTATTTTTTAAAAAATAAATCTCTTGTACATACAAGTGCCAAAAGATACTTCTATTTTTTAAAAAAAAAAAATACGTGGCACCTAGAACTGTCTAATATCTTGTATAACACTTGTATGGGAAAGCGTCATACAAGAGGTCAAAAAGATAAATCACCCTATTAAAAAATATTTAATTTTTTTTAATAAAAGGCCTTGGACAACACTTGTTTAAAAAAGTGCCATCTAGGGCCTACCTTGGATTGTGCTTAGCCTGCCAAGCACCATCCAAGCCGCTACCTTGAATATATATTCAAGGGCCTTGGATGGCGCTTGGCCTCCAAGGCGCCTTGAATTCAAGGCACCACGTGTGCCTTGAATATATTTAGGGCACAGTTATGTTTGGTGTTTTGGATATAACCTTTTTTTTTTAGATTGGGAAGCTATGACGCTTTGACGAAAAGTGCCGCAAATGCTTCCACCTTGCATAGGGTGCTATTTAATTTTCACAACGTGCTGTTCTTATTTTTATTTTCATCTTCTCGTGTTTCCTCTAGCTTCCTCATTTCCCAGAACTTCGTTGCAGTATAAAGCTTCCTCTCCCATGTGTTTTTTTTTCTTGTGTTGACCTCCTTTAGAAGCTCCATAGTGTGTAAGTGTTTTTTTTTTCAACATTTGGTTCATGTTTTCTTTATAGTTAAAATCTGTCATGAATCTTATATGTATGCTCATAATTTTTTTTTCAGGTATTTATTTGAAGAATCAACTCTGTCTTCTTGAACTTCTATACATTGTAAGTGTTTTATTTTTTGAGCTTACAAATATATTAATACTTAGTTTAATCCTCCATAGAAGTAATGTGTATGGCTCAAGTTTAAGCAACTTAAATGCTGGAATTCTTTTATGCTTGATACATGAAAACACAATATTGCAAAAGATACATGCTATGTTATTTCATTTTGCTATGAATTATATTATAAATTACTGTGGATTATGAATTGTAAATGGATGTTTCCATCAGTAATATAAAATAATTATGAAAAATTATTTTTTTTAAAAACTTCCTATGGCGTTTTTCCAAGGAAGTGCCATTGGAAGTCCATTAGCGCTTCCTTGAAGAAGTGCCATGAGAAGTGCCACCTTCCTATGAAACTTCCCCAAAAAAGTGTCATAGCTTTATATTTAAAATAAATAAATAAATAAATCAAGCTATGGAGCTTCCATATATTCAAGAAGTGTCGTAGCTTGTAATAATGGCGTAGGAAGCTACGTGCTTTCCACGTACCATAGTGTTCTTTAAATTAAGCGTCACAGCTTGTGTTTTTTGTAGTAGTGTTTTAAGACGGGTTTTATGGACAACCGGTCTTAAAAATGTTTTTGTATAGCCTACAAAAGAGATATTTTAAGATCGGTGCTCATGACAACTGATCTTAAAAAAGTTTATTTTAAGACCAGTTATCAATACAACTGGTCTTAAAAGTGTGAATTTTAAGACCGGTTTCTTAACCAGTCTAAAAAATATCATACTTTTTAGACCGGCGGTATCAAGACCTGATCCAAAACCGGTCTAAAAAGTTATTTTTCTACTAGTGAATATTAGTTAATAATAAAATCATAATATTATCACAATATTATAATATAAAATCCCGTAACATTCTCTGAGATATATTGCTTCAGATATTAGTCTACATAAACATTTGGTCGATTTCAATAAAAATCTTCACTCTTTTGCGCTGGATGGGAATCATGAAGCTGCAAAGGAAGTATTTGAATTGTGGGGATGTGCGAAATATTATATATATTGAAATCATTTGCCATTCCATCTAGTCTGTTAAAGAATGAATGTTGGAGAAGATTTACACAAATATAATACAGTAGACACAATTTTTATTTCAAAAATTGAATTAAGGTAATGTATAAAATAATTTAAAAGTTAAATAAGAAAGCATTCAATAAAAAAAAATGAGCACACACAATTTTTTTAACCGAAAAAACTCTCTTAATGTCGAGATAAAAATCATGGGACTAGCTTAGTTCAAAACCAATTTCACTACTCCCTCTGGTCAAAATATGAGCACTAAGTTTGTTAAGAGAGTTTGGTTTTTCATATAAGATACACTTTTTTTTTTTTGTTTCATCATTTAATAACTTTTTTTCCAATTTACCCCTAATTAATTATATGCTTTTCCCATATCTTTTTTTTCCACTTATTCTCTCTCATCTCTTTTTCCATTCATTCTCTCTAACTCATCCTTTTCATAAATAAGGGCATTTTAGGAAAATAAGTTACATCTTTTTAATATTTATTATTTTTAATCATTTTAACCAACTTTTTGAATTACATAAATTAGTTATTTGCTGGAGCTTATATTTTGAACCGAAGGTGTATCATTCAAACCAATTACTTCTATACCATCAAGACTTTAACAATAATTACCAACACACCCTACTCTGTTTTCTTTTGTTTTTTATATTTTTTGTTTTTGTCATTATCGGAACTTAGAACACAACTCAAAACACATATAGGTAATAAGATTTACCACTACCGATTGTATAGCACTGGTTTAATTATTGAGATGAGAAATACTTACATAATCCAAGAGCGCCACCTCATCTGTACTATGATTTATTAAAATACAATAACTTATCTTATTTTAATCCTACATAGGAGATGAGTCATATGGAGAAATTAAAATTTTATTAGTCTAAAAAACAACAACTCATGGGAGGGAATTGCATTTTTTGTTTTTTAAATTATGAAGTTTATGTTTTTAAAAATAATACAATTCAAATTTCTCTAAAATGACTCATCTACCATGTAGGACTAAAATAAGATGAGTTGTTGTATTTGAACTAGTCAGAGTACAAATAAGGTAGTGCTCCTAGAGTATGTAAATATTTCTCTCTAAATTTGAACTATCTAAATTTCAATTTTTTTAATTGACAAAATTTTAAATAATAAATTTATTCTTTTTAGAAAATGACAATTAGAAGATTAATTTATTTTAAATAACATATTTACTATAATATCAGTAGAATATACAATAAATTAAAGTAACATTAAACATGGAGCAACCACTTTTTTTTCAAGTGGTCTAAATTTGGTTCTCACTTGACCCTAAAATTCAATCTAGCTTTAATGGATGATATCACTTCCTAAGATATCTCTGTATCTATTTCTTTATTTTATAATTCACATATTTGTTTTGTTACTCTGGATTTGATTCCTAATTGGCTCCCTGTGTAGCACCCAAGGTAGTAAAACCGAACCAGTTATTAAATAAGTCCAGACAATGAATTAAGAGTCGGTGGGTTCAATTTGAAAACTTTTGCTATGAAGGCAAAATGTAAAGGCTATTTTTCTATAAATGAAAATGAAAATAAAAAGATGAATGAAGAAGTGAAGCTTATGATGAACAGAGGGGGGTTGGACAAAAAAAAAAAAAAAACGAGAACAGATTAGGTGTGTGTGAAAAAGAAAGAATTAAAGTAGAAAATATGAAGAGGATGCCATTGGTGGGGCTTACTTCACATGTTGTGGAGAAAGTGTTTCATGCTTTGTTTTATTTTACTTTGCCACATGCCTACAATTTACTCCCTCCATTCCTTTTTATAAAAAACAAACGCCACACATACCTCATTCCTTGTTATAAGAAGCATTCAAAGAATGTCTTATTTTTTATTTCTTATTTTCCCATGTTGCCCTTATTTAATGTCAATATAATAAATTTTTCCAACCTCCAAGACCTATTACTTCTACCATATTTATTTTTTTATTCTCTCTATTCTACGATCATCTCCTTATTATAATAATTTGATTATTCTCTTTTTTATTCCCTATATCATCATAAATAAGGTTTTTTTAGTAAAAAACTAGTTACAATTTTGACACATTTATTGTTCTTAACTATCACTTCAAACTACAAGGTTCGGTTAAGCATTTCTTATAAAAATGACCAGAGGGTGTAGAGTCTTACGTTTTCCATGCATGCCTGACACTGCAGATTTTCTTTAGGTGCAAAAGTACACATGAATGTTCCAAATTATTAAGTCAACCAACGTTGATTATTTGGAAAACAGGCCAAAGTAGGTGTGTGTGAAAAAGAAAGAGTTGAAGTAGAAAAATACGAAGAGGATGCCATTGGTAGGTCTTACTTCACATGCTGTGGAGAAAGTGTTTCTTCACATCCTCTTCGTTTTATTTCACTCTGCCACAGGCCTATAACTTAATACATATACATATACATATATATATATATATATAGAGAGTAAATATTAAAGGCACATATATCTTTTAAAATTAAAAGACGAAAAAGCCAATCTCAATTCCTTTGAATGGCAGCATCGGGAATCTATCCCTGGAAGATGGTTTTGCCTTTAGTTTTAGTAACTTTCTTTAAATTGGCTTTGATCAAAATTCAGTTCTGTGTCTGTGTTCTTTGATCAATAACGGACAATTTTGTACAATTTCCAAACCTTCATGTATACTTTTGCACCATTTTTTAATTGACATGTTTAATTTGCTAAATAATCAATGTTAGTTGACTTAATAATTTGGAACATTCATGTATACTTTTACACCTAAAGAAACTTTGTAATGTAATGTCAAGCACACGTGGAAAATGTAAGACTCTAATAAATAAAAGTAGAGAATTATAAATGGTGATCCACACTTAATTTATTATTCATTGTTTCATAGGAAAAACATGATACCCAAAATACAATGAAATAAACTATAAACATATTGGGGCAGATTCATTAGTGTGCATCTAATTCAATTGATAGGAACAAAAAAAAAACAATATTAAGCAATTTATTATGTTATAAGTATATCTGCATCTGATTTAAATCAATAAATAATTTAATTATCATATTTACATTTTAAGTCAATAAAAATCTTCAGTCTTCTATTCTACAATGCTTTTGATTAACTTATACCAAAAAAATGTTACTTCTAATATCAAATGTAGGACCTAGTTTTCTAACATTTAGGACTGGAAGAATATTCTATATTATTCAAGTCCTTTTTATTCTATACATATATATACTGTCGTTAGCACTAACCTAATGATAACCAAGAAGAGCTGGAGAGTGTTTGTATTTATTCGCTTTATTTATTTAACTTTGCTAGAGAGAAGAAGATTCTTATCGGAAACAATAGGATTCTTGAACAATATGAAGTCTTAATTAAATACCAATAAAATTTTTTTTTTTACTATTTTTGAGAGTTTTTTATATTATTCTCTTTCCTCGTTTTGCTTATACTTTTCCCTCTCTCCAAACCACGCCTAACAGTTTATTCACACGATCGATCTTCACATCCTCACGTGTCATACCTAGCTAGACCGCAAACATATTAACATATAATTAGTTATTATAATTAAACGAGTTTAGTTAATTATTTAGAAAGTTTTAATGTTATTGATACTTAGTGGAAAATTTTAAAAGTAATATTTTAAAATATGTTATATTATGGATCATGTAAGCAGTTCTTATATAAGACCGGAAGAAGTAGCACATTTCACACCGAAAGCTCACCATTTTACATTTTATATTGAGAACGGATAACCATTAGGCCTTGTCCATACTAAAAAGATATGATGCAGACACTAAATAAATGCAAGTGGCAGGAAAAGATAACAAAGAAAAATATAAAATATGATAGTGGGTGGACAAAGAGGAGAGCATACGTGACCTAGTATTAAACAATGTATTATGATATAATTAGTATAATGTGCATTAACATTTGCACTACTACAAACAGGGGTTTTAACGTCCCTATTTTGGCACTTTTAACATCTCAAAATAGGGGAACGTCTATGTGAGGGGCGTAATCCCAAAAAAATGGGACGTCTAAAGTCGTCCCTAATGAGAATTGGGGCATCTAAAGTCCCCCACAGACGGCCTTTCCTCGCATCTTCGTCATCCTTTTAGAACATCAAAAAACAAATTATTATTAGGATGCCAATAGATCTTCAGTAACAGTAAGGTAATGCTTGCCATTGGAGGTGTTGTCCCTGAACCAATAAGATTGTAAGGCCAAAGGATGAAAGATCCTATCGCCTGACCTAACGTGCCAACCTCTCCATCAGGAACAGGGATGGTTGTACCTTCTTCCCCCTCTCTAACACACGTCAAATTCACCCTACGTAAATGCTGCGGAATTTGCTGATGATGGTGGGTGGTAGCACGTGAGTGAGCAAGAGCATCGGCAATAACACACAACAGTGGAGCATCCAAATAGAGGGTGGAAGGGTCTCCCGACGCTGGAGTGGGAGAAGGGTCACCAAGTGGTTCCTCCACAGAGTTGTAATTTCCTTTGGTGCTAGGGAAGGCCAGGGATTCCTGAGTTCTAAGCTCATTACTTGCCCTATGCGATTCAAACATCTTTGTCATTTCAAGTTTAAGCTTTGGCAACAGCTCTTATAGGAGCTTGTTGTGAAGTTTGGCCGCAAGCTCTCGTTCGACTTCCTCTTAAATCTTGGTCACAAGGTCCCTATGAGGTTCAGCTTGTGATGAATAACTTGAGTCTCGTCCAAAATACCTCGCGGCACTAACTCCCCGTGTCTCTCCTCAAACACGACCAGGGTCATCTGCCTTCCCAATAATCGTTGACAAGATGTCCATCCGTATACTTGGATTGAATGAACCTTGGCTACTATGATCTTCCAATTCATCCTGTAGTATACAGTTTATGGTAAATGTATCAAAATTACTCTTGATATGAAAAAAATTAGGCACTTATGATATAACTACTTATAATCATTGTAGCAACCTCAGCAACAGCCGGATTTATGTACTTCCTACCCTTAATCCTCCTACTTTCCATTTTTTGTGATGTGGAGGAGGTGCCAGGGCCTAGATAACAGCACTAGGATCTAATTCCATGGCTTCCTTCATTTACTCTAACTCTTCTTGCATCATTTGCCGCTTAAGCTTTCAATAACCACCACGAGACTTGTAATGCTGATATTTATTTTTTGCTTGCCTCTATGCATTTACTGCACTTAATTCCTATTAATGAAAAAAAAATCAATGATATCAAGTATATTAAAATCAAAAGCTCTATATCATTATGACAAAAATCTTATCGAAAATTGAGGATCTTCTTGTGATGCCACAAACAACCTACAGTCCTTTGGAGACAAATAGGAATAATGTTTACATAGATCCTCACCCCTAAGGGGCCCTCAAATGTACCTTGCTATTAGCTTGTTCTTGAAACCTTTCCAGTGTAGACGAACCTCCCCCATCCAGTGCTTGTACATCTCCTTAGTGTCTGGGACATCGTATGTTTGCTGCAAGGTAAAACATAAGATAATTACATTTGAAGCAATAGGAATAAAGCTACAATTATCATAGATGTATCAAAACTTATATACCAAAAGTGTTTGCCAAATCATGTCTTTC
Source organism: Inga laurina (assembly GCA_963855925.1). Classification (NCBI taxonomy): domain Eukaryota; kingdom Viridiplantae; phylum Streptophyta; class Magnoliopsida; order Fabales; family Fabaceae; genus Inga; species Inga laurina. The sequence goes on along the minus strand of OY979701.1, from coordinate 17,292,752 downwards.
ATTTTTGGGGGAACCAATCTCCAATTATCATATGTAATGCGCACTTTGCTTCAACCCAAACACCCTAAGTAGCTAATGCAATGGTCTTCCTCAGGACCAACTGGATTTAGATTTGCATCGAAGTCCACATACAACCTCTCTTGTTGATGTTTATAGGGTGCAACCAATGCTTCCTTCTTTGTACAGCCTCTAACCCTTCTTGCAATGGGTTCATCTCAAGGGCTTTCGTCATCTCTAAGCCTTTTGTCATCCCCAACACTATGTGATGAGTCAATACAATTGTCCATATTCCTGTTAACACAAAAAGAATTATCAGATACGTAAATAAATTGCAATAAAAATAAAATAAACAAAGTAGGAGTAAAACAAAAAAATCACATAGTTCTATTTTATAAGTTAAAGTCTTACTCTATATTGTTTCTCATATTCCTTCACCATGATTATTTCTTATAACATATTCTTCATCATATACCAATTCTACTTCATTTGTTCTAGGTGGAGTTATTGTGAAAGGTGGTGTGTTATCAAGGTTGAAGGTCGGATCACCATACTTCTGTTTTACTTTTAAGTACAATGGACTTTTTTTACTCGCAGGATCCGTGACATAAAACACTTGTTCCACCTGGCTTGCTAGAATGAAGGGCTAATCTCTATAGCCAACTTTTTGAAGATCGACTGAGACAAATCCAAATTGTTTATCTATTACCACAGCATTATTGCTAACCCACTTACATTTGACTAAAGCAACTTTGAACTTGTTGTATGTAATCTCCCATATTTCTTCTATAACTCCATAATAGGCCATGGACACTAATATAGGAGTTTTGTCTTTCGAATTGGAACAGTGCATGACTTCAGCTTCTACTATCACCCCACTATTTTGCATGGTACTTCTGTCATCTTGCTCCTTTGTATAGAAAGAATAGCCGTTTATATCATAACTAGTCCTAGTAATGACCTGAAACGAAGGCCCCCAAGCTAGCCACTCGATTGTCTCAGACACATCAGTCTCTTTCGAAACCTTTTCCTTGAACCACTCTATGAATGTCTTGTTTTGCTCAATAGCAATCTGCATGTCATTCTTCCTTGGATTCTTATTCTTCAAAGTCTTTCTGTGTTCATCTTTGTAAGGTTGAACTTCTTCCATATTATTTAGGATATACAAGTATGCTTGCAACACCCCTTCACACAGAACATTCTTCACTTTTAGTCCTCGTATTCCCTTACTTCTTCCCTCTTCATGCAGAGATTGTTCCTTCTTCCCTTACATGTAATCTTTGCAAAACTCTATAGCCTCTACAACTACATATCTTTTTACTATTGAGGCTTCTGGTCGATAAGGATTTTTAGAATACCCTTTTTAAGATCTTCATGTATTGCTCAAAAGGGTACATCTATTTCAGGTAAACTGGACCATAGAGCCTTACCTCTCTTACTAAATGAACTATCAAATGCACCATTATATCAAAAAATAAAAGAGCAAAATGCATTTCTAGTTAGGACAAAAAATATAACCCTCATTTTCTAGTTTATCCAACTTTTCAGTGTCAATGACTTTGTTACAGATAGCATTAAAGAAAATGCACAATCTTGTTATAGTGGTTCGCACTTCATCTTTCATAATGCCTCTAATAGCTACCGGTTAGTTGTTTCATCAACACATGATAATCATGGGACTACATTCCTACTAACTTTAAATCATCCATTGAGAGACATCTTCTCACATTAGAGGAATACCCTTGCGGCACCTTAATTTCATACAAACACCCCACACAAACTTCTTTTCTCTGCTTTTGATAATGTATAAGTTGTTGGGTCCATGTATGCCCTCCTACCATCATCTCTTAGTTGTGGATGTAACCGTTCTCTCATTCCTATATCAATAAGGTCTAGTCTCATACTCATTCCATCCTTAATCTTCCCTAGAATATGTAAAAGCATAGTGATAAGGCTATCACAAATGTTTTTCTCCACATGCATCACATTAATGCTGTGTCTCACATCAAGACTATGCCAATATGGAAGATCAAAGAAAATTGATCTCTTCTTTCATATGTTCTTCTCACCCATAGTCCTCTAATTCTTACCGAATGTGACATTGATACGTTCCACTCGAATGTAAACTTCCTCTCCGGTTAATGTCTTTGGAGCCATTCCATGCTCTGGTAAGCCGTTAAAACACTTTTGCAACCTACAATATAGGTGGAACCGATGAAGAAACCTCTTGTGACCAAGGTAGACCATTTTTCTTCCATGCTTAAGTTGATGGAAGTGTGTGTCTACTTTATAGATTAGACATGCTTTATTCCCCTTCACATTGTACCCTGACAAGTTTCCGTATGCAGATAAGTCATTTATTGTGGTGAAAATCATTGCCCATAGCTTGAAGGACTCCTTATATGCATCAAACACATCTATGCCTTCCTCCCATATCTTCTTCAAGTCCTCAATCAAAGGCACCAAGTAGACATCGATACCATTCCCTGGCTGTTTTGGTCCAAAAATCATCATAGAAAGCATCACATACTTGCGTTTCATACACAGCTAGGGAGGCAAGTTGTTTATTACGAGGAGAACATGCCACACACTATGTGTACTAGTAAGAGTTCCATACGGATTGATGTCATCTGTACAAAGCCCAAGCCGAAGGTTTCTCGGATCGCTACCAAATTTAGGGAACATTTCATTTATCTTCTTTTATTATGGAGAGTCAGTTAGGTGCCGAAGATATTTATGTCAGATATTCTCTCATCAGAATGCCATATCAACTTCTTCACATGTATTACAGTCGCAAACAAATGCTTAAAACACGGTATTATTGGAAGATACTACAAAACCTTTAAAGGTTGCCTTTTAGTTGCCCCATCGCCACAACCACCATCTTTCTTCACTTTGTATCGTGCAGTTTTACACTTTGGACATTCACTAAGACTTTCATACTCCTTCCTGTACAACACGTAGTCATTAGGGCAAGCATGCATCTTTTTATACTCCATACCTATCGTAGACAGGATTTTCTTGGCCTCATACATATGATTTAGAAGTACATTATCATTTGGAAATATATCACACAACAATTCAAGCAGCAATGTGAAACTATTATCAGTCCACCCACAAGTTTCCTTTAACTTAACAAATGCAATGTTCCTGTCAGTCGTGTGTACTTACTCCCAGGGTATAACGGTATCTCTGCATCACTCCGTAGGCTATCATATTCATGCAATTGCGCAAAAGATTCTACCTCAGCATTGTGAATCATTTTCTCCATTCTATCTTCATTTATGACATCTATAGCTTCCTTCTTATGCGATGGACAATCAATTACTTCCTCACCATGCCATATCCACCTTGTGTATCGAAGATATATTCCATCACAAAGTAGGTTGATAAGTAAAATATTTGCATGTTTATTTTCCCTTATATGATGATTTTATGGACGATATTTGCATTTAATATAATAAATTTGGGTGTGATTGATAAATAAATATTGTTTTTGGAATAAATAGCATTTTTCAAAAAAATAAAATAAAAAAATAAAAAATAAAAAAAAAATAAAAAAGTACTGTAGCAGTCAATAGGTACTGTAGCTGTCAACTTCACTGTAGCAGCCGCCGGGGTACTGTAGCAGAAACTTCCAGAACACTGTAGATGCCGCCGGAACACTGTTGAAGCTTCCAGAACACTGTAGCAGCCGCCAGGGGAATAGTAAAATTACTGTAGCACACGTTTTTTTTTCCCTATAAATAGAGATCAAGGCCAAGCTCAAGGAGGAAGGGAGGAAGAGAAGCAGAGGTTCCTTCTCCGACCGGGAGAGGTCCTTCTCTGACCGGGAAAGATCTTTCTCTGAAATTTCTGAGTTCTTTGTGTCATTTTCTAGATTTAATTTCATGTATTGTATGCCTCCATCTTGGAAGGCTTAGGATTTTATTACTTTTTACATGCCTCCATCTTGGAAGGCTTAGGATTATATTGCATTTTGCATGCCGCCTACATGGAAGGTTTTACCTCCTCAATGGACGGCTAGATTTCTTCATCTTTCATTCTTCTTTTGGTTGTATATTTATGTTTGATATTGTAATATTCAAGTTTATTCAGTATTTCTGAGGATTTCATTCTAGCTTCATATAATGTCAATTTATTTTGGTTTTGTTTTTAATTTCATCATGTGCTAACTTTCATTTTCCTAGGGTGATGATGTAGCTTACTAATGACGGATTGAATCTTAACTTATTAAATCTAGTTTGAATTTCTCCTTCATGATTGAGTTTTAATTATTATTCTTAATGCTTTTGATTGACTGGCCATCTTTTGAATGATTTCAATATGCATGTTGAGACCGGAAGGAGATATATGTGTGTAGACCCTATATTTAAAACCATGACTTGCATATGAAATAGGAATATATTCATATGAGTTGTGTAGTCTTACTGAATTCCATAAATCTTAATGCATAATTAATTGCTTAAATTCATATAGGAATATATTGGATTAGCAATTGATTATAGAATTGCTTGACCTTGGAAGAGGCTGGTAATTAAATTAGGGAAACTCGACTATCAATCATGTGGAATAAATTGGGCTAGAATAGATAAGTGATTCAATCCGGAATTTGTGAAGTGAAATCTAATCCCTAGGGCTTTTTCTCATATTTGCTTTCTTATCATCTGCATTCATATTTAATTGTTTTTCTTTTACTTTATTTCTGCACTCTCAATCACCAATTAATCGATCGACTAAATAGAATTAAAATTACCTATTTTGGTACTTAGTGCTCAATCCTCGTGGGAACGATACTCTATTTACTTCTATATTACTTGATTACGACAGTGTATACTTGCACTATTTAATTGATCATCTGAACTCGTATCATAGGTGATCCCTTATGACATCAATTTCCCATCGACTCTCATTTAAACAATTGACACAACAACAAAAATACTTCCCATTTTTTACTGGAGTATTCCTTTTAGCAAATTCAATAAACTCTTCTACCCCATTCTCATACTCTTCACTAGTTCTCAAAGCATTCATCCAACTACGATCCATTTTTATTATCACTTAAGTCATTCCCAACAACACTCAAGTTCATATCAATTCTAACCAATGGAATTGCCTTTTATCACTGTTTTTAAAAAAAAAAATTGGCAGCATTTCCCCTTAAAAGTAAGACATCACAAAATTTCAATAACAAAACATTTAAGTTTAATTCAAACAAAACAAACTAACTGAAGTAAATCAAGACAATATCAATAATTTAATCCAATAATTTTGCATAATAAGCTTATTAACACCAAATAATTTTGCCTTTACAAGACTGCTATATACAAATCTCCCAATAAAAATTATTTATTGTCATTCTTTGCTTAATTTAAAGAATGACTCTCTTATTTAGGCCTTAGTTTTATTGACAAATCTTATATTTTATACAATTTATTAATTAACATATTTTTTATCTACAAAACTGTGCTATATATACAATATTTTGATTTTTTTCCAAACCAATTTTTAATAATAAGTATAAAAACTAAAAAGAGGGGAACCAGATTATAGCTGCGAATAGTTTGATAAAAAAAACTCCTTTCTATTTCTAAAGGAATATATCATTGACACAGAGGACTCCAACAATAAAAATCATGTTTTTAATTTCAACAATAACAACAGTTAATTACTAATTAATGAACTGTCAAATTAGTAATGATAAAATAAACAAGCATCTTCAAGGAATGAATACATATTCCTCACCATGTTTTTTAAGAATTGTAATTAATGAAAAGGAGCTAGCTTGTTAATATAAGCTTTAATGGGAAGCAAGAAATCACTTTTAGATTATTAAGCATGCTACAATGGTAAGGGAGTTCTGGAATGAAGTAAGTAATACAAAGCATACTGGCAAAAAAAAAAATACAGAGCATAAAATTGGCAAAAAAAAAATACAAAGCATACAAAAATCGTACGAACTAGAATATTTAAAAAAAATATAAACATACAGTGAGAGAGACTGACAGCTGCTAGTGTGAGATCTGGGAGAGGGAGGGAGCATGCCACGGCAGTAAGGGTAGACAGTGAGAGATGAGCATGGCTGATGGTGGTGGTGAAAAGGAGAGGAGGATAGCAGAGGATCAGTGAGAGAGTGCCAGTAAGGGAAAAAGAGAGAGTGACGATGGTGAGGGAGCTATACGATGCTCACGGACGATTATGGTGAGAGAGAGAGGAGGACAGTAATGGAAAAGAAAAAGAGATAGACAGGGAAGCTAGAAAGGGGAATGAAAGAAGGACGGTGACGCACAGGGATGATGCTCACTGATAGGGACGATGGTGGTGAGAGGGAGAGGAGGATGGTGAGTCGGTGACTGAAAGAAAAGAAAAAGACATAGACAGGGACGTGCTGGAATGGGAAATGAAAGAAGTCATGGGTGGTCAAAATAACAAAGTGATCAAACGAAGGAGGACACTGGGAATGGGGAATGAAACAAGGGTCACGGGTGTGGTCAAAATCTGAAAGTGAGGTGTGAAATGAAAAGGTTTAGGAGTCCAAAAACTCTTTTGGGACACCTAAAGTCCTGGTTTAGGCATCCCAAATTGTTTTGAGACACCTAAAGTCAGACCTTAGGCATCCCAAAAAATTTGGGATGCCTAAGGTCTAACTTTCGGCGTCCCAAATTTTTTTGGGACGTCTAAACCCAACTTCTAGAGCTTAAAAAAATTTGGATAATTTAGATTTTGTGCTAGGAAGAACTTTAGGCATCCCAAATTTAAATTTGGTACACATAATCTCAACTTTGGCCGTCCCAACTCAAATTTGGGATGTCTAAAGTTTTCCCTATGTACACATAATTACGAAAATACCACATCCTTCCTTTTTAACTATCCAATTTTAAAAATGGGACATCTTTTGGGGTAGTAATATCCTAATTCTGTAGTAGTGTTGGGGGTTGTTTGGTATGAGGGGAGGGGGATAAATACTTACATACTCTAAGAATACCATGTCATCTAAACTCTGTCCAAAGAAAACATAACAAAACAGATAATTTTAATTATAACCGGTTGATGACTCATCTGAAAAAAAAAACTTATCTTATTTTTAAGAAAAAAAATCTTAATTTGAAATTAAAAAACTAAAGCAAAATTATCAACCAATATTTTTCTTAAAAACAAGATAAAATTTGAATTTTTTCTTGAATGAGTCATAATCCAGCTAGGGTTAAAATGATCCGAGTTGTTATGTTTTTATTGAACAGAGTTCAGAAATGTGGTATTGTTAGAGTATGTAAGTACTTCTCAGGGAGGGGAGGGAAAGTAAATGGAGGGAAAAAATTTTTGTGTTGGATTTAAAAAAAAATTATAGAATTGGGGTTAAAACTTTTTTAATTAATTTTTTACTCATTTATCTTACCTCTTCCCTTTATTAAAATTTTATAACCCCATTTCTCCTATTTTTTAAAATTCAACTCATAAAAATTTTCCCTTTCCTCCCTTTCCCTCTAAATCCCTCATACCAAACAAGCCCTTGGTGGTCTTTTTTCTTTTTTTTTTCTAGCCATTTGGTAGAGCTAAATAATCTATCTACGTACTCCCTATCATTAAAGCAAGACCTAATTAAGGAGTTGATTGATGTTAGTCCTAAATGTAAAACCCATTTCATATTTTTATTTATTTTTTTTCTAAATTAACCTTATTGATATTCCCCTTAACAATAATCAAGTAGGAGCTAGAGGGCAGAAAGGAATTAAGGAAGATGATGATTATGATGTAATATCCCGAATTTTGGACCTAGGACTTTGAAGATAAGCCTATATTAGGCAGACCATGAAGCCCAGTTCGGTAATGAAAGAGGCAAGCTGCACCCAAGAGGGGGGTGAATTGGGTGACGTTATAAATTTTTCGCATGATGGTGATATGAAAAATAGAGTAGATAGAGTAGAGTTGAGAAGATTAGAACATAGAGAGTTATACTGGTTCGGCCTAACAACCAGGCCGAAGTCTAGTCCTCGGAGATCAAGACTTACTGAGATTTTCACTATTCTTCCAAGATTCAATAGACTCTCAGAACGCCACAAAACAACAATTGTCCTTGAAAGGACTACGAGCTGAAATATTCTCTCACTAAGATATTTCTCTCACCCTTACGACAAGTCTTACGTGCAGAAAAATAACCTATGACCTTTCCCACTTGCTTATGTATACAAGACTTATGAGCAGCAACGTTCTCTCCTGCTTACACCACTGTAAGTCTTACGAGCAGCAATGTTCTCTACTGCTTGTATCTTATAAGTCTTATGAGTGGAAGGTTTAACTAGGAATTCTCTCAACTGCTTCTCTCGTAAGGAAATCTACCCTCTCAAGGTCCCAATACCTTGAGATCAAATGAAAATAGAATTTGAATTGTATGAAGACTCTCTTACAAAGTAAATAAATGAACACTAAAGATCAATATGTGTACAGAGAAAATTATGAATAGCAGAGACTCGAGTATATGCTTGTGAATTCTTGTGCTTCGTTGTTCTTAGATCTCTCTGGAACTCTGTATTTATAGATGTTCAGTTTTTTCCCATTTGAGTAATGATCGTTGAGGAGCGGGGCTTGCTACTGTGGAATGCCACACGCATGTTTGAATATTCTGAATGTGGTAGGTACGTACGTGCTTGTAATGATTTTGTCTGCCGTTGTTTGACTTTCTTCGTGTCAGTTTATTTCAAACATTCATCCTCCTGTATCACACTTATAATACATTCAAAATGATGTTAAATAATGATAAGATAAATAAATAACATTAAACCATATTCAGATTTGAACATTGTGAGACTTGGTGTATTTGGTGATCTGGCAGAGTATCACTCGAGCATGGATGGGCTTACTCGAGTGATATTGCAATTTTACTCCTTGATCTTCAGTTTTGGAGTTTGTGCTCGCATAGGATTTCAGAGAGACAAAATTCTCACTCGCGAGTGATGTGGGGCCTCACTCTAGCACAACTCCTTCTGCTCGAGTGGCCTTGCATTTTGCACTGGGAGTTTCTTCTCTGGACAGCACTCGCATATCATTTTAGCAAGAGTGAGATTTTGTACTCGTAGGTGATGTGGGCCCTCACTCGAGCACACATACTCCTGCTCGAGTGAGAAGAATATTCTCAAGTAATATACCCTTAATACCAACACTCGCATCAGAATTTGAGAGGGATAGATTTTTCACTCGCGAGTGCTGATGTGTCACTCGAGCATATGAAGCTATGCTCGAGCATACTTGTGTTTCTCTGATCTATTAAGATCTCATGTTTTGATGATAACAAAAGAATGGTTTGAAAAGGAAATGATTAATAAACAAGCTTGAACAAAGTAATGACAGGAACAAGCATTACTTGAAGTAAGCATTGGAGTAATGAAGATTGGCCAAGAGAAAATGCTGAGGAACTTGATCAGAAGCACATTTTCTAATGCATTACTCGAGGAGCTACTCGAGTAATGAGATAAAACTTGAAGTAATCAGAGACAACTTCCAGTAACCTGCCAACATTACTCGAGGAGCTACTCGAGTAATAGTGTAAGTATTTTTAAGTTGCTCTCGGCCTGCCAATGTTACTCGAGGCGCTACTCGAGTAAACATGTGGAAAACTTCCAGTTGCCTTCAGGTTTCCAAAGATACTCGAGGAGCTACTCGAGTAACCCTGTTTCTGAAAAATGATGCTCTCGGCATTTTGTACCACTGCAACATTTACTCGAGTAGGTACTCGAGTAACGCACTACAGTAAGTGAAAAACTTGAAGGTAGTATCCGATTAACTTGATATATCTTTAACTCATTTCCTCGAGTCCTTACTCTGATATGCAAGTATTCAATAATCTATTTTAAGTGGATTCCTCGAGTAGGTACCAGAGTATGAAGAGATAATTTCAAGGAAAACCTCAAGTCATTACCCGAGTAAGTCAAGCACAAAAGGTACAGTTACTCGAGGTGGTACCCGAGTAACCTATGCAAAAATGAGTGCATTACTCGAGTCAGTACCCGAGTAATGAGGTAAGTGCTCTCGGCATCTAAATCCTGCAACATTACTGGAGTAAAGCATCGAGTAACCAAAAGTTTTATAAAGGTTTACTCGAGTTGGTACCCGAGTAACTCATAAAGTTGTGAGTGCATTACTCGATTAGGTACCCGAGTAAATAACTATTTCCAAAGGTTTGAAATTTAGTTTACTCCATGCACTACCCGAGTAATCTTGTATTTATTGATTGACTTCCAGTTTAACAAAGATTTCTCGATGATACTCGAGTAGGTACTCGAGTAACCTTCAAGGGATACTCGAGGAGCTACTCGAGTAAGCATACCCAGAATTTTAGAAATCATTCGAAGTTCATTGTTTTGTTTCCTATATGATTAATATTTCATTGTATTAGTATTATTAGTCTATTTACAGAGAAACAAGGAAGGAAACTTGTCAAGTGAGAGAAGTCAAATGAAACGTTCAAATGCCAACCACCGCCAACGGATATTTTTCAAAAACTAGAAAAGTCAATAGTGGCTGCGTACTCTCCAACGGACGAAAGAAAATGTTCCAACGGTCTTCACCATCATATCTATATATATGAGAACATCCAAACAGAGAAAGAAGAACAAGCACACACACAAACGAATTATTAAGTTCATTTCTCTGTTTTCACATTGTATTGCATTTCTATGCTTCAGTGATTCTCATTCACTCTGTAAGAGAGATATTTCATTCAAACTCAATATTTGTTATTGAGATTACTTAAGGTTGTGGAACCTTGAGTTGGGATTGGATTACAACTTGTAAGGGGGAGCGAGTGTCCAGGTGTAGGAACTTGCTTGTACTGAGGTGCCAAGAACCCACTGAATCTTGGAAGTTATAGTGAAACTCTCAGAGAAGCTCTGAGGACTGAACGTAGGTCAAAGTGGTTGTGACCGAACCAGTATAACTCCCGGTGCACACTTCGGTGATATTTCTCCTTACTCATTACTGTTTTAATTCCTCTGCTAAAGTTTTATATTTCCGACGAAATTTTAGTTTCACCCAATTCACCCCCCTCTTGGGTGAAACGCTTGTTCTAACATTTGGTATCAGAGCGTAGGTCTTCTTGTTAAGGTTTAACAGCCTAAGAAGGATCCAATGGCAAGCATGGGTGAAGGAATTCTACCCGACGGAGCATCCATCACTGGACCCCCTGGTTTCAATAGAGAACATTTCTCCTTCTGGAAAGCCAAGTTCAGAGTGTTCGTGATGGCTACTGAATATGGGCTATGGGATGTAATTGAGAGTGGAAACTACCAACCTACAAAGATTGTAGATTCTCAGAAAATTCCAAAGACACCAGCGGAATATGATGAGAATGACAAGAAACTTATCACTCTCAACAGTAAAGCAATTCTGATGTTACAAAACGCTTTGAGTCAAAGTGAATATTTCAGAATTTGCACACTCCCAACAGCAAAGTAAATGTAAGAAGCTCTGGAAATAGCTCATGAGGGAACTTCGGGAATAAAGGAGAATCGAATCAACACCTTGGTCACTGAATTTGATTTGCTTCGAATGAAATCAGGTGAGTCGATTTCTGAATTCGAACTTAGATATACTCATCTTGTTAACCAACTTGCAGCTCTTGGGAAAGTCTATGATCAGCACACCCAAGTACGAAAGATTTTAAATATTCTTTCTAAAGAGTGGGAAGCCAAAGTCACTGTGATAGAAGAAGCAAAATGAGAGTCAATGAGATCAGTTGCTTCTCTATTTGGAAGTCTTTCTGAATATGAGAGCAAACTAAAGTTCAAACGAGAACTAGATGACATTGGTGACAAGAAAAAGAAAGGTCTTGCACTAAAGATAAACGAAGAGAATCAAGATATGGACGAGGAGTTTGACGATGATGAAATGGGCCTAATCATAAAACAATTCAGAAAGTTTTACAAGAAAGGACAAGGATTCAAACACTTTAAAAAAGGTGGAACTAGCAGCAAAGATCATATCATTTGCTACGAATGTGGAAAACCAGGACATATCAAATCAGAATGTCCAGAACTGAATCAAAAAGGCAAAGAAAAGAGAAAAGGCAAATTCTTCAATAAGAAGAAGGCTTTTGTATCTGCTATATGGGGTGATAGCTCTTCTGACGAAGAAAGTGATGAGGAAGAAGTAGCTAACATATGTCTTGTTGCTCAAGAAGAAACCGAAGAAGAGGTAAATTATTCTGAACCTACCTATGATGAATTACTTTCCGAATATAATGCTTTACATTCTGAATTCATCAAAGTAGTTAAAGAATTAGTGGTTTTCAAAAAGAAAAACAAAGCTCTTGAACTTAAAATTAAGGAACATTTAGAAAAGAATTGTGAAAACTGTTCTTCGTTGAAAAAGAAAAACAATGATCTCACAAAAACTCTTGAAAAATTTACACAAGGAAGTGAGATGCTAAATGTTATTTTAAAAGCTCAACGATTTGTAAATGATCGATCTGGAATTGGATATGATCCAAAATCAGATAGAAGAAAAGGTAGAAAGAAAGAAGGAGGTAAGTCTTACTTGAATTATTTCCAACATTCTGTGCATACATCAAATCCTTTTGCATTTTGTAATTATTGTAATAGAAAAGGACATTATACCTCTTCATGCATTCATAAGAAGAAAGGAACAATAGGAACCTACAAATGGGTACCTAAAGGTTCATATATACAGAAAATTATTTGTACTAACCCAAAAGGACCCAAAAAGATGTGGGTACCTAAGACTTAGTCATTTGATTGCAGGTATGTCTCAAAGCATCCAAAAATAGCAAGTGGTACATAGATAGTGGATGCTCTAGACATATGACCGGAGATTTCGAAAGTTTTACCACATTACAACCTAAGGAAGGTGGAAAGGTAAAATTTGGAGGATATCAATCCGGAAGAATAGCAGGAATTGGTGAAATCAAAAATGACAAAGGAATACAAGTCAAAGATGTATATTATGTTGAAGGCTTGTGTCACAATTTGCTGAGTGTAAGTCAAAGTGCAGATAAAAACAACTGGGTAATATTTGACTTAGAAGAATGTTTAATCATCAACAAAAATGACTTACAACTTGATAAGAAGAATATCAAGGCTAAGCTCAGAGCAAAAAGGGAAGGTAACTGCTATACTCTAGATATTAGTAGAAATGAATCTGAAAATTGTTTTCTGAGTAATGCAGATGAAAGTTGGTTATGGCATAAGAGATTGGCTCATGTCAATATGCATCAACTAGGAAAATTACTCAAAAAGGATCTAGTTCTTGGATTACCCAAAGTTAATTTCAAAAATGACTTGATTTGTGATGCATGTCAAAAGGGTAAACAAACTAAATCATCTTTCAAATTGAAAAATGAGATTTCAACAAATAGACCATTACAATTACTTCATATGGATTTAGTTGGTCCAGCAAGAGTAAAGATTCTTGGTGGTAATCTTTATTCATTGGTAATTGTTGATGATTTCTCTAGATTTACATGGGTTATTTTTCTATCATCAAAAGATGAAACCTTTGAAGAATTTATTGTGTTTGCTAAGAAAGTGCAAAATGAGAAAGGTATGTCCATTGCAGGTATTAGGACTGATCATGGTGGAGAATTTGAAAATCAAGCCTTTGAAGAGTATTGTGATACTAATGGCATTGATCACAATTTCTCTGCTCCAAGGACACCTCAACAAAATGGAGTTGTGGAACGCAAGAATAGAGTGCTCACAGAGATGGCTAGAGCAATGTTGAATGAAAAGAACGTGTCTCAAGTGTTTTGGGCTGATGCTATGAGTACAGCATGCTATGTTTCAAATAGAGCTTATATCAAAACAAAACTTGGAAAGACACCATACGAACTATACAAAGGAAGAAAGCCAAACATCGCTCATCTTCACATCTTTGGTTGTAAGTGTTTTATTCATAATAATGGTAAAGATAACTTAGGAAAATTTGATTCTAAAACTGATGAAGGAATTTTCCTAGGATATTCTAACCGAAGTAAAGCATAAAGAATTTTCAATAAAAGAACCTGTGTTGTTGAAGAATCAATTCATGTTGTATTTGATGAATTTGAATCCTCTGACAAAACCAATGATGAAGAACAGGAAGTTGTTTTAAATCAAGAGAATGATCAATCTATTTCTAAATTTCTTATTCCAGAGGTTGATGAAACCAAAGAAGAAAAGCAATCCCTAGGACAACCTAGAGCTTGGAAATACAACAAAAGTCATCCCTTAGATCAAGTTATAGGAGATGTGAATGAAGGGATCAAAACTAGAAATAGAATTTTCAATGAAGTAAGTTTTTCTGCATTCATTTCTGAGATTGAACCTTCTAACATTGATGAAGCCCTATTAGACAATGATTGGGTTATAGCAATGCAAGAAGAGCTAAATCAATTTGAGAGAAATCAAGTTTGGGATTTGGTGCCCCGACCCAAAGATCATCCGATCATTGGTACTAAATGGGTATTCAAGAACAAACTCGATGAATCTGCAATTATTGTCAGAAACAAGGCAAGATTGGTGGCCAAAGGCTATAATCAGGAAGAAGGGATTGATTATGAGGAAACGTATGCTCCAGTGGCTAGATTGGAAGCTATACGTGTACTCTTAGCCTTTGCTTGCATCAAAGGATTCAAACTCTATCAAATGGATGTCAAAAGTGCTTTTCTAAATGGTTACATCATGGAAGAAGTATATGTAGAACAACCTCCAGGTTTTGAGGATGTTACTAAACCTGACCATGTTTTTAAACTTAAAAAGGCTTTATATGGTTTAAAACAAGCTCCTAGAGCCTGGTATGAAAGGCTCAGTAAGTTTCTCATTGATCAGGGTTTTGTATGGGGAAAAGTTGATACAACACTATTTATAAAACAAAAACACAATGACATTTTAATTGTACAAATATATGTTGATGATATTGTTTTCGGTGCTACTAATGAATCTCTGTGTAAGGAATTTTCTGAGATAATGCAGGGAGAATTTGAAATGTCAATGATGGGAGAATTGAATTTCTTTCTTGGTTTGCAAATCAAACAAAGAAAGAATGGAATATTCATATCTCAAACAAAGTATTTAAAAGAGTTATTGAAGAAGTATGGAATGGATGAAGCAAATGGCACTGACACGCCTATGAGTTCAACTACGTTGCTTGATGCTGACGTCAAAGGAAAAGACTACAACATAACAAGATATAGAGGAATGATTGGATCATTACTCTATCTCACGGCAAGTAGACCGGACATCCAATTTAGTGTTGGCATATGTGCAAGATATCAATCGGCACCAAAAGAATCACATGTTGAAACGGTCAAACGGATTTTTAGATATCTTGCTGACATACCCGAATTAGGTCTATGGTATCCTAAAGGAAGAAGTGAATATCTTGTTGCATATTCATATTCTGATCATGGAGGATACAAGACAGACAGAAAGAGCACCAGCGAACAAGGACAATTTCTTGGATGATCTCTTGTTTCATGGTTTAGCAAGAAACAAAATACTGTGTCTCTTTCGTCAACGGAAGCCGAATACGTTGCAGTCTCAAGTTGTTGTGCACAAGTAATACGGTTAAAACAACAACTACAAGATCTTGGTATTTATCTCAAAGAAATACCAATCTATTGTGATAATACAAGTACAATAAGCTTGGCCAAGAATCCAGTTCAACATTCTAGAACCAAGCATATTGATGTCAGACATCATTTCATCAGAGACCATGTCCAAAAGAAAGATGTAAAAGTGATATTCATCCCTACTCATCTTCAACTAGCTGATATTTTTACAAAACCCCTTGCAAAAGATCAATTTCTTTACATTAGAAGAGAATTGGGAATGGTAAATCCCAATGAGTTATAAGTTATTTCAGCCTTTTATAATATTAGATGAAGTCACTTAATGATGTTTTAATGATTACTAACTTAAGCATCGGAGTATATAGAAATTTGTTTTGCAGGAAGGTTGAAACTCTGTTTTGTGAAACAAAAACAGAGGTGATCAGAGGACACCTTTACTGGAGTACCAACTTGAAGTAATGTGTGACAGAAAAACAATACCCGAGGAACAACTTGAAGTAAAGAAGCACTTTACTTGAGTATGTACTCGAGTAATGGACTTCAAAACTGGAAGTAACGGATCAAGTTACTTGATTTTCAAACATAACGGTTCAGTTTTCAAAGAAATGAAGAGTCAGAAGTTGAAAAACTGTTTACCCGAGGCAGGCCTCGAGTAAACTTGAAGCTTACCCGAGGAAGACCTCGAGTAATGTCGGAGTCCAAATTCTCAAACTATTGATTAATGACTCAAATCTGACCCAAATGGATTATAAATGATCGAGGGAACATCCATGGATAATTACAATATTATTCATGCCAGGTACTCAATTTAAATGAATTATTTTAGAATTTTTCTGCATGAACACCCGAGGAAGGCCTCGAGTAAAGATGAAGTTTACTCGAGTAAGGCCTCGAGTAACGTCGGGTTCTAGGTCTTTATCTGTCGCAAACTCAGTCATTTCCACAAAATCTCGTTGAGTAAATCACTATTTCCTCTCACAAAAATTTTTCTCAAGTGATTCCTTGATCCATTTCGGTCAAAACCCAAGAGATTTCGGTCCCAGAAACTCTCTATTTCTTTCAGATTCTCTGTGCCCTAACCTGTGACAGTTTTCATTTTTTTTCTGAGCTTTTCGTTTTTCAATCTTTCTGAAAAATGAGAACCAAAAACCTTACTCCCTTAGATTCCTCTGAGTCCCAACATCATTCTGATCCTCTTTCTTCTCCTCCCAAAAAGAGAAGAAAGTTAACCCCGAGACCAAAAGCTAAAATCCCTCTTCAACCTCAATCACAACCGAAAGCCAAAGGTATTGTGATTAAAGAGCCCATTGTTACAAGGGCTCAATCTAAAAACAGCATTTCATCTGGAAAAGGAAAGAGTACCAAATCTCCCTCACCTCCTCCCTCGGATTCCTCTACACCTTCTTTCATACCTAAGCCACTCAAAAAGCCAAAGTATGACAAGAAAGTGGCTAGTGCTATGGCTGGAATCATTGACCAAATGAAGAAGGGACAATCTTCTAAGAAGATCAAAGAAGCAGAGATTACCAATCCACCAAAGGGGTTCAATGTCAACAAATTGGAGGAATCTCCTAAGTATCGGATCCAATTCTCCAGAAGAAAAGTATGCAAGACACACTATGTTGATCTGAAGTTACTTCAAGAGGTAGTGAAGTATGACCTAAGTTCTTATTTAGATCCCTTTATGCCTTGGCTATCTATTAGATTACTATTCTGCACTAAAGTAATCACCCTTTTTTATTGCAACTTAGAGATCATAGATGAGCCTGACCGAACCTCACTTGAGGAAGAGATGACCACATCTGTGAGAGGCCAAAAGATTCTAATTTCACCATCTAGAATTAACCTGTGGTTAGGAATTGAGAATCCCCCAGATGATATATATTCTGAACTTGAGCCAAACCAAATTTTCACTATTCTCAAACCCGGTGAGCTAGTTGGCCCCCTAAATTTCAAGCCCAGTGATATGTGCGATCATCATAAGGTCCTTTGGTACATATACTCTAGGTCCCTAGTAAACAAAGCCAACAATTACACCCACTTCTCCGATAGGGACTTTAGGTGGTTTGCTTCACTGCTTCTGAAGGAACAGAAGGATCTGGGAGAATATATTTTCTCGGAGATGAAAAGGTACAAGGTGGATGGAAAGGCTACAACTCCAATGCCATACCCTCAGATTGTGTCTCTAATCCTGAAAGAGAACAAAATATGGTACTTGGATAGCAAGGAGCCAATTGAGAGGTTGACCCCGGTTGGAAGGAACCAGATAGGAAAATTGAACATCGATATCCCTCTCAAAGGTTCGTTGGAGTCTGGGTCCAAGAAGAAGAGGAAGACCACTGAGGCAGAGACCAGTAAGTTGGATGACACTCAGTCATCGGCTCTAGCTGCTACTACATCATCGCCATCCTTCCTCAATGCCACTCTTCAGCACTTCATGGAGAACATGCTCAGAGGTTTCCATGTGGATATCACCAATACAAACGCCGAGTTGATTACCAACATTAACTTCAAGATGGGGGAGTTGGTTGAGAAAATCGACAAGAGGCATGAGGAATTGGTTGAGAGAATGGACAGAAGGCATGAGGAGTTGCTAGCAGAGCAACGTGCCCAGGGTGAGACTCTGATATGCAAGTATTCAATAATTTATTTTAAGTGGATTCCTCGAGTAGGTACCAGAGTATGAAGAGATAATTTCAAGGAAAACCTCAAGTCATTACCCGGGTAAGTCAAGCACAAAAGGTACAGTTACTCGAGGTGGTACCCGAGTAACCTATGCAAAAATGAGTGCATTACTCGAGTCAGTACCCGAGTAATGAGGTAAGTGCTCTCGGCATCTAAATCCTGCAACATTACTGGAGTAAAGCATCGAGTAACCAAAAGTTTTATAAAGGTTTACTCGAGTTGGTATCCGAGTAACTCATAAAGTTGTGAGTGCATTACTCGATTAGGTACCCGAGTAAATAACTATTTCCAAAGGTTTGAAATTTAGTTTACTCCATGCACTACCCGAGTAATCTTGTATTTATTGATTGACTTCCAGTTTGACAAAGATTTCTCGATGATACTCGAGTAGGTACTCGAGTAACCTTCAAGGGATACTCGAGGAGCTACTCGAGCAAGCATACCCAGAATTTTAGAAATCATTCGAAGTTCATTGTTTTGTTTCCTATATGATTAATATTTCATTGTATTAGTATTATTAGTCTATTTACAGAGAAACAAGGAAGGAAACTTGTCAAGTGAGAGAAGTCAAATGAAACGTTCAAATGCCAACCACCGCCAACGGATATTTTTCAAAAACTAGAAAAGTCAATAGTGGCTGCGTACTCTCCAACGGACGAAAGAAAATGTTCCAACGGTCTTCACCATCATATCTATATATATGAGAACATCCAAACAGAGAAAGAAGAACAAGCACACACACAAACGAATTGTTAAGTTCATTTCTCTGTTTTCACATTGTATTGCATTTCTATGCTTCAGTGATTCTCATTCACTCTGTAAGAGAGATATTTCATTCAAACTCAATATTTGTTATTGAGATTACTTAAGGTTGTGGAACCTTGAGTTGGGATTGGATTACAACTTGTAAGGGGGAGCGAGTGTCCAGGTGTAGGAACTTGCTTGTACTAAGGTGCCAAGAACCCACTGATCTTGGAAGTTATAGTGAAACTCTCAGAGAAGCTCTGAGGACTGGACGTAGGTCAAAGTGGTTGTGACCGAACCAGTATAACTCCCGGTACACACTTCGGTGATATTTCTCCTTACTCATTACTGTTTTAATTCCTCTGCTAAAGTTTTATATTTCCGACGAAATTTTAGTTTCACCCAATTCACCCCCCCTCTTGGGTGAAACGCTTGTTCTAACATGATCTTCATGACTCTCAGCCAAGCACTCGCATACCTTCACTTGCTAGTGCTCGAGTACAGGACACTCATTCTTGAGCATTGATTTCTCTGCTCGAGTGCATCAAGCAAGAATGACAAAACTTGCTCTCGGCGAAGCACTCGCAGACTCTCACTCGCATGTGCTTGAGTGAGAAAGGCTCCTCTACTCGAGTGCTATCTCCAGTGCTCGAGTGAATCAGTAAAAATGACAGTAGCATGCTTCTCGGGCAAACACTTTCTAGCTATCACGCACCTACTCGTGCACAGAAGGGTTCCATGCTCGAGTGCTAGACTCATGCTCGAGCACACCAGTTTATTTTGACAGCAGACACCACATAACATTGTTATATGCATTTGGTAACTTTGTAAACATTTCATAAACTTATAAAAGCATGATTTGTACACAATTGACTTTTGTTATCATCAAAACTTGGGATCTAACATTCTCCCCCTTTTTGATGATGACAAAACCTTTGTGATGTAAGTCAAGGAAAATTGATGAAGATGAAAATTTTTTTTGAAGTACAATATCAATGTTTCCAAATGCATATCAAGTTTTAGGTTCAAGTTCATGTTTCCCTGCAACACTTCCTCAGGACACTTAACAACCAAGATAAGCATAGTATAAAACAGTAAAACTTGAATCATAGAATTAGTCATTAACAATAAAATTGATTAATAAACTTGATAACATAATAACATAAAAATCATGAACTATCCATAAACCCCGTATACAACCATGATAACATCAAAACCTACCCCATACACCCAATACATCCCAGGATAGCTCAGATCAGAAAACCATCACACATCCTTCTCCCCAGTTTTGTCAACATCAGAAGGGGCCTGAGGAAAAGTGATATCAGAAGATGGGACAAAGGGTACCATGGCAGTGGAAGGGTCAATTTGCATATCAGGAGATGATGGCTATGGTAT
Source organism: Inga laurina (assembly GCA_963855925.1). Taxonomy (NCBI): domain Eukaryota; kingdom Viridiplantae; phylum Streptophyta; class Magnoliopsida; order Fabales; family Fabaceae; genus Inga; species Inga laurina. Next base: position 17,272,369 of record OY979701.1, on the reverse strand, counting down.
AGAGGCTGAGGGTGGTAATGAAGGCGACCGATCATAGGTGATATCAACATTAGAATCTGGATCGGTGAAGAGAACATGTGTCTGTGGATGAGGAGTTGAGGTTGAAGCAGGAGTGGTCTCAGGAGGCACTTTAGAGGGTGCAGGTGGAAAACGAGAATGTAAGAAGATCTCCATATCAGTTATCCTCTGTGACATCTCATCTTGAGTCTTAAACATCAAATCAAAGTTGGTATTGGCCTTATCCACCAACTGGATGACCTGTGACTCTATCTTTTCCACAAGTTTCTCATACTCAGTCACTAATTCCTTCTTCAAGCTAGACACGGCTTGATTGATTGCTTCAGTCAGATGGTTGGAAAGTGAAGCATTAAGGAAAGAAGGAGGAGGAATATGACCTTGAGCAGATGACTGGGCCTCATCACCTCTTGATGGAGTGGCTTCCCTCTAGGATGTGGCTTTAGTTTGACTCACTGGAAGATTGATACCCTTATGAGTAAGCTGAGTCTTACCAAACCTTGAAATGAGCACCCTCTCAGTTCCTTCCAAATACCATACCTTGTTTTTCATTAGAATGAAGGATACAAGCTGAGGATATGGTATGGTCGCGGATTTTGATGAAGAAAATCGAAATCTTCTCATCTCATTGAAAATAATCTCCCCCACATTCCTTTGTTGCCGGCTAGGAAAGAGGCCAACATATAATAATCCTTTTGAGCAAAATGGGTAAAGCTTTTGGACTTATTGACTATGTTCTGGGAATATATATAGTGAAGGACTCTGTGAGAGTCATGCATATCAATAGGTTTAAAATTGAGAGGGCCTATTGGGTCTTTTGGTCTCAAAATCCAGAAGACTTCATTGGCTGAGAAAGAAGGTGGATCAGGGGGAGGTGCAACATATCCAAATAAGTCATTTATGATCTTAGCAAATATCATAATAAATTTTCCTCTAACAGTAGTAGACACTGCTTCCTCAATCAATTCACCAGATCTAGACATAATGTTATGGGTCTTCATGTTGCAATAAAAGGTTTTCACGACAGTGGGTGAATATGGCATATGGATATTTAGCCAGGGAGCATAGTATTAAAGATAAGGATATAAATCCAAATGGCAATTCTTCTTCAAATAATCTAAATCCACATACACAATTGGACAGAAATGCCTATGAGTAAACTCATCATCAAATACCTTCTGAGATAATGCCTTTAGTTACTCAATAATGAATCCCTCAGGAGGACTGGTAATGTGATCATCCACTGGTGCTTGTGAGGCAGAAGGTGCTCCTGAAGCAGTGGCACTGGATTGCCCAACATGGTGTGAACTTGAAATACCGGCTTGAGAAGCAATCTTTCCAATTATCTTAACAAGTTTGGATTTCTCTATTGCTTCTCGGAGTTTCCTGTTGAATGAATTATCAGAGGAAGAAGATGATTGTTGAGGTTGCTCAGTTTCCTTTTTCTTCCCTCTTCCTTGAACCTCTTTGGATTGAGACCAAGTAACTATAGGTTCCTTGACCACCACACCCTTTGGTTACTTTTGAGGAGGTTGAACCTTCTTTGCTATTTGAGGCTTAGGGTGAGGTTTCTTAGCCGGAGTCCTCTTTTTGGTTTTGAGTTTAGGAGGAGCTAAAGGTGAGGAAGTCATTTTAGGAGATGGAGGAGTTGGTTCTGGGGTAGCAGAGGCACTAGCAGCGGAATGAGTTGGAGAGGGAGAGTGAGATCTTTGAGGAATGGAAGGTATTTTAGTTCTTGCCATTGATGAACAAGAAGTAGAAGAGGCAAGACTCACAGAGGTTTTTGGAAATACAGAAAGCAATTAGGGCACTGAATGAGAGAAGCAGAAGGATAAAATTCACCTTTTATAGAAGATTGGAGAGTTGTAACGGTGATTTAAAGCAAATGGACACGATTGATTGAAGAGAAATGTTGGAGGTGAAGAGTTGTGACCTTCAAGTGATGAGACACCTCAAGTGAGAGCAGGAAGTACGACGATCTGAGCTATCGCGTATCTGATATAAGTGGTAGTGCTCGAGCATAAACCCTTGTGCTCGAGTGATGTTCATACTGTGCTCGAGTGTGTTCATTCTGTGCTCGAGTGATAAACTGGAAATTTCGATAAAACATGCAAAAGCGTACCTGGATTATAGATTTATTGATAAGTTTTGCACCTTTGTACCCAAATCCTCCAAAATCATTTGAGTAACCATGCTTTGGATAGGTTCTGGAAAGAAACTCATTCTTTCTACTCGAGCACACACTCTTCACTTCAAGCATGTTCATATCATGCTCGAGTGAGAGTCCTTCATGCCCGAGTGAACTCAATTTTCACTGTTGCTTTTGAGATAGTCTCTTGGTATTCTTATCTCCTCTGTTAACCTCTGTTTTACATATCAAGAAACAAAGTATTTTTAATGGTGCTGTGCTCGAGCAGAGCTAACGTGCTTGAGTGATGTAGCTTATCACTCGAGTGACACCCTCTGTGCTCGAGTGACAGACCTGCAAAATGATTTTTAATGCTCCGATGCCAAAGTCAGTATAGTTATCATAAAAAAACACATTTAATTAAGATATTTAACAAGAAAACTTACAACTCATTGGGATTAACCATCCCTAATTCTCTTCTAATATATAGGAATTGATCTTTTGCTATTGGCTTTGTGAAAATATCCGCAAGTTGAAGATAAGTTGGTGTGAATTCCACTTTGACATCCTTCTTTTGAACATGATCTTGAATGAAGTGATGTCAAATGTCTATGTGTTTAGTCCTTGAATGTTGTACAGGATTCTTGGCCAAGCTTATAGTGCTAGTGTTGTCACAATAAATTGGAATCTCATTTAAGTATATCCTCAAATCTTGAAGTTGTTGTTTCAACCATAATACTTGAGAACAACAATTTGCTACAGCTATATATTCAGCTACAGTCGAGGATAATGAAACTGTGTCCTGCTTCTTGCTAAACCATGATACTAGAGAGCCTCCAAGAAATTGACATTGACCACTGGTACTCTTTCTGTCAGTTTTATATCCTCCGCGATCTGAATCTGAATATCTTATTAAATACTCGTTCCCTTTTCTCGGATACCAAAGACCAAGTTTTGAAGTGTCTCCTAGATATTTGAAGATTCTTTTTACTGTCTCTGCATGTGATACCTTAGGAGCGGATTGATACCTTGCACACATTCCCATGCTTAACTGAATATCTAGCCTGCTTGCTGTAAGATAGAGTAATGAACCAATCATTCCTCTATACTTAGTGATGTTGAAGCTAGGACCTTTTACATCAGCATCCAACAATGTTGTAGAACTCATTGGAGTATCAGCTCTATTAGCATTATCTAATCCATATTTCTTCAACAACTCTTTCAAATACTTTGTTTGAGATACAAATATACCATTCTTCTTTTGTTTGATTTGAAGTCCAAGAAAGAAGTTCAATTCTCCCATCATGGACATTTCAAACTCTCCCTGCATAATCTTAGAGAATTCTTGACACATAGATTTGTTAGTAGCACTGAAAATAATATCATCAATATAAATTTGAACAATTAGAATATCATTTTTGTTATGTTTGATGAAAAGAGTTGTATCTACTTTACCTCTGAAAAAACTTTGATCAAGAAGAAATTTGCTTAGTCTTTATACCAAGCTCTAGGTACTTGTTTCAAACCATATATTGCTTTCTTAAGTTTGAAAACATGATCAGGCTTTGTTTCATCTTCAAAACCAGGAGGCTGTTCTACATATACTTCTTCCATAATATAACCATTTAGAAAAGCACTCTTTACATCCATTTGATAAAGTTTAAAACCTTTAATGCAAGCAAAGGCTAGGAGTACTCGTATTGCTTCCAATCTTGCCACTGGAGCATATGTTTCCTCATAATCAATACCTTCTTCTTGATTATAGCCTTTGGCTACCAATCTTGCTTTGTATCTCACAATGATTGCTGATTCATCAAGTTTGTTTTTGAAAACCCATTTGGTCCCTATAACCATATGATCTTTAGGTCGAGGAACCAAATCCCAAACTTGATTTCTTTGAAATTGATTTAGTTCTTCTTGCATAGCAATCACCCAATCATTGTCAGATAAGGCTTCTTCTATATTAGAAGGTTTAATTTCAGAAATAAAAGCAGAGAAAGTTACCTCATTGAGGATTCTATTTCTGGTTTTGACACCTTCATGAATATCTCCTATAACTTGATCAATTGGATGATCTTTCATATGTCTCCATGCTTTTGGTTGAGCATGATCATGGACATCTAAATTTTGAAAATCATTTGTTTCAAAGTCATCTTATTTTGAAATAGATTTGTTTTTCTTTATTAAATCCATTTCTTCTTCATCAATATGTTTTGTCTGAGATTCAAGTTCATCAAACACAACATGAATAGATTCTTCTACTGTACATGTTCTTTTATTGAAAACTATAAGCTTTACTTCTATTAGAATATCTTAGAAATAAACCTTCATCAGACTTTGAATCAAATTTACCTAAGTTTTCTTTACCGTTGTTGTGAATAAAACACTTACACCCGAAGATATATAGATGAGCAAGATTTGGCTTTCTTCCCTTGTAGAGTTCATATGGCGTCTTTCCAAGTGATTTGCGAATATATGCTCGATTTGAGATGTAGCATGCAGTACTCATTGCATCTGCCCAGGACACTTGTGACATTTCGTTTTCATTAAGTATTGCTCTCACCATTTCTGTAAGGACTTTGTTCTTTCTTTCCACTACTCCATTTTGTTGGGGCATTCTAGGAGCGGAGAAGTTATGATCTATTCCTTCATTGTTGCAGTAGTCTTCAAATAGTTGATTATCAAATTCTCCTCCGTGGTCTGTTCTAATAGAAACAATAGAAATACCTTTCTCATTTTGAACCTTTTTAGCAAACATAATAAATTCAGCAAATGTTTCATCTTTTGAAGCAATAAATATAGTCCATGCAAATCTTGTAAAATCATCGACAATTACTAGAGTATATAAATTTCTTCCAAAACTTTTTACTCTAGCTGGTCCTACCAAATCCATATGAAGTAATTGTAAAGTTTTAGAAGTAGAAATCTCATACTTAGTTTTAAAAGAGGATTTAGTTTGTTTGCCTTTTTGACATGCTTCACAAATCATATTATCTTTGAATTTGAGTTTGGGAAGACCAACAACTAAATCTTTTCTAATCAGTTTGTCAAGTTGATTCATATTGACATGAGCCAAACGCTTATGCCATAACCAGCTCTCCTCTGATCGACTAAGAAAACAATTTTCAGAAGAATTTGAATTTAAATCAATAGTATAACAATTACCATCCCTTTGAGCTCGAATCTTTGCCTTGATAGATTCTTTGTTTAGTGGCAAATCTTTCTTGTTTACTATCAAGCATTCTTTTGAGTCAAAAATCACCCAGTTATCTTTGTCAGTGCTTTGACTTATGCTTAGGAGGTTGTGGCATAATCCTTCAACATAATATACTTTGTTGATTTGAACACCATCGGATTTTCCCACTTCACCAATTCCAGCAATACATCCAGATTGATTACCTCCAAATGTTACCTTCCTCCTTCTCTGGTTTCCAGCATGGTGAACTTATTTTTGTCACCAGTCATGTGTCTCTAACATCCACTATCAATATACCATTTGTTTGCTCGAGATGCTTTGAGACATACCTAGAATAAGGTGATCAAGTTTTAGGTACCCACACTTTCTTGGGTCCTTTGTGGTTAGTATGTGATGTATGTGTCCCTTTCGGAACCCATTTATATGTTCCAATAACTTGTCCCTTTTTGAAATAACATGATGAAGTATAATGTCCTTTCCTGTTACAATAACTACATGATGCAAAGGGATTTGATGTATGCACAGGATTCCTAAAATATTTAAGATACGTTCTACTACTATTCTTCTTATATCCTTTATTCTTATCATTAGCAGATCTATATCCAATTCCAGATTTATCAAATGAAACTTTCTGAGAATTTAAAATAACCTTAAGAGTTTCACTTCCCTTAGTAAATTTTTCAACAATTTTTGTTAAATCACTTATTTTCTTATCTTTCTCCTTACACATTTCACACGATGATATGACAGAATTTTCTAATTTTTTTACTTTCTTCTTATAGCTAACCATTTCTTAAGCTACTTTGATGAATTTTGTATGCAATGCATTATATTCAGATAACAATTCATCATAAGTAGGTTCAGAATCACTTACCTCAGAATCTGATTCTTCTTCCTTGGCTACCAAGCACAGATTTGCTACTTCGTCATTGTCACTTTCTTCGTCTGACGAACTATCACCCCAGATAGATGATATATATGCTTTCTTTTTCTGCTTCTTTTTGTCTTTGTTTCTAAAGCATTCGGATTTGATGTGTCCAGGTTTCCCACATTCATAGCATACTATCTGTTGTTCTTTATTTTCTTTCTTGCTTGGTCCACCATGATAATTTTTGAAGTTCTTTTGACCTCTTCTATAGAATCTCTTGAATTTTCTCACGATCATTCCCATTTCATCATCATTAGGGACATCTTCATTCTCAGAAGATTCTTCTTCTTCCTTGATAGCTTTAAGTGCAACTCCCTTTTTCTTTTTATCATCGAACTCTTCAAGTTCCTTTTTGAATCTCAACTTTCCTTCATACTCAGAAAGACTCCCAAAGAGAGCAGCTACGGATCTCATGGATTCTCCTTTAGCTTCTCCGATAGCTGTCACCTTCGCTTCCCATTCTTTCTTAAGAATATTAAGAATCTTTCTTACTTGGGAATTTTGATCAAACGATTTTCCAAGAGCAGATAATTGATTAACAAGATGAGTATACCTGAGTTCGAATTCTGATATACCTTCTCCATATTTCATATGAAATAGATCATACTCTGTAATTAGAGTATTGACTCTATTTTCTTTGATTCCGGATGTACCTTCATGAGCAATTTCAAGAGCATCCCACATATCTTTGGCAGTTGGTAGAGTACATATTCGAAAATATTCTTTTTGACTAAAAGCACTCTATATCATGAAAATAGCTTTACTATTTAATGTTACTAACCTTTTATCATTTTCCTCAAACTCCTCTGGGCTCTTCTTAACGGATCTATCTTCGATTTTCTTCATTGGAACATAGTCACCATCTTGTATTACATTCCATAAGCCGTACTCATTAGGCATCACGAACACTCTGAATTTAGCTTTCCAAAATGAAAAATGTTCTCCAGCAAAACCAGGAGGTCTAGTGATTGAAGCTCCGTTTGGAAGAATGTTTTCACCTATTGTTGCCATTTATCTGATCCTTCTCAAGCTGTTACGCTCTTCGGAGAAGACCTTGCTCTGATACCAAATGAAAGAGGCAAGCTTCACCCAAGAGGGGGGTGAATTAGGTGACGTTATAAATTTTTTGCTTGATGGTGATATGAAAAATAGAGGAGATAGAGTAGAGTTGAGAAGATTAGAACACAGAGAGTTACACTGGTTCGGCCTAACAACCAGGCCTACGTCCAATCCACAGAGATCAAGACCTACTGAGATTTTCACTATTCTTCCAAGATTCAATGGGCTCTCAGAACGCCATAAAACAACAATTGTCTTTGAAAGGACTACAGCAGAAATATTCTCTCACTAAGATATTTCTCTCCACCTTACGACAAGTCTTACGTGCAGAAAAATAACCTATGACCTTTCCCACTTGCTTATGTATACAAGACTTATGAGCAGCAACGTTCTCTCCTGCTTACACCACTATAAGTCTTACGAGCAGCAACGTTCTCTACTGCTTGTATCTTATAAGTCTTATGAGTGGAAGGTTTAACTAGGAATTCTCTCAACTGCTTCTCTCGTACGGAAATCTACCCTCTCAAGGTCCCAATACCTTGTAATCAAATGAAAATAGAATTTGAATTGTATGAAGACTCTCTTACAGAGCAAATAAATGAACACTGAAGATCAATATGTATACAGAGAAAATTATGAATAGTAGAGACTCGAGTATATGCTTGTGAATTCTTGTGCTTCGTTGTTCTTAGATCTCTCTGGAACTCTGTATTTATAGATGTTCAGTTTTTGCCCGTTTGAGTAATGATCGTTGAGGAGCGGGGCTTGCTACTGTGGAATGACATGCGCATGTTTGAATATTCTGAATGTGGTAGGTACATACGTGCTTGTAATGATGTTGTCTGCCGTTGTTTGACTTTCTTTGTGTCAGTTTATTTCAAAAGTTCATCCTCCTATATCACACTTATAATACATTCAAAATGATGTTAAATAATGATAAGTGTAACATCCTGGATTTTAATCAAGGAATTATGACTTCAAATGATGTAATTAATGTTAATTAATCATATTTGAAGTATATGTTGTGTAATGTGATAATAAGATCATTATTCATGATTTAATAAGTATTGTGCTAAACAGGGGTAAAACGGTAAATTTACCAACCGTCTGGTTAGTTATTGATGAGAAAACCCTTTGGTAATCAAGATCAATGGTGGAGATTGGAAGATCAAGGGGTGGAATCTAGTGTGAATGAGTTATATGCACTCATAAGTGGGAAGGATGAGATGGTGACAAGTGTCCAAATGAGAGCCATTGGATGAGTCAACATTTTCAAACTCTTTCTCTCTCCCTCTTAGTCGGCCAAGTGCATGGGAGGAAGGGAAGGAAATGATCATTTTCATTCTCTCTCCATTTTCTTCCATTTCCGGCGGTGTAAGCAAGAAAGAGAAACTAAGGGCTTGAAATTGGTCAAGGTAAATGATCTTATATGCTTAGCTACCTTTCACTAATGTTGACCAAGAGGTTGAGAGCTTGGTTTCTATGATTTCAGAATTTCCATTGGTGGTGTTTGACTGTGGGACAAATCTGAAAGTTGGTGGAATCAAGGTGTTGATTTCAGCAAGTTGAAGAGGTAGGTTTGTAATGCATTTTGATATATATGTCAAGATGTTTGCCTAATCAATGAGAATTCTGGAAATTAGACCTAATTATGATGTTAAGTGAAGGGTAGGCTTTGATTAGTGGGTCACTGTTCATTTGGTCAGTTTTGACATTTGGGAGTGATTAGAATTTGATTTGAAGTTGAATAAGGGAATTTGTTAGAATGAGGTTTTGAGTGATTTGATGATTTAGAGAGAGAATGTGTTGAATGAGTTGAATTTGGGTTGGTTGTGGTTGCCAATGGGTTCCTCGTGTTGAAATAAGTGATAATGAGCTTTGACACAAGTTTAAGAACCCTTGGAGTCCATTTGGTGGATTTTGGAGAAGTTTACCAGTTGCTGCGATCTGGTTTCTGAGGTGATTTCTCGAGTGAGGGAAGAACTCACTCGAGCACAGGATGAATGTGCTCGCGAGTGAGCATGTTGTGCTCGAGTGAGGGTGCCTGAAATCACTGGGGGTGAGCGTCTCGGGTGATCACTCGTGGGTGGTTGCCAAGAGTGTGCTGGCACTCGCGAGTATTGGGAGCAAGCATTGGGAGATCACTCGAGCACTGGAGTTGTGCTCGAGTGAATCTGTTGCCTGGGAGTGGAGTTGCTCTCGGGTGGACACTCGCGGGACCTCACTTCCTTGTGCTCGCGAGCATTGAGGATCTGTGCTCGAGCACAGGTGTTTGTGCTCGAGTAAATGTGGAGGAAGATGTTGAGAGATGCTCTCGGGTTGTCACTCGCAAGCCTGACTTCCGTGGTGCTCGGGTGCTGACGAGGTCTCTGCTCGAGCACAGCCTCTTGTGCTCGAGTGAGAGTGTAGGTTGTCGTGGGAGTTGCTCTCGGGCAAGCACTTCCTGTGTCTCACTCGCATGTGTGCTCGAGCACGGCCTTCTGTGCTCGAGTGAAGAGACCAAAAATCAGTGGTTAGCTTTCTAAGGGGGGATCTTTGGGGATAGTTAACCCAACCCTTTAGGCATATGTTTAGGCATTTAATGGCCATCTAAAGAGTCCAAATGAATACCAACTTAGAGTGTTATTGAAGTAATAACTTGGGAAAAGAAATTAACCAAATGTCCCTATTTTGATTATAGGATTTGACATCTGCTATCCTCGTGAGCCTGCTGTGCCCAGAGCCATCAGGAAAGGATCAGGTAGTGACTTTTCTTTTGTACCAAATATGATGCATTGCATGTGTGTTTTATCGTCGATTGGAAATGGATTCGTATGCTGCGACCTTTGTGGATTTGTGTTAGCACTGTCATTCCAATAGTCCCTGAGTAGCTAACAACGGTTCGGGTTTAGGCAGTGTGCCTTCCCGGCGGAGAAAGGGGATGAGGATGAAGTGTGATATATGTGATATGTGAGCCGAAAGGCTATATGTGAGGCCGACGGGCCATTTGTGAGAGCCGGATAGCTGTATGAGCTATAAGGCTATGTTTATGCACTGCCACGCCAATAGTCCCTGAGTAGCTAGCAACAGTTCGGGTTAGGACTGTGTGCCTTCCCGGCGGAGAAAGGGGATGAGGGTGGAGTGTGATATGTGCTGCTGCTGCATGATGATTTGCTTACATGTTATGTGCTTATGTGTGGTATAAATGTTTAGTTACTACTGGGATTCTTTTGAATCTCATTCTTTCCTTTGAACTAACCTTTCAGACAGGGCGACTGGCTCCAAGGAGAAGCACGTGACCCGGAGCGGGTAGAGTTCCGTAGGGACATTTATTTTGGACATGTTAGTTAGATAGTTTAATTGGGAATTACTGTATAACATTTTGAGATGTATATAGTCTGAATACTTGGTTTTGTAATTCCCTAAAGAGGATTTGAACTCTACATTTATAGTTGAACCCGGGGGTTGCCGGGATTTTGGTTATACACTCTGTCCTACTTAAATGTGGATAAACTGCACAGGTGATTATATTCGATAATCGAACGTGAGACCGGAAGAGGAATGAAGTTTTGAAAATTTTGTAAAGACCCTGCTACTAAAGGGAATTTTAAATAAGTTTGTAAACTATTCGACGGTCTCTAATCTAATTTAATTACCTAATATCGAATTATAATTACGTGATTAAAGGCAGGGTGTTACATTTTGGTATCAGAGCTGTAGTTCCTGGCAAGGGTAGAGGGTGCTAGGATAGATCCCTTAGTTGGTCTTAGGGATATAAAAGTATTTGTGAATGATTGTGGTGTATGCACACATATGTTTTGTTGACATGGATATATATATGTGAGTTTTGTGACTATATGTGCATACTATCTCTGCTAGATTAATGGGGTAAGCTATTTGTAGAATGAAGAAGACTAGAGGACGCCCCAAAATTCCGCGTGTGGACCCTGTGGTGGAGGTTGATAATGAAAATCCACCAGATCCAATGCATGAGCTAATGGGTCTAATCAAGGATCAGCGGGATATGATAACTGAGCTAAGAGAAGAGCTCAGAGCAGAGAAGGCAAAGAATAAGGAAGTTCCGGCTCAGTCTACTGCGGAAGAAACTCAAGAAGAGACCCGTTATGAAGATACTGCTGAGGGGTCAGCGCGACCACTAGAGTCCCCACCTCACATTGTCCCAAATCAGGAATCACATGGTACGCCAGTTAAGGAGGAAAGGGATCTTCAGTACTGGGTTACCAGATTCTGTAAGCATCTGCCTCCGGTATTCAGAGGAAGGTTTGACCCACAAGCGGCTGAAGACTGGTTGTACCGGCTGGAGAAAATATTTGAAGTACTTTGTTGTCCAGACGATGTAAAGCCACGGTTGGCAGTCTACAAACAAGAGGGTGATGCGGATCGTTGGTGGCGGAATATCGCCTCAACATTGAAGAGTAATAAGACGTCATTGACTTGGGAACTGTTTCAACAAGAGTTTAACGAGAAGTATTTTCCCAAATCAGTGCGGCTGGAGAAGGAAACAGAATTCCTTAATATCAGGCAAGGGGACACAGAGAGCTTTGACGATTATTTGTCCCGTTTTGTTCGGTTGGCTCGATACTCCTCCTATCTCCGGTTTAAGGATGATGAAGAATGGAGTTCTGATATGCTTATTCGCGGTCTGAGGCGGAAGTTGAGGAAGCGCCTGGCTACGCATCAATTTACTAAGTTCTGTTAGATATGATTAGTTTTGATGATGTCAAATATAGATATTAAGTGATAAGAGCAAAAAGTTTATATAATGTATTTCTTTGACTAACTACTATATTTAATGTTACATATTTTGTAGATTAGTCAAGCAAAGAATGAAGAAGATTGAATTAATGAAAATGAACAAGAGGAAGAAGAAGAAAGAAATTGAAGATAGTCAAGGAGATGCTTACTTGGATTATGAAGAATGAAGAACTTGTTAGATCTTACAAGAGAATCAAGATTCAAGTTGGTAGATGTGATATTGGAGGTTTCTATAATGTTACCGGAGGTTTCTATGATCAAATAATGGTTGGAATAGGTTAATACGAAGCTAAGATGACTTATATATGAGTTTTGGCACTTCTAGGGGTGTTATGCTCGAGCACAAGGTGTTATGCTCGAGCACAGGAAGAACATGCTCGAGCACAGCTGATTTCACTCGAGCACGGGTGCATACTCTGTTCTACTCTGTTTTACGTTCAGCCTGAGCGAAGTCTGGTATTTTGATCATATCTCTCAAACCACACGTCGGATTGACCCGAAACCGGTGGCATGTGAAAGAAGACTCCCAACACATAAATTGGCACCAGAATCACATTGAAAGAAGATCAAATGAAGGAGATATGACTTGTCGAAAATGAAACTGAAATCACCGTCACTTTCTGACACAGGTTCGGTATTTTGAGTATATCTCACAAACCACACATCGGATTGAGACGAGACCAGTGCCAAATGAAAGAAGACTCAAAGAGCTTTCCATGGATAGGTAATGTGCATAATTTGAACGTATATTCTAGGAGCTATGCCTTCTGGAAGTTGATGCTTGTGCAGACTAGCGAAATATACACTCTTTCGATCATAACTTGCAGAATACAAGGAGTTTGGAGCTGATTCTTGTTGCATTGGAATGCATTTGGCAAGAGCATTCTTATGATACATCATTTGAATCAAATGAATCAAATTTTTCTAAAGGGGCCCCACATCACCCGCGAGTGCAAAAACTTTCTCTCTGAAAAATGTCGTGCGAGTGATGTCCAGAAGCATATGAAACGTGAAGAAAGTTGCAACACTCGAGCACTAGGATTCATGCTCGAGCATTGGATGATTTCTCACTCGAGTAGAAGGTGTGTGCTCGAGTGAAGGACCACATCACCTGCGAGTGATAAATTCATCCCTCTGAAATCCTGATGCGAGTGTTGATTTTGAGAGCATATTCCTTGAGAATATGCGTCTCACTCGAGCAGAGGTATGTGTGCTCGAGTGAGGGACCATATCACTCGCGAGCACAAAATCTCACTCTTGAAAAAATGATGTGCGAGTGACGACCCGAGGAGAAGCTGTACGTGAAAACTGAAGGTGCACTCGAGCAGGACGTTTTGTGCTCGAGTGATGTTGAGAATTCACTCGAGCAGATACGAGAGAAGAGTTGCGAGTGCTTGCCCGAGAGGAAGTCAGAACGTGGAAATATGAACTGCACTCGAGTAAGGCATATTGCACTCGAAGTGAGGACCCGACAGAACGTGGTAGAATGCACAAACAAAACAGAGCCTCACAACCATCAATCCAAACATGGTTAAACGTTATACAATCATTATGTTTTCACTTGTTATTGTTTCTAAACATTATCTAACATATATTTCAAGTGTAAAACAGGAGTTTACATATTTGGGTTGAATCTTCAAGAATGGAGGTCACGTATGAAAATTCTTCACTCAACGTGATGAGTCCCAGAAGCCAGAAATCCAGTTTCTGACCAATGATCCAACATACCCATGACTAATACTTCATCATATTAATGATTAAGTATTTTGCAGTGTGAAACAGGATTTTAAACGTTCGGGTTGCAGATTCAAATAAAAGTCAACTACGGTGAACTCCATCATTACACACTGAATGGCGGCTACCAACCACGACAAGCAACTGACCCACCATGAGAGATTGTCTGAAACACATCCCGCTCCACAACGTTACTACAGCTCAAAATGAATCTTCCTGCTGTTCAAATGAGACGCTCCACTTTGCTCCACAACGGACAGTAGCTAGTTCTTCAAATATGCACAACGGTCAAAATGACTCCAACGGACGAATGCTCACAACGGTCATCATCTTCATCAACTATAAATGAGATAGTATTCAACTTTGATGATTAGCTGAGGAAGATAGAGGAAACAGAGAAAAACGGAGAAAAACTGAGATAGCGTGCAACTACATAGAAATGTGAATCCTCTGCTTCTACTCATACACTCTCTGTTTTCCAGTTTCAATATTACTTATCGTTGAGAGAGTGATTATTTGTATTGTACTTCAGTGAGATTATATCCACTCTGTGAGAGAGTCTGTAAACACCTTCAACTATATTTCTGAGTTGATCTCAAGGTAGAGGGACCTTGAGAGGGTTGATTTTCTTACGGAGAAGCAGTAGAGAGAATTGCCGTAAGACATTCTGCTCGTAAGACTTACAAGGTGCAAGCAGTAGAGAACGTTGCTGCTCATAAGACTTACAAGGGTGTAAGCAGGTGAGAACGTTGCTGCTCGTAAGACTTGCATAAGTAAGCAGGAGAGGAAGATCTTTGGGATTGCTCTGCTCGTAAGACTTGCCGTAAGGGGAAGTATTTCAGTGAGAGATTTGTAAAAGGTTTCACAAGTACCCGGCTAAACTTGTGGGATTGTAAAGGCTTTTCTTGTGCCCGGATTAAACAAGAAGATAGTGGATTTGAAAATCTCAGGAGGAGCCTGGGGACTGGACGTAGGCCATCACAGATTGGACCGAACCAGGATAAATCACAGTTTGCATATTCTCTTCCCTAAACTCTTATATTTCCAGCATATATTATTTAACATAACTGTTGATTTATAAACCTTCATACTTACCGCTTTCGTTAAGATACGAAAAGATTTCTAAAGTTCTTAAGTTTTTATTATACACCCAATTCACCCCCCTCTTGGGTGATAGCCGGTTCTAACATTTGGTATCAGAGCCCGGGCTCTTGTTTAAAGGACTTAACCGTCTCAAGAGTTACAATGGCTAATTTTGGGTGTTTTATACTTTCAGAAGGTTTTGATTATACAATTCCACCTCTTTTGAAAGATATTGATTTTTGGTTTTGGAAAGCTAGAATGACTAGTTTTATAAAAGCTTTTGATTTTGATATGTGGAATGTTTTTACAAATGTTTTTGATTTCAAACCAAGAAAGGATTGGACAGAAAGTGAAAAGAAAATGTTTTCGTTGAACATTAGAGCAATGAAAATTCTGTATAGTGCTTTAACCGAAAATGATTTTGAGAAAATTAGATTTTGTTCTAATGCTAAACATATTTGGGACACTCTTGATTCTATGTATGCTTCTAACAATTGTGTTGAAGTTGAAAGTGTTGACAGTTCATGTGAAACTACACGCAACACATCTAATGTGCATGAACAATTGAAAGTTGATGATGAAGATGAAGAAATCATAGAACGCTTCCATACAGTCAACATGGATAGACAAGAAGAAGAGGATTCCCGAAAAGAGTTTAGTATGGACGAACATGAAAAATCACTCTCCGGAGCTCAAGATGAACTTAAGGTAAAAAGTTCCAATTCTTTGTGTGATTTTCATAAAAATGATTTTCAGAGTTTACAAAAGTTTGTTTCTCAACCAATTGTTGATTCTATTGAGAAAAGCAAAAATGTTTTCAAATATGCTGGAAAGTTTTTTGGGAAGAAAGAAAGTTCAAATCAAATCCATTCGAATTTCTACTCTTATGATCGACATAATACTTGCATGATATCTCATAATGCATATCTTGATACAATTTGCAATTATTGTGGTAAATCCGGTCATATTTCTCACACATGCTATATTAGAAGAAATTCCCATGTGAGAAATAAGTATATTTGGGTACCGAAGAAACATGTAAGGTTTAATACTAACAATCAAGGACCCAAGTATATGTGGGTACCAAAATGTCCATCTAGTACTTTATGTATGCAGGATGATCCGAAAAGAAATGGACATAAGGGTAAGGAGAAGATGAAAAAGAAGCCAAGAGTTTCTCATGCGCCAATAAAGAGGTTCATACCATTTATATCAAAAAGGAGAACTCTCAAGGCACCCATTGCTGGGGTTACAGAGTATAAACAGAGAAAGAAGCAATGGATAAAAGGAATATGTTCTACCTCAACGAAGGGCTACCACAATGTACTATTCAACTATCTTGAGAAGAACAAGAAGAGGAGGATCTTTCATTCTCAAAGAAAAAGATTCTCGAAGTCTACATCACATGAGAAAGATTTGCATAATCCCAAAGCCAAATATGCAAAAACAGAACTTCAAAGAAAGATGCAGTGGGTATGCAGAAGCAATCCTCCGAATATCTAAGGTAAAGGTACACAATGATAAAACCTCCTATGCTGTTGTTTGTAATATTTGTTGAGGTTTTATATTTTGGAACCTTAGGAATGAGCATTGCAAATGAGTTTGAAATTATGTTTTCGCATCCCTTAAAAAGCCATTTAATAGATTTATTTATAAAGGGATTGTAATGCTCAACAGGTTAATTCTTTATGCATGTATAATGATTTGAAAAGAAAATATTTCTCTTATACATAAAGACATATTTAATTCATTATGCTCAGTTGTTTCAAATTAACTATACTCTTAGAGCATTTGAATTATGATTCTTTCAAGCTAACCATAAGTGGATCCAAGTAGAATTGGATACCCAAGGAAGAAAAATGGTTATATGATTTTTGCAGGAACAATTTGAAAAAGAAACATGACATTCGAGTGTGAGACACTCTCGTGTTCATCAAGAATAATGTCACATACTTGAGTTAGACGGGAGCATACTTGAGTGCATAAAGAACTCACCTGAAAGTGCAGAAAGAACTCGTGATTGCCACAGATATAAATGCATAAATTATCTTTAAAACATGGATTACTCAAGTGATCTTGGAGGACTTGAGTACAAAGATTCAAGGAGATGGAAATTAACTTGGGTGTCTACAAGTTACACTCAAGCCAGGTACGCTGTATCATTAATTTTAAAACTCAACCATCGTACTCATTCTTTCCAACTCAATTTGAGTGGTAAATTCTTGTTCATTACTATATACCACTAGCAATCAATGATTTATGGTTTTTCAAAATATTCAGATTGCTAAATGTATCGAAATAGAATTGTGCATGATTTTTATGCATTGGAAATTTGAAATACTTATTTCACAAATTTATTTGGATTTCAAATCATTCTATTTATAAAAGTGCATACACATTATTTGGAAATTATTCATATCTTGTTTGCATTTAAATCAATTTCAAAATTGGAAGTTAATATTTTTGTATACTGAAAGTCAGAATGCTTCGAATTCTTGTATCAAAGTATTTTCCCATCATAGACACTTTGATCTTAAATGTGCTATCCAATACTTGAACTCTCTTCAGTCTTTATTCCTTAACATGTTAGACCTTACGTCTAAGCAAGTTAACTATCTATATGAGTGTCAAGTATATTCCCTTGATAAGAATTCAACTTGTGAAAGCCTTGTGCCTAATGTATAAATCATTAGTTGGCCACGTTATTCCAAGCATTATAAATGTTCATTAGTGCATTAAATCTTAATGCATTAACCATTATTGTCGAATAACTTACCGGGATAATATTCTAAGAACTCTAGTCATTTGGATCAATGAGTATGTGCTTCATCATCCATAAATTCTTATACTCATATTGTTGCTCAAATGCATTACCATTTGTCTTCATCTATTTTTGAGTAACTAGAATCTTGCACTTTAAGTCTTGCTGCCTTAAATATTTATCCATTTTAAGACGCAACTCTAAGAGGCAAGGTTATCTCTTGATCAATAATAAAGTCATCATGCGTATATATGTCAAGATAAGCCATTTTGGCTAATTCATTCTTCATATGACTTTTGTTCTTGGGAAAATTCTCCAACATGTTAACTCTTATAATTAACATGTTATCTTTGTTGAACTCCTTGGTGAAGTTTTCTGATATATATATTTTATAACTGTTGACTTCCATTGATTTTGGCATAAGCATTGGTATTTAACAAGCTTCATAAATGAGTTTTCATGCATTCAAAATCTTAATGTCATAATGCATATTTATGATTCGAAAGAACATTTGAGATTTTGAAACAATTTGTATATATCATTATCATTCTTGAAAATTTGGTTTCATTCATGATTTATCATTTAATAAAAGTTGGTCATTATGGATAGATTCTCTACTTTCTTTGATCCAACTTACATGGATTGCACGAAAATTTTATCAATGACATATTTTCTATGTAAAGTGCATTTACAAATTGTCATTGATCTTTGAAAATCATCATTCCTGGTATCACTTGTTCATTATGCTTTATAATGACTTGATTTTATTAAATACGATTATATCTTGGTCTTTGTTGGTTTATGATACTCTTTGCTGAAATTTCACATGATTAATTGCATAAGAGCATAAGAGTTGTTATATCTAATATTGTACGGACCCAAGTGAAGTTGGGTACCAAAGAGCATATAATTATACGTTTGTAGGAGTTGACCAAAATGCTCTACTTTTGGATACAAAGACCAATGGCTAATAGAAGAGGCATGATTGATAGTGTTGCAGCGAGAGTTGAAGCAGAATATGTGATATTACTCGAATGACATCCCACCACTAGCAAATAACTAGCTAGTGATACAATAAGAGAAAGAGAAAGAGAAGGAAGATCTCTTGGTAGACCTAGTGTAGATCATTTCAAAGCAGCACAGAGCCAAGAATAAGTTTATCAAATATGAATATTTGTTGTCTACCCACCTTCTTTATCGTTTCAAGGATATCAGACATTTTCACTATGATATGGAGCCAACAGAGATGTTCAGAGGAAGATGCTGAGATGCACAGAATCATCAAGCTTGATAAGTCTATGAGGATTCTTAACTACTATCCTAGCTCTATGTCTAATCTTCACTGAATTATCTGCTATACCTACACTAGAGCTATGGTGAACAAGGCCAATAAATGAGAGACAACACTTTGCTAGAGTTGGTTTCCCTGATCCTTCATTCTTTGGTCTTTTTGTTTAAGGCTTTCTGAGAGAAGAGCTTCAACAATCACACAGAGCTTGCTACAAACATGCTGAGTTCATCACTTCTATGAATGGCAATATTAGACAACTCTGTGACTTGATCAACTAGAATCCCAATGCCTTATTCTGAGCTCATCTTGGTATCCTAAAGTGCTCACAGAAGACTACACTTCAGAATCCCTCAGTACCAGTCACATCATCCAATATTGACTAGGACATGATGCATCAATGGACTACAGAGGATTATAACTCGAGTGATTACGATATTACTCGAGTGAGGTATTGTATTCTTACTTAATTCAAATTCTTTGAGTTGCACCACTTGAGTAAACAATCAAGCAATGATCAAGTAGAATCACTCAAGTGACTACTCAGATGATATTGGATTATATCTCTTAAAACCTCTAAATAGCATTAACATATTTCAAATTTGATTTCTCTCTAAATATTCATACTTTCAAAATCATTTTCTATATAAAGTTTCCAATGTTTTATCAAATCCAGGAGAGTTATTAATTGTTTTCCTAAAATTTTTAAAACCATGCATCAATTAAGGGGGAGCTTCACATTCATGTGTGTTTTATATCTTGAAAACTTATCTCTTATTGAGAAGAAAATCCTTTTAATATACTCATCTATATTCACCATGTCTTGATTAGTTTTGATGATGAGTTACTCTTATACTGTTCTTTTCACAATCATAATTTGAACATATCATATGGAAAGGAATAGTTTGTTACTTGATTGAACTAACAATTCTCTTTGCAAAGAAAGATTTAAATTTTATGACAGGAGAATTTGTTTTGTGCAATAGCATTCCTCAACATACTACAAGAAGACTCTATCAACCTTGAGGATGTTTTTAACGCTCAGTCAAGGAATATATATTGGCTGTAACATTCAGAACAACAAATACATATGCCAATACAAATGAGCACTGAACATGCTAAACAGAAGCTCAACTCAATTGGAGAATCCTGGCAACCACATGAATATATATTGAGTTGCATAACAGAAGTGTGGTGCACATCATCATGACCTAACATTGCCAAAGAATTGAAGCAACGGACTTCATGGAGCGCTTCATCAATTTCTAAATCTACATGAGCATTTCTAAACCTTCACTCTTTACATTTCAAGAACACGTTTCATATATTTTATTTATCTTGATTATAGAAGTTTTCTTGAAAACCTCTCCAAATCTTTTTTAGTTCCCTCTCATTAAAAATACTTTCACATAGGGGGAGTGTAAACTGTTTTCTTGGTTCATTCATTTTGATTAAAATAATTTCTACTCTATTTACTTCTTCACAAGCCTTACTTCCTTATATATTTCAAACTTTTTGCTGATGTCAAATAGGGGGAGAAAAATGTAAGAAAAATATGTATGTTTGCACTTTGCATTATATATGTATGTTGCATTATGTTGCACTCTGCATTATATATGTATGATTGCACTTCATTCAGACATATTCTTCTTAAAGGATTTGTCATCATCAAAAAGGGGGAGAATGTTAGATATGATTAGTTTTGATGATGTCAAATATAGATATTAAGTGATAAGAGCAAAAAGTTTATATAATGTATTTCTTTGACTAACTACTATATTTAATGTTACATATTTTGTAGATTAGTCAAGCAAAGAATGAAGAAGATTGAATTAATGAAAATGAACAAGAGGAAGAAGAAGAAAGAAATTGAAGATAGTCAAGGAGATGCTTACTTGGATTATGAAGAATGAAGAACTTGTTAGATCTTACAAGAGAATCAAGATTCAAGTTGGTAGATGTGATATTGGAGGTTTCTATAATGTTACCGGAGGTTTCTATGATCAAATAATGGTTGGAATAGGTTAATACGAAGCTAAGATGACTTATATATGAGTTTTGGCACTTCTAGGGGTGTTATGCTTGAGCACAAGGTGTTATGCTCGAGCACAGGAAGAACATGCTCGAGCACAGCTGATTTCACTCGAGCACGGGTGCATACTCTGTTCTACTCTGTTTTACGTTCAGCCTGAGCGAGGTCTGGTATTGTGATCATATCTCTCAAACCACACGTCGGATTGACCCGAAACCGGTGGCATGTGAAAGAAGACTCCCAACACGTAAAATTGGCACCAGAATCACATTGAAAGAAGATCAAATGAAGGAGATATGACTCGTCGAAAATGAAACTGAAATCACCGTCACTTTCTGACACAGGTTCGGTATTTTGAGTATATCTCACAAACCACACATCGGATTGAGACGAGACCAGTGCCAAATGAAAGAAGACTCAAAGAGCTTTCCATGGATAGGTAATTTACATAATTTGAACGTATATTCTAGGAGCTATGCCTTCTGGAAGTTGATGCTTGTGCAGACTAGCGAAATATACACTCTTTCGATCATAACTTGCAGAATACAAGGAGTTTGGAGCTGATTCTTGTTGCATTGGAATGCATTTGGCAAGAGCATTCTTATGATACATCATTTGAATCAAATGAATCAAATTTTTCTAAAGGGGCCCCACATCACCCGCGAGTGCAAAAACTTTCTCTCTGAAAAATGTCGTGCGAGTGATGTCCAGAAGCATATGAAACGTGAAGAAAGTTGCAACACTCGAGCACTAGGATTCATGCTCGAGCATTGGATGATTTCTCACTCGAGTAGAAGGTGTGTGCTCGAGTGAAGGACCACATCACCTGCGAGTGATAAATTCATCCCTCTGAAATCCTGATGCGAGTGTTGATTTTGAGAGCATATTCCTTGAGAATATGCGTCTCACTCGAGCAGAGGTATGTGTGCTCGAGTGAGGGACCATATCACTAGCGAGCACAAAATCTCACTCTTGAAAAAATGATGTGCGAGTGACGACCCGAGGAGAAGCTGTACGTGAAAACTGAAGGTGCACTCGAGCAGGACGTTTTGTGCTCGAGTGATGTTGAGAATTCACTCGAGCAGATACGAGAGAAGAGTTGCGAGTGCTTGCCCGAGAGGAAGTCAGAACGTGGAAATATGAACTGCACTCGAGTAAGGCATATTGCACTCGAAGTGAGGACCCGACAGAACGTGGTAGAATGCACAAACAAAACAGAGCCTCACAACCATCAATCCAAACATGGTTAAACGTTATACAATCATTATGTTTTCACTTGTTATTGTTTCTAAACATTATCTAACATATATTTCAAGTGTAAAACAGGAGTTTACATATTTGGGTTGAATCTTCAAGAATGGAGGTCACGTATGAAAATTCTTCACTCAACGTGATGAGTCCCAGAAGCCAGAAATCCAGTTTCTGACCAATGATCCAACATACCCATGACTAATACTTCATCATATTAATGATTAAGTATTTTGCAGTGTGAAACAGGATTTTAAACGTTCGGGTTGCAGATTCAAATAAAAGTCAACTACGGTGAACTCCATCATTACACACTGAATGGCGGCTACCAACCACGACAAGCAACTGACCCACCATGAGAGATTGTCTGAAACACATCCCGCTCCACAACGTTACTACAGCTCAAAATGAATCTTCCTGCTGTTCAAACGAGACGCTCCACTTTGCTCCACAACGGACAGTAGCTAGTTCTTCAAATATGCACAACGGTCAAAATGACTCCAACGGACGAATGCTCACAACGGTCATCATCTTCATCAACTATAAATGAGATAGTATTCAATTTTGATGAGTAGCTGAGGAAGATAGAGGAAACAGAGAAAAACGGAGAAAAACTGAGATAGCGTGCAACTACATAGAAATGTGAATCCTCTGCTTCTACTCATACACTCTCTGTTTTCCAGTTTCAATATTACTTATCGTTGAGAGAGTGATTATTTGTATTGTACTTCAGTGAGATTATATCCACTCTGTGAGAGATTCTGTAAACACCTTCAACTATATTTCTGAGTTGATCTCAAGGTAGAGGGACCTTGAGAGGGTTGATTTTCTTACGGAGAAGCAGTAGAGAGAATTGCCGTAAGACATTCTGCTCGTAAGACTTACAAGGTGCAAGCAGTAGAGAACGTTGCTGCTCATAAGACTTACAAGGGTGTAAGCAGGTGAGAACGTTGCTGCTCGTAAGACTTGCATAAGTAAGCAGGAGAGGAAGATCTTTGGGATTGCTCTGCTCGTAAGACTTGCCGTAAGGGGAAGTATTTCAGTGAGAGATTTGTAAAAGGTTTCACAAGTACCCGGCTAAACTTGTGGGATTGTAAAGGCTTTTCTTGTGCCCGGATTAAACAAGAAGATAGTGGATTTGAAAATCTCAGGAGGAGCCTGGGGACTGGACGTAGGCCATCACAGATTGGACCGAACCAGGATAAATCACAGTTTGCATATTCTCTTCCCTAAACTCTTATATTTCCAGCATATATTATTTAACATAACTGTTGATTTATAAACCTTCATACTTACCACTTTCGTTAAGATACGAAAATATTTCTAAAGTTCTTAAGTTTTTATTATACACCCAATTCACCCCCCCTCTTGGGTGATAGCCGGTTCTAACAAGTTCAACAAGGCGGTTGAACAGTGCAGGATTACGGAGAATAACTTAAGAGAGTTGTATCCTGCCGGAGTTACTAGCCACCGCAGTGAACCCAGTAAGGGTAACGCCGCTCAGAAGCGAAAAGGCCAAGGATCTTCTTCCTACAGGGGTGGTGACAAAAAGCCCTATCAGCCTAAGGGTCGCGAGTCTCAGAGATTTGTGACTGAGGAGAAATGTCGCCGTTGCAACAAATCACATTATGGGAAAAACTGTCAGGGAGAGATGGTTAACTTTAACTGCAAGCGGTCAGGACATCTTGCTAAAGATTGTCAGCAACCGAGAGCCAAACAGAAGCCAAAGACTCAGGGCCGAGTATTCGCGATGACCCACGAGGAGGCCCGAAGATCTCCTGAG
The DNA here is from genome assembly GCA_963855925.1 of Inga laurina. Lineage (NCBI taxonomy): Eukaryota > Viridiplantae > Streptophyta > Magnoliopsida > Fabales > Fabaceae > Inga > Inga laurina. Next base: position 17,248,359 of record OY979701.1, on the reverse strand, counting down.
TTGATACAAGGTAAAATCTCTCTAAATGGCTATCTATTACAAGCATTGTTCGACTCGGGTGCCAGTCATTCCTTTATTGCGTATGATTGTGTGAAACGCCTGGGTATGCATGTGCATAAGTTACCATTTGATCTGGTAGTATCAACTCCGATGGGTGTTAAAGCCTTGACCACAGAAGTTTGTCTGAATTGTGTTATAACTGTGGAAGGGCACCAGTCTGTTATAGACCTGATTTGTCTGCCGCTTTACCAATTGGAAGTCATCTTGGGTTTTGATTGGTTAACGGCAAATAATGTATTACTTGATTGTGGGAACAAAAGGATAGTATATCATGCTTGTCAGAGAGCTGAAGTTGTGGATGCGAGTATGAATTTCCTTTCTACGGCTAAAGCTGAGAAGTACATTGAGAAGGGTTGCCAGGGGTATATGGTATTTTTCTCCGTTCAGGGGGAAACTGGTGAAACCTTGAGTAATATACCCGTGGTAAATGAATTCCCTGAGGTGTTTCCGGATGATCTTAGCGGATTGCCTCCTGAGAGGGAAGTTCAATTCCCAATCGATATTGTACCTGGAGCTGGTTCTATTTCAAAGGCCCCATATCGTATGGCCCCAAATGAGATGGCAGAGCTAAAGAAACAGATAGAAGATCTGCTTGGAAAAGGGTTTATTAGACCCAGTGTGTCGCCTTGGGGAGCTCCAGTGTTATTTGTTAAGAAGAAGGATGGGAGTCTTCGACTATGTATCGACTACAGAGAGCTGAACAAGGTTACTATCAAGAATAAGTACCCACTTCCTCAAATTGACGACCTTTTAGATCAGTTATCTGGATCGTGTGTATTCTCAAAGATTGATCTAAGGTCAGGGTATCATCAGCTGCGAGTGAAAGCAGAAGATATTCCAAAAACTGCTTTCAGGACCCGGTATGGTCATTATGAGTTTCTGGTGATGCCATTTGGGCTAACCAATGCGCCTGCGGTTTTCATGGACTACATGAACCGTATCTTTCGACAGTATTTAGATCAGTTTGTTGTTGTGTTTATCGATGACATTCTGATATATTCCAAGAGTATGGAGGAGCATGAGCATCATCTGAGAGTTGTATTGAATATTTTGCGTAAGAAGCAACTTTATGCTAAGTTGAGCAAGTGCGAGTTTTGGCTATCGGAAGTGAGATTCCTAGGCCATGTTATATCGCAAGAAGGGGTCTCTGTGGATCCCAGTAAAGTGGAAGCAGTACTGAACTGGAAGAGGCCAGAATCTGTGGCAGAGGTACGCAGTTTTCTGGGTCTTGCTGGATATTACCGGAGATTCATTCAGAATTTCTCCCGTATTGCGTTACCAATGACCAAGCTCACGAGAAAGGATCAGCCGTTTGTGTGGGACGAGAAATGTGAAAAATGTTTTGTGGAGCTGAAGGAGAGGTTGACTACGGCACCAGTGTTGATTTTGCCCGATCCCAGTACGACATATGTTGTGTACTCTGATGCTAGTGGGCAGGGATTAGGGTGTGTCCTTATGCAGCAAGGACGTGTGGTGGCCTACGCCTCTCGACAGCTCAGGCCTCATGAATTGAATTATCCCACTCATGATCTGGAGCTTGCGGCCATTATGTTTGCTTTAAAGATTTGGCGTCATTACCTGTATGGTGTGACTGTGGAACTGTACTGCGACCACAAGAGCCTTAAATACTTGTATGATCAAAAAGAACTGAATATGAGACAGCGCCGTTGGATGGAATTGCTTAAAGACTACAACCTGGAAATCAAATATCATCCAGGTAAAGCCAATGTAGTCGCTGATGCTCTTAGTCGAAAGACCGTGCTTGTTGCAGCTATGATGATACAAGAGAAGAAATTAATTGAAGATTTTCGTGATTTGAATTTGACAAACCAGATCATCTGTGCCAACTACACTGTTTCCCAAGAGGAAAATGATCTAAGAACTGAGATTGAAGAAGCTCAGGGGCAAGATGGCTGGATACAGCGCAATCTAGCACGAATTGAATGGGGAGAAGTCCCAGGCTATGACCTATCGCCTCGTAGATTAGTTCGCTATCAGAAAAGAGTCTGTGTTCCACTTAAGGCAGAGTTGAGGCAGAAGATTCTGGATGAGGCACACAAGAGCCGATATACCTTACATCCTGGTATGACCAAGATGTATCATAACTTGAAATCTGTGTATTGGTGGCCGGGATTGAAGAGTGATGTAACCAAGTATGTGACAAGGTGTCTCACTTGTCAGAAGGTAAAGATTGAGCACCAGAGACCACCTGGGTTACTCCAGAGTCCCGAGATTCCGGAATGGAAATGGGAAAGTGTAACCATGGATTTGGTTGTGGGTTTGCCCAAGATCAGAAACTATGATGCGATCTGGGTTATTGTAGATCGGCTAACGAAGTCAGCCCACTTCATACCAATCAATGCTGGTTATTCTCCTGATAAACTAGCAGAGATTTACATTCGTGAGATTGTGAGGCTCCATGGTACACCGAAGAATATCATTTCTGATCGAGATCCTCGATTTACTTCAAGATTCTGGAAAGCGTTGCATGAAGCCTTGGGAACTCAATTGAGGTTCAGCACGGCTTATCATCCACAGACGGATGGACAGTCAGAGAGAACAATCCAGACACAGAAAGATATGTTGCGAGCCTGTGTTCTCGACTTTAAAGGAAGTTGGGATCGCTTTCTTCCACTTGCGGAATTCGCCTACAACAATAGCTATCATGCGAGCATTCAGATGGCTCCGTATGAAGCGTTGTATGGAAGACGGTGTCAGTCACCATTGTGCTGGAACGAGCTATCCGAAAGGAAGCTTTATGGACCGGATCTTGTTGATCAAACCTCAGCATAGATTCAGATTATTCGTAAGAGGTTACTTGCAGAGCAGAGTCGACAGAAAAGCTACGCTGACAAGAGAAGACGACCTCTAGAATTTGAGGTTGGAGATCACATTTTTCTAAGAGTATCTCCTGTCACGGGCGTTGGGCGAGCGATCAAGAGAAAGAAGCTAAGCCCAAGATACATAGGTCCTTTTGAAATCCTTGAGAGGATTGGGCCTGTTGCTTATCGAGTAGCTCTACCTCCGAGCTTGAGCAGACTCCATGATGTATTCCACGTTTCTCAATTGAAAAAGTACCAACCGGATCCATCTCATATCATTGGGTATGAAGATGTCGAGCTTCAAGACAATTTCACATATGCAGTGGAGCCAGAGCAAGTTATTGATCGAGAGGAGCGACGGCTCAGACACAGGAGCATTCCATATGTGAAAGTGATCTGGAAGGGAATGACTTCGAGGGAAGCAACTTGGGAAGTGGAGGAAGATATGCGAAGAAGATATCCGGCGTTTATGGCTCAAGTAGTGTAACAATTTCGAGGACGAAATTAAATTGTCGGGGGGAGAATTGTAACATCCTGGATTTTAATCAAGGAATTATGACTTCAAATGATGTAATTAATGTTAATTAATCATATTTGAAGTATATGTTGTGTAATGTGATAATAAGATCATTATTCATGATTTAATAAGTATTGTGCTAAACAGGGGTAAAACGGTAAATTTACCAACCGTCTGGTTAGTTATTGATGAGAAAACCCTTTGGTAATCAAGATCAATGGTGGAGATTGGAAGATCAAGGGGTGGAATCTAGTGTGAATGAGTTATATGCACTCATAAGTGGGAAGGATGAGATGGTGACAAGTGTCCAAATGAGAGCCATTGGATGAGTCAACATTTTCAAACTCTTTCTCTCTCCCTCTTAGTCGGCCAAGTGCATGGGAGGAAGGGAAGGAAATGATCATTTTCATTCTCTCTCCATTTTCTTCCATTTCCGGCGGTGTAAGCAAGAAAGAGAAACTAAGGGCTTGAAATTGGTCAAGGTAAATGATCTTATATGCTTAGCTACCTTTCACTAATGTTGACCAAGAGGTTGAGAGCTTGGTTTCTATGATTTCAGAATTTCCATTGGTGGTGTTTGACTGTGGGACAAATCTGAAAGTTGGTGGAATCAAGGTGTTGATTTCAGCAAGTTGAAGAGGTAGGTTTGTAATGGATTTTGATATATATGTCAAGATGTTTGCCTAATCAATGAGAATTCTGGAAATTAGACCTAATTATGATGTTAAGTGAAGGGTAAGCTTTGATTAGTGGGTCACTGTTCATTTGGTCAGTTTTGACATTTGGGAGTGATTAGAATTTGATTTGAAGTTGAATAAGGGAATTTGTTAGAATGAGGTTTTGAGTGATTTGATGATTTAGAGAGAGAATGTGTTGAATGAGTTGAATTTGGGTTGGTTGTGGTTGCCAATGGGTTCCTTGTGTTGAAATAAGTGATAATGAGCTTTGACACAAGTTTAAGAACCCTTGGAGTCCATTTGGTGGATTTTGGAGAAGTTTACCAGTTGCTGCGATCTGGTTTCTGAGGTGATTTCTCGAGTGAGGGAAGAACTCACTCGAGCACAGGATGAATGTGCTCGCGAGTGAGCATGTTGTGCTCGAGTGAGGGTGCCTGAAATCACTGGGGGTGAGCGTCTCGGGTGATCACTCGTGGGTGGTTGCTAAGAGTGCGCTGGCACTCGCGAGTATTGGGAGCAAGCATTGGGAGATCACTCGAGCACTGGAGTTGTGCTCGAGTGAATCTGTTGCCTGGGAGTGGAGTTGCTCTCGGGTGGACACTCGCGGGACCTCACTTCCTTGTGCTCGGGAGCATTGAGGATCTGTGCTCGAGCACAGGTGTTTGTGCTCGAGTAAATGTGGAGGAAGATGTTGAGAGATGCTCTCGGGTTGTCACTCGCAAGCCTCACTTCCGTGGTGCTCGGGTGCTGACGAGGTCTCTGCTCGAGCACAGCCTCTTGTGCTCGAGTGAGAGTGTAGGTTGTCGTGGGAGTTGCTCTCGGGCAAGCACTTCCTGCGTCTCACTCGCATGTGTGCTCGAGTGAGAAATGGGGTCATGCTCGAGCACGGCCTTCTGTGCTCGAGTGAAGAGACCAAAAATCAGTGGTTAGCTTTCTAAGGGGGGATCTTTGGGGATAGTTAACCCAACCCTTTAGGCATATGTTTAGGCATTTAATGGCCATCTAAAGAGTCCAAATGAATACCAACTTAGAGTGTTATTGAAGTAATAACTTGGGAAAAGAAATTAACCAAATGTCCCTATTTTGATTATAGGATTTGACATCTGCTATCCTCATGAGCCTGCTGTGCCCAGAGCCATCAGGAAAGGATCAGGTAGTGACTTTTCTTTTGTACCAAATATGATGCATTGCATGTGTGTTTTATCGTCGATTGGAAATGGATTCGTATGCTGCGACCTTTGTGGATTTGTGTTAGCACTGTCATTCCAATAGTCCCTGAGTAGCTAACAACGGTTCGGGTTTAGGCAGTGTGCCTTCCCGGCGGAGAAAGGGGATGAGGATGAAGTGTGATATATGTGATATGTGAGCCGAAAGGCTATATGTGAGGCCGACGGGCCATTTGTGAGAGCCGGATAGCTGTATGAGCTATAAGGCTATGTTTATGCACTGCCACGCCAATAGTCCCTGAGTAGCTAGCAACAGTTCGGGTTAGGACTGTGTGCCTTCCTGGCGGAGAAAGGGGATGAGGGTGGAGTGTGATATGTGCTGCTGTTGCATGATGATTTGCTTACATGTTATGTGCTTATGTGTGGTATAAATGTTTAGTTACTACTGGGATTCTTTTGAATCTCATTCTTTCCTTTGAACTAACCTTTCAGACAGGGCGACTGGCTCCAAGGAGAAGCGCGTGACCCGGAGCGGGTAGAGTTCCGTAGGGACATTTATTTTGGACATGTTAGTTAGATAGTTTAATTGGGAATTACTGTATAACATTTTGAGATGTATATAGTCTGAATACTTGGTTTTGTAATTCCCTAAAGAGGATTTGAACTCTACATTTATAGTTGAACCCGGGGGTTGCCGGGATTTTGGTTATACACTCTGTCCTACTTAAATGTGGATAAACTGCACAGGTGATTATATTCGATAATCGAACGCGAGACCGGAAGAGGAATGAAGTTTTGAAAATTTCGTAAAGACCCTACTACTAAAGGGAATTTTAAATAAGTTTGTAAACTATTCGACGGTCTCTAATCTAATTTAATTACCTAATATCGAATTATAATTACGTGATTAAAGGCAGGGTGTTACAATAAGATAAATAAATAACATTAAACTATATTCGGATTTGAACGTTGTGAGACTTGGTGTATTTGGTGATCTTGCAGAGTATCACTCGAGCATGGATGGGTTCACTCGAGTGATATTGCAATTTTACTCCTTGATCTTCAGTTTTGGAGTTTGTGTTCGTATAGGATTTCAGAGAGACAAAATTATTACTCGCGAGTGATATGGGGCCTCACTCGAGCACAACTCCTTCTGGGCGAGTGGCCTTGCATTTTGCACTGGGAGTTTCTTCTCTGGACAGCACTCGCATATCATTTTAGCAAGAGTGAGATTTTGTAGCAAGAGTGAGATTTTGTACTCACAGGTGATGTGGGCCCTCACTCGAGCACACATACTCCTTCTCGAGTAAGAAGAATATTCTCAAGTAATATACCCTTAATACATTTGAGAGGGATAGATTTTTCACTTATGAGTGTTGATGTGTCACTTGAGCATATGAAGCTATGCTCGAGCATACTTGTGCTTCTCTGATCTTCATGACTCTCAGCCAAGTACTCGCATATCTTCACTCGCTAGAGCTCAAGTACAGGACACTCATGCTCGAGCATTGATTTCTCTACTCGAGTGCATCAAGGAAGAATGACAAAACTTGCTCTCGGCCAAGTACTGCAGACTCTCACTCGCATGTGCTCGAGTGAGAAAGGCTCCTCTGCTCGAGTGCTATTTCTAGTGCTCAAGTGAATCAGTAAAAATGACAGTAGCATGCTTCTCGGGCAAACACTTTCTGGCTATCACTCGCACCAGCTCGAGCACAGAAGGGTTCCATGCTCGAGTTCCAGACTCATGCTTGAGCACACCAGTTCATTTTGACAGCAGACACCATATATTGTTATATGCATTTGGTAACTTTGTAAACATTTCATAAACTTATAAAAGCATGATTTGTACACAATTGACTTTTGTTATCATCAAAACTTGGGATCTAACAGGTAAGAGTCCCAAGAATGTTGAGAGATAGAAAGACTCAAGGGGACTATTTGATCCAGCCCTACCAGGCAGAGGGCCCAATACGTATAGATAATAGGAGCAAGGTGTCGGTGCAAATGTGTATAGGTCAGATATACAATGCCATTGGGTTAGTAGAAGATGCCACCCAACTATGTCATGAGGTAAAGGACGGATTGGAATGGCGAAATAGGCCGGTGTAGGTGTGCACATGGCATTTTCAGGACAGACATGTGTACCCTGCGTTTTTGAAGTAGACATCAATATGTGGCGCCATATGGGGCCCACACACATATACTCTGACCTGGCATCATTTGGCAGGCCTTGATATACGTGTCGCATTCTAGAGCAAAAACAGAGTAGAGTCCTGAGTGAGCTTTGATAAAGTAACTTTATTAAAGTAAGTCATGATGAGTAATGATGACTTAACTTTGTGTTGGATGTATAAGAAGATGACACTTGTTATCAAAGTACATATCATCATGACAAATACTATTCATACTTTTTGATTGGCACAATTGGAAGGTGATACTTGTCCCTTCATCATGAGGCGTCCTTCTTGCCGTTTTGGTTGGCATTCCAAAATGGTGACATATGACGCTGAAGTCAAGGGAATTCACTGGTCCCCGATTTGATCCCCTGATTAACTTTTCTAAGTACTGTACTGGGAGTTAGGGGAATCCATCAGTCTTCCTTTCCCCTTACCAGAAGAAGGCGCCACCTAGGAGAGAGAAAAAGTAGACCAATTACTTTTTGGACACATAACAATCTTACAATCTAATCTTGTGACACTTGGCAAGCTGAGGAAAGATCAAATTGCAAGATCAAATCTCAACCCTTCCCTCCCTTTTGAGTGACATTTTGGCCAGCCATGAAAGGAAAGAGAAAAAAGAGAAAAAAATCACAAAAAATAGAAAGAAGAGAGAAGGAGGAGGAATAGTAACATTTTCTGAATACCAGAGCCGATTCTGACCCCGAAACGCCGTTATCGTCTAGTAAGTCTTTTAAGAAACTTCTTTTAGTCACTGTAAGCTTCAGTTATATAGTCTTAAATTTCTCATATGAGGTGCTTGCCAAAATCAAGAATCGGTTATAGAATCGGAGGTACGTATAAGCTATGATTTGAACTAATTGGTTTGTTGTTTGGATGAGTTTTCATGATGTGGAGTACTGTTCATTTTGCATCTAGGTTTATTTTTGAGGTCTAATCATGTGTTTATGATTAAATGATGCTTTATGATGATTTTGGAAGTTATGTTCAAGTGCTGCCAAATTTCATTTTCTGGAGATAGTCAGTTTGTGATGAGTTTTTGAATAATCAAATATTGTCTAATAGCCATGAAACTTTCTAGATCTAAAGTAGACATCCTAAGCTTTTATTTGATATATAATATGTGTCACTTAGGTTTGTAGATTGTGAGATATGAATTTTTGTAATTAGGCATTGAATCTGGAACATTTTCTAGACCAATTGTACTTTGTAATGATTCTTGGAAATTTATCCTTGTAATTGACAGTGGTTAATGTTTTTCCATTAAAGTAGACTTAATAAGGGACATATAAGACTTTGAACCATAGCAATTGGATTTTTCTAAATTTAGTTATGGTTTTTCAAATTTGACTAAAACATCTGGCAGATTAGGTGGACACCCAAAATTATGGCATTTAAGGTAATTTGAGTCTAGTATGGGTCCAAATAATAGAGTCAAGTCCTAGGACTAAAGTAGCTATTAGACACTCAATTGTCATAGCTCTAATAATGTGGCTATATATCTAGGCCCATGAGGTGACAAAGAAGAAGCAACTGCAATGGTTGGAAGAAAAGGTACCAAAAAGGGGACTTGAAGACAAAAGGTAGTGAACTTACTTACTTGCATGTATGTGATGTTTATGTTGTGTATTGATTTGCTATATTGGTTTACTTAATTTTGTGAAGTATGTATGAATAAATGAAGCTTTATTTCTATTTTTAATGTGGCCATAACTATGTTGCATAAAACATTAAGTATACAGAATATCATTATGTGAACATGAGCCTATGTAAGGCAAACATATCATGCACTAGAATTCATCTTACATGTATTTTCTGTAATGCTGACTACTAAGATTCCCTCAAATCTCACCCTCCCCTACCAATCATATAGGCAACTAAGCACAGAAGAGGAGTGTAGGATGCTGTACCAGGAACACTAATACAAAAATGACTTTGTAGATCAGTTTCAGGATGAGGTCTTGATATAGCCGATCTAAAAAAGTCTGATACTTTTTAGACCGGTTAAGAAACCGGCTTAAACAGTCTTAAAGAAAAAGTTTCAAGATTGGTTGTATTGGAAACCGATCTTAAAAATACCCTATTTTAAGAATAGTTGTCATGACCACCAGTCTTAAAAGGCCTCTCTTTAAAGGACTACAACAACACTTTTAAGACTGGTTGTCCATACAACGGGTCCTAAAATTTTAATTTTGAGATCAATTATATCGACAATCGGTCTTTAAAAACTTGTTAAGATTGGTTATCTATACAATCGGTTTTAAAAGTATTATTATTATTATTATTATTCTGTTGTCTTTGATTATGTTAGTATACCAGAACACATATCCTAGAAGTTGCTTCCAAGGCCATACTTATTAAGTGCAAAGTTGAGATTTAAGTGACAAGTTCCCATATTCAAATTACACATGCAATAGATGTATGAAATTTTTTATGCAATCAACAACTAACTTATAACAAAATAAATGTTACCATAAGGTGTGCTCATTTTCCTTCCACTTACCATTTCCTTTTTCTTTAGCTTTCTCATTGGAAACTTGTAACATAACACGCACCTTCATCATGTAATGTGTTGTTTAAAACTATCATGCATTATCTGTAAAACACAAAGGCTAATGGATGTCTCAACCAAGTTTATCACACCCTTATTTTAATTTCAACTTTACCAGATTATTAATGGAAAATGATATGCGGTTCGATGGCCAACACAAGAATAGCATAAATATACTGATAATATGTACATGATTATAGAAAATCCCCATAAGGGTTCATACATATGATACTTACAATTAAGGTAGTCATACAAGGATACTAGGGTGTCTAAACCTATCACAATGAAACAGAGACTTCTTCCCATCTTCGCTCCACCACTGCAACCCTCTCTGGTGTAGTTCTCTTCTCTGATTTCCACGTACGTTCTGTATTCACCTGTCTAAATTATTAGTATGGGAGGGTGAGATTCGAGAGAATCTCAGTAGGAAATAGATACCATAATGCATGCATTATAAATACTATGTGTATGACATGTTAGCTTTATCTAGATGCATGCCCCATAATAACATTTTTGCATGCTTAATGTTTCGGGTAACAAAACTATGGCCACAGCAAAATAGAAATAGAGCTTCATTTATTCAAATATGCTCTACACAATCAAGTAAAGCAATCACATGCATTACTACACAAGCAAAGATATCAAATACATGCAAGTATGATAAGTCCCCTACCTTGTGTCCCTTTTGCTAAATAGAAATAGTTCCTCAATCTACGTGAAAATAGCCCAGGCTCCATATTTGATCCTATAATGCCAAATGTACCGTTTAGACACTTTCCTAGTGTTCTGGGGGTTATATGAGTCTATATTGAAAAATTACTAAAATGCCCCCAGGGACGCTTGGCCTCGTAGTACCCAGTTCGACTATACTTTTCCCGAAATTTTGACATGGGCTATTTTGACATATTTTCTCCCAATGAATCCATTTTCAGACTCGAAATTACCAAATTCACAACCAAAAGATGAAATTGCCCTTGGCAGCCCTTGTTTCAGTTTTCAAGGGCGTTTTCCTAATTTTGCTTTTTCGGGCTTTTCGGAAAAAGTGCCCTACTATAACCCCATCTAATTTTCCCTGATGAACTTAATGGAATCATCAAAAATTCAACTCTAAGGCCCTCTAACAACCCTGGCCAAAACTAACAATTCTTGGGAAAAAGTTAGGATTTTCCGAATTTGACTTCGCAGATGTGTTCCTTTATACTCTTAACCACTTTATTAACTATTTAATTAGGTTACATCTGCCATTTAATCTAAATTTTGGCAGCATAACACTTCTAATGCCACTTTTTCAAATTTTACAAATAAAGACAATCCGACAAAATTTCGTCGATTAAATTGTCCACAACAGCTAAAATATTCAAAGTTTGAAGTTTCGAAAGTCACCTCAAACTCCTTCTAGCTTTTCCAATTTGTGGCCAAAAACCCTAAGGTGCCAACACCAAATTTTGAGCTTTAAAAACCTTAAGGAACATAGAAGAATGGTTTAGGAACGGAGTTATACGCGTGAGGAACTAATTTACCTAAGAAATCACTTACCTTTGTAAGCTTTTTCCTCTCCATCTCTCTCCAAAAAGCTCAACTCTTCTCTCTGTCCAAAACTGAATATGGCGTTGGAAATGAGGAGGAAGAAGGAGAAAAACGTTTTATAACATCTCCCATGCTTACATCATCAATATAATATGCTAATGTCATAATTCCCAAAATTTGATATTTTTGGATTTTCTGACAAATTTTCTACCCAACTTTGAAAAATCATAGCTAATTCTAGAAAAATTGAATTAGAGTGATTCTAAAGGCTTTAAAACACTTATTGAGTCTAGTTTCAAGGAAAAATATGGAATTTATCCAGTTGAATGTACATCATTCCCAAATTTAATTTCTTTGACCGCTGCATCTAGAAACTTTCTAGTTTTTTTGGGCTAACTTCAAAAATTCATAACTTTTTGTATATTGGTCTAATTGAGTCATATGACCTATCAAATTAAAGCTTAGGATGTCTTATTTCACCTTCAAAAAATTTCACAATTTTTTCTCATCATTTGGTCATAAAAAATCACATGACAAGCTCACTACCTCATAGGCAATTTCACCGAAAACATAGTTATATTCTCCAAAATTCATCATTTCATTTCATTAACTATTTCTAATAATTACAATATATTTGGTGAATAAACTTTGAGGTGTTACAAAGTTCACATGAATAAATGCATGATTTCATATTGATAAATCCTATATTTTATATATTTTATCCCACCTTATTCATTTATTTTGGGGATTATTTAGGCAAAATTGGATTTATTTGATAATATTTGGATAATTATCAAATTATAGGAAATAATATAAATTTGAATTGATTATGATATTATTGGGCTTAAATTGATAATATTTTGATTGTTATCTTTTGATTGGATAATATTTTTAAATATATGATATATCACAATTTTATTTAATTCTTACAGAGTAAGAAAAAACAGATTGAAAGATCCTACAGTGCAGAAATTTTCTTGAAAGCTATAAGAACATTCAATGGTTGAATTTTATTTGGGCTTCTTAACTTTTAATGGGCTCAAGTTGGTACCCAAAAAGCTCTCTTCTCTTCCCTTTTAATTACGCTAGCCGTCACACATGCAGAGGGGGGAAGACGCACGCTGAAAGTCATGATGTAACCCCCCCGCTTTTAAACACTTAATTATAATTTGATAAAGTATAATTAAATCGGATTAGAGACCATCGGATGATTTACATTCATTTTAAATCATTGCCTTACAGTGGAATTTTCACAAAAATCTTTAAAAATCGTATTCCCATCCTTGTCTCAATTTCAATGTTCGAATATAATTACCTGTTCAGTTAGTATATGATCATTTATATCAGAGTGTATAACCAAATCCCCGGCAACTCCCAAGTTCTATACATATATAGTCTGAGGGTTTATAAGTTTCCACCAGGGGATTACACAACCAAAAATCGAATCTAGAATTCGCATCTCAAAATACACAGTAATCCCAAATTCAAAATGAATAACCAACATCTCCAAATATATATATACCCCTAAGGGTCCTAATCGCTCCGGGTTGGCTGCTTTTCTTTCGAGCCACATGCCCTGTCTGAAATGTAAGTCATTGGAAAGAATGAGATTCGAGAGAATCCCAGTAGTAACAAACCACTCACACAATGCATAAACACAAAGCATGTAAATAAATCACAAACAGCAACAGCAGCAGCAACTCAAAGATACATGGCTTTCCCCACAAACGATAGCACTCACTGTTGTATACACAATACGATGCTCTCACTATAATCACAACCACGACAGCTTATGTTGTAATCACCATCACGACAGCTTACGCTGTAATCACCACCACGATAGCTTGTGCTGTAATCACAATAATGACAGATTACTCTATAAATGATAGCTTGCGCTGTAAACCACAGCTTACCCTGTAACCGACAGCCATCACCAGCTGTAACTGCAGTAGCATCAAAAATCATCACAAACAGTGATACAACACACATACAGTGCATTACACATAGTATAAGAGAGAGAGTCACTACCTGATCCTTTCTTGATGTTCTTCGGCACTGTGGGCTCCTAAGGACGGTAAATATCAAATCCTGTAAACCAAGTTAGGAACAACCCGTCAACCTCTTTTCCAACTTCTTAATTCTATAATACTTTAAGTTGGTTATCATTTAAACTCTTTGGGTGACTATTATAGGTCTAAACATATGCCTAAAGGGTTGGGAGAAACTGCCCTGAAGATCCTCCTTCTAGGGAGAATTTCTGATTTTGGGCTGGCTCACTCGAGTGAAAGAAGTCTCACTCGAGTGACACCCCCAATTGCACTCGAGCACCAGCGAGTGAAACACATAAAGTGTTTGCCCGAGAGCAAATCCTCAAAATATTTTTCTCACTCACTTGAGCACAAGAAGCTGTACTCGAGCAATGACCTCAAGTACACTCGAGTATCAAGAAGTGCAACACCAAGAGTGTTTGCCTGAGAGCACAGACTACTTCCAGGCAAGACCTCACTCGAGCATGCCCATGCTCACTCGAGCAGGATCATATCTCACTCGCAAGTCAGAAAGTGTGCTCACAGTTTCTGCCTAAAGACTTAACCAAAATTCCCAGACTTTCATGTCGTTCTCGAGTGAGATCCTCCCTCACTCGAGTGATGCCTATCAGATGCCAAATCGCAGCAATTGATATGGTTTTCCCAGAATTGACCAATTTGCTACCAATGGTCCTAAAACTTGTTCTAAAACTCATTCTCACTTATTTTAACACAAAAAACCTATTAGTAACCTCAAAACAACCAAATTCCCACTCAAGCAACACATTCCCATCTTTAGACCACAAGATCACCAAAACCACAATTTGCCAAACTTCTTCTTTTTAAATCCAACCCAAAACCATTGACACCTAGACGCTATTTGGCATCTATTCCACCACTAAACACTACTCAATTCATATCTTCTAAAATCACAAGAAATCAGGGCAAAAATCCAAAATTTATAAAAACAAACCAATGGCCAAAGCAATTATACCAAACTTCATCAAATGCTTACCTCTTTTTTTCCCAAAATGTGATTTCCTTTATTCCTCCACTTCTCAACTTCACAACCTCTCAAATACCACTAATGGAAATTTTGAAACCATGGAAGTCAAGCTCTCAACTTATTGAACAATATAAATGAAAAGTGTTTAGGCATATGAAGTCATTTACCTACACAAATTTCAAACCCTTTCTTTCTCTTTCTTGCCTAGCTCGCCGGAAATAGAGGAAGAATGAGGAGAGAGATGAGAGATGATGATGAAACATTTTCTCTTTGTCCCATACACACACACAGCTGACTTTGAGAGTGGGAGGGAAGAGAAATGAGTTGAATCTTTGACTTCAATCCCATGGTCCATAGTTTGCCACTTGTCATGATCTAGTTCTTCCTATTCTTGGACTCATGTACACTCATTACACATGATTCCACCCATTTAACCTCTCAACATTTAATCCCAACCATTGATCTTAATTACCAATAAGTTTCCTCTTCGGTAACTGACCAGTCGATCGGTAAATTTACCGTTTTGCTCCTGATTATCACAATGCTCATTAAGCCATTACTAAGTACCTTTACATCACATTGCACAACACATACTTCAAAAGTGCTTAGTTATCATTAATTACATCATCTTGAAGTTATTAATCCCTGATTACAATTCAGGATATTACACACGACTCACAGACGGATACAACTTTGAAATTGGTTCACCAAGGGACGTCCACTGTAGAGGCATCATCATCAATTCCCTTCTTCTAATATATCCATGGGCCCACCTCCACAAACCCATTTAACACTTCAATTCATTCATCTTTCCGGAATTGCATGCACAGTAACAGAGCGGAGTGAATTCATCAATCCTTCTTAACTTCCCAATCATTCATTCATGGACGCTGGAAGCATGAAGGAACGTGGAGGAGAAAGGATTATCATGGAAGCTTAAGTTCTTTTCGGAGGCAACTTGGGAGGAGAATGGAGGAAGCTAGAGCCTAGGAGTTTACACTTGAAAACCACAAGGGAGTTTCTTTTTTTTTATCTTTTTGATTAAAGACTTGAGATTGTTTAGTTTTAAATGTTTTTGGGTTGTATTAATTGAGAACAATCTAGTTTTAGATTGTAGACTTATTTTTAAATTTGTTAATTGATAAATTTTTAAATAAGAGTAAGATTTTTTTTTACAAGACGACAATTAGAAGATTATTTATTTTAAAGTATATATATACTCCAATAAAAAGTTGTTAAAATATAAATAAAGTAACATTAATTTAAGATGGTCTATTTATTTATTTTTTATTATTACGTGGTCTAACTTTGGTGTCACCGTGAAAATGATGTCCATAAAATTCAATCTAGCTTTAATGGGTGATAGCACTTCCTCACATATCTTTTTATCTATTTCTTTATTTAATGGGTTAAGAGGCAAATTTGGCCCAGAAGTTGTCACCGAGAATCAATATTACCCCAGAAGTGTGAAAAAAGGAGTAATTTTGCGTTGGCAGTTATTCCAGTTAATTTTGATTGTTAGTTGACCAAATATATTGAGTTAGTAGTCCACATGTCACCCACATCATTTTTGTTAAGATGCAAATTCGTTTTGGAAGTTTTAAGTTTTTGGAAAAGAAATGAAATAGATGACACATAGACTTATGGGACAAATTTAAACCTTAAAAAAAATAACTTGAATGATATGTGGACTGTCAACTCAACACATTTGGTTAACTAATTGTTAAAATTAACTAGGTTAACAACTGGAGCAAAATTACTCCGGTTTTGACACTTTAAGGGCAAAATTGCCCCCGAAAAACGTCTGGGACAAAATTGCCCCCAACCCTTTTTTTTATAATTCACATATTTGTTTTTTTCCTATGGATTCGATTCCTAATTAGCTCTATGTGCACCCCCCCAAGGCAGTAAAACCAGACCCATTATTGAATCAGTCAAGACCAATGTTTTAAAAGTCGGGCCGAATGTCGAGCCGAAAAGCTAGCGGGTCACAATTTAAATAGTTTAAACAGTTAGACCATTTGGTTGGACTGGTGGCATAATAATTAATTTAAAAATAATATTATATACCTATATAATATTGTGTGTAAGAAATAAAATATCAAATTATTAAAAAACTTAAAGAAAAGTAAATAGTCTAAATATATATAGATTTAACTTTATATCAATAATTTCAAATTTTTAGCAAAAATATCATTTTATATAACAGTATTAAATAAATGTGATATAAAAAAATAAAAAACGTAAAAGATATCAAATGAATAAAGAACAACATCAATATATATATAAATACTGTTCCACCAAGTTACTGTTCATAAGGAATTTATGGCTCAGATTTCTCCAAACCTCCTCACATCAATGCCTCGAGATCCTGAATGATATATCACCGAATCTCTTTTTATTTCCTTCCTCTCTCTCTCCATTTATATTTATGTCTCGAGCTTTTTTCCTTCTCTGCATCGAGTATTCTTCTCGAGCTTTCTTCCTTCTCGAGCATTCTGTATCAGTCTCGCTCTTTCCGCCTAGCCTTCACCCCCTTTTCTTCATTCCCTCACTTTGCCCTAAAATGGCCTTTTGATCGGCAGATCTGGTGATGACACTGGCGGAGAAGCAAAGACGAGGCTGCGAAGTTCATGATGGGGAGTTTGTGACGGATTTAAGGTAATCTTTTTAGTTGTAAACCCATTCAAGAACCTTATTTAGATTTCCCTTTTCCTCTTTTTGAGTCATCTAGGTTATATGAGGTCTTTGTCTTCTTTGTATGTGGGGCAAAGAGAGAGGGATAGAGAGGAATCCGGCTGAATGACTTTGTGGGCTCTGTTTTCATTGAATGTATGAGGACGTTGTTTTCTTATGGCCCTTTGTTTTCATTACAAACTCCAGTATTGTAGGGTTCCGATTCTGTCCTTTTTGCTGAGCCTACACCGCCCTCTACGGTTTAAAGAGGTTTGAGACCTTTTTGTTTCTGTTTTTCCCTCTCCTTCTTTAATTCGGTTAGATTTGCAAATTCTTATTTTCTTTCCTGATCTGTACTTGTCTCATTTCTTATTTTTTTCCCATAAATATTGGTTCTTTCTACCTCTAGATCTGTTATAGTTTGATTTGGTTTGGTCCAATCTTCTTTAGTTTGAGAATTGTGCACGTTCAGCGTGAATCAGAGTGCTTGCGGCTTTTTTTTCATATAAATCGATTCATCTTCATCTCTTAACTTAGTTGATTAGTTCAATTTGTTTTTAGCATACACTTTAATTTTAAGTAAGTTTCTTGGTTCTGATATCAAGCATATTCGCACATTTATTCGTTTTGAAAGTTCTGCAATAGTTTGATTTGGTTTGGTCCAATCTTCTTTAGTTTGAGAATTGTGCACGTTCAGCGTGAATCAGAGTGCTTGCCATTTTTTTTCATATAAATCAATTCATCTTCATCTCTTAACTAAGTTGATTAGTTCAATTTGTTTTTAGCATACGCTTTGTTATTCTCTTCCCTCTATGGATGCTTTGAGTACTTCCATCAAATCAGCGTTTGTGCTTTTCTCTTATGCGATGTGTCGTAATGTCTCAGCTATGTTTATAACTTCCCCCATCTACTCAAACCGCATCTAACGTTGTGTGATGGTTTAGGCAGATTGACCTTGAACTGAAATCATCTTAGAAAAAATTGGTAGAAAGATAGCGATGTAAACAGCCTCTGCTCCGTTTTCCTTCCGCACACGAACAACGAAGACAATCCTATCTTATTTATCTTCTTCTACTTCTGTATACAACTGCATGCCTATCATTATTGTTTATAGATTTTCAAGCATAAGGTCTATTGTTTGAATTGGTTGATATGCAATATATAGTTTACAATCCCTTCGGTTTGAATTTCGTTAGTATCTCTTTTTATTAACTTAGTGGCCTATTCTATTAGTGCTCGACATAGGCCTTACGCCTTCCCTATTGTAAATCCCATGTTTTGTCCCTTATTGCCTTGACTTATTCAAAGGGCTGAAAAAACGTCACTTGGTAATTTTGTTATTGTGCATGCAAATCCTCACTAATTTTTTCTGTTTAATTCAGTTAATCCACCTATATGTCTTCCTCATGTTTAATTCAGTTGACTGCTTATTAATTTTTCCTTTCAGTTCGGTTGTTTTCTGGGATATTACAAATACCAATTTGTATCAGTTAATTTCTAGCCCAGAAACAGGCCTACTTATTCAAATTAAAAGAAATATGTTGTTGCATCTTCCCACAATTGGAGGTAATGCATATTCCCATAAAAGACCACACAAGCCTTGAAGTCTCTTTATTGGAGATGTAAGGGCATACAAATGGAGGTAATGCATAAAGAATATTTTGTCTTTTGTATATTTTAAACTACTAAAACGTGTAGCACCAGGCTACCCATAATTTTGGCCACTCATTTCCTGCTATTGCATGTTATTAGCTCCCTTGTCACCTTTTCGCAGTTAAACCATTCATGAAGAACTTGAGCCTAAACATCTTCTTCATATCCAAGTGTTATAGGAGTGTTCACATTTTTGTACATTGCAGCTATGTCTTTCTCTTTATCAGATCCTTTTTACTTCAATTTTAGTTACTCCGTACTCATGTGCCTTATTAATTATCTGTTCTCACTTTTCTGGTGTGTTGTTGTTGATGTGAAGGCTGATTTTATCAATTGTGGATTGCTTACATTGATCTTTTTTCCATCCCATATAGGAAATTGAATTTTGTTGAAGATAATATTTTTTTATCCCAAATATTCTATGATTTTTTCAATTCTTACTTATCATCATTATGTAATTAAGTACTTGTATTTCTTAATGGGGTTTGATGATGTTCTTTTATCCAAATTTCCATGAAGTTACCGGAGAAAGGAGGGAATATGTAGTTGACTGCCATGTTGTCGTTTTTCAAGTTTTTGTAGGTTTTCTTTTCAACTTGTATGGACCTTGTACTTAAATTTGGTTTGCTTCAAGTTATGCCATGATTCATACCTGATCATAATGTGTATTTTCTTTAATGTTTCACTGCTTTTGGTGCCATCTAATCAAACATCTCCATGTTTCCCTGCTAGCTGCAATGTAAAAAGAACATCTTGTCCTTAAATACCAAGCCTGATGAAAATAACATGGCCACAAACAATTCCAAGCCCTCTGAAAAAAATAACTTAAGTTAATTTAGAAAGATCTTTCATCTTGGGGTCCTTTTAAATATAGCATTAACAACATACTAAAATACAATAGGAAAATGTGCTATATATTGGCATAAGAGGCCAATATTTAATCAGCGTACAATAGAACCAATAAAACTTAAGTTAATTTAGTTTCTTCAATGACAAAGTAGAGGAATTACATAGAATATGAAGTAATATAGTTAGAGGTGGACATGCAAGATAATATTATGTTGGACTAAAATTTAAACATTTGTAGACAATCAGTAAACTTAAACTATTTGTAGGTTGGACTAATTAAAGGCTAGCTGGGATCTTCTTTATCATCACTCACAAACCCCAGCTGCCTTCCCAGTGCATAAGAAGTAAGCAAAGTCGAGCTGTCTTCTAATTCATGACCTTCAATCGTTGAGTGAGGCTGATATAGTTACTGCATTGTGTTATGAGTTTTGTATATTGCATTGGGCATCATGAATAACTTTTATGTTTTGTGGGTTATGCTTTTATCTGTTGGTTAATATCCTTCTTTTAAATGTGGTCCAAGAATGTTGTCCTTTATCTGATATCAAGAAGGAACTTCAGGAGGATTCAACGCTGAGGCATAATATTTTGTCCCCTTATGAAAAGCAATTGGATTTTGACAAGTCACTTTTCATATTCACTCATACTTTTCTTGTCCTTTTTGAAAGGTGGGTATAATAGCTTAAACAAAAGCCTTATACCATATGTTGTGACTAGGATTACCTGGCAGGTATGATTTACTGTAAAAGAAGTAGGCTAAGACATCTATTTGAACATTAAAAGGTGGTATTCCTTGTGTTGTTACTTTTGTCCAATTGAAGTCAATGTGATATGTACAAAATATTTTGTCTTTTCTCGTCATGAATAGAAAAGATTTTTTTGTATATAACTTTTTGGTCTGCACTTACACTCTTTTTTTTAAGGGATTGCAGATGTTGGTTCTGATAAAATGAAATATAAATCCTGCAGCTTTTATTATTCTGATTTCATCCTTTTGTCCTTTCATTATAAAAGCTGTTAAGGTGTTTTGTAATCTTCTTGCCTGCTGTTACACTTTTTTGTTTCAGGCGTTCGAGTCCATTGACTGGAATTTTTTACTCATGGGGCTCCGTGTAAATTTGAGTTTGAATTTCAGGTTTGGCAACAGTATCTGCTAGCTTCAATTTGAATCCCAGTTAATTGACTCTTAGATTTTAAGGCCATTGTTAACTAACTTTGTGGCTGCAAAGCCACTTTCCCTTCCATTGATGCACTTAATTTACAAAGTTCTAATTGCTGTTTTTTACATGTGATTATACTATTGTTTTTTTTTGTAATATCTTGACAGATGGTTGAGATTTTCCTTGAATTAATTAACGTCAAGTTGGAAGTGACTCCATGTAACTGGATGATTTATTTACCCATTAGCTATGATTTATTTCTTTATGCAGTCATTTTTTTGGAGAAACTAAAATTTGAGTTACATGGACCTACTTCAATAACAAATCAATTGAGTTACAATTCTAATGATCGTTTGTTAATTATTTAAGGATTGGGAGTAAACTAATTTTTTTCTTACACGATGGATAATAGAT
This sequence comes from Inga laurina, assembly GCA_963855925.1. NCBI lineage: Eukaryota > Viridiplantae > Streptophyta > Magnoliopsida > Fabales > Fabaceae > Inga > Inga laurina. The sequence continues at coordinate 17,227,077 of OY979701.1, read as the reverse complement.
GTTAGATAACTTTCACCATTATGGCACCAAAAAAAGGACTCAACATCAGAAATCAACAACTATCATAAATGGTATAACTTCTTGATCATACAATTAAAGTTAACATAGATAAAGCTAGACAAATAAGCTGCTTTATAAGAGGGAGTAATAGGCTTACCATAAACATGCTGTAAGAATTTATTGTAAGGAGACAAAACAATGTAATGTAAAGAGACAAATGTAGTAGACAAAAAAGAGGTGGGGCCAGCTTTCCTATCTACAGTCGAACAGGAACCCCAAAGATGAAACACACTATCTTTGGTTGCATTGGCAGATAACCAATGGAAGAAGATAAAATAAAGCAATGGTGTAGAAAGTAGCTTGGGAGAAACAAATAAACATCAGAAGGCCCCAGAGTTGCACGAAAATGGTCATGACAGTAGCCATATTTTGGAAGTGGACGCTGCAAGTTAGCATGTTTATGGTATTGAAGAAAACAATGGATATGCCCCTTTGTGAGAATATTAAAAAAATAAAATGAGGTATGAAGTAGACTGACCACATTAGACAGTTGCATGAAAATAGTCAACATAGATAAGTTAATATTACTGAAATATAAAGTTAACATAGACAATTTAGATACTGGTTTATGTTCTTACCCCTTGGTTATTGGTTGTTGGTTAATATCTGTTGTTGAAATCTGTCCATTTCAGCTTTACTATTTTATGAGAAGTGTCATCAAGGGTGCTCAATGCAACCAATAACCAGTTGAAGGTAACATCTTCATTTGATGTTTTTTCTTTGTATTATAAGAATGATATTTTATTTTTTCTTGGATGCTGATTATATCAAGACTTGGATACACTTGCAGGATGGTTGTGCTGACTAACTTTGTCACTGCTATAAGGGTTGTTGGGGGTCGAAAATATGAGGGCAGCATTATGGCTTCACCCCGCCTATACATTAATTTTAAAGTTGATGTTTTTGTACTTCCCATTTTTTCGTTAATTGTATTTTATTGGCCTTTGAGGTGTGTATCATTATTTGTTTGTTTGCTATTTCAATGCAAGTCTTATGATGCTCAACAAGTATGATTAAATATTTACTGCATAAGTAAACTTATTTTTAACAGAAATTAAATGTGGGAGAGGAACCTGATGATTTAGCCAGAAAGTTCAGTGTAATTTAGCCAAGATTCTATTACCTTGAACATAATTATGTCCATGTGGACTTCCAAATGTGAAAGCTACTCATTAGTTCAGATAAAAAATTGCAATGGACATTTGAAAGCTTTATATCTAGCTACAGTAGGCTCACTCAAGTATAGACCATATCATTTGGAAGTGTGCGTCATGAAAGACCACATCTTAAATGTATGTTCCAGATGTTGGTCACTTTGTGAGGTTTTGTAGTTTGATCATGGTATAGTATCCATGACGTCAAAAATATCAACGAATGTTAAACATGTGGAAAGTTAAATTCTTTAATTATAGATAATGTATGTTGGAAATAATGCTCCCCACGCAACGCGTGGGGGAGGAAATGCTCGTTATAAATGAAAAAAGAATAACAGTCTCATCATTTGTCAACCTTCACCTGTTCTTAGATGTATAAGTAGGGTGAATATAAATTTTAATTTGTCCTTTCCAATGAGTGGTTAGAACATTGGGAAAAAAATGAGAGATAAAATGCTTTTTTTTTTATCAAATAAAAAATAAGAAGACTTTTCTTTTTTACCTAAAGTGATAAAACACTTTAAACTTTGCCTATTGAACATCTTTGCCTACCTCTTTTTCATCTTTTCACCGTTCGAACTCTCCTAGTGATTTTCTAACACCTCAAATGCAATGAATGATAGATCCAACGATGAGCAATGTAACTATGTAGGAAAGAAGAGAAAGAGATTGGTGTGGTTTATTTGGCACTGCTCTTTATTTTCCTCCTTCTTCTAGGCTATTATCTCCCTCTCTTCTTTTTCTTCATGGTTGTTCCTATTGCTACTATGGAATGGGAGGGCCAAGCGCAAGATTTCCTTTTAGATCCTACACTCTTCGAATCCCCGCTGCACTTGGGTTCTAGCTCAAACGCTGGTTCAAGGTGGCTCAAAATGGTTGAACCCTTCAAATTGGTTGAACGTGTAAGACGAGGCTACAAAGAGAACAAGTAACAGCCGGACCGGTCCAACTGTCTAGTTCAATCTAGTTTTAAAAGCGTTGGTCAAGACAATAAATTAAGTCTCGATTGTTTAGAATAGCGTCAATCTGATAGCTTTTGTTTACCAAGGCAAAATATAAAGGCTATTTTTCTTTAAATAAAAATTAAAAAGATGAATAGAGTTGAGAGGCCTATGATGAATAGAGAGAGTGGGATTGTAAAATTAAAAAAAAAAGAATAGAGACGGGTTAGGTGTGGTAGGTGTGTGTGAAAAAGAAAGAGTGAAATTAGCATGCTCATTGATGACTATCTCTTTATTTTAAATTTTGATACCTAACAAAAGTGATGAGGGCCTTTCGTTCATTAGTCTTGCAGTTCATAATCAAAACTTAACTAAGGATTGAGTATAAGAAAACCTAAAATCGTTTTCTCTTCTCGAGGAGTCTTTTATAGATTCATTAGTAAATCTCGATGCCATGCAAATACAATGAAAATAAAGAAAAATTATTTTTGGATTTTGTTGAAAATAAGTGCACAACTTAAATAAAATCCTAAAACTACTATTTTTTGTCTTTTCTTTATAAAATGGAATGGTTAATGGAATATGAATGAAGTGAATTCTCTTGAGAAATTGATTCAATGACTATTTTTGCTCATTAAATGATATGGGAGTTTAAAATCTATCAATTTTTAATTAAAAACCTCAAGTAATCATATTGGGTCTAACACTCCTAATCAATAGCTACTCTTAGGATCACATTCATAGCTATTGCTTAAAAATATTATTCAAGAACCACTTGATGTGTGAAATGGATTGAACTAATGCAAATGTTTCCACTAATATGAATGCACAATTGCAAAACTCAAATTAACCCAAATCAACTACACAAACTAGTAATCACACAGCAAGCATAATCTCATTGAATTAATAGGAAATACATAACTAAAAATCATTCAATCACAATAACTCCAATCCAAACACCATATAAGCAATATTAGTTTAACAATATGGAGTCCAAACAACTCATAACAAAATCCTACAAAAACTACCTTAGAACATAGCTAGGAATATACAATAACAATAGGAAATTCATAAAGGAACTAAGAAAAACTCCCCATTGAAGATCTTGAACTCAAGACGAATCCCCGATCCTCAAGAGTTAAAAGTTTAGCTGCTCATTGGAGCTTCAGCAGCAATGACAACAACTTGTTTGAAGCTCTGAAGATCCATGGAAACTTAGCTAGTCGAAAAATTACAAAGCTTTTGTCGGAAAATATGGAGGAAGTGTGGTAATGGAAGAAGGTGATGGTGATCAAATCTGAGCTCTCTTTCTCCAAATCGAAGCACTCTTCTTTGTGTTCTAACCACTATAGCCTAAATCTAGGATGATGGAGGTCACTGGTGGCAAGGAAGAAGAGGAAGCTAGAGGTTCGAGTAAGCAAGATTTTCTAGTTGGAGAGTTTATGATACTTCTCAAGCTCTGTGTCTGGTCTTCTCTTCCATGGCACTCTCTCTCGTTCTAGTTCAAGTGTCGCAGCTTGATTCTAAAATGCTCCACCTCACGTCGCCGGCAACGATGGAGGTGAGAGTGGAGGTCACCTATGATAGAGGTGGATCTAGGCGGTAGGAGCTAAAGAGAGTGAAGGTTGAGGATGAAGGTGGTGTCTGTGTTGCTTAAGTTTTGTCTCTCTCGATCCAGGCTCACATAGTCTCTCGTGCCGCGATCTGAAACTCCAGTCTCAGGGAAGAAGGTTTATGTATTGAAGAAGAGTGAAGACCTAAATGAGGCTAGTCGAAATGCAAGTTTTGACTAGGGATCAATCTATGAACTTTAAAAGTTCATGGAGGGCTAAAATGATAATTTTTTAAAAGTTTTAAGGTTAAATTTTAATTCCCAAAAAATGTGGGCCCTTGTCTGTAATTTTTCCTAGTCCCTTTTCTTCATTGAATTGCAATTTCCAAAAATTATGGGGCCCCTTTTCTATAATTTTCCCTAGTCCTTAAAAATATTAATTCTGACCCTGAATGATATTTTCTAGAATCTCCAATTTTCTTCTTAATCATATACAATGCAAGATTAAGCACAAAGCTAAGTAGCATAAAAAATCCAAGAAATCATTTGCATGAACAATTAACAAATTATGACCATTTTGCCCCTAATTACACTTAATTCAATACAAATGTCCCTAATTCAAGTTAGTTCTTAGTCACGTAATATTGTCCTAGAAAATGCATTAAAAATATCAAATTAATTGTGAAAAAGCATATAAAGTACGAGATACTAAGTTCCAATCATCAGTGCATTAAAAAAAATGAGCAATTTCATTATTAGAAAGTAATGAATCAATTAAAAAAATTCCTCAAGCCAACTCTAGTTATAGTCAAGTGATGCAAAGAAATTAGCTAACTTCACAATCCAACATTTTAGAATGAAGCACAAGAGAACTCTCAAGTTATTAGTGTTTCACTCATCTCACCTTATTGCGATAATTTTACTCTAGGTTACTTAATCAACACCTTGTCATAGGCTTGTAACAACTCTAACTTCTCCATACTACTAATAGCAATTAATGTATGAAATAAGAGGACTTAAAAGACTTGTAATGTTGGATGAAGGCTAGATGAAATGAATTAATTAGAAAAAGGAATAGTTGATATGCAAGTCAAAGTTAATGAGAAAGTTTATAGCATCTAAATAACTTGACAAACTTTTGCCAATTCTTTTCTAAATTCTTGAACAAATGCCTTCTTTACATTTCTTTTACTTTTTTTTAATCTACTAAATACTTTTCTATTTTTCTCTTTTCTTTTTTTTTCTCCAATTCTTCTCTTCATTTCCAAACTATATAAATTTTTTCTTCTTTTGACTTCCTTTCTTTCTCCTTTCTATATACATGGCATTTCAATATATACATTGTTTGACTTTCTATTGGCAAATCACTTTGATTCTAGAATACCATGAACACTATGAGTAAATAATATGCATATATCATAGGAATGGCTCAAAGGGGTAGCAAGAGGTGATGAATGGAGGTTTGTGTTTGGGTGAAAGGGTTTAAAATTGAACGCCACTTTCATTTCCATCACACTAATGCAAATGACATTTCAAAAAAAAAAAAAAGTTGAAACAAGTTCTAGAAGATGAAAAACTAAATAAATCATGCACACATGAAGAAAATTTAATGGTCAAATAACCTTCCAACAAGGTTTTTCTTCAATGCTCACTCTAACACAATCAATTGCATAGTAAGATAACCACAAAACATCTACTTAACTATTCCAAGTGCTAATCTAACAAACACAACTAATCAAAACATTGCAATCAATTATAATAATGTTAAACTCTTAAATGCACTAATGATGTAGAAACTTTCTTTTCTCAAAACAAGGAGTAAGCAAAATCCAACTGTGGGTTTATTTTTCTTCCCATTCACTTGAAAAGCAAAACACGGTTTTAAAAAGATTGCCAAAACACTAGATCTTATGAAAACTCAACGAATTTCCCACAAATCACACTTCCAAAGTGGCAAATGAGACCCTTTACCACTTAAAGTATGCATCAAAGCAAGTCATTCTTGAAAAAATTTTGAAAAATTTCTAGTTTAAGGCATTGTTGCATTTTAAAACAATCAATCAATAGATTCAAGAATGTATTCCCCTCCCCGACACTTAATCAACACATTGTCCTCAATGTTTGTAAAACAACTCTAAAGAGAATGGGAAGTGAGTTGAAATTTAAGGCACAATGGAAATTAAATAGGGTAGTGGCCAAAAATTGCAAAACATACATAGGGACTTCTTATTTTACTTACTAAGCTACACCACTTCTACTTTTTTTCTATTGGATTGTGTCCCTTCCCCACACTTATTTTTGTTATACAACAATTAAGCCCAAGTAAGTATAGAAATTAGGAAGAAAATAAGTGAGGGGGTTAAGGTGCAAAAATAGCAAAGAACTATTTCGCTAAGTGCACTAAGCACAATTAACTATTTTTGGGTGCAAAACTAAACATCAACAATATTTTTGGGTGCAAAAGTAGCAACGCCGTTAACTCAGGAAAACTTCCGTTACTTTAATATAATTTTAGAATGGTTAAGGTGAAAATTTAGCAACAAACTATTTTCTTATGAACACCCAACACAATTATTTTTCACACGAACATTTACAAGATAAATATGGGCATTTACACTGGAGCATTTGCATTAATGATCTTACTTTTTTCATAAGAGCATTTATAAGACAAATAAAGGAATTTAAAAGAATCCAGGGAATTAAAAAATTTTGGTCTTTCATATATTTATCTTTCCACTGACAAAACCTAACTTTTACTTGACTGAATGGGGTGCAATAAAATTTTGTTAACTCACTGTATTCTTTTAAATCTATTTATTTTGTCTTGTAAATTCTCTTATTAGAAAATTGGTGGCACCCATATTTTCTAAAAGGGTTAAGTTGAAAATTTAGCAATGAATTATTTACCTATGGGCACTAACGCAATTATTTTTCTTAAGAGCATTTATAAGACAAATATGAGCATTTACATAAAAGCATTTACTTTTTTTCTAATAAGAGAATTTACAAGACAAATAAAGAGATTTAAAAAAATGCAGTGAGTTAACAAAATTTTGATGCACCCCATTCGGCCAAGTAAAAGTTAGGTTTTGTTAGTGGAAAGATAAATATACGCATTTATAAGATAAATATATGAAAGACCAAAATTTTTTAATTCCCTGGATTCTTTGAAATCCCTTTATCTATCTTATAAATACTCTTATGAAAAAAATAAAGTAAGATCATTAATGAAAATGCTCCTGTGTAAATGCTCGTGTGAAAAATTATTGTGTTTAGTGTTCATAAGAAAATAGTTTGTTGCTAAATTTGCACCTTAACCATTCTAAAATTATATTAAAGTAACGGAAGTTATCCTGAGTTAACGGCGTTGCTACTTTTGCACTCAAAAATATTGTTTATGTCTACTTTTGCACCCAAAAATAGTTAATTGCGCTGAGTGCACTTAGCAAAATAGTTCTTTGCTATTTTTGCACCTTGACCCTAAGTAAGGAAAGAGACAACCTTTGTTAGAGTATCTTGAGTTGCTTAAAAGAGATGTTCCCATCCCCGATGAGAATCATGCATTTGGCCTTTAAAACATCTTCTCCCACATTGAATTTCATTAGTGGAGGCGGCTTAGGATCAATTGGAAGAGGTCCAAGAATGTACAGTGGAGGTTGGTACACAAAGGACCCTTCTAAGAACGTTCCTACAAAGAAGACAAGCAAACAACAGTACCCAATCCAAAAATAGAGACATCAGGAGACTTTAAGTGAAATAATGAGATGTTAGGAACTAAATTTCCAAGTAACTATCACAACAAAGGAAATCAATGACACTCTCATCAGTAAGAGTCAAAAAAATGTTATATTTTGAAAATTCTCCTGTGTTTATGAAGTAGAAGGTGTGGAATCCAACTTAGTGTTGGGGCACACCACATCGTCATTGCAATCACAAGAGATGGAAGGAAAAAGAGTGGAAGAAAGAAGAGAATTTTTCAAATCATTACCACCTAAGGGTTCCAAAATTCAAATCAATCATGTTTCTTTTCTAAATTGGGTGGCAAATCACAAGATAACACTTGTTGGAAAGATTTATCAACATGTGGAATTTTAGCAATTAAAATTTCAAAACCATTGTCACCGACAAGAGTACAACAAAGTAATCCAATGGGAATTTTTTGAATTTATCATTTTAGACTATGATCTTTCTCACTCACATCAACATGTAAGGTCTTTTTCTTATTTCCACATTTTTTAGAGTTTTTGCACGCAGTTCGATGACACAGAGGAATAGCATAAATATACTAATAAAAAGTGCTCTATTATAAAAATTCCCTGCAGGGATTGTATATAACAATTACAAATAATGTAGCCACACAGGGCTACTAGGGTGTCTAAACATGTTTAATGAAACTCATACATCTTTCTGTCTTAGTTCTACTATAGCATATCTCTGTGTGCAGCCCTCTTTTCTGTTCTTAGCACGCCTCCTATGATCATCTGTCTAAATTATTGGTAAGGGAGGGTGAGATTCGAGAGAATCTTAGTAGGAAACAGTTACTATAATGAACGCATGATAGATGATATGTGCATGACATATTAGCTTTAACTAGATGCATGCTTGATAATGACATTTCTGCATGCTCAATGTTTCATGCAACATAACTATGGCCGTAATATAAACAGAAACAGAGCTTTATTATTCAAATATGCTCTACACAATCAAGTAAAGCAATCATATACTTTACAACACAAGCAAAAATATCAAATACATTGTCATTAAAAAAAAGAAATATCAAATACATGCAAATAAGGTAAGTCCCCTACCTCTTGTCTTTGAGTCCTCTACTTGTACATTTTCTTTTCCAACCATTGAAGATGCTTCTTCTTGACCTCTCATGGCCCTAAACAAATACCCATATTATTAGAGCCATGAAATTGAATGTCCAATGGGATTACATGGGCCTTTAGGACATGTCTTTTATGTTTAGCCGAATATTTATGACAATTTAACACAATTGCCATAAATTAATAGGTTAGCTCAATCTACCAATTTTGTTGACATACATTTGGAAATTCATAATGAATTCTACAAAATACAAATGGGTTGGTTACAGTGGATAATTAAAGCTATTTAAGTCCTATTTAAGGGGAAAATATCACATAGCATCAATTATAGCCACATATTTTCCAGAAATTTGTCAAACACAGACTGCCACAAATTTCATTTTAGAATCAAGGTCAAACTTTGAAAAATCATAACTTTCAATCCACTGTGAAATTTTATAGCATTTGGACTAAGTTTGACGGATCAAAAACACGTTGCAAATTATTTGCCTTCAGAAAATGAATTCAGGCATATTTGAACACAACTTCCAAAATCATCATAAAACCTCTTTTAACATTACAATCATCATTATATGAACACCAAACCCTAAAAAACTCCCTCTGGCTGATATTGAGGGTTTGGATATCTCAATAAATACTTAACAAAATCACTAAATATTCAGTTAATATAAGAGCTTACACTTACAAGAATTCGAATCTATGATCAGTTCTTGATTCCGATAGCACCTCTTATGTGTAGATAGAATCAAACACATCTAATTGAACATCCAAAACCATAGAAATGTTGCTCTCCATGAGAGGAACAATATTAGAAAAGACTCTGGAAGCTGAAAATGGCGAATCAGAGGTGAAATCATCTCTAGAGCTCAAGGGCTTTCACTATTCATCTTTTCTCTTGCCTCTTTCATTTTCTCATGATTTTCTTTATTTTTCTCTTCCTTTTGGGATAGCTGAATAAAATATGAAGAAGCAAAAGGGATATGGCTTCTTGAAATATCTCTATTTGCTTTTGGAAATAATATTGCTTAATGCAAATAAGCATGTGTATGTTTTACTTGGCTATTATTTTTTCCCTCTTGAATTAATATGAGCCAAGTAAATCATTTTCCTTTCTTGCTCCCTACTTCAGCCAAAATTTATCCCAATTAAAGGGAAAAACATATGGCTTCTTGCTTTATTGGTCAAATGACCATTTTGTCCTTACATTTTCTTTCCATTTTCGCACTTTGCTGGAAATCTGGCAGAATTTTCATCCAACTTTAAAAATTCATATTTAATTGTACAGATGTCCAATTAGTATGGTTCTAAAGGCTATGTGACCCTTATTGTATATATTTTTAAGGAAAAATATAGCCTTTAGCTAACTAGAAGCCAATAATTCCCATAATTTTTACTTTTCGACGCTGTCACAGGAGCTTGCCAGTTTCATTGGGCCAACTTTAAAAATGCATCACTCTTTATATACAACTCCAAATGACTTATATTACCTATCAAATTAAAGCACTTGATAAGTCTACTTTTATTCTAGAAAGTTTCACATTCAGTGGACCTCATTCGATTATCCAAAACCATCACACAACTAGACTGCCATGCAAGAAACCACACTGGCAGCAAAGTTTACATTTCTGGGATTCTTGTTAAAACGAGCTTTAGTAATCAACTTGATTCAGGCTTATTCTCAAGCCTTTAATCCCAAAATTCAGGATATCACAGTTCTCCCCCTGTTCAATAAATTTCCTCCCTGAAATTTGAAGGTCTGGAACTTGGGAATCTTTCTAGACTTTTTCAGGTGCAGACTCACAAGATATGCAACACAATGATCATATTCAATCTATCTCATTCATATGAAAGCTCATTGAGCATGCAATATAATCAGAATATTCTTATATTTCTGATAATATTAAGCATTCATCATAATGGCATTCAACAAACAGCATGTAATATAAACATCAGGCACAGGACACACTGGTACCGCACAACTCATATATAAGATCGTATAGCCGAGGGTCATTATGCCTATTCCTCAAATTACTGCGCCCATCACATTCTTAAAATCATAGCATTCGACCAGCCTAAAGACATACATGTCCATCAGGTCTTATGGCTTAAGCACATACAATTTATCATCTTTGATGAATACATACCAAGGCTAACAACCTCAAGATATACAGCCCATTAGGTATTACTACTCTGTAAAAACATGTATATTGGGCCTTATTGCCCATATGAGTGGGTATTTCATTCTAGGTGGCTATAGTATGAAGAATATTCGCCACCAGTTTGCTCTACTACACTAAGGCTCATCCTAATCTCTATTTATATGTGTCATCACAAACTATATTGGTTGTGTGATTGTTAACCTCTCCAGTTATCCTCAAAAGTTACACATAAATTGACTATACTTCTGCTGCCCACTCTGATATTTCATACTATTAAATACAATATAGTTAGGGCTACACTGTCTACCTACACTTGTCTTACTTCCTCAGTTGGATCCCAATTGACCTCCGTAGTAGCACACAATCATTCATAAAGAATGTGATAATACATATGCTAGGCACCATAAAATGCAATATCATAATAACACATAATTCAGTTCATGCGGAAATGTATCCAGGGCTAACCACTGTTGCAACCCCTACTTATTCCGTACCTCAGTCCTCTGACTGGGCATATCAGTGTACCCATAGGCACTGTATATCAATGTAACCATAGGCATTGTCTATCAGTGTACCCGTAGGCACAGTATATCAGTGGGAGTACACTGTCTCTAACCCAACTTTTAGATTCATCATGAAATCTAGAACCTCGACATCACACATATCGAAAATCATTTTCCTCAATTATACTCAATAGGCATGCTAAAATCATGATCAATAGTGCCTATTCTAACCTTTATGGTATTCAGGTAATATCCTTAAAATATTATTGAAGGTTCAACACTATCCATAAGGTTCAAACTTCTGTCATGTATCAGAACCATAGTGCAACCTAATTCACATTTTGACCTAAGCACTATTTCAGCTTCGATCTGATTCAAACCCATCCTTAACCTTCTGTATCATCAGATTGAATCCTTTAGGTTCAATATATTGCATAATCACCACTCATCATATAGCACCGTATATCATATCTACATTTCTTTAACATTATAGTGTTACTAAGGATCTTCACTTAGTATAGAAAAACCACAAAATATTTACTACACCTCAAGTTTCTTATCACCTTATCAAATGAACTTTTCTGCTCAGTACTACTACAATAGAAATGGTTCGAATTAAAAATCAGTAATTCCATCATCATCATCTCCATGCTTCTAAGCATCCTTTAAATCATCTAACTAAGATGATTATTAGCCATGGAGAAATCTTAAGGCAATCACTATTTCTTAAGTCCCCATAGCCCTACCAACTTAACTTCCCAGGGGGTCATCTATCCTAACATTTTCTTGGGTTGAGCACGCATAACTTTTGTGTGCCAATGCCAAAAGGCAGATACCGGCTTTATTTGTTTCTGACAATTGGTACCCCAAGGCTACCCTTATCTCAAACATTGTGCCAGCTGCCTCCAGCTGACTAAATACTGTGTCTGTACCCTCACATTGGTCGTACCTACTTCCTCAGGTTTCATAATATCCCTAGACCATCCTTAATCCAGTATTACACTACTTGCTACCCTTTGGGTGTTCTCTAATCTTTCAGGAGTTGATTCACAGAAAATGGGTAATTTACTTTTCTAGTGCCTCATTCTAAGCATATTTCCTTTTACCATATACTCAAGACCCTGTCAGCATATTATCCTGATGCCAGAACTGCTTTCAGCTCTGACACCAAAATGTAAGGTCCTGATCTTATTTCCACATTTTTCAGAGGTTTTGCCTGCAGTTCGGTGGGCACACAGGAAAAGCATAAATATATTGATAAAAAGTGCTCAATTATAGAAATTCCCTAAAAAGATTGTATATAACAATTACAAATAATATAGCCATACAAGGCTGCTGGATGTCTAAACCTGTTTAATGAAACTTATACATTGATCCTTCCATCTTCATTTTACTACAACATTTCTCTACATGCAGTCTTGTTTTTTTTTTTTGTTCTCAGCACGCCTCGTGTGATCACCTGTCTAAATTGTTGGTAGGGGAGGGTAAGATTTGAGGGAATCTAAGCAGAAAACAGTTACTATAATGCACGCATAATAGATGTTATGTGCATGACATGTTAGTTTTAACTAGATGCATGCCCCATAATGACATTTTTGCATGATCAATTTTTCATGTAATATAACTATGGCCACAATATAAACAGAAACAGAGCTTCATTATTCAAATATGCTCTACACAATCAGGTAAAGCATCATATATATCACTACACAAGCAAAAATATCAAATACATGCAAATAAGGTAAGTCCCCTACTTCTTGTCTTTAAGTTCTCCACTTGTACCTTTTCTTTTTCAACCATTGAAGATGCTTCTTCTTGACTTCTCATGGATGTAAATAAATACCCATATTATTAGAGCAGTCAAATTGAATGTCCAATAGGACTACATAGACCTTTAGGACATGTCTCTTATGTTTGGCCCAATATTTATGACAATTCAACACAATTGCCATAAATTTATAGGTTAGCCCAATGTACTAGTTTTGTTTACCTAACTTTGGAAATTCATAATTAATTCTACAACACTCTAAATGGGTTGGTTCTAGTGGATAATTAAAGCTATTTAAGTCATATTTAAGGAGAAAATATCACAGAGCATCAATTACAATCACACATTTTCCAGAAATTTGCCAAACATAGACTACTACAAATTTCATTCTAGAATCAAGGTCAAACTTTGAAAAGTCATAATTTTCAATCCACTGGTCCAAATTGTTTATAATACCTATTAAATTAAAGCCTAGAATGTCTAATTTAATCCTGTAAAATTTTATAGCATTTGGATGAAGTTTGGTGTATCAAAAACACATTGCAAGTTCTTTGCCTCCAGAAAATGAATTCAGGAAGATTTGAACACAGCTTCCAAAATCATCATTAAACCTCTTTTAACATCATAATCATCATCGTATGAACATCAAATCCTAAAAGAATCCCTCTGCCAGAAATTTAGGGTTTAGGTATCTCAAGACATACTCAACAAAATCATAGAATATTTGGTTCATATCAAAGCTTACACTTAGCATAACTTGAATCTGTGATCTATTCTTTATTCCAGCAGCACCTCTTCTAAGTAGATGGAATCAAACACCTCTGATTGAAAATATAAAACCATAGAAATGTTGCTCTCTATGAGAGGAACAATGTTATAGAGGACTCCGAAAGTTGGAAATGCCGAATCCGAGGTGAAATCGACTCCAGAGCTCAAGAGCTTTCACTATTCATTTTTCTCTTTCCACTTTCATTTACTCATTATTTTCTTTATTTTTCTCTTCTTTTTGAACAACTGAACAAAATAATGAGGAAGCAAAAGGGATATGGTTTCTTGAAATATCTCAATTTACTTTTGGAAAAAATATTGGTTAATGCAAATAAGCATGTTCATGTTTTACTTGGCCTAAATTTTCCCCTCTTGATTTAATATGAGCCAAGTAAATTATTTTCTTTTCTTGTTCTCTACTTTAGCTAAAATTTATCCCAATTAAAGGAAAAATAGATGGCTTATTGCTTTATTAGTCAAATGACCATTTTGTCCTTACATTTTTTTCCATTTTCGCACTTTGCTGGAAATTTGGTAGAATTTTCATCCAACTTTGAAAATTCATATCTAATTGTACACATGTTCAATCGGTATGGTTCCAATCGCTATGTGACCCTTATTAAGTCTATTTTCAGTCAAAGATATAGCCTTTAGCCAACTAGAAGCTCATAATTCCCAGAATTTTCATTTTTAGATGGTATCATAGAAGCTTGCCAGTTTCACTAGGCTAACTTTAAAAATGCATAACTCTTTGTGTATATCTACAAATGACTTATATGACTTATCAAATTAAAGCGCTTGATAAGTTTACTTTCATTTTGGAAAGTTTCACATTCATTGGACCTCATTTGATTATCCAAAACCATCACATAGCCAGACTGCCATGCAGGAAAATGCATTGACAGCAAAGTTTACATTTCTGGGACTCTTGCTAAACCAGGGCTTAGCAGTCTACTTGATTCAGGCTTATTCTCAAGCCTATAATCCCAAAATTTGGAATATTACACAATGCATTGGCATCCATACAAGGTTCAATATTTTTGCAATGCTGATGCTTATAATCATTAATCATATAAGAGGATTCATGATAATGAATGGTAGAATCAACCACATCAATAAATGCTTTCTTTTGAAACTCAACAAGCAAGTGGTGTTTTTTATTATAGCAGTGTACACATATTTGATCTTCCCCATAAGACCATGAAAATATTTCATTCAATTTATTACAATCATCCCTAGTACTATGAGAAGAAGCATTTTCAACAATTAAAACATCATACCACACAAAGAATTATGAGTGTTACTCGTCTAAATAATTTATTAAAAAGTGCAAGTATACACTGTTGTAAGCAAGAAATATAGAGGTGAGTAGAGTATCATTCCTACAAGGATTGATCACTAAGTACCAAAATTGGTAATCTTAATTCTATTTAGTCAATCGATTTGTTAGTTATTGAGAGTACAAAATAAAAATAATTAAATATGAATGCAATTGATATGAAAAAAATTATGAGAAAATGCCATAGGGATAATATTTCAATTAAAAAATTTCGAATTGAATCATCTATCTATTCTAGTCCAATTTATTTCACATGATTGATGGCCAAGTTTCTTTGATTTAATTACTAGCCTCTTCCAAGGTCAAGCAATTATATAATTAATTGCTAACCCAATATATCCCTATATGAATTAAAACAATTAATCATGCATTAAGATTTGTAGAACTTATCAAGACTACACAACCCATATGAATATATCCCTATTTCATAAGCAAGTCATGGTTTTAATTATAGGATCTACACACATGCATCTCCTTCCGGTCTCAACATACATATTGAAATCATTCAAGAGATAGCCAATCAATTGAAAGCATTAAGAACAATAAGCAAAACTCAAGCATGAAGGAAAAATTAAAATTAGATTTAATAAGTTAAGATTCAATCCATCATTAGTAAGATACATCATCACCCTAGAAAAATGAAAATTTAGCTTATGATGAAATTAAAAAAAACTAAAATAAATTGAAAACTTCATAAACATTGCATAAAACTTAATTATTAAATTCTAAAACATAAAAATACAACTACAAGATGCATGAAAATGGGAAAATCTAGCCTTCCTTACCGGAGGTAAAACCTTCCATGTAGGTGGCAACTTATACCATCATGAAGAAGGACTACCTAAGCCTTCAATGAATGAAGGAGGCATGCAAGAAACAATACAATGCATGGAATTAAACTCTAAGATGGTGTGTCTTTTTGTGTCTTCTACTCCTTTATTTATAGATAAATGGGGTGCAAAGATTTCCACTTGTTAGGCATAAATCTTGACTTTAAGCCACCAATGTTGACCTTGTGGGAACCATGCTTCTTGATTACTGCTGAATTTTGATAGTCAAAATGGTGGCTTTTCATGTTTTTTTCTTCATGAAAGTTGTAGATCTGGATCTTAGCTTCAAAATTCATGTGAGAGCTCCTCATTTCAACATTTGCAGCTCAAGTTATGGTCAAATTAGTGGGCAAATGTCAGACTTGAACAAATTCATACTCTCAACTTTTAAGCAAAATTCAAAACTTTTTGTCTCAACATAAAAGTTGTAGGGCTTTTTCCTAGCTTTTTATCTATATAAAGAACATCTCAATCTAACATCTAGAGCTCCAGAAATTGCTTGAAAACTAAAATAAGGTTAAAATTTAGTATTTTTCGATAACTTCTATTTTATGCCAAAATCTTTATTTATTTATCAATTAAACCCAAATTCATTAAATTAAGCTCAATTATCATCTACAAAATAATCATATAGGGGAAAATAAATATGCAAATATTTTACTTATAACATAGAGCACCCAAAATATTTTTTCAGTAACACTCAATATCTTAAAATAAGTTTTGGTGCAATTCTTTTGCTTGCTGAATGTACTAAAAATTACTTTAGGATACTGGATGTATCCAATTTGTAACATGATGTTTTGATTTCTTTTTTCTTCTTCTTCACAGATAAGGAAATTACAGGGGGCAAAGGGAAAGACTGAATGAGTATTATAAGTTCAGAATGATAAGAAGGTATGTTTTTTTCGTTTCCAAATACAAATAAGGTATCAAGTATGACTAAAATATACTGCTTCAACGAAAAAAGTAAACATTGCAGGTTTTACTAAGGTTTTTGGTCATCATAAAAAGAAAATCACAAACTTAATGCTATGTTCTATATATACATCCTCCCAACAAATGTGTTAAAAAAAGTTTAATACACAATAAATATTTACAAATTTTTTTAAAAAAATTATTGCAAAAAATTTTTTATAACCGCTAGAAATTTAAAATCCACTCTCTTATACGGTATGAGCTATATTTGCATAAACTAAACAAACCTTAATTTTTGTTAAGATGTTATCCTTCAATATAATTTTCCAAAATGCTTTATATATTTTTTTTTTTTTGGTGAACTGAGGGCAAAGCCCAAGAGATTACACGAGCATTACACGCGGCAGAGCTTTCCCTACTAATTCCTCTCTAAGAATTGCCTCTACCTCCTGGGGAGGAGTGCTCCACATGATTCTTTGGTTGTATTCATTTGCACACATAGCTGCTAACTTGTCTGCACAGCGATTCCCTTCTCGATACACATGCTTGAAATTGATGATCCATTCTGACTTCACCAATTCCTTAATTCGGTTCGAGATCATAAGGGAACCTTGGAACCCCTGTTCACTGTTTATTTCTAATAACACCTCTTATGAGTCACATTCCACCTCTATCTTCTTAAATCCCATCTTCTGGCAGAGCTAAAGTCCTTCAATGATAGCCCACGCTTCTGCAATTTTGCTGCAACATCCTTGCATCTTAGAAGTGAACCCTCCTAACCACTCACCACAGTCCTCTCTTATGACACCTCCACAACCCGAGAAGTATGGGAGTGCAGTCATTCCATCTACATTCAATTTACACCACCCCTCCTTAGGCCTCTTCCATGAAATCCATCTGGTCTCATATTTCCTATTTCCATTTTCACCTCCATCCCATCGTTTCTTATAGTTTTCAACACTTTGCCTGACTATACTTCCCGGGTCCCTCGGTGGGGTGAAGTTAGAATTATGGATATGTTGATTTCTCCAATTCCAATTGAACCAGCAGCCAGTTGCAAATGTCTCCGGCCATGTGCAGTCTACCTCTTTCATACCTTGCTTCTTTAGATTAAAAATAAGCCACTCCTGCCCCGATAGAGTAAAGAACTCAGTATGCTTGTGACTTGGCACAATATTCTTCCAGGTCGTGTATGCTTGGGGGCGGTCTCGGAGAGCATGGATCTGATCTTCATTTGCACTATGACATATTAAACATTCAGTATTTCCAGCACCCCATCGGCCAGTCATAGCCTTGGTCGGAAGCCTTCCATGTTTCACTTTCCACACAAACATCCGAAAACCCTGAGCTTCCATATCTTCTTCCATAGAGAATCAACCTCCCTTGCTGGTTCACCTTTTATCCACTTGTAAGCACTTGCCGTGGTGAACTGTCCATGGCTTGTAAGAGTCCATCTAAGATTATCTTAACCTGCATCCACTTTTGGCACTGATGTGTGAGTAATAATTTGCTCCACCTGAGAAGGGAGCACTTGGGGTATTTTTGTTAGGTCCCATTGTCCTCGATCATCGATAATTTCATGTACTAAGAGCTTCTTATCAATATCTATATCCTCTGGAGCGTAGTTGATGAGAGGTGGCTCGTTGTCCAACCACCGGTCAAAACAGAACTTTGTTGTCCATCCATTACTAACCTCCATCTTTAAGTTCCTTTGCACTCCTTCCTAATTGTGTGCCAATCCTTTCCATAGTTTAGAGTCGCTATTTTTAATTTTTCCAAAATGCTTTAGAACATGCATATAATCTGTTAGACTAGTAAAATGTCAAGGCCTAAAATGTTTGGGCTTATGGGTTATATGGTCCGTTGTGTGGTGTCATAGTAGTCTTTAGGTGTACATATTAGGAAGGAAGATATTGTATATATATTGGGATCACTCTCTGATCCATGTAAGGACTCATCTGTCATTTTCTAATAAAATATATTTTTCCTAGTTTTATGGTGTGATATTCAGGTGGGTTTTCAACCAACTTGTCCCACTGCCACCCTTTCTATCTAAAGAGTCCACCACCAGAAAGGAAAGAAACTAAGGCCCATTTTCAAGAAAGGCCCAATATTCATTTCAGAAAGCTGACTCTACAGGGTAATACCTATTCGTCCAAACACACGACTCTATAGTGCAAGATCCCAAAACGCGTGACAGATCATTTGAAACCTTAGCATCGATTCTTTCCTACCAAAGACGCGATCTCACCATTAATTCTGGTGGAAATCACGGCTCCTTATTCAACCACGCTGCTGCAACAAAATCGCATCTCATACACAGCATCGCCTTGAAGACCTTTTAAGGTCTCTAATCCTGCCATTGATTCTGGCCGAAATGGAGATCTGTTCTACATCGCACCGTCCTGACTGAAAATCCACGCCATTTGCAAGAATTCTGAGATTCTCTGTCCTCTCTATGTGCGCGAGAATCCTGTGAGTCTTCGTTCTCACCACATCTCTTTCTTTGCCGTAGACTCTCCCAGTCCAAGTATCTTCAATGTCTGGTGACAAAACCTCTGGTTCCTCCAGTGAGTCAGCCGTTGATAATCTCAACTTCAATAATCCATTATACCTAGATCCGTCTGAAACTCAAGGAACAACCATAATACAACATGTTCTAACTGGTTGCGATCATTATCTCATATGGAGCAAAGCAATACGAATAGCCTTACGAGGAAAGCATAAATTAGCCTTCATAGATGGATCTTACAAACGGCAAACACAAGAACCGAGCCTCGTGGAATAGTGGGAGAGGTGCAACGCAGTGGTACTCTCATGGATTATGAATTCCATCTCTAAGGAGCTCGTAAATAGCATCATTTATTATCAAGATGCTCATCAGGTATAGACTGAACTCCAAGAACGGTTTCATAAAATCACTGGCTCGCGCAGTTTTTCTCTCCTTGTGAATTGCACTCTCTGCGTTAGGATTCATCCACTGTGTCGAGTTATTATTCAAAACTAAAGGAATTGTGGGAAGAAGAATCTTATATATTCCCCATACCATCTTGTAGTTGTGCAACGTCTAAGGTCTATGCTGAAATGATACAGAGACAAAAGCTACTGCAATTCCTTATGGGAGTGAATGACTATTTTGCATCTGCCAGGAGTCAAATTCCTTTAATGCATCCCCTTCCAAGTGTCAATCAAGCCTATGTGTTGATAGTAGAAGACGGGGCTCAAAAGTGTCTTGCTAATTCCTCCAAAAGTTTCCCTGTTGAAGGAATAGCGATGATTGCAAAAGGAAGAGGTCGAGGCTGAGGAAGAGGATGTGGAACTCCAATTCCAGCATGTACTCATTGCCTTAAAAAGGGGCATACCAAGGAAACCTGCTGGGAATTAGTGGGTTATCCTACTAAATTTAAAGGAAGGAGGGACAAACAAGGCCCTAAAGCTACTGTGAACCAACTTGGGGTAGATATGCCACATGAACATGAAGCAGTTCCCCCTAACAACAACATGACTTCACCCACATTCACTATGGAGCAATATGAGCACGTGCTACAGCTGCTTCGAAAAGATTCAGAAGCTACTGTACATCCCTTACTCTTACTGGTTCAGGTTTGTATTTTCCTACTCATCTGCATGCATATAGTAAGTGGGTAATCGATTTCGAAGCAACAACACACAAGAGAGGAGATTTAGCACTTTTAGATACTCATAGGACTAATGACAGTCTGATCAAAATCATAAAGATACCTAATGGGGAACGAGTCATGATGACTCAAATAGGCACATTTAAGCTTACTGATGATATAGTCCTGGAAATTGTTTTATATGCCACTAAACTCAAATTTAATCTAATATCTATGCCTAGACTCACTAGGGAGCATAAGTGCATGGTAGTATTTTTCCCTGACAAATGTCTAATGCAGGGCCTTCAGGATGGCAAGAGAAAGGCAATTGGTAGCTTATGTGAGGGGTTGTACATGCTGGACTCTATTTTGCCATCTACCATTTTGAATTCTGTTCATAATGAGCCATTGAAATCTATTGATTTTGATCTGTTGCATCAAAGATTAGGTCATGCACCTATGTCAATTTTGAAACACTTAAACTTTAATTTGTCAAGAATTCCAATGTAACTTTGAAACAATGTTGTGATGTTTGCATTCAATCTAAACAAACCAAACTCCCATTTTTACCCAGCTTTATTAAGGCTCAATGTTGTTTTTAGTTACTTCACATGGATGTGTGGGTCCATATAGGAAACCCACACATCAAGGACATTATTATTTCCTGACTATTGTTGATGGTTTTTCTCATGTTACATGGATATTTTTTATGAAATATAAATCTGAAACAACCAATCATGTTAAGAACTTTATTTCTTACATTTTGAATCATATTTTTGTTCATGTGAAGAAAATCAGAAGTGATAATGGAGCTGAGTTCGTTAATCATGAGCTTCAAAATTATTTTGGGCAAAGGGGAATAATTCACGAAACGATATGCCCATATACCGTGAAACAAAATAGGATTGTGGAACAAATACATCGCACTCTAATGCAAGTGTCTAGAAGCCTTATGATCCAATTAGGGGTACCAATTAGATATTAGGTAGAATGTGGAAAGATGGCAGCATATTTGATCAATAAGATTCCTTGCAAAAACTAAGCATACCAAACCCTATATGACATAGTCTATGGTAGGCACCCAGATTATAGAGATTTGAAAGTTTTTGGTTCGTTGGCATATGCCACCAATCTCGATGAAACTGATAAATTACAACCTTGAACCATTCCTTGTATTTTTCTTGGCTTCCCTAATCATAAAAAAGGCTACTTGTTGCTGAACATGAGAACTAATGGGATTATTACTCTAGGCATGTTATCTTCCAAGAGCATCATTTTCCCTTTCGAGACCAATTAGGCCTCGATCAAGGGGGAGTGAGCAATGAAGTTAAGGACATGTTTATGTTTGATAATGATGTTGTGCCACCATATGTTTCTTGCACTCACAATCCTGTGCCGACTAAGATACCCACTGAATCAGGTATACCAGATTCAACAGAAGGTAAAACCGCTACACAAATAAGTGATAATGGTGGTGACCCTACACAACCATGTGTACGGCCCAATAGGGAGTGAAGACCTCTCATTTGGGTATAAGATTACATCTGTAATCTCATTTCTGCCCACCATTCATATTCCTTTCCTGAACATAAAACTACATGTTTATATCTAATAGGTGATTATCTGTCATATGAGCATATATCTGCTAATCTATCTCATTTAGATTCTGTCTCTGAGCCTGTAAATTACCAACAGGCGATACAACATAATGTATGGGTCAAAGCCATGCAGCTGAGATAGAAGCTCCTGAGACAAATAAAACTTGGGACCTAGTCTCACTATCTAAAGGAAAGAAACCCATATGTTATAAATGGGTTTACAAGATAAAATACAAAGCCAATGGTGAGATAGAAAAGTATAAAGCTCATTTAATAGCTAAAGGATACACTCAACAAGAGGGAATTGATTATAAAGAAACATTTTCCCCTGTTGTTAAGATGATAACAGTTCGTATTACACTTAAAATTGCTGCTATTCATAATTGGTCTTTATTTCATATGGACGTACATACTGCTTTTATGCATGGTGATTTACATGAGGATGTTTATATGACAAGTCCCCAAGTGTTTAAGACCAAGGGGGAGGGTCTAGTTTGTAAGTTGAAAAAATCTTTGTATGGGCTCAAACAAGCTTCGAGGCAATGGAATTGTAAGCTATCTTAAGCTTTGTTTGAGGGAGGTTTTTCCAAAGTAAACATGATTGTTTGCTACTTTCTAAGAAGTTTGATAATAGTGTAGTTCTTGTATTAGTGTATGTTGAGACCTTCTTATTATAGGAAGCTCGAATGAAAGAATTCAAGTGGTAAAAGATTTCCTACATAGTCATTTCAAGATCAATGATTTAGGAGTTATGAAATATTTCCTTGGAATTGAAATGGCTAGGTCTAAAAACGGTATTGCGTTGTCTCAATGCAAGTATGTGCTTGATTTTCTTGTAGATATGGGAATGAGTGGTTGTAGGCCACTTGGAATGCTTATGGCCGAAAATTTCATGTTGCTGGCTGATGAGAAAGGAAATGATCAAGAGTCTAATTTGTTAAAGGATCCTGAAAAATATAGATGATTAGTAGGTAGGCTTATATACTTGACTAATACTAGGCTTGACATTTCTTTCCCTGTGAATGCTTTAAGTCAGTTCATGCAATGCCCTAAGAAGGTGCATATGGCAGCAACCTTGAATGTAGTTTGTTACCTTAAACAAAGTCTAGGACGTAGCATTCTGATCAGTTCTGACAAAGATCTAGCTTTGAGTTGCTATTGTGATTCTGATTGGGGTTCCTTGGAACCACCAAGCGTTTGGTGACTAGATATTTGTTGAAGTTGGGAGATACTCTGATTTATTGGAAAACCAAGAAGCAACATACAATTTCTCATTCGTTAGCAGAAACAAAATATAGAGCTCTTGCTTCAGTAGTTTCTGAGATTACGTGGATGGAAGGTTTATTAAAAGATTAGGATCAGCCTACTACATGTCTTGTTCTAGTCTATTGTGATAGCAAAGCAGCAATCCACATTGTGAATAATCCAGTTTTTCACGAAAATACAAAGCACATCGAAATTTATTGTCACTTCGAGCATGAAAAATTACAGGCAAAAGTCATTGATTTGCATGATGTAAAATCTTGTAATCAGGAAGCAGATTTTCTCATGAAGCCTATGAGCAAAGTTGTATTAAATAGGCTTTTAAGGCAAGTTGGGTACTATTGATATATATATTCCCCAACTTGAGGGTAGTGTTAAACTAGTAAAATGTCAAGGCCCACTATGTTTGGGCTTATGGATTATATGTTCCGTTGTATGGTGTCATAGTAGTCTGTAGGTGTACATATTAGGAAGGAAGATATTGTATCCATATTGGGATCACTCTCAGATCCATGTAAGGACTCTTCTTTCATTTTCTAATAAAATATATTTTTCCTAGTTCTATGGTGTGATATTTAGGAGGGTTTTCAACCAACATAACCATCCAGTCAAGCCTGTTAAAAAAAATTTAAAGCAGCGCTATTTACATGTTGTGTTTTTGAGGTCAATTATAGTATTTCCGTAATTAGGTGAACCAACGTACTATCGATCGTGTATAAAAAAGAACCAACTTAATATCACCAAAGCAAAGTATGCATAAGCATATATGTTTGTGTAAACACTCCTCCTGTTTTTAATGTAGGACCTAAATAAAAGTTGATTTTAATTCTAAATATAATACTCCCTCCGGTCCTAATTATAGGACAACATTTGGGAGTTGATCTTAATCCTAATTATAGGATAAAATTTTAATTTTTGTCAATTTCTTCCCAAAATACCCCATTGATACTTTCTCAATAATAATGAAAGACAATAATATTTTATAATACACCTATATATTCTATAAAGTAAGTAATACTTGCAATTCATTAATGTCACATACACCTCAATTCTACTGTTTCTTTTATTTTATAAGAATAAAGGGTAAGAAAATCAATTCAACACTATCAACGTCATCATCTCTATTTTTAAAAATTATAACTTTCCTTTTCTTTAATTCCACTCGAACCAAACCGGTATAACTCCAATTTAATGATAGGCAAGATCACTTGCTTTACATCAAGGCAAGTGATCAACATGAACAGAACATGATTTCTTGTATGTTTTAAATAAGGGCATTTTAGGAAAATAAATAAATTAAACTAATTTAAGTACTATTCTTAATTTCTCCAAAATTAGGTAAATATGTTCTATAATTAGGACCTGAGGGAGTACCTATTTCTCATATTTATAAAAATTTTCCTAATTACCCCTTTTGATTCTCCATCAACAATAATCAAGTAAGAAATGAGGGGAGAGAATTAAGAAAGATAATTAAGATGTTTAAAAAAAATGTCATATTAACTAACTTAACTAATTTTTCTAATCTAATCAAATTAGTTGAATAGGTCTCATCTATTAAGTACTCCTATAAGATAAGTCTGCGGCGCGTGAGAAAGTTGTTTGCTGTAAAATGGAGTGTGATTTTTAGGTTTATTCAAATATTCCATGTACCTACAAATGGAGTGCGTCTATGGCCTTGTGGGGTCCCTCTATGGCTTATTCAATACAGTGATTATTAAAAATAGAGAAGATGTATTGAAGTCCCAAATTAAAAATATATGATAGAAAAATCCCTTGAAATCTCCAATCTACAGCAAAATGATATGAGACATTTGGGTAATATAATCCAATTGTAAAAAGATCAAAGTACCCTTAGTGAATTTGATTATATTACCCAAGTCTTCTCAAATTCACTAAGGGTGTCTTGATCTTTTTACAATTGGATTATATTTCTCAAATATCCCACCGGATTTGCCTGTAAATTGTAGATTTTAAGGGGTTTTTTGTCATATTATCTCTAGCTTGGGACTTCATTACAATTTTCCCTTAAAAATGTGGTCGTTAATTAATGTGATAATGGTAATACTACTTTTCTTTGTTGTCTCAATTTCTTTTTATGAGACACCTTTTAATTTTTTGATAGTTATTTCTTATTTGTGTCATTTCCTTAGGTAGCTCAAATCATTAGTGCTAATTAATGAACATGTATTATAATAATATACCCAACCAGACTTGAACACTAAGAATATAATGCAGCGATATATTGAGAACTCCTAATCATTATGCCAGGTCACACTTAAAAATGTAATTCACAAAATAAATATAACTCAAGTGGCTGGCATAGTGGCATGTAAAGGATTGAAAAATAAAAAATTAGACAATGTGATGGTACGTTGACAAAGGGCGACTTATTACTCAAAGCATGCTCTCTTCTCCCATGCCTTCTTCCTCCCGGTCGGTAGGAGGGATTTGGGGGGCAGAAGAGGGGGAGGGAAATATTTGTGAGTAGTCTTTTAAAAAAATTAAAGAAGTGAGGTATAACCGTATAAAATTTTAAAAGATAAGATGTAAAAAAGATAAAGCAAAATAAGAAAAATTAATTAAAAAATTTTAATCACACTTGTCTAATTTTTTTTTAAATTCAGCTAAAAAATTTTCTCTCCTTTCCCTTTCCCTCCCCTCCTCTCATGCCAAACAGCCATTAGTATCTTAAATATGTATTTTGAAATTATAAAAAAATAACAAAGTATTTTGGAGAAGATTTGTCATTTTAATCCTCTACCTGATGCCAACACTCCTCGCCTCAACCACAGTGGGTACTCCTCTCCTTCGTGAGAGAATTTTTCTTAAAGCTTATGTTTATGAAGGCAAGATATAAAGGAAAAGTTAGTAAAAGAAAATCTCCATTTAAAAATTTTATTGGTTATACATAAATAAGAACGTGGTTCTTTGTGCATATAAAATTTGCATACTACATATACTTTCTCTGTGTAAAAATATATTAAGTCCTTCTAATAATTAAAATTTTGAAACAAGGACTTTTTTTTTACCAATTTTCCCAAATATAAAGACTATTTTGGTGTTAAAAAAAGATGAATGGGCAGGTAAGCTCTGAGGAATAGAGGGATTAAGTGTGGTAGGTGTGTGTGAAGAAGAAAGAGTTTATGCTTACATTTTTTTTTTCAAGGGTTTTTTTTCTAGCATACTCTTATATGACTATCTCTCTGTTCTTTTTATTTGATAAAAGGGTTTTCTTTTTTGAAACTTAGAGTGCAATGGGTTTTTACCTCTCAATAAGACTATCTCTCTATTTTTATTTGATAAAAGTCATTCTATTTGTTAAATGGTCAATGTTGATTGATTTAACAGTTGTAACATTTTCACTATTTTGAAACCTTTATATATACTTTTACACTATTTTTTTTATCAGCATACCTACTAAATGATCAATGTTGGTTGACTTAACAGTTTAAAAGATTCATGTGTATTTTTTTCTCCCAAAGAAACTTTATAGTGTTAGATATTCTTAATTGGAACATCTTTTTTTTTTTTTTTTATGGAATTCATGGAAGAGATTTTTTTTTTTTTTGAGTACAAAGGCAAGCTAGGCTTGAAAGTAAATAGAGTGCTAGGGATCTAGCATCACAAGAAGATCATTGATGTGGTATGCCACCACATTCCATCGCGAACAGTTCATTGCATTCCAGAGGTGCAATGGCCATCGCTAAAAACTCCTGATTACACAGCTGAGCATTCCTCGCTAGGTAGTAGCGCACCGGATGTTCTCTCTGTGAGTATGAGCAATTACTAGGTCCCAATCCCAGTAAATTAAGGACCTAGTAGCTGAGATAACGTCGAACAATGGGTGATCCGTTCCACCGTCGATGAATAGTAATTGAATAGCCTGTAAGGAATCTGAGAAAAGCCTAATCCTTGTGAACCCCAACTATTTGCATAAATGTAGTCCGCTGTGGATTGCGTGGATTTCCGCAGCAACCGAGTTTTTATGACCCAACTTCTACTGAAATCCACACAACCAGATGCCCTAATGGTCCCTAATAACCCCGCCACATGCTGCACGCCCTCTGCTATCTCTGGAACCATCTACATCAACTCGCACATAACCCAGGTCAGGAGGTTGCCAATGGACGAGCCCTCTTTCTGGTGCTATGAATAGCTGATGATGGAAGCTTCCATTTTGCACGTCCTCGAAGAGGTGATATGAGCATTTGTGAACTATTTGTTTTGGATTGTCAGCTTTCCCTTCCATCGCCCACTTGCATCAATTCTTCCACAAGAGCCAGCATATGGTACTGAACACCCTTTGCCATGGCCACCTAGCCATCTTCGTATTCCCTGGGGAATTTTGCATGTTCCATCCGAGCCATTCCTGCAAATTGCCAGAAAAAAACACAGGATAATATATGAGGTTAGTTATAGAAAACCAAACTCTCTTGGCTTGCTCACAGTCTCTCAGCAGGTGGAGGATACTCTCTTCACTCTCACACTCAAAGGGACAAGTGTTTAGGGTGTTTGGATTATGTTTAGCTCTCATCTGGTTTGTAGGAAGCCTTTCATGGAAAACTTGCCACATGAAAAATTTGACTCTTTCAGGACTATTTCCTTGCCATAAATGACGCCAGCGAGAATGACGTGTGGTGTCAGGACTGTAATGCAATCTGTCATAAGCTGCCTTCACACTGAAATTGCCGTCTGGAGACGATCTCCAGCATACAATATCCTCCTCTGTACCTGTCGGAGGGGAAACCAACATGATATTCTCCACAACCCAATTAGGGAGGAAAAGCTCCCATCTTGCTCTGTCCCATTCGCCTTCATGAGTTACGAATGAACTGACACTGACTTCCATATTTACCAATTCTTCATTATGCACAACATAATCAATCAAAGGTCTGTCCAACGGAGCCCAATAGTCTAACCATGCATGGGTAGATCTCCCGCTTTTTAGGAGTCTACCAAGCCCCTGAATGAATCCATCCCAAACTGTAACTATTCCATTCCACACAGCTGATTGATTCCGTCTTCTTCGCACTTGAGGAATCGTAGAATTCCCGCATGAGTATTTAAGATGAAGGCATTTAACCCAAAGGGCCTCAGGCTTCTTGATCATACCCCAGCATAGCTTCATGAGAAAGGCTTTACTCTGGCATTGAAGGTCTTTAATCCCTAAACCACCCTCTGTCTTTGCTTTTTTTAAAACGTCCCAAGCAATCAGATGTAGTTTCTTGGAATCATCCTGCTGGTTCCAAAAGAAATCTCTTCTCAATTTCTCAATGAATGATAGGACCCCCTTAGGGATCAGAGTTGAATGCATCTGATACTGTGGAATAGCAGCTAACACTGACTTGATAGGGACTGTTCTCCCTGCCATACTCAGATATCTCCCTTTCCAGTTTGCCAGCTTTGATCTGACCTTGTGGATTAAAGGAGCAAAAGTTACCTTAACCAATCTCTTGTGGAGGAGCGGGACTCCTAAATATTTTCCTAGATCAGCTGCCAACCCAATCCCCACCCTTTGGCTCATCTCATATGCCCTATTAAAGTGGACATTTCTAGATATGAACATTTTTTATTTTTGCAAGTTGATCTTATGTCGGACACTCTACAAAATAGTTCCATAACATTTTTCATCTCCTCCATTTGTTGAGATGTGGCCTCTCCAAATAGTATGAGATCATCTGCAAAGAATAGATGAGAAATATGCGGTCCAGCTACGGACAGATTCAAGGGTTTCCAATTTTCCAACTGAACTTCACAATGGATTAGTTGCCCTAAAAGCTCCATACATAGAACAAAAAGATATGGGCTCAACGGGTCACCCTGTCTCACCCCCTCGTAGGTTTGAAGCTTCTCGAAGCCACACCATTCCAAACAATGCTCAAAGTAGAAGTTGAGACACATTGCATGATCAGATAGACAAAATCATCCCTTAATCCTAAGCTATAGAGAGTAAATTCAAGAAAGCGCTAGTCAAGTCTATCAAAAGCCTTCTCCATATCAATCTTCACTGCCACAAAACCCTTTTTTCCTCTCTTATTTCTCATGGAGTGTATTGCTTCCTGAGCCACGATCACATTATCCACACTCTGTCTGCCAGAGATGAAACTGCACTGATTCTCAACCACAAGATAATTCATAACCTTTTTCAGTCTGTTAGCGATCACCTTACTCACAATCTTGAAGCTCACATTACATAAGGATAAAGGCCTGAAATCCCTCAAGGATGTAGGAACGTCAACCTTGGGAATCAGAATTATGTTTGTCTGGTTGATAGCTTGAGCTTCCTCCGGATTTTCAAATATCCTAGTCACCAAATCACATATCTTGTTTCCAATCAGATTCCATTGAGATTGGAAGAAGTGTGGGTTAAGGCCATCAGGTCCTGGGGCTTTGAAAGCTCCCATTGCAAAAGCGGCATTTTTTATTTCAATAGGGGAAACATGGCGATGAAGACTATCCAACTGGTCAGATCCCAAAATTGGAAAGCTAGCTGGCCAAGGAGAGAAAGGCGCTAATAAGTTCTCAGCTGTGTATAGCTTCTTAAAGTAATCAGTAGCCATGCTTCTCAGGAGCCCTTCCTCTGAAATCCAAGTGCCCTCCTCATTCTGAAGAGCTTCAAACTTTCTTCTCTTCCTTCTGGCTGATGCACAGACATGGAAAAATCTAGTATTTCTGTCACCCCCTCTTATCCACTTGCACCTTGACTTCTGGAACCAAATAAGCTCTTCTTGTAAAGCAAACTTGTGGTACAAATCCCAAAGATGATTTTCCAATCTAAAAAGCCCTTTTTGGTTTCCATTTGTACGCCTGGCCCGGTCAATACCTTCGAGTCTTCTGATAATCTCTCTTTTCTTCTTTGCCACGTTACCCACCACATTGTCATTCCACTTAGTAACCTCAGTCACAAACCCCAGATGACCATGCAACCAATCCTTTCCTTCCCAAGCAGATTTCACAATCTCATTGAAGCCCTCCTCCATACACCAAGCCGCCTGATAAAGAAATCTCTTCTCACTGTTTCTGTTTAATCTCTGAGGTCTATCCGCAACAACAATCACACGGTGATCAGACTTAAACCTTAGGTTGTGATGGGCTAGAGCATTCGGGTTTTTTAATTCCCAATCAAAATTGCTGAAGGCCCAGTCCAACCTCTCCTTTACACCTTTCTTCCCCCAAGTAAAACGATCCCCCACAATAGGAACAGTATTCAGATTACAAACCTCAATGCAGCTACGAAAATCATGCATAGACCGGGGAACGGGAGGAGCACCTCCAACTTTATCACTTACTTCAAGAAAAGAATTAAAATCACCAAGTACAAGCCAAGGGGGATCGTTACTACGATAGCATGCAGGGAAGACCATAATTCTCTTCTCTTTAAGACGCTAGTATCCCCATAAACAAAAGTCACCAGGGATGTATCCTGACTCTCCTTATCGGTAATATTGCAGTGAAGAAGTTGAGTGCTAGATGAAACGTAATCAACCTGAACCTCACCACTATTCCATAACACCCATATACCACCGGCATACCCGGTAGCCTCAACTCTCAACCAATCTGAAAAACCCAGACTCCTCACGACTTTGTCCGCCCTATTACCACTGACTCTTGGTTCCAATAAACCCATGACATTAATACCATATTTTTTAACCATATCCTTAAAAATACATGGGAACGCTCTACCGCCCGCCCCACGGCAATTCCAAGATGATATAATCATAAAATAATAAAAACACTCTTGGAATAAAAGCACAGCGAAAACTCACCCGTCTGGCGGATCGCTATCCAACAGCACCTCTACCACGAGTTGTGACGTTGGGAGAGTCTTCAAGTCCACTACATGAGGCTTTTGAATATCCTTTGTGATCCTGGGTGGAATCAACGCCAATTTGGATGGATCCTTCACACCTTCAGAGTTTATATGCGCCAACTCCTGAGGAGGGCCCCGTGATTGTTTCTTTTCACTCTCACCATCATGCGCTTTTACCTTATCAAGAGGCCTATCGGATTTGCTAATATGTAATGGCCCATTGGAATTAATGTTCCCTTTGACCACATGGTGATCACGTTGGGCCCCACCTGAGACGTTTTCCCTCAAAGCTACCTTCTCCAGGTTAATTTCTTTTCTCAATCCAAGAGCAGAACTGTGGGCCTCTTCCCCTTGGTCAAAAGAAATGGGCTTATGGATATCTTTTACTTTGACTTTGGCCCAAGTCTTTCCCTTTCCATGATCAGCTTTTGTGTTCTTAGTTGGTTTTCCTTCCACATGTGACAAGCCTCTGTTCTTACCTGTACACTTCTCATGTAAACCAGCGTCCACACCGCACCTTCTCACTGGATTCAAAATGTCTTCAAAGTCTTCGCCCACATCCTGCTCCAACTCAGCAAGGGCGACGAACCGTGACTGAAGTGACATTAAACCAGCTCCATTTACAGCAGGATTGGACTGTCCACTAGCGCCGACCCTGCTGCTACTAACTTCCTTCCTCGAAATTCGCTCTCTGCCTGGTCGACGGACAAGCATCCACGGCCCAAACAGAGCATCCTTTGCCGGAAGAGCCATCTCCGATTCCACCTTTGAAGACGCTGACTGAACAATATGTGAATCACCCCCAGAACTTCCTTCCGCTTGAAGAACATTCCACTGACAGCTATCTTTGCTATGCCCATATCTACCGCATGAAAAGCATATAAGATCAAGGCCCTCATATTCAATGTTGAAGAGGGTATCTGCAGAAATGATGCGAGGAATGAGCTTTTTCTGAAGGTCCAATTCAACACAGATCCTTGCATAGCGGCCTCTGCAAACTGACTCCGCTTCCTCCTCCGAGCTAGCAACCGAGTTCAAATCTACTCTAAGAGTCTTGCCGATCATATCACCCAGCCTCCATAGACATTCTTTATTGAAGAACAGCAGAGGAACATG
The DNA here is from genome assembly GCA_963855925.1 of Inga laurina. Lineage (NCBI taxonomy): Eukaryota > Viridiplantae > Streptophyta > Magnoliopsida > Fabales > Fabaceae > Inga > Inga laurina. The sequence goes on along the minus strand of OY979701.1, from coordinate 17,194,852 downwards.
TGGAATCCTAACCCAAGAAGCGATCTTCCTGAGCGGGTTACTGAAGGGGTTGAAATAAGGAGACCACCTTTGCACCAGGATAGTATGCTGCGCTACCGTCCAAGGCCCCTGAAATAAAACTTTTCTGTAATGTGATTCCCAGTTCTCAGTATCTTTGAATCTAACCACATAATAATTGTTGGGTAAATCTATCAACTCGAAACAATGAATTTTCCAAATTCTGCGTAAGTGCTCCTTCAGCCTGTGAAAGTTTAATCTCACACCCAAAGCAGTGATGACAAGGGAATTACTCCAAGGCTTCACCCAACGGTTATATTCTTCCTGGGACATGCTCAAAGTAGGATAAATCTCCATGAGTTGTTTTAATTCCACTGACGGCTCAGGGATATTCCAGGATTGGTTCACCAAAACAGAGATATCCAAATCCTCCTCCACGCATGCGTTACCATAGGCTATACCATTGTACTCTATTCCCTTAAATCCCAACAGAGTATCCTTGTAAGAGATGACAGAGCCAGCCTTATCCAATGAACTATCTATCTCCTTCTCCTTCTCCATATCAGACTCGTTAAGGTTAATCACCACAGACCTATCAGCAGCCGATGAGGCAGTCATACCGATGCCTTTCTTGGATTTTTTCCCACGCCCAGGAGCTACAGTAGAGTCCAACGTCTTCACTGGCGGAACAATTCTGGCGCCGGATTCGTCCATCAAAAGTCAAACCCAGAAAGTGGCACGAATTCCAAGTCACACACTCTCTCTCCACTCGCTCTCAGTCTTTACTCCACTTCGAATTCATGGAAGAGATTTAAGACCATGTTCTTTGCAAGAAGCAAATGGCCATCCCTTATATAAGAATTTGTCCAGCTCCTCAAATTTTAGTTGGTCCACAGCTACCAAAATAGGCAGAGATGTGAACTAGTTCCTTTGTATTTGTGGTCTTTCAGAACCAGAACGTTAATCGACCTGTTACAAACAAATACACATGATATATTAAAAAAGAAAGTACACTATATGAATACCACAAGACAAGGTTAATCCAATCATATTTTGCTATCATAGGTAACAAGTCTTTCAAGTTAACTTGGACAGAATCCATAGCTCCACACACATCACCACTTCAATAACAGGATTTTTCATAGTAGAATCTAAGAAAGCCTTCGTAGCTAAATGACTGGATATGAAAACATTAAAAAGATGACCTATGCATTTATTCATTCTAAACAACGTTAATTCTTTGATCGACATAATAAAACATTAGCACTCAGCTATGTACTGAAAAAATCTATCAGGTTCAGCTTCATGAAAAGCCAATCTGTTAATGGATATGCATCTTAATTTCAAATGTATTTGCTGCAGAGGAGACTATAAACAAGCAAACAAACAGAAAAGGATACACTTCTGTGAATCCTATTTGTTAATAATAAAGAACCTTCCCGCTACTCATTTTAGGACTAGAAGGGGGGAGCCAAAAAAGAGCAGAGGAAAAGACATGTTATCTCATATACTATGGCTCCTCGTCCCAGAAAATTCTGATTAATCTCAAATGTAGAACCTTAACAAAGGTTCAAGCTTTCCAAATTAACCTTTCCGGGTAACGACTAAGTTCTTAGATCAAAGGAAAGAAAACAAATTAACCAAGAGAAAGACATGCCCTTGCTGGTAGATTGCTCGGTCTGACATACTCTGAACATGACAATGTCAAAAGAAATATTTAGGACCCATCTTAGCATATTACAAAAGAATGTCAAATTATTTAACTCCACTTAATTCAAGACTGTACCAGAAATAGGGTGGCTCCTCCATCTTTTTCTTGTTTTGCAAAGCTTTAAACTTTGACTGAGTACTGATTCTTATCACAAAGCCTATGTGCGTATGGATGGTTCGAAGTGTTGGAATCAACATGTTGTAACATCTTCACTGATTTCCCATTTTTTTCATGTACCATTGTCTCCCCATCACATGATTCTCTGCCTTTGGCTATGATTTTAACGTTCTTTTCCACAAATTCATGATTGCGACTATTTGAAATGCTGTCTGCTAACACCACTGCTGCTAGAATCTCCCCCAAAAATGTCTCCTGTGAATTGCCATATAATGGCATCAATACTTATACCTTAAGAAGAAGAAGCAATGCCTCTATAAGTCAGAAGATCTAAACCATGTTTAGTTTCACGTTAGAAAACACCAAAATCATGATTTTGATACTTCTAAGTCAGGACATAAGCATGTTTGGATTCATGTTGAGAATGACTAAAACCATGGCTTTGTTGGTCTTCAACGTACACACTTCTAATCATAAGAGATTGATAGTTTGCCTATATGAATGGGTTAAGTTGCATCTAGTATTTTTAGAGTATCTTTTTAACAGTACTCAGTGTTCTAAAGTAGTTTTTGGTCCATTCAGTTTTGTAAATTATTTTTTCCATTAACATCTAGTGTCTTAAAGTGATTTTTTCTGCAATTTTACCCTTTAAGTACTTAAAAAAAATATTTAATGCATGTTACTATTGATTCCTCCAGTCCTTCATATAAGACATATTTACCTAATTTGATTAGATTAAGAAAGTTAGTTAAATTAGTTTATATGACCTGTATTTTTTAAAACACGATAAACATCTTCCTTACTTCCCTCCTTCCTTCTCCTTTTTCATTATGGTTGAAGGAGCATCAATAAGGATAAATTAGAAAAAGAAAATTATGTCTTATATTTAAGATCAAAATTAATTCCCCAAATATGTCTTATATTAAGGCATATTACTTGATACATATAACTCTCTTCTACAAGGGGCAATCTCATTGCCTGCAATACTGCAAACATGCTCCCATTTAAGAGAAAACTTGGGCTTGTTCACATTAGGATCTTATGTTAAGAATCAAATTCAATCCACAACTAGCTCTTATTTTCCGGAGTGGAGGTAGCATTACATAAGAATTTGTCCAGCTTCTCAAATTTAGCTGATCCACAACTACTGTAATATGCTAAGATGTGTACTGCTTCCTCTGCTTGAGTCTCCTCTGATCCAGTGCTCTTTATTTTTTTTTTTAGATAGAAAGGCAAGCCGAAGCTTGAATTAACTAGAGCTAGGACATCAGTCTAGGTACATATCATAGAACAGCCAAGACACGAGCTAAGGGCAACATTGCAAATCCTTTAGGTACATCTCTAAGTACCTAGCCGGAATATCTTGGTGTCTTTCTCTCACAAGAAAATCGACGCATCTAATGGTGTTCCTTCGTGCGTGTCTCAGTTCCTTCTATGCTAAGATGTGTAATGCTTCCTTTGCTTTGTCATTTGTATCTCTTTGTCACCTCATAAGCCACGTGCGTAATAATTGAAATAATTGTTAGGATAAACAACTAAAGATAACATAAGCAATGTAACTTATCTGAATTTGATAATTGAAAATTTACTCTTTAAATATAAAAAGGATTTATTTAATAGTCACCTTTTTTAGAGTATAAAATATGAGTTAGAAAAATGTGTTAAAGATATCAAAAAATTAGCTAAAGTAAATGAATAAAAGAACACACAATTTTTTAACGTGGAAAACTCCCTCGATGTGAGAGATAAAAACCACGGGACCTAGTCCAGAAATTCTTTATTATGATTAATATTTACAACAAGCCTTCCACATTTCTTGACCCAAGCCATGCTCCTTTTTTTTTTCTTTTGGGATAACTCATCCACTAATCACTATCAACTTGGTGAAAATCACCACAATGACAATGCAGAAAATGCAAAATACATACATAACCCAAGCTTGTACGAACTTGAACTTCATTTTGATTACTGGAATCAAAATGACAACTTCCAATAGTCAAAGCTTTTGCTTAAGATGAACTCCTAACAGCAATGATGTTTTCTTCAAATTGGCTAGACAAGAAGACCACTTAGAATTCACATTCTCTAGTTGAAACCTCTCTTTCTTCATTGCTTCCAACTCCTTCGTGAATCCAAAGGTATCAGAAACACTCTTCTTCTTTTGCTCTTCAAGAAACAACAGTTTGACCTCACACTCTTCAAGACACACAAGGCATGCAAGTTTATGCCTGAGTGACCTTAGTTTCATCCTGAAGTGAATAAAAATAGACAAATATTATTCTTACTAATATAATCTAGTAAGAAAATGTGATATTTTCTCGAAGAAAAAATAGAGAACTCTAAAAGCAAAGTTATAAATGGTAATCAACATAAAAATTATTATTAATTTTTTCAAAGGAAAAACATTATATTCAAATGACAAAGCAATAAACAAGAAACAAACTTCTGTATCTAAAAGGTCTGATTGTGAGCTCTTCAATTTTGTTTCATCAGTACTTGAAGTTGCTATTTGAGGCTTCTCGGAAGTAGAGATTGAAGGGATCTAAGACCAGTAAAATAAATAAATTAATGTCAATGAAAGTAAGTAAATTATCAATAGTGTAAAAATCGAAGGAGGGCAAATGGAAAGAGTAATTATTAACCAATGGAGGGCTCTTTTCAGTAGTTGTTGATGGAATTGCCATTGCAATTTTATTTGATGTTTCTCCACCACTTGCTTCAATATTCTGCATAGCATTGAACGACATCAGTTTCTTGTTTCTGTGACAGCAAAGCATTAGAATATAGTCTTCCGTAGATTGTTAATTAACCTTTTGTGAATCATGAGGATGCATATCATGTTCTGTTTTGGGTAGTGCTTGGAGATCAAGTGTGATTCTCTTGCCTTTGCCCTCAATGCCAACCAAATTATCCTAAATTATACAAAAAGCACCATGAAATTATATCATTTACCATCAATTCCACCCTTTTCAAGAAAGACTGTATTCTCACTTGTAGACACTCATTTTCTGAAGGAACAACAAATGCTGTTGGTGATGACTTGCTTGATTCTGGTTCCATGATTTGATTTGTTGTGAGAGCTACTTCATCTAATTTTGAACCTTCTTGAGAAGTTGCCTCCATTGTTTCCTTTACAATGTGTTTCATAGCACAAATAAGTCATTCAGCTTGCAGTTAGTTCTAGCTTCATCTCTTCAGCAGGAGTAGTCTTTACAAGCTAATTTAAATCTGAATTAGACGATGGTTTGAATGGTAAAGTATGATAATCTTACTTGAGGAGATTCAATTAGTGAAGGAACAACAAATGGCGCAGGTTTGTTGGTTTGTTCTGAATCCTTGCCTTTATCAGCTTCTGATTCTGGACTTCCTTCATCATTTGCCTCTTCTATTTCCTTAATCTATAACATATAGGAGACCACAAAGAAATTAAAAAAGTTGTGGATTTAATTTATTGATTTTGCTCCAAAATTTGGAAGCAATCGGCATAAGTAAAACAGAAATATATCTGTTGGCTGCTTAAGTGTGATAGTTATAAGAATGTATGATATACATACATTTGATGAGCCGTTGTTTTGTTCGGCTGTTGGTGGGTCTCTCTTTACAGTCTTCTCTGCTATTTCTCTTAACCTCTGAACAATAATATAATAGAATATATTAAAGAAAATGGAATGAGTAGAAGTCATTCATTAATGAACATATTAAATTGTAGAAGATCAAGTGGAAAAAAAAAATTGTGAATTAAATGAATTAACTTTTAGCAAATTAAATTAATAAGGGGGAAATCTTTATACCTCTATGGGTGACCTTGATAAATTTAAGTTTGATGTATGAATATACTGTCTCTTTTTGCTTTTTCTTTCATTTAATTGGGCCATTTTATTTTGGTACATACATTAACAAGATGTTCAAGAAGATCATGTTTATCCACATGGCCCTTGTTCCTCTAAGATTCTACCAACCATTTCCAATAGCCTAACCAAACAAAACAGTTCCAAATATATATTATAGTGAGACAAATCATAGCATAGGAGATGTTGGGACAATCCTTTACTTCACGGCATATCACGGTCTGGAAATCAATTGCTGGGCAGATAGTATGAAGTTTTGGTAGATCTTTAAGGAATATCAGAAATAGCTTTGGGAAGACATAAATCTTCCCTCTGGTTGAGAAGGAGGGGCAAACAATAATTTGATTGGAGTGTGGCTTTGGCCTTAGCTGCAGAGTGCCAACCTCTTTAATGCTTAGCAGGTCTGTTGTGATTTATGTTTGTGTTGTGTGTTCATTGTGGTGTCTTTTGTTCTGTTTTTTGTTGAGTTGCAAGTGTTACTTTGATTGTATTTCGTATTTTTAGGTGTAAGAATCATGGTTTCCCTCTGTAACAACATTATCGTTCTAATGCATTTCCACTCTTTTCCCCTGTTTTCATCTCTTTTTTTTTTTGGTTGCTAGTATAAATTAGGCAGGGTCATAACAGTAACATATAGGGCAACACAAAGAAATTGACATTGCACCATAATTTGGAACCAATCAAGAAGGCAACAATTAAGAGACAAATAAAAAAGTTGGCTTCTTATAGGAAAGTGTAATATACATACACTTGATGAACTATTATGTTGTTCAGCTGTTGGCAGATCCCTTTTTATAGTCTTCTCTACTACTTCTCTTGCCCTCTGGACAATAACATAATATAATAGAGAATGAGTTGAAGTCATTCATTAATAAAAAAAGTAAATAGTAGGAGACAAAGTGAAAAAAAGAAATTGTGGATTACATGATGAATTAATTTGTAGCAAATTAGTCCCTTTTTTTTCCAGGGGGGTGGGGGTGGGGATTTATGCTTCTATGGGTGAACTTGATAAGTTGAGTTTGGTGTACGAATCATCAATTTTTCTGTCTCCTTTAGCTTTTTTCTTTCATTTGATTGGGCCATTTTATTTTGTTACTTACATTAAAAATCTGTTCAAAAAGATCGTCATAATCCATGTTGCCCTTGTTACCCTCAGATTCTTCTAACCATTGCGCATATCCTAACCAAACAAAACAATTCCAAATATATATTATAAAGAGAAAAATCATAGCAAGTATATAGCAATTGTAAATAATTAATTGACCATTTTGATGCTTACTTTCAAAGAACTCAATATCAGTTGAAGTTAAAGAGATGTTGGGACAACCCTCTACTTGACGGTATATCACGGCCTGGAAATCAATTGAAGGGCAGATAGTATGAAGTTTCGGTAGATCTTCAAGTTCTAATGCAAATAGATTTGGGAAGACATGCTTGATGTCCAACTCTTGTGTTGTGCCCAGCTTCCGTTTAAATACTTGCTTAAGCTCTGGGGCACCTAATATACACAAGAGCGAGAGCTGTGGAAGGATACCGCATGTGGAGATAGAAAATAGGAATTTCAACCTCTCGCAGCCTACCACATAAATAGAATGGAGATTTGGAAAACAACATTCTTGATCTTCATCATCCTCAATGATGCGCTCTAGTTTTTCACATCCTATTACCGATAGAATTCTCAAATATGGCAGGCTTCTTGAGGTAGATGCGGACAATATAAATTTCAGTTGATGGCATTCGAAGATATCTACCCTGACAAGATTCTTAAAGCTCAGATGAAGATTTTTGGGTCCCACACATATGTTTCTTAACTTATGCATGCCTTCCAATCTCAGGGTATCCAAACTTGAATTCACAGGACTTGCAATTTGAAGTCTTTCAATATCATAGATTGTTTCCATGTCAAAGGATGCTAAACAAAGACGTTTCAAATTGCACAACTGCATCCCAATCAGCTGTATCATAAGATACATCAGTATCAAAGAACAAAGCAATGTATCAATCAACCATAAGTCAAATGTTAGAAGAACAATTAATTACCTTTTTTTGTAAGAGTTGTTCTTGTCCTTTATGCACCTCCACTGATAAATCTATAAAAGAGCTTATAGGAAGTTGCGGACATCCATCAAAACTAATATCTTGTAGAGACAATGCTTTCACATAATAGTTTTCAGGGCACATACTAACAATATTTGGTACTTCTTCAAGGCATAACTTGTTAAGAGCTGAGAGATCAATCTCAATGTTTTGATTCTCAGGAGGTGAGTTATCATCATCGCAAGATTTTCCAAACACGTATTTCAACTGATTGGCCCAATGGATAAGCATAGATTTCAAGTGCACAAGATTTCTGGAACAAGAAGCTGGAAATACGTATTCTAACTTGTTACATATCTTGATTTTAATGGTGCGTAAGTTGGGAAAGGTAGAGCTGGCAATCGTTTGATGATGACCATCTACCTCCTTTATTACTATGTGCTCCAGTTTATCACACGTTGAGACTGCCAATTCTTGTAATAGTGGCATTGATGAGGCAATGGAAACAGAAAACAGTGACCTTAAGTTTGAAATATATCCAATTTTCATCTCTCTCAAATAGCATGGGTAAAACGGTGGTGTAAAAATTCCGTGAGCTCTATTGCCAACATATTTCCCCTGCATCCAAAAATATAACGGGGATGTGAAAAATATTTTTTTGAAAAAATATTTCTGCTTTTTTTTTTTTTACAACAAACTAAAATAAATAACCTAAGAAGTTTTTTTTTAAACTTTTTTAAAAACAAAAAACTGTTTTCAAAACATGAAAACAAAACAAAGCCTTTATTACACGGATTTCCTCTTACTTAATCTTTACTACATCTCAGCCACTAAATGCAAATTATTAGGAATTTAAATGTCCAGCATCCTAAATTCTTCTCTATCAATTAAATGGAACAATGAAAAAAATTTAAATAGTTAATTAGGCTATAAATCGAGTGTAAATTTGAAGTGAAAACGCGGTTTGATTTTTCTCTATATATGAGTACAATTTTTTTACTTTGATTTGTGAACAAAATAAAGTATCTAAATTATATTATAGAAATAAAATTATACAGATATTATATTGAAATATGAATTAACAGACAAAGGACACGTCAATATATGTTTGATATAAATTCGGGAAAATTCCACCGAAATCTAGCTAAAGTATCAAAATCTAAATTAAAGCCTACATTTTTAACAAATTCACAATCTAATCATACTTCAAAATAGGAAAAAAGAATTTTAGTTGACAAAAAAAAAAAGGAAAAAAATTTAGTTATGCGTTACATGGGGGTATTCTGGTCTTTTAACAATATTAATAAATATGTAGTTAGGCCATTTTCATACAAACACTGCCCTTCCCCATCTTCAATTGATCCCAATATTCACAGTAAAAGGGGGGAAAGCTGAAATACCCTCAGCAAATAGAACCAAGAACAAAGGTTGGATTACAATACCATATATGTTTCAAATTAAAATATAGTTGTTAGTTAATTGATAGCGAGACTTAGTTGAAGGGCCAAAAAGTACTATTGGTTCATGCCATTTTCACACAAACACCATCCTTCCTCATCTTAATTGATCCCAAATCTTAATTACAATATCTTTTAATGATCCAATCTTCAACAGTGTTTGAGTTAGCCCAAAATACAATGTCGATCAAATGGGCGGAGTGTAGCCCAATATATGTAAATGACTCAAATGTTGAGGTTTTTTTTTTTTAAAAAAAATATTTTTTGGCCTAAACATTATTACCAATTTGACAAACGCAATTTTTTAGAGTAATATGTGATTACGTTCTCAATTAATTATTATTTTTTGAAAATAAACTCAATTCTATTAATTCTCAATATAAAGAACCATATTTAGCATTAATAAAACAGTGAAGGAGGAACATATATATGTACCTGTGAGGCAATGTGGTCTGGCTGAGCTATCTTGGATATAGATGGCTCATCTTTATTTGTAGTTTCTGATTTTGGTAGAAAACAAGAGAAAGGATCCCAAGAGACATTGTGACTTGAACCCTTGTCCTTTTCCTTTGACACCTCACTAGTATTTGCTGTTGATTTTTGTTGGAGATAACATTCTGGATATATGTCAACAAATAATGGAACATCTTCAACAGACATTACTTTCAATGAACAGAGTTTGTTTTCATTTTGCATTTGATGCAACTCTCCTTCTTTTGGATATTGATCAAACATATATCTTAGATTCTTGCACTTGGAAAGCTCCACACTTTCTAGTAGAGGAAGGTCTTCAAAGTAACCAATTGGCAATATGAATTCCAACTCGTCACACCTTTGAACACTAAGGAGTTTCAATTGTTGAAACATTGAGTCATGACTCCTTAGATTAGGATCTCTATCATCTACTACCTCTTCTACAGAATATGGCCCATCATCCCTTATTATGTATTTCAGCTCAGAACATTTAACGATCTTCAAAATTTCTAGGAGCATTAGACTTTGAGCAGTGGATGGATGAAAAAGATATGTCATTGAACAATCCTCTATATATATGGAATTAAGGTTTCCTAGCTCTAGCTTGCCCTTAAATAATGTGCTTCCCAACTCTTGACAATTCTTTAACTCCAGCTTCTTTAGTTGCTTGAGAAAGCCATGAGGATAACTACCATAACATATTTCTCTTACATCCACTTCAACAAGTTGCAGCTCAACTAGCTCGGAGAAGAGAGTTGCTCCAGATTTAAGTTGAGGATGCCTGGTATGGATCAAACACTCCATCTCAGAACATTTCTTCAAAGAAAGCTTGATTAAGTCATCCATAGCTCTATCTCCTAGCGAAACAATACTAGGAATAAGATTGTTCCAACCTATTTCATTATCTCCTTCTAACTCCAAAATCTCTGCTCTTGTGGCTAGGGATTTAATTATCTCTTTGGAGAAGATTCTTTGTAACTTTCCTGGCTTGAAATATCTTTTTATAGAAATATCCAACTGAGAAGAATCAAAGGCAGAGAAATCACTGCCATCAATATGGTATATTTTGTATTCAGGAAGGTATGTAATTTGAGGAACCTTCACGTCAGTCGGTATATGATCATCATTTGAAACATAATATAGTTCTTCTAGTTGGGAGCAACTTGCAATCACTTCAAATGGTAGATTGTTCATTTTAAATGAACACCGTTTCAAGCATAGAAATCTCAATTTATCTAGCTCACTAATTTGATTTGGCAATTCAATAAATGAACAATTAGTCAATTCTAAAGATTCAAGCTTTTGTAAGTTTATTATCAACACAGATATATCGTCTAACTCCCAATTTTTGAGAGACAGTGTTCGAATCTCTTTTAATGACCGAATTGATTCTGGTAGTGATAGAGCTGAAGTTCTACCATACTCAATTTTAGAGTGCAAAAGTAAAACTCTAAGGTTCTTCATCCCTCCAAAGAATTCGTCAGGGACTTCTAAAGAACTATTTGTGTTTAACCATACTAAAAGAACCTTGAGTTTGCTACCATTAAAACAATTGGGGAAACCATTTATGGTCCAAGATGAATATTTCATATTCTCCTTCAAATCTATCTTCGAATCCATGATCACTTGAATCTCTTCATTCGCTATCTCCAGGGCCACTTTGCGAACCACATCATGCAACTTTACACATTCTTCATTGGCCTTCAACAACAAAGAAGAATTTATGAGTTTGTTTTTTTTCAAACACACTTGACTTCTTGATGTACCATATTTGTTAATTCCCGCAAATAGCCCTGATCCTATAGCAATTCTGCTTAAAAGCTCTATGGGTATTTCATGAGCTTTTGGGAATGTAGAGCACAACAGGAAGAGTTCTTGGGTTTTCTCATCTTTTAGATAAGTATAGCTTAACTTCAAAGACTTATAAAACTTCATCACATCTTCATCTTCATCAACAATCTCAAGCCTTGATGGTTCATCTGCACTTTTCAATGTTGTCAAGGCATGATGCCATTCTTCTACAGGCCAGCCTTTTAAGGCTTTTGCCATTGCTACAACTATAACCGGTGATCTTCCACACTCATTCACAATATCTACTGCCACATTCTTCAAATTATCCGAGCAACCTTGACTAGTCTCCATAGCATGAAAAAGGAAGAGTTTCACTGCGTCTTCCTTAGGTAAGGCCCCTAGTGTAATCCTCTCTTGGCAACTCATTTGGGTACAAACATCCTCATAACGTGTGGTTAGCAAAACACAGCAGCGACCCTTACTATCAAAGCGAGGATGAATCCCCATGTTTTTAAGGTTAAGCTTTTCCCAGACATTATCAAGGATTATGAGCAACTTCCCAACGTTAGCAATCCTATTCCATATTTGTTCAGCGTGGGTCAATAGCTTCCCTTCCTCTAACTGCAATTCCAATCCCTTTGCAATCTCATATCGAATCCTTTTTTCATCCACAGGGGTGGACACTTCAATGACGATGACTCTATCAAATGAATTTGAATTTTCAACACGTGTCCCAACTTCTATTGCCATTGTGGATTTCCCTGTTCCTCCCAGCCCTTGCAATCCTATCATATAGTTATTCTCACATGCTAATGCCTTCTTGAGTTTCTCAAAATTTGCCTTTCTACTCTCAAAGGACATGAACTCTTGTGAATGATATTTCATGCCTGGACTTCCAACTGGAGATGCAACTTCTTTAGGAAGTTCTTTAACTTCAGTGATCAAGCTTGGGATCTGCTCTTTGATCAATTTTTTAATCTTCTTGGCTTGCGCATTTTGGAAGAAGCAATTTGTACACAAGCCAAAGCATTTGGTTGGTTGAGGGTCATGTTGTACAAGTTTTTCAGCTCTTTCAAGCCAGTGTTTAACTCTAGGGTGAACTAGAGTCTCATTTCTTTTATTGGCCTTATCTATCTCTAGCTTTACACCTTCCACTGCAGCTAACAACATTTCTCTTCCATTTTCGAAGTCCTCAACATAACTCTTGTAGTTACACAGATACTCAAGTTCCTCCCATGCTTTACTTGCCAACCATTGCATGAATGGTTTTCCAACATCCAGTGCCGCCTTCTCCATCTATCATGCATATAGGGTTACGATTATAATGTAAACTCTATGAAGATATCTAGGCACTTGCCATCTATTATATAGGATTACAATAAAGGAGGGTGACCCAGTGCACAAGGCTCCCATCAAGTGGAGTCTTGGGAGGGATAGATGTATGCAGCCTTACTTCCACAAGTGGAGAGACTGTTTCTAGAATTTGAAACCATGATCTCTAGGTCACATGACAACAACCTTTTTACTGCATCAAGACTCAACCTCTTTGATCTAGGATTACATTACGGTAATCAAAATCATATTATTTTTTATTCGATTATTCAAATTCACAATGAGTGATTAATTATTGGAGTTCTTCAATAGCAGGGAGCAATGATAGAAAGAATGACATCTCTCTCTACTTCACCCAAGTGAGTGGATAATTATATTTGATTGACTCATTGTATGTGTTGTTGTTCAACAAAGATTTTAGTTCTAATTAATATGAAATCATTTGCATCATTCTTGTTATTGGCCACCTTTAGCTTTAATGTAGATTTTGTGACTTGCATTGGAAAGAAGGGAATTGCTTATAGACAATTGGTGGAGCAACTTATTAGAATAAGGCTTTCTCTAATTTGCACTTGACATAGAAATAAACTCAAGAGAGGGTGTGAGCTTAATTGAATGTTAACTTCCTATATAAGAGAACATAGAAGGTTGACATATGGGTTTGAATTGATCAAAAGACACTTCTTAGACGGATTGACCAAACCTAAAGGATGGTTCGAATGAGAGGATATTTGTGCCAATAAAAATCTATGCTATTCTAACTGAGGAAAATAACCAATTATAATTAAATTTAATTTAATAAATTTTTGCAATAACAATTTTTTGGAGATAATCATAATCAAAGCACTAGTAAAGCATAGAGAGAGTAGTATTATGGAGAATATATACTTCTAGTCCCTAATATAAAATTTTGTTTGTGGTGTAAATTACATTACAAACGAGAGATCTTATATTAAGAATTAGAGATAGAATAACTAATTTCAAACTTCATGTAACTACACAAATACACAACATTCTCTAAATTATAATTAAAGTAAGTTATAAAAAGCAGGTAATTGCACTTTTCTTTTTCCCTTTCTTATTATTTTGGCCAGAATGACAACCAAATTGCAAATCTACAAACAAGCTTCACGTAGCAAACTAAGATTTGATTGATAAAGATGAAGATGTTTAAGAGATTAAATATAAACATATATGAAAGTTCAAAAGCCCCATACACAAGATATAACTGCTTAATGTGTCTGTGTGAATTAGTACGCCTCACAATAAAACATGATTTTTTATTTTATACACAAAGGAAGCTCAACTTAAAAACGGTTCTTTCAGTGTGACCAAAAAGTGAATTGCAAGAATATGGTTCAAATCAATCGTGGCTTGTCTTTTAAAAACTAAACAAACTAAAGAAAAAAAAACTTAGTCGTTCATTTTTTGGATTAATCCACGGTATTTGGCGCTAGCTACTAGTAAACATCCAAGTACAGGAATTATCATGGCTACATACCCAAGGTTCAAACATGAGACCAATATTTAAACTGGAACAACCAATAACCAGTTGATCTTGGTGGTAAATAAGTTCTTTTTTATGATGAATAAGTTGTAACTATTTTGAGAAGCGCTCTCAAAAAAAAAAAAAACGGGAAAATCAGAATAAGTAGTAGATAATATTCATTGTGAAAGATCATAAAAGTTGTAATAATTTAGAATGACCAATTAAAAAAATAAAAATTTAAAATATTAAATTGCCCCTAATCAAACCTTCTATATCTTTTGTCCAAAAAAAAAAAACCTTCTATATTTTATCCCACATTCTATGTTTAAACCTAATATGAATTCCTAAATTTAATTAAATTAAACATAATCCCTCATTTTTTACCACTTACATAGGTATTTATAGGAAAAAAATAACACAAGCATCTTTCAATTTTGTCAAAATTATAATTTTATTTTTAAAATTGACTCACTTTAATTGAGAAAAAATTAGTTAATTTTAGGAAAACTCAAATTTTTTTATAATTTATTATAAAAATTAAATAAATGTTATAAAGACACACACACACACGTGTGTGTGTCTAAAAAGTTCTTAAAATTGACAGGGTCATGTTCAACATGAGCATGCCTTCCCATGTTGATGCTAGAGGATAATGAATCAAACCCTCAATATATAAAACTATAAATGATAAATAATATGACTTATTTTTTATGATGTCATGATATTCAAACATGCTATAAATTTTAAATTAATATTGAGATCATATCAATTTTTTATTAATATATTATGATTTTTCAATTTTTGACACAATCTAGTTACGCTTTATTTTTGTCATTTGAGCCTCCAAAATAGTTATGATAAAATATGAAATGAATTTAATTTTTTGTTTTGCTTGATAAATTTATTTGATAGACTTTTTTTCTAATTTATATATAATTATATAAATCAAGAAAAAACTTAATGGTATAAATGAGTCAATGCCTATGTTAATAATAAAATGATATGATTACGAAGGTGTTAGTTAAAGTTTTAAAAAATGATGATTTTGGCAGAAGTAATTTGGTGAGAAATAAATTTCAAATTAATTTTAAAATAGAATGTGAGAGATATTGAAAGAGAGAATGTAGAAATTTTAATCAACGGTAATTTAGAATTTTCAAATTTATATTTCGATAATTGATGCTCCTAAAAAATTACAACTTTTATGGTTCTTCCCAATAAATATTATTCTTTCTAGGTCCTTTTCTCTACTTTTACCTATAAAAAAATTATGATTGTTAAAATGAATGATCACTTCTCACCGCAAAAAAAGAAAAGAAAAGAAAAAAGAAAAAAGAGAAAAAAAAAGGAATGATAACTTCTAATTTTTATAATATAATAAATAAATTTTAGACTCTGTAAAAATTAATTTTATAAACTTAGAGAAAAAACATGCACTTTAATTATTCAATTTAAATAAAATCTACTAATTATAAACAATCAATCTGGGTTTTTTTATAATTTTTTTAATTGTGATTTAATAGCCTTACCTACAAAAATATATACAGACACGTTGCTAAAAAATTATAGAAAATACAGTTAATTTTATAGTCCATGCAAATATACATAACCCATTTTGGTTTTTCTTCTGGTTTTGTCCGTATTGAGCTTTCGTAACACGGTAGCCTTTGGGAAAACCTATGGCCTATGACAGGAATCTCTATTGCTTAAGGCAAGGCAACCGGCTAGCTCTTAAGAAAGCTGTAAATATTTCTATAAATTTACAGTTAAAACTATGCATAGACTAACCTGCAGGAAACAAGAACTGAAATCTTCAAGTATGCTTCACGTGACCAATCAAGATCTAAAAAGTACAAATAAGTTACGACATTGTGCGTGCGCATTTGTATGGTTATGCATATACTACTATAAAAGAAGATGCAAACATAATTCCTATTATCACTTTTTAGAAACATAATAAATTAAATAAATTTTTAGACCGTCTAAAAATTACGCATGACCTTTAATTATTCAATTTAAATAAAATCTCAATGATTAAAAAAAACAATCTGGGTTTGTTGATATACATTTTTTAATTGTGATTTTTACATCCTTACTTAAAACATTGATAAAGGCCTAACAAGATTTGAGTAATTCTTGTTTTCATAGTGACATAAATTAACAAGAAACTTTCAAGATATTGGAAGCTAAACTATATCAATATCAATATTCAAAATAAATATAAAAAACATAAACAAACCATATTTATTGCAGAAAATATGCTAAATTTGATACTCCATGTAAATATACATAACCCATCCTAGGTTATAATTTAAGAAATCGGTGAAAGTTTTTTGAAAAAATAAAACTTAGGATTAAGATCAAGGTTGTCAAATTCAAGAATTTATGCAAACTCTTGTGATAAGAATATAAATTCGGGTTGCAAACTCAAATCGTATGCTCATAAGAGTTTATTTTTATTAATAAATAACTATTAAAAGTATATAATTAAATCTATTAAAATTCATAATTATTATGCTCAGTAAAAAAGTTTCTATGAAATCCAAACATATATATATATATGAAGCCACTAACCATCATTAAATCTAAAAATTTTTGACAACAATAAGTAAGACTCTACATACACTAACCTGGGTAACAGCGTAGAAATCTGTAAGTACGCTTCACGGGGCCAACCAAGATCTAATTAGAAACAAAATTAAGTTAACAAAAGTTTAAGAGGCAATATTTGTGTGAGTAAAGAAGATGCAGACATGATTCATAAGCATAATGGACTAAAAATCCTTACCTTTCAGATTTCTATGCGCTACTGCTACAATGCCTTCGATATAAAAACCTCTTTTTCTTTTGCCTTTTTCTTTTTTTGGATTTTTCGAAGGAAAGGACCTATGAGAACAACGATGGTAGATATGGAATTTAAATACAAAGAAAAAGATAAAAAGTACTAAGCAGAAAGGAGATTTGATGACAAATGTTTTTTTTTTTTTTTTTGGGTTTTCTCTAAACAAGGAGAAGAACAATGATAACAACAATCAACAGAGAGATGAGAGTAAAAGAAATAATTCAAATCAAGAAAATAAAGCTTGAAGAAAAAAAGTTCCTTCAATAGACAATCTCTCAAACAGAAGCCAAAACTCTAAATCTTTTTTGTTTTTGTTTTTTTTTTTTTGTTTTTTGGTTGGGAAGAAGAAGAACATCAAAAGCTTTTTGTGATTGAAGAGAGAAAATCAAGAAAGAACTGAAAAAGAGCAGAGAAATTGCTGAGAGAAGTGTGGCGGTAGATAGCAGAGGGGGTATTGGCTTAAATAATTGGCAACAATTAATTCTCATATTACTTTTTGTTGACATAAACTTTAAGATCTGTTTCGTTGTAGTTCACTCTGTTTTGTTCAGATTCATTAATTGATATTTTGTGTAACCACCCCATGACAGGTTGTGCCTTTATTAATTATTCTATTCCCATGTGACATCTAATGTAATGCCAGATTTTATTCACTAAAAAAAAATGTAGTCACTAAAAAAATGTACTCAAAGCAAATGGGGTCTGTCTCTCTCTCAGCAATAGTTTTATTATTCAATTTTC
This sequence comes from Inga laurina, assembly GCA_963855925.1. Lineage (NCBI taxonomy): Eukaryota > Viridiplantae > Streptophyta > Magnoliopsida > Fabales > Fabaceae > Inga > Inga laurina. Next base: position 17,177,016 of record OY979701.1, on the reverse strand, counting down.
AATAGAAACAAAAGATAAGAATATTAATTGAGAGAGTTAATAGTGGGTTGACAAGAACAAAAAATATTACTATCTTCATACCTAAATATAAGACCTAATTGACTTTTTTTGAGAGATTAAAGAAGCTAATGAAATTATTTTAAAGTATTTATATTTATTATTTTTCTCCAAACTAATTTGTCTGACTTATAAACTGATATATAATTTAATCATACATAATATATGATATGATTAAGTAATTTATTTGATTTTTTTAATCTCTCCACACAAAAAAAAAAAAAAAGTCAACTAGAGTCTATTTAAAATGGAGGTGGCATTGGTGTCATTCAAACATTACTACATATACATATATGCCTCCCCTGCAACCCACCATCCTCAAATGAAATCATAGTTTCTATTTGTAACATGATGTTTTCATTCTTCGTTACAGTTAATTAAGGCAATTGAAGGTCAAAGGAGGAAAAGTAATCAAAAGTACCCTACAAGATAAAAGTATAGCAATAGGTTAGATTAAAATTCCATGCTTCTAATAATAGCACACTTAAAAATACACCCTTCTATGGCGAGGGAAACAAAAAGACTACTATATATTCATTATCATTATTCAATACGGAATAACCCACCAACATATTGTAATTAGAAAATGTCACACCCTTATCTTTATTTCACCTTTTTCAAAGTATTTACGGAAAATGATACGCAGTTCGGTGGGCAACACAGGAATAGCATAAATATACTGATATTAAATGAAAATTTATATACAGGAGTCTTCCCCGCAGGGTTTGATAATTTTACAAATTTTGTCCAAAATATCCAACATATTAAAATTAAACTAATATAACCAAATAACTCTGATCTTAGGACCTGCACATCTTAATTTCCCATGTCTTCCACTTTGCCTTTGGAGCCACTGGTTCCCGCTGGAACATTTATTATTTATGAAAAAGGGTGAGATTCCAAGGAATCTCAGTAGTAACACATAATCCATCATATAAAATGCGAAAATTAAATATGTAATGCACCATATAATGTAAATGAAAATTCATACTATAACATGTGTGTACACAATACTCAGGGCCAAATGACTGTTTGGATCCCCTACATGTCCGTGTACCTCAGCTGAGTCCCATACCACAGCTAGGTAATGTGCCCCAGGCACGTGTTCATATCACAGAATATAGCAACATATAGCATATCAACATTCACATAGTGTATGAGAGATAGAGTTACTACCTTCTGTCCCTTTTTGCTACACAAGAATAGTTCCTCGAACTATGTGCCAACGGCTCAGGCGATTAATTCAGTCCTAAAATTCCAAATGTACAAGAATTAGGTTAAAACCCATTCATGTACCCCTTCAGAGATTCCCATAATATTTTTGGTGGTTATATTAGTCTATACTGAAAATTTACCAAAATGCCCCTGGGACCCGGTCCCGGCCCCACTGTACCCGGTCTGACTATACTTTTTCAGAAATTTTGACCCAGGCTATTCTAACATATTTTCATCCAAGGAATCCATTTTTAACCTCGGTTTTTACAAAATCACTGCCAAACAACAGTTTCACTATTTTCCAGAAACTGACATATTTTCAGTCAACTTTGAAAATTCATAACTAATTGTAGAAAATTCCAAATTGACTGATTCCAAAGCCTAAATGAAGATCTTTAATTGTACTTTTATGGAAAAATAACCAAATATGATTACTGACTACATATATTACCCAGAAATTCGGCCAACTATTACTGTTCCAGATGGCATTTCAGAAACAAAGCTCAACTTCAAAAATCCATATCTTTTAATCTACTAGTCCAAAAATTATGTTCTACCCATCAATTTAAAGGTATAAATGTCTTCCTTAAATCTGGAAAGTTTCATAATTTTTTGTTAAAGTTTAGTTTTCCAAAATTTCGTCACAACCAATCTAACTTTCAGAAATATAATCTGTCAGCAACTAAATTTCAAAAATTCATAACTAACTCTAAAAAAATCGAAATGGAGTGTTCTAAAATTCTATGGAAATCTATTTAAGTGTAGTTTCATGAAAAAATATCAAAAACTACTAGATGTTATCTAATCGTTCCCAGAATTTTCGAAAACCATAACTGTCAGGCTTGAACGTCCAGAATGTTCTCTGTTACTGACTTAACTTTCAAAAATCATAACTCTCGCTAAAGATATCAAAATAATTATTTCTTGGAGTCATTGGAAAGCTATGAATGTCTAATATATTCATGTAAAATTTCATAATTTTTCACTAAGGTTTTCCTAGTCAAAACGCAACATGAATCTGACTGACTCCCAAAAACGTTAGTTTTAACAGTCTAACTTCAAAAATCAAGAACTCATCCATTTTCATTCCAAATTGTACTTTTCTTGATTCTATCATCAACTACACATTCTAAACTATCTATATAAAAAGACCCATTTCGAAATTTCCATCTATAGCCTCTGTTTAAGATTTTACAAGTTTCAGGTATGTACTCTGTTTTTCGGACAGCAAAACAGAATTGAGAAAACTAGCATGTATACATGAATTTGTACTCTAAACCTCACGAATTTTAACTCTATACTCTGCGAAACATATATCCTGAGGTTAATGATTGAATTTCATAACCAAAGAACTCCAAAATTCACCCCAAAATCGTCACATAATCACTGGTTTAACAACTTTTCGGTGACAGAAACTTTCGGACGAATTTTCTCTTATTCCAGCCACAAAACCACCACAGAAACCACTCAAATCCAACGTGAAAATAAGGATAAATGTGTAGTAAACTCACCTAAATATATTTATGATGTTGGATGTGGAATTTGGAGCTTCTTCTTCCTTCCTCAATTGAACCGATCACTCTTGCTCTCTTGTCTCTCTCTTTCTCTATTCTGTTTTCTTTCTATCTTTCACTCTCTCTTTGACCAGCTACTTGGTCGAATGAAGAGCTGAGGGAATATTTAATTAAATGGCTGAGTGGGTGCAAGTGTGAATCATATTTCCGGATAAAAGTGTGGTGAGGTGTTGAGAGTGCTTGTCCGTGAATGTGTGTTGGTCAAAAGGATGTGCCAACAAAAGAATTAATGCTAGTGTGTTTGTGTCGGCAGTTTTTTTTAGACAAAGTGTCGGCAGCTATTAATATATATATATATATATATATATATATATATATATATATATATATATATATATATATATATATATATATATATATATATATATATATATATCTATATAGGTATATTTTTATCCTATTAATTATACACATTAGGCCCTAATTTTTCCCTTTGTCTAATTTAAGATTCCTTAAATTTTGTAGGTTCCATAATTTGACTTATTATCAAATTCTCATTTAAATTTTCTTTTTAGAAAATTTTAACCTTCATTAAATTTGGGATATTACATTTCTTCCCCCGTAAAATAAATTTCGTCCCCGAAATTTGTTACAAATACATAGCCATAAACTCTGGGTAATACTTCCTCATATCTGCGTCTGTTTCCCATGTGGCCTCTCTAGGAGATAACCCTTTCCATACAACTTTAATGAACGAGATGCTCTTGCTTCTGAGATTCTTCTCCTGCCGATCGATGATTCGGTCAGGTATGACTTCAAAAGTCAAATCGTCTCGCATTTCCACGTCTTTATACTCAATTACATGCTCTGGATCGGGTTGATACTTTTTCAATTGGGAAATATGAAAAACGTCATGCAATCTGCTCAAGTTCAGTGGCAAAGCAATACAGTACGCCACTGGCCCAATCCTCGCCAATATCTCAAATAGACCAATGTACCTCGGTTACAACTTCTTTTTTTTTTTTTAATTAGTGCTCTGCCAATACCTATAATTGGTGAAACTTTCATAAACACATGGTCACTGACTTCAAATTCTGGAGGTTTCCACCTCGTATTAGGATAGCTCTTATATCGACTTTAAGCAGTCAATAGTCTCTGCTTGATAAACTTTATTTGCTCGATTGTCTGATAAACAACATCTAGCCAAAGTATGCGTCTCTCAGACAATTCTGTCCAGCACAAGGGCGATTGACACTTCCTTTAGTACAGTGCCTTATAAGGAGCCATCTGAATGCTCGAATGATAACAGTTGTTATAAGCGAACTTTGCCAATAGAAGGAATTTGTTCCAATTACCTTTGAAATCTAACGCACGCACCCTCATCATATCCTAAAGTATTTGTATGGTTCATTTTGTCTGCTCATCTGTCTGAGGATGTATGCCTTGCTGAATCTCAGTTTAGTACCCAATGCTTCGTGAATTGCCTTACAAAACTTAGAAGTAAATCAAAAATCACAATCTGAGATGATGTTCTTTGGAGTACTATGTAAGCTCACTATTCCTTGATATAGATCTCCGCCAGTCTATCAGAAGAATAATAGATGTGATATGTAGGAAGTGAGCTATCTCTATAAATCTATCAACTATATCACCTAAATTGCATCATGATTTCTAACCTTAGGTAACCCCGTCACGAAATCCATGGTAATGCTTTCCCACTTCCACTCAGGAATCTCCGGGTTTTGTAGAAGTCCTGATGGTCGTTGATGTTCAACTTTCACTTTTTGACAAGTGAGATGCTAGAGACAAACTTAGTCACCTCTCTTTTCATTCTCGTAGCACTTAATATTCGGGTCTTATTGCCCTGCACAAACATGTACACTGGGACTTACCACTAATAGACCTGTCTGTAGACATGACTGTCTATAATTGTGCTCACTATATGTAATTGTGTCTGCATGTTTGGTATTCAGGATCAAATAACCGTTAGACCCTTACTAGCCATATTGTATATTGTCTAATCCAACTATGTTTTTTTTTTTTTTGCTCAGAATCAATGACTATGCCCCTTTTTTTTAATCATACTATGTGCATTGGTCGCTTTGTGCACCATCCACTGCATGCATTGTATCACAAGTGGGTGATTCATTTTATAAGGCTATAGCTATCAAGAAATATTCGCCACCATTATGCTCTACTACACTAGGGCTCACTCCAATTCTAGTTCACATGTGTCACTACAAAACCACAAGGGTTGTGTGACTGTTGACCATACAGGTCATTACACTGTACACCACGCAGGATGTAATATTATTGACCACATCGATCACATTACTGTACACCAAAGAATGTGTAATACTATTGGCCACACCACCTCAGCAGCATGTTTTATGCACCGCCTTTCGGCCTCAGGGTTACTTGTGATTCTCACCAATGCAACCAGGACCCGGCACTAACCAGCGACCTGGCCATGTCAGGGGTACATCCTGATCATGGGGTTGATTAACATGCTCTGATGGGGCTGCCTTATCAATAACCCACATGGGTTTAATCACTATATGTTACACAAGCTGGATTATTATAGACCTCACGGGCCTAATCAAGATAGGTGGGGGCTACACTCTTTGCCTACACTTGTCTTACTACCCCAATTGAATCTTAATTGCATCCATAGTAACCCATAATCATTCACACAAATTGTGATAAATAAGTATGCTATACACCATATAAGTAACAGAATTATAACACCATAAATCTGACTGTCTGGCTGCATACATGATTCAGGATCATGTAACTGTATGACCCCTACTTGTGCCTTATTCCTACGCAGACAATTGCCTGCCCAGAAATGTTTCTCTGTCCCGACGCAGGCGACTGCCTACCCGGAAATGTTTCTCTATCCTAATTGGGTTCTGTGCCCCAACCAGGCTTTATGTCTCAACTCGTGTCACAAAATATGGCATATAAGGCATATAGATAATCACATAGTGTATGAAAAAAAATCACTACACTAGCCTTTCCTGAATGATATTAAATTTCTACCTTTCCCCTAGTCTGAGATTTGCTTTTGCTGCTCCTCTTATAGTTGTCCATTATGTATCACGATATTGGGATTTGATAAATTCCATTCTATGAGACAACATGTCTTAGCACCACTCGTAGGTACTCCTCATGTTCTTCTCTATTCTTCAAGTAGATTGGAAAATTGACACTAAATTTATAACCAGTCCTCTCTTAACTAGAGATCAAACCTTCGTCAGAAGCTAAGGGTGTCAACCTCTGTAAACAGTATACCCTTGTTGATTGAGTTGTGTTATTCATGTTTGCAAACTGTCTCTCTTAGGAGCAAGTGTACATAGAGGCTCTCATTCGGGTTCCTCAGACTATTGTTCATATTCTTGTTCCTTAATTCCACGGATCATCACTAGCACAACACAATTTTGAATAACTTTGCCAGTCAAAGAACACACTAGTCCACTAGGTCTTAAGACCTCTGGACACATGTCCATTACAATATATTTGGCATGTAAGATTTTACAACCTAGGGTCCCTAACCCAACTTTTAGGTTCATCATAAAATCTAGAACTTTAACATCACATATATTGGAAATTATTTTTCTCAAATATACCCAATAGGTTCGCTAAGCATCAGAATTAATAGCGTCTATTCTAACCTCTACAATATTTGGATATTATCCTCAAAACATTACTGAAAGTTCAACACTATCCACAAGGTTCAATTTTCCATCATGAACAAAACCATAGTGCAACCTGATTTGCATTTTGACCTAAGCACTATTTTAGCTCAGATCTGATTCAAGTCTATTCTCAACCTTCAGTATCATCAAATTGGATCCCCTTCAGGATCAATATACGGCACAAACACCGCTAATTATTTCTTAGATATTATAACATACCATTCTTAGCTATATTCTATACCTCAAACAACTCTGAGTTATTTTAGCATTCCTCAAACCTAAGGCTCAACATTGATTTTTGATTTACAATCCATCCCTTAATTTCATTCTGGATTTATAACCTCAAAATCAATTGAGTCAAAAATCATTCTACCTCAATCATACCCAACATATATACTAAAGTCATCATATAGTACTGTATATCACAATTAATTAATATCATTACTTAACATGGAGAAACCTCAAAACAATTACTATACCTCAAATTTTCAATTACCTTATCAAATGAACTTTTATGCGCAGCAATTACTACATTAGAAACAGTTCGAATTAAGATTAGTACTTATATTATCAACATCTCCATGGTTCTAAACATCATTTGAATCATCTAATTAAAATGATTATTAGTCATGAAGAAACCTTAAGATAATCACTATTCCTCAAGTCTCCATGACCTTGCCAACTTAACTTCCTAGGGTGTCACCCATCCTAGGATTCCCCAAGGTTAAGCACACTTAACTTTTGTGCACCAGTGTCAAAATGCAGTGACTAGCTTCAGCTGTCTCCGACCACTGCTACGCTGTGACTGCCCTTGGTCCACTGAGTCTTGTCACTATCTTTGGCTAACTTAACATTATGTGTAGACACTAACCATACTGATATATAATCCCAGTACATGTGCCAAAATGTGTATCCTGATATGTTCCCTGTTGTCCACAAAGTTGTTTGTTGAACCCCAATCTATAGTCTCATTCTTCTTCCGGCCCAAAAGTACAGTGTTGTGCGGATTCCAATGTCATCCAGAATCCCCAAACTAAACTATCCTTGACCACCCTTCACTGCGGTTAGTCTGTCCATGTATAATGTATTCTAGTCTACTGGGATGTGGTACTCACGAACAACACGTAGGTACATACCCTTGATGTGCTGCCATAACTCTTGATTTTGGTTATAAGCCATGCATCACTTATACCGCTCCAATGCCAGATCGGTATTGGAATCCAGATCTATCTCTGTCTTATCTGTTAATGGCTTATTCGCCTGACTCTTAACTACTTGCAATTGTGGCTAAGCACTAATCAACCTGTTGGTGATTCTGTCATAGGATGAGGCTAATACTCAAGCCTTACTCGGATCCGCTTTCTCGGTATCCGCGTCATCCTTGTACCACACTCTCTCTGATATGGTATTATGTGTTGCCTTCTAAGTATTCTACTTTTCCTCGGCCTTTGTTTGTTCCAATTTCAGAGCTTGTGAACTAGCCGAAATAATTTACTTCGTTATTCCTATCATCGGATAATTAAGTATATCAGTATACTATCATGTTGCCAGAACCACCGTATTTACTCTGAGCAAACAATTCTGTGGCCAGAATCCTTGCTCTGATACCAAAATGTCACACCCTTATCTTTATTTCACCTTTTTCAAAGTATTTACGGAAAATGATACGCAGTTCGGTGGGCAACACAGGAATAGCATAAATATACTGATATTAAATGAAAATTTATATACAGGAGTCTTCCCCGCAGGGTTTGATAATTTTACAAATTTTGTCCAAAATATCCAACATATTAAAATTAAACTAATATAACCAAATAACTCTGATCTTAGGACCTGCACATCTTAATTTCCCATGTCTTCCACTTTGCCTTTGGAGCCACTGGTTCCCGCTGGAACATTTATTATTTATGAAAAAGGGTGAGATTCCAAGGAATCTCAGTAGTAACACATAATCCATCATATAAAATGCGAAAATTAAATATGTAATGCACCATATAATGTAAATGAAAATTCATACTATAACATGTGTGTACACAATACTCAGGGCCAAATGACTGTTTGGATCCCCTACATGTCCGTGTACCTCAGCTGAGTCCCATACCACAGCTAGGTAATGTGCCCCAGGCACGTGTTCATATCACAGAATATAGCAACATATAGCATATCAACATTCACATAGTGTATGAGAGATAGAGTTACTACCTTCTGTCCCTTTTTGCTACACAAGAATAGTTCCTCGAACTATGTGCCAACGGCTCAGGCGATTAATTCAGTCCTAAAATTCCAAATGTACAAGAATTAGGTTAAAACCCATTCATGTACCCCTTCAGAGATTCCCATAATATTTTTGGTGGTTATATTAGTCTATACTGAAAATTTACCAAAATGCCCCTGGGACCCGGTCCCGGCCCCACTGTACCCGGTCTGACTATACTTTTTCAGAAATTTTGACCCAGGCTATTCTAACATATTTTCATCCAAGGAATCCATTTTTAACCTCGGTTTTTACAAAATCACTGCCAAACAACAGTTTCACTATTTTCCAGAAACTGACATATTTTCAGTCAACTTTGAAAATTCATAACTAATTGTAGAAAATTCCAAATTGACTGATTCCAAAGCCTAAATGAAGATCTTTAATTGTACTTTTATGGAAAAATAACCAAATATGATTACTGACTACATATATTACCCAGAAATTCGGCCAACTATTACTGTTCCAGATGGCATTTCAGAAACAAAGCTCAACTTCAAAAATCCATATCTTTTAATCTACTAGTCCAAAAATTATGTTCTACCCATCAATTTAAAGGTATAAATGTCTTCCTTAAATCTGGAAAGTTTCATAATTTTTTGTTAAAGTTTAGTTTTCCAAAATTTCGTCACAACCAATCTAACTTTCAGAAATATAATCTGTCAGCAACTAAATTTCAAAAATTCATAACTAACTCTAAAAAAATCGAAATGGAGTGTTCTAAAATTCTATGGAAATCTATTTAAGTGTAGTTTCATGAAAAAATATCAAAAACTACTAGATGTTATCTAATCGTTCCCAGAATTTTCGAAAACCATAACTGTCAGGCTTGAACGTCCAGAATGTTCTCTGTTACTGACTTAACTTTCAAAAATCATAACTCTCGCTAAAGATATCAAAATAATTATTTCTTGGAGTCATTGGAAAGCTATGAATGTCTAATATATTCATGTAAAATTTCATAATTTTTCACTAAGGTTTTCCTAGTCAAAACGCAACATGAATCTGACTGACTCCCAAAAACGTTAGTTTTAACAGTCTAACTTCAAAAATCAAGAACTCATCCATTTTCATTCCAAATTGTACTTTTCTTGATTCTATCATCAACTACACATTCTAAACTATCTATATAAAAAGACCCATTTCGAAATTTCCATCTATAGCCTCTGTTTAAGATTTTACAAGTTTCAGGTATGTACTCTGTTTTTCGGACAGCAAAACAGAATTGAGAAAACTAGCATGTATACATGAATTTGTACTCTAAACCTCACGAATTTTAACTCTATACTCTGCGAAACATATATCCTGAGGTTAATGATTGAATTTCATAACCAAAGAACTCCAAAATTCACCCCAAAATCATCACATAATCACTGGTTTAACAACTTTTCGGTGACAGAAACTTTCGGACGAATTTTCTCTTATTCCAGCCACAAAACCACCACAGAAACCACTCAAATCCAACGTGAAAATAAGGATAAATGTGTAGTAAACTCACCTAAATATATTTATGATGTTGGATGTGGAATTTGGAGCTTCTTCTTCCTTCCTCAATTGAACCGATCACTCTTGCTCTCTTGTCTCTCTCTTTCTCTATTCTGTTTTCTTTCTATCTTTCACTCTCTCTTTGACCAGCTACTTGGTCGAATGAAGAGCTGAGGGAATATTTAATTAAATGGCTGAGTGGGTGCAAGTGTGAATCATATTTCCGGATAAAAGTGTGGTGAGGTGTTGAGAGTGCTTGTCCGTGAATGTGTGTTGGTCAAAAGGATGTGCCAACAAAAGAATTAATGCTAGTGTGTTTGTGTCGGCAGTTTTTTTTAGACAAAGTGTCGGCAGCTATTAATATATATATATATATATATATATATATATATATATATATATCTATATAGGTATATTTTTATCCTATTAATTATACACATTAGGCCCTAATTTTTCCCTTTGTCTAATTTAAGATTCCTTAAATTTTGTAGGTTCCATAATTTGACTTATTATCAAATTCTCATTTAAATTTTCTTTTTAGAAAATTTTAACCTTCATTAAATTTGGGATATTACAGAAAATATCGTTTAATGAAATATAGAAATTGATGACTATTCATTAAAAAAAATACATAGAGAGAGTTAGAAACTCAATTTTTACCTCCATTTCAGCGTCCCTGTTCAGCGCCTTTTTGAAGTGCGGAAGTTCGCAGGTTCCATTTCCTTCATCTGTTTTTGTTTTAATTTCCTTGTTCGGTTATATGCACCGCTTCGTTGTATAATTTCTCGGCCCCACACACCTGCTTTGTTAATCTTGTTAGAATATGCTGAATTATTATTTTTTTAGTTTGTGATGTGATTCTTCGTGTGATTGCTGAGGACGCGGAGTAGGAAACGTAGATTAATTTATGTTATTACCTGGCTTTGCTCACGCTTACCCTTAATTCAGTAAGCAAGATCGTCTTGATCAATTGATGCTTTATGTCAAACTCTTTGTCTAGAACCAAAACAAAGTGGCGTTAGATATCGAGTTCTTCTGATCTATGAGTGTTCTTGGGCGTTCCTTTTACTAACCGTGAAGCGGAAGAGAAGGAAAGTAATAATAGACTTTTTTTTCCCCTTCCATTTCACTCTTTTACGGAGATGGAAATAGGCCAGGCCCTTAACAGGGGCCTACGACCTAGCCTACATAAAGCCCAGTCTAGCCTATTTAGCAAATAGGTCAGGCTCAAGCTCAGGCATATTGCTAGGCCTATTTAGATAAATAGGTCAGGCCTATTTTCATAAGGCCTAGCCTACAAGCCTATAGGCCTAGCCTATTTAGCTTTTTTTTTTTTAATGTATACTATTACATAAGTATATATAATATAATATAAATAATTTTATAAATTTATCAACTTAACCTTAATTCTAAGTTTCATATCATAGTGTCATTACACGCAACCATTACTTTCGCATAAATCATTCACCCTTGCCTTTCTTCTCTTTGATCGCTCCAGATGGCAACATTAACTCACTCACTCTCCTCTAATTTGCACCCTCCACTAAAGCATAATAATTTTTATGAGTTTATTTTAATGTCAAATGAAATATTATAATTAAATAAGAGGAGTTTGCCCCAATTTACGTGGGAAAGGTAAAAGAGGTAGAATCTAGTTTTGTATGTTATTTGTTATGCTTAATCAATTTTAAAAAATATATCTTATTAGTCAACAGACGATTAGTTTTTTTATTCCTATTTGCTCGGACAATTGTTGTCACTAGACGTTTTTTTCTTTTCCTTACTAAGCCCTAATATTAGTATGAGAATGGATATTAGGATTTTAAGATATAATGTAGGATTGTATATAACTGTGAAGGGTTATATATGAATTTGGAGGCATAGGCTTTAAAGGCTATTTAAAAGCCTATATTATTTAAGTAGGCCTTTAAACAGGCTTCAGGCCTTTTGAAGGCCCAGGCTCAAGCCTAAAAAAAAGCCAACATACAGGCCCAGACCCAGGCTCAAGCTTTGAATATCTGTTACAGGCCCAGGCCTATTTAAACAAAACCTAGCCTAACCTAGCCTATTTCCACCCCCTATTTACGGCCTCCTTGGTTTGCCTCTAAAATTCGGTGCATATGAATACATATTCATTCTGGGTGAAGCTCAACATTTCGTGAAGGTACTAGGGATTCTTTGTTAACAAATTACTAATATACTCCGGCTTTGTTTACCTAATCACCTGGAAATTGGGGTTTGAAAAAACAAAAGGCGCTGGAGTGGAGGGGAAAAGAAGGCCTGCGACAATTTTCTTAATAAATCAAATGATGTCGTTTTATTTCGAACGGGGGTAAATGGAGAGGGCTCTCGCTGCCCACGGTAGAAAGGGTATGGACATAAATAATTAGCATTAGCAACAATTAATTCTTAGATTATTTTTTGTTGACTTCTTTCCCCCACCATGACAGGCTGCACCTTTATTGATTATATTCCATCTACATGTGACATCTAATGCCAAGTTGTTCTTAATTAGTCCTAATAATACTTAGTTTCAAAATAGCACATTTTACAAGAGAGTAGTGGTGGTGAATTAATACTGAACAGTTTAAATAAATACTATAATGCAAGTGGCATGAAAAGGATTAAAAAATAGAAAAATGTGATATTGTGCATGGGTTGACTAAGAGGAGAATAGGTGACTTAATACCAAGGTTTTTAGAGTCGGACCAGATAGGACAGTCCAACCAGTCAGACTGTGAGCCGATCACAACAACGGCACGGATTTTGTCTTTAAGACATTTCAGCAGTTAGGTCACTTTGAGCCATTATTTACTTATTATTGAGCCGAAAACCGCTATTGGTCCTAGACCTGAAATAGTTTTATAAACCCTAGACGCATCAACATAAAAGGATTTGAAAATAAAAAAAAAAAGTATAAAATATTTTAGTTGTCTTTATTTTTTACTCGATTTCACCCTTATAAATTATTATAAATAAGTTAATCTCTTGCCTCATATTTTCACTACAAAAAAACTAACTTTCAGCGACCACTTTCAGCGGTAACAAAAAATGTTGCCACTGAAAGTGGCACTTTCAGCGGTGAGCCGGTGACTATCAAAAGTCACCGCCGAAAATCAATTTCAGTTTTTTTTTCAATAAATTTTTAAAAAATAGTATTTATAAAATTAAAATATTAATTATTAAATAATTCTATTTAACCCTAATTATTAAAATTATATTATTATTTATTAATATTATATTTAATATCTTCTACTAAAACACTATTTATGATATTATTATATTAATTATTATTTTGTTTTATTTAAAAATAATATATATGTTATTAATATTATATTTATAATTTTATATTAAAAATAATATTTATAATATTAAATTATTATTTATTAAGTAACTTTAATTAAAAAACTTTTTAATTTAAATATATAGATATTTTTTTGTTTTTATTAAATTTTTCATTATATTTAGTTAATAATTAATTATATGTATATAATTAATTAGTTGTATGTATGTATGTTTATATATATGATAATATTATAATATAATAATATGTAATAATATGCCACGGGTTCATTTCGGCACAATTGGCAAAGACTCGCGTGCGAAGGCGTCAGCTCCCTAAGGTCACTGGTTCGAATGGTAGGTGAGTCACTTGGAGGAATTATGAGGTGCTGACACGTGGCAACACGAGGAGGCGACACGTGGTAGCTAGGGGAGGGGGACACATGGCCCTCTGAGGAGCAAACACGTGGCATTTCTAAATTTTTTTTTTTAAATTCAAATTTTTTTAAAAAAATTGACACTTTCAACGGCGATCTTATTGAGTCACCACTGAAAGCTACATTCAGTGACAACAAAAAGTTGCCGCTGAAACTATACTTTTAGCAGTGACAAAAATTGTCACCACTAAAACTTTCAGCAAGGGTCCAAAAGTCACCGCTGAAAACTTTTAGCGGCGGCTTTTAGACGTCGCCATCGAAAGTCATTTTATTTGTAGTGTTTGAAATGCAAAATATTTTAATAGTACTCATATTTTATATTTTTTCCAACACTTATTTTTTTAATATTACATATGTCATAATATAATTTTAATTTTAGCGATTTTAATTTTCTTTAATTTTAATAGTGTTGACTAATATAATTCAAAATGTATTTTTGGTATTTAAATTTTATTCATAATAAGTTATGTATAATTTAAAAATATTTTGTATTTCATTTTTTTGGATATATTTTGTGACTTTATTAAATTTTTTTATCAAAAAGGATTAAGGCCCCCTATCGGATTCATAATGTGATTTTTTTTTTGGTTTTGCTATAACTAATACTTTGTAGTGTTTCTATTTATTATTAATATTGTTTTGCCTTATTATCAAAAAAATATTAAATTTGATTAAAGATTAATTATATTTTAATCATTATATATTTATATAATATTATTTTAATTTAATTATTACATCACTGGTTTGATTAGACAGCCCAACCAATCTAACCATTTGAACCATAGCCCATTGATCTTTCTGGCTCGATGTTCGGTCCGATTTTTAAAACATTACTTAATACTACTTAAACCAAATGGGGTCTCTCTATCTCGCCTCCCCTCTCCCTCTCCCTGCAATAGTTATACTATTAATCCTCCCGTCTTTAATATAAGAGATATTTAGGGAGTTGGTCTTAGTCCTAAATATAAAACATAGTTTTCATATTTGTCAATTTTTCCTAACTTATCCCTATAGATGTCCCTCAATAATAATGAAGGAGGAGAGAGAATGAAAGAATTAAGGAAGATGACTTGGGTGGTTTAGAAAATACATGTCATATTAACTAACTTAACTAACTTTTTTAATATAATTAAACTAGGTAAATATGTCTTATATTAATGACCAGATGAGCATTTAATTTCCAATAGGGACTAAAGAAAAGAATATTAAACAATTAAGTATCATATAAATATGCTCCCACCAATCCACAATATACAAGTCACTTCTAGAAGAATTGTTTGGTTCACAATATAAGTCACTTGAAGAATAATTAAAGCTAATTTGTCAATTTTACTCATGTAATTAATGCTAAATTACTATTATTAGGCGTCCTGCCCAGAGGGAACCTTACAACAACATTGTTTGTATTCAACTCAAATGAGGCATTACACATATCACGAGCTCAAGAAATGAAGTGGTACTAGAACAAGAGTTAGGAGTAAGTTCACAGGATGAACTGTGATATTTTTATATATACTGCATTTTATTGTTCAATATATATGTAATTGTTAGTTTTAGAATAAACCATATAGAAAGTCAACTTCAATAATAAAAAATATATATATGAATTGGGTGTATATTATTGTAACAAAAGAGGTATCGAGTGTAAATTAAGCAAATATCAAGACAAGTTGTGGAATTTATTACTCCTATTATAACTAAGTGCACAAGAAGAAAAAAGCTGTTTTGAGTTGAGATTCATTATATATACATATATATAATAAGAATCAATGAAAATGATGGAGGTATAACATTTTCATGCCCAACAAACTAAAAATGTATCATTCAATAAATTGAAAATGTATCATTCAATATAATCTAAGAGCACTATAGCCATGCATGGTTTTATCAATAGTTTGGATTTAAGACCATATTGAGAACAATGTGAGGACAAGGTGTTGAGAACTTTCTCAAGACTTTGCCTTGAGAATGCACATAATTTTTTATATTTAAAGATAGATATTTCATTCAAACCCATCTTCATGAGCAGTACTTTTGGATGCACAAGGCATGTAAACTTCCTGATGGAATATGGATACTAAAATATTTTGGGAAACCATACTATAGAAGAAAGCTTTTTTATTTTATATTTCTTTTACGCAAGTGGCTTATGTTTTTATGATCTTAGTATTATAATTTAATATCTTAGATGTTTTCTTCCTAGAGAGGAAACCTAGGCAAGTGGCTAGTTGTTATTTTAATATTTTACTTCTGCATTTGATTTCTTCACAGGGAAGAAAAGAACTTTCTTCATAAGGAAGGAAGGAGCTTTCTTCACAAGAAGGAAAGCTCCATCTATAAATAATTTAACATCTAGGAAGTTAATTACGTCCAATGATACTTGTCTAGATAAGCACCGTAGGAAGTCCTTTTTTTTTGTTTAAATAAGTTTTTGAAATTATTTTATTTTCTTGATGGAAATCTCTATTTACAATCCAAAATCTACAACAATTTATAATACAATCCACAGCAAAATGAAATAACATAGCACGTTTCTTTTGTGATATTGCGTCTTCATGTATCAAACACAAAAAAACTTCAGCATTTAAGTTGCTTAAACTTGAGCCATATGCGTTACTTCTATGGAGAATTAAACTAAGTATTATTATATTTATAAGCTCAAAAATTAAAAAAACTTACAATGTATGGGAAGTTCAAGAAAACGGAGTTGAAACTTCAATTAAATACTTAAAAAGAAAATTATGAGCACACATATAAGATGCATGACAGATTTTAGCTAAAAAACAAACGTGGACCAAATGTTGAAATTATATAGCACTTTGTATGGCGCTTTATGTAGAAGCACCATACAAAGTGGGAGAAGGCGAAGCTATGACACTTTGTGTCAACGCGCCATAGCTTCCAAAAAAAAATTGAAAGCCTTGGAGTTTCCAAGGTATTAAAAAAAATTTGAAATGACCTTGTATGGCGCTTTATATAGAAGCGCCATACAAGGTCTTCCCAATTTGGAAATTAAAAGCCTTGGAAGGAACTTTAATATAAAGCGCCTTCCAAGGTATTTAAAAAAAATTAGGCATTTCATTTTTTTAAATGGGAAGCTATGACACATTTTGTCAAAGCGCCATAGCTTCCCAATTTAGAAAAAAAAAATTTAAATGCCTTGAACAAAAAGGAGTTAAAAACTAATAGTAGTGTTCTGATCTATGTAAAAAAGGAGTTAAAAAAAGGGGAATGGTTTAACGATTTCACATCATATTGTGACAAGCAGGTAAGATTGAACATACCATGAAAATGAATAAACTGATAAGTAAAAGTTACTAACATGATAAGTTACAATTTTAACAAGTTTACTTCATGTCATAACATGTAAATAAGATTGAGTATGCAAAAAAAGTTTTGTTAATATCCTTGAATATTCAACACAAAGCAAAAGAAGCTTTTGTTTTTTAAAAAAAAAAAGGCCTTAGAAATGAAGCACCTTCTAAAACTTTCAATATTCAAAGCTTAAAAATATTTTAAAAAAAAAAAAAAAAGAAAGCAGCAAGTACCTTCTAAAGCCTTGAACAAATATTCAAGGTTGTGCTTTAAATATATCCAAGGTAGCAGGCACCATGTGGTGCCTTAGAAGGAGATTGTCCAGCAAACGTCTTCTAAGGCCTTGCCCCTACTCCTTCAAATTATGCACTCAGGCCTTGAATATTCAAGACACCCATAAAAAAATTGCTTTGGCACCTATGAAGGTTAAAAAAAAAAAAAAAATCATTCAGGCTATTTATTACACCTATCCCTCATTTTCGTACTAATTTTTTTTAAAAAAAAAATAAGGCAAGCTATAGCGCTTACCTAAGAAAGCGTCATAGCTTGCCTTATTTTTTTTAAAAAAATAAAGGCCTTTTACACAAGGAATTATTTAAAAAAAATTGGATCACTTTGTATGGTGCTTGCCTGGGGCAATTGGATATTACAATTTGTAATATCCAATTGCCGTTGTATGGCGCTTGCCATACAAGGGCATTTGGATGGTGGGATATTTTAATATCCTCTTGTATGGCGCTTGCCCATATAAGGGGAGTAATTTTTTTTAATTTTAAAATAACCCCCTATATGATGTTTCATTAGGCAAACGTTATATAAGATATTAGGTAGCTATTACACTTTCCTGATCAAACGTCATAGTTGTCACAAATATTTTTTTTGAAAAAACATAGAAGTTTTCTATGAAGATAGTTTAAAGAAGTGCCATAAAATTAGCACCGTTAAATATATATTTTGTGGTAGTAAAGGTAACTTTGATGAATAAATCATATTTGAGTTATGTGATCTCTCTACTCCCCCTGGTTCTGTCCCCCACTCCTCTTCTCAGTTTTGAAATTCCCCCTCCTTTCTATTCTTTATCCTCCTCTCCAGATCTGTTTTCCATTTTCCCTACCTCGGTATCTTCATAATTCATCCAAAATCCAATCTGTTTGTGTGAGAATCAATTTGTTGGTGAGTGTTTTACATCAGTGTAGTATCAAATCTTTGGTTCCTATGCTCCTAGGTTGCTTCCGTTGCCAGAAAATTGCAGAACACTCACCGGAAAGAACCCTGCATTTTCTTTTCACACAGTCAACCCTAAAAACACCACATTCCCAACGTTAGACCACCAAACCACCATAATCATGTTCGGAGTGAAGATTCCAGCCAAACCACCAAAGCTCACCACCGTTTGATGCCGCACACATTGACGAACCTCCCTACATGTGGGATTTACGTGCCGCCACTCTGTTTCCACTCGCTGTCCATATAGATCACCCAAAAGTCAGTTTGCCGCATTTTCTGAGCTACTTTGCAAGTTTTTCTTCATTTCAGTCAATCCACGACGCAAGAATCATCCATTAAAAGATTTATTCAGGGTAAAATTCAAACTTTATGCCCCTTAAAGCTTCATTTTCTATTATGAGGCATGCTACTCGGCTGTTGTTATGATCTTTAGGGTCACCCTACCTTGGCATATTCAGCACCTACATAAGTATGAAAGCTATTGACCATAGAAGGATGCTAAGTATCGACATGAATTTACAAGCCTTCAACAACATTAGTAGGTGGGTCAACAATGGTACCAATATGTTAATCCAAAACTGTTAGAATGGGTAGCCACAGCGGAAGAAATTTAAAAATTTTCACTGATCCTAATCGAGGATCTATCAACAGCGTTTAAACCAAGTTGGAAGGATTCATACCTTTTGATGATTCAGAGTTTTCACGATCTCTAGGAGCCAACACGTCAGGTCTGCTCCCTCTACCGGTATCCACACGAATGCTCTCCAACCGAGACTGCGTGCTAGCGCCTCTAATGTCTCCTAGGGTTTCACTTGCGGCTCTCAATTCTCATGTGCGTATGAATATATCTACTCTATTAAGTTTATAACCTATGAGGGCTATATTCAAATTTCAAAATTAATCATCATTAATTTCGAAATTAATTAACAATTAATTATCTTGATGAGCTAATTAAATAAATTCAGTTTAAATTAAATTTGTCCAACAGTTTTAATTTAACATATTTATTTAATCCAAATAAAGAGCCATTAGATTTAATTTATCTTCATAAATTCAATCTTAGATACTATATCTCTATCATGTTAGTTATTAAATTTAATATATCTTAATAAATTAAATTTTAAACTAACACAATATAATAATATCATATAATATATATATACATATATATAAGATATATATATTTCGAAAATATATATATCTATATAATATTATTAATGAATTTTATATTATATATATATATATAAATATAAAATTCATCCACCCTAAATTAAACATTATCTTGTGTTGGGTCATTCTTGTGTGCGACCCTGTAGGCCCATATGAAGTTGGCAGTGGGCCAATAACTATACTAACCCAAAAGTCGCAAGCGCCCTCTAGCAAGCCATTACGACTACCCAATTCATATGAGGATCGTTATCACGATGCAACCTGTCATACAACCATGTCACGTCCCTTTTGTCACACGATATATCGATCAAGGATAAGGCATGGATAATGTCATCCTCTTGTTCTTGACCATTATTTTCTCGATTCCAGAATGTCATCCTTTTGGTGGATCTCTCTTTATAGTCTTCTCTGCTACTTCTCTCAACCTCTGGACAATAACAGAATATATTAAAGAAGATGGAATGAGTTGAAGTCATTCATTAATGAACATAGCAAATCGTAGAAGAAAAAGTGAAAATATTTGTGGATTAAATGAATTAATTTGTAGGAAATTAAATCAGAAAGGGGGGAAGGTTATGCCTCTATGGGTGTGAGCTTGATAAATTTGAGTTTGGTGTATGAATTGTCAATTTTACTGTCTCCATGTGCATGTTATTTCATCTGATTGGGCCATTTTGTTTTGGTCCTTACATGAAGAAGCTGTACGAAAAGGTCAAGTTCATCCATCTTGCCCTTTTTACTCTCAGATTCTGTCAACCAGTTATAATAACCTATCCAAACAAAAGAATTCCAAATATATTATAATGAGAAAAATCATAGCAAGTATGTAGCAATTATAAATAATTAATCAATCTTTTGGATTCTTACTGTCAAGGAACTCAGTATCATTTCAAGTTAAAGAGATGTTGGGACAATCTTCTACTTGACTGTATACCACGGTCTTAAAATCAATTCCCTGGCAGATAGTATGAAGTTTTCGCATATCATTAAGGTTTTTAAAAAATAGCTTTGGGAAGACTTTCTTCATGTCCAACTCTTGTGTGGCGCCTTGCTATCTACCTCCTCTATTATATGCTCCAATTCATCACAGCGGTAGATTACCAATTTTTATAACTGTGACACTGATGAGGCAATGGATACAGTGAACAATGACCTCAAGTTTAAAATATCTCCAATATTCATCTCTCTCAAATTGCATGGTTATAGGGCTTCTACATGTAGTCAAAGGCCATGAGAAGATTGAGTCGGAGACTGTGAAGATCACTTTTTAGGGTCTATAAATCTTCCCTTTGGTTGAGAAGGAGGGGCAAAGAAGACTTTTGATTGGAGTGTGGCTTTGGCCTATGGTGGAGAGTGCCAACCTCTTGAATGCTTAGCAGGTTTGTTGTGCTTTATGCTTGTATTGCGTGTTCGTTATGGTGTCTTTTGTTTTGTTTCTTGTTAAGTTGTAAGTGTTACTTTGATTGTATTTCATGTTTTTGGGTGTAAGAATCATTGTTTCCCTTTGTAACAACATTATCGTTATAACGTATTTCCACTCTTTTCCCCTTTTTTCATCTATTTTTGTTATTGTTGCTAGTATAAATTAGAAACTTTTTTAAAGTGGCTTTGATCAAAAGTCAGTTCTGTGTCTCTGTGTGTCTGTTTAAGTATAGCATATATGTATCTGGTATTATAAATATATATATATCCAATCAAATGTCTGGTTTATTGCTGTTAAACAATTAAAGATAGGTTGCTGTGTATATGGCACATATTGGGAAAACAGGCTTGAGGTATAGATTAAATAGAGTTTATGCTCACTTTTTTTTTAGGGTTTTTTTCTAGCATGCTCATGTAGGACTATCTCTCTATTTTTTTTTATTTGATAAAAGGGTTTTACTTTTTGAAACTTAATGGGTTTTCACCCCCTCTCAATAAGACTATCTCGCTATTTTTATTTTATAAAAGTCACTGTTCGCTAAATGGTTAATATTGATTGGCTTAACAGTCATGACGTTTTTTCACTATCTTAAAACCTTTATATTTGCTTTTACACCATTTTTTTTATTGGCATATCTGCTAAATGATCAATGATCAATGTTGGTTAACTTAACAATATAGAAGATTCATGTGTACTGTTTTCTTCCAAAGAACCATTTTAGTGTTAGGCATTCATGGAACAGATTTAAGACCATGTTCTTTGCAAGAAGAAAATGGCCATCCCTTATATAAGAATTTGTCCAGCTCCTCAAATTTTAGTTGGTCCACAGCGACCAAAATATGTGAAGATGTGAACTAGTTCCTCTGTATTTGCGGTCTTTCAGAACCAGAACGTAAATCGACCTGTTACAAACAAATAATATACTCCACAAGACAAAAAAGCGCATGATATATTAAAAAAGAAAGTACATTCTGTGAATACCACAAGACAAGTTTAATCCAATCATAAAGTACACTCTGTGAATACCACAAGAGAAGTTTAATCCAATCATATTTTGCTATCATAGGTAACAAGTCTTTCAAGTTAACTTGGACAGAATTCATAGCTCCACACACATCACCACTTCAAGAACAAGATTTCCCATAGTAGAATCTAAGAAAGCCTTAAAAAGGTGACCTAGTGACCTATGCATTTATTCATTCTGAACAAAGTTAATTCTTCGATCAACATAATAAAACATTAGCGCTCAGCTATTTAATGAAAAAATCTATGAGGTTCAGCTTCATGAAAAGCCAACTTTTAATGGATATGCATCTTCATTTCAAATGTATTTGCTGGCTATAAAAAAACAAACAAACAAATAGAAAAGGATACACTTCTGTGAATCCTATTTGTTAACAATGAAGAACCTTCCTACTACCCATTTTAGGAATAGAAGGTGGAGCCAAAAAGAGCAGAGAAAAAGACATGTTATCTCATATACTATGGCTCCTCGTCCCAGAAAATTCGGATTAATCTCAAATATAAAACCTTAACAAAGGTTAAAGCTTTACCAATTAACCTTTCTGCGTAAGGACTGAGTTCTTAGATGAAACAGGAAAAAAAACAAATTAACCTAGAGAAAGACATGCCCTTTCTGGTAGATTTCTCAGTCTGACATACTCTGAACATGACAATGTCAAAAGAAATATTTAGGACCCATCTTAGCATATTACAAAAAAATGTCAAATT
This sequence comes from Inga laurina, assembly GCA_963855925.1. NCBI lineage: Eukaryota > Viridiplantae > Streptophyta > Magnoliopsida > Fabales > Fabaceae > Inga > Inga laurina. The sequence goes on along the minus strand of OY979701.1, from coordinate 17,154,208 downwards.
ATTTAACTCTACTTAATTCAAGACTGTACCAGAAATACGGTGGCTCCATCTTTTTCTCTGTTCTGCAAAGCTTCCATGATTCAGTAGCAGACCATTCGGTAGGTGGTGGTTGAAGTGGAGAGTTAGGTGGATAATGCTTTTCCCTTTATTCCTCTGGCTTTCATCATATTGTTTTTATTCCCTATCATTATGTTTGTTTTCATAATTATGTCTCCTTCCTAAACTAGTATAAATAGGAAGCAATTCAGACGTTGTAAGGCATTCAGTCATCAATAAGAAAACAGAGTGTTCTTGTTTCGGTTCCTACACCATTTTGGTACCAGAGCCTTGTTCCAGAGGGAGAGAACACGAGAGAGTGAGAAATAGGTTGAGAGAAACACCGTTGGAAAAGACAGGGTGTGCGAAATTCCATCCTACCGACGGATTTTCAGAAATCTGACCCCGCCATCGTCTTCAGAACGTCCCAAAACCCAGGACAAGCATCGGCTGCCGCCGTGAACCACCGCCACGCGCCCTCACGCGTCGCCCCTGTGTCCCACTCGCCGTCAACGGAGCTACACGCGCCGGACACGCGCTACAGACAACCGTCACGCCCCTTCACGCGCCACTTCTGTGTCCCACGCGCCGTCAACAGAGCTACACGCGCCGGCCACGCGCTGCAGAAGGTTGAAGACGACTCCACGTCATCGCCCACGTCAGCAGAGTTTGACCAGTCAACGCCACGTCACCCAATCACATCCTGCCACGTGTCGAAATCGCCACGTCAGCCGAACCGTCATCATCTGCCACGTCACCAGTCCAGTCAGCGACCACGCCAGCAGTCAACGCCAGGTCAGCGAATCAGTGACTGCCACGTGTCATTCCTACCGCGTCAGCATACAGTCAGCCAGAAATTTGTTTAAATTACAGTTGTGTGCCCTAAATACTGTGATAATTACATTTTAGGCCCCTTACCTTTCAGTAATTGCAATTTGACCCCTAGAATTTGCCAAAATTACACTGTAGGCCCCTGAACTTTCTGTAATTTCAATTTGACCCCTAGAATTTGCCAAAATTACACTTTAGGCCCCTGAACTTTCTGTAATTTCAATTTGACCCCTAGAATCTGCCAAAATTGCACTTTAGGCCCCTGAACTTTCTGTAATTTCAATTTGACCCCTAGAATCTGCCAAAATTGCACTTTAGGCCCCTGGACTTCCTGTAATTGCATTTTGACCCCCATAAACTGCCAAAATTTGCATTTTTTTTTGGACCCAAACTACCTGAACTTACATTGTTGCCCAAATTTCCTGTTTTACCCCTGATTTTTCCATAAATACAAGTCCTTCCCCTACCCTTCTGCCTAGAAAACCAGTCAAACAAACCCCGAAGTGCCTCCAAGACGCAGGAATAGGCACGAGATTGAGATGGAAGAGATGAGACACAGGATACAAGAACTAGAGGCCACTATAGCAGAACAGCAAGCCTTGCTCGAAACTCGTAGAGACCACTCAGAAGTTGATTTGAATAGCCACAGTTCGTCATCCTCTGACTACCGTCATCGTCCTCGCCAACAACCATTCCGCCTTAATGACATTAAGGTAGACATTCCTGAATTCGAAGGAAGACTCCAACCGGACGAATTCATTGACTGGCTACAAACAGTTGAACGAGTCTTTGAGTACAAAGAGATTCCAGATGAGCAGAAAGTTAAAATTGTCGCCATTAAACTGAAGAAACATGCTTCCATATGGTGGGAGAATCTCAAAAGAAGGCGTGAAAGAGAAGGAAAGAGCAAGATACGAATGTGGGACAAGATGCGACGCGAGCTCTCACGTAAGTTTCTTCCAGAAAATTATTATCAAGATAATTTCCTTTAGTTACATAATCTCCGCCAAAAGGCTATGTCTGTAGAGGAATATACCAGGGAATTTGAGAAACTTATGATGAAATGTGATATACAAGAAAGGGAGGAGCAAACAATAGCTCGTTATCTCGGAGGATTAAATACGAACATCGCTCATCCATTACAACTCCAGCAATACTGGACTTTGGACGACGTCATTCGTTTATCCATCCGTATCGAGAAGCAGCAGCCCACAAGGCCTCCGTACCAGCCGTCCTCCTCAACCAGAATTCCTTTTGATGGGCGTAAGCCACAAATGCATCATCCTAGCTCTTCAAGCACGCCTCCACCTAAGACTACTAAGGAATTCAGCTCCAAGCACCTAAATGTTCCAAATGTCAAGGGTTCGGTCATATTGCTTCTAATTGCCCTAACCGCAGAGTTGTAACTATTATTGAAGGAGAAACCTCTGCAGTATTTGAAGAAGAAAGGGAGCTTATGCCTGAAACTGAACCAATATTTGATGAGGAGCCAGTATTTGATGAGGAAGTTACCCCTGCTGATCACGGTGAATCGCTTGTGATTAGGAGAAGCCTGCATACTGCAACGGTAAAAGAAGAGCCTTGGTTACGCCACAACATCTTTCATACTCGCTGCACTACTAAAGGTAAAGTTTGTGATGTCATTATTGACAACGGGAGCTGTGAAAATGTGGTTTCCAACTACATGGTAAAAAAATTACAACTACCAACTCACAACCATCCGTGCCCTTACAAGCTCCAATGGCTTAACCAGGATAGCGAAGTAAAAGTTTCGAAACGATGCCTTATTACTTTTTCTATTGGTAAAAGGTATCATGACGAAGTTTGGTGTGATGTTGTTCCCATGGATGTCTGTCATCTTCTTCTGGGGAGACCTTGGCAATATGATCGACACGTTCTATATGACGGTCATGCAAACATTTATTCCTTCCAGAAGGATGGCGTGAAGATCCAGCTCGCCCCGTTGCCACCTGATAAACAAAAAGAATCCAAACCATTAGTATCTTTGGTCGAGAAGGTGACCAAAATAGAAAGCCAAGTCATGGGCTTTCTTCTCTTACTCGAGGCAAATAACGGAACTGACATTCCACCTGAAGTGCAACCATTGCTAGATGAGTTTCCTGATGTGATTCCGAATGAAATGCCGCCAGGATTACCACCCATGCGAGACATTCAACATGCTATGGATTTCATTCCTGGAGCAGTAATTCCTAACCGGCCAGCTTACAGAATGAGTCCTCGAGAAAATGCTGAAGTTCAAAGCCAAATTGAAGAATTGCTAAAAAAAGGATTGATCCGAGAAAGTGTCAGCCCTTGTGCCGTACCTGTAATCCTAGTTCTTAAGAAAGATGGAAGCTGGAGAATGTGCATTGATTGCCGTGCAGTCAACAAGATCACAATTAAGTACCGGTTTCCGATACCGAGACTTGATGACATGCTCGACCAATTGTATGGCTCTACTACTTTCTCTAAGATCGACCTTCGTAGCGGATACCACCAAATCCGAATTCGTCCTGGAGATGAATGGAAGACCGCTTTCAAAACCAGAGATGGTTTGTACGAATGGAATGTAATGCCATTTGGGTTGACAAATGCTCCTAGTACATTTATGCGCCTCATGAACCAGGTCCTTCGCCCTTTTATCGGCAAGTTTGTTGTTGTTTACTTTGACGACATTCTTATATACAGCCAGAGCCTAACAGATCATTTGGAGCATTTACGACAAGTGATGTAAGCCCTTCGAGAGCAGAAACTTTATGCTAATTTGAAGAAGTGTACTTTCTTGACAAATGAAGTCATTTTTCTGGGTTATATTATCACTGCCGAAGGTGTACGGGTTGACCCAAGCAAAATCGAAGCCATTAACAGTTGAACAACACCGCAATCCATTCAAGAAGTCAGAAGTTTCCATGGATTAGCTTCCTTCTATAGGCGATTCATTTGAAACTTCAGTTCAGTTGCCGCACCCCTCACAGATTGCATCAAGGGAGACAAGTTCCAATGGACTGAGAAAGCTCAGAAAAGTTTTGAAGAATTGAAGAAACGCTTAACAGAAACTCCTGTGCTAGCTCTTCCTAATTTTGGACAAGTGTTTGAGGTCAGTTGTGACGCCTCTAACACTGGAATTGGTGCTGTCTTGAGTCAAGAAGGCCATCCGATTGCCTTCTTCAGTGAAAAGCTTAATGACGCTAAGCTGAAGTATTCCACTTATGATAAAAAATTTTATGCCATTGTTCGTGCTCTACAACATTGGAGCCATTGTCTTCTAAATAAAGAGTTCATACTCTTTTCTGATCATGAAGCCCTCAAGTATCTGAATTCTCAGCAAAAGATCAGTCGTAAACATGCTCGCTGGAGTGAAATTTTACAGTCTTATCCCTTTCTGATTAAACATAAGGCCGGAATTTTAAACTCAGTGGCTGATGCTCTTAGCCGCAGACATGCATTGCTATCAACAATTCAAGCCAAAGTTGTTGGGTTTGAACGCATCAAGGAGTTATACCAGGATGATCTAGATTTTCGTGGAACGTGGGAAGCGACTATAGGACAACCTTTCCACCAATATTATAGGCACGATGGGTTTTTATTCCGAGGCAAAACCCTATGCATTCCTCAGTGTTCTTTGCGGGAAGCAATAATCTGGGAAGCTCACGACGGAAGTTTAGCTGGTCATTTCGGCAGAGACAAAACAGTTGCACTAGTCAAGGAAAATTTCTACTGGCCAAGGCTTGAACGAGATGTCAACAGGCATATACAAAGATGCAGAATATGTCATTTGGCCAAAACCAAAGGTCAAAATACGGGGTTATGCATGCCTCTACCAGTTCCAGAAGCACCATGGGAAGATATAAGCATGGATTTTGTGCTTGGGTTACTACGAACTCAGAGACAGAAAGATTCTGTCATGGTGGTTGTGGATCGTTTTTCTAAGATGGCCCATTTTATTCCTTGTCAGAAGACTAATGATGCTGTGCAAGTTGCTGAACTATATTTTAAAGACATTGTTCGTCTCCATGGCATTCCAAAGACTATCACGTCTGATCGTGATGTTAAGTTTCTTAGCCACTTTTGGAGAACTCTCTGGAAAAAGATGGGTACTAAACTACAGTTTAGCAGTGCTAGTCACCCTCAAACGGACGGACAAACAAAGGCTATAAACAAGATTCTTGGCAATCTTCTATGAAGCTTTATTGGAAAGAATTTGAAACAGTGGGATCTTATCCTTGCACAGGTTGAATTTGCTTATAACAATTCAATCAACCAAGCCACTGGAAAGTGTCCTTTTGAAGTTGTTTATGGTACTCGACCTCTCAATCTATTCGACTTGATTCCTTCAGCCGGCAAGCAGTATTACAGTGCAGATGCAGATCAAAGGGCTGAAGAAATCAAGAAACTACATAAGCAGGTCCGAGATAGGATTCAGAAGCAAAATTTGAAAATCAAAGCACAAAGGGACAAGCATCGAAAGCAGCAAATTTTTAATGTAGGAGACTTGGTTTGGATACATTTAAGGAAAGAACGTTTTCCCAAACAGCCGAATACCAAGTTGTCTCCTCGAGCTGATGGTCCATTCAAGATTGTGCAGAAAATTAACAACAACGCCTATAAAGTGGAATTTCCTGGTGTCTACGGTGTTTCAGCCACTTTCAATATTGCGGATCTTTCTCCGTATATTGATGACATTGTCGATTCCAACTCGAGGACGAGTCCTGTCCAACCCCGGGAGGATGATTCAGTAGCAGACCATTTGGTAGGTGGTGGTTGAAGTGGAGAGTTAGGTGGATAATGCTTTTCCCTTTATTCCTCTGGCTTTCATCATATTGTTTTTATTCCCTATCATTATGTTTGTTTTCATAATTATGTCTCCTTCCTAAACTAGTATAAATAGGAAGCAATTCAGACGTTGTAAGGCATTCAGTCATCAATAAGAAAACAGAGTGTTCTTGTTTCGGTTCCTACACCATTCCAACTTTGGCTGAGTACTGATTCTTATCACGTAGCCTATGTGTGTATAGATGATTCAAAGTGTTGGAATCATCATGTTGTAACATTTTCACTGATTTCCCATTTTTTTCATTTACCATTGTCTCCCCATCACATGATTCTCTGCCTTTGGCTATGATTTTAATGTTCTTTTCCTCAAATTCATGATTGAGACTATTTGAATTGCTGTCTGCTAACACCACTGCTCCTAGAAACTCCCCCAAGAATGTCTCCTGTGAATTGCAATATAATGGCATAAATACTTACACCTTAAGAAGAAGAAACGATGCCTCTATAAGTCAGGAGATTTAAACCATGTTTAGTTTCACCTTAGAAAACACCAAAATCATGATTTTGATACTTCTAAGTCAAGACATAAGCATGTTTGGATTCATGTTGAGAATTACTAAAACCAAGGCTTTGTTGGTCTTCAACGTACACACACTGTTGATTATAAGAGATTGATAGTTTACAAATATGAAAGGGTGAAGTTGCATCTAGCATTTTAGAGTATATTTTTAGTAGCACTCAGTATTCTAAAGAAGTTTTTTGTCCATTCAGTTTCGTAAAGTATTTTTTTCAATAGCATTAGTATCTTAAAGTGATTTTTTCTGCAATTTTTCCCTTTAAGTACTTTAAAAAAAAAATACTTGATGCATATTACTATCTACTCCTCCAGTCCTTCATATAAGACGTATATTTCTAATTTGATTAAATTAAGGAAGTTAGTTAAATTAGTTACTATAACATATTTTCTAAAACACTTTAAACATCTTTAATTCCCTACTTTCCTTTCCTCTTTGATTATGGTTGAGAGAGAATCAATAGGAGTAAATTAGGAAAATATTGATAAATAGGAAAACTATGACTTATATTTAGGATCAAGATTAATTCCCCAAATATTTCTTATATTAAGACATATTTCTCGATACATACAACTCTTTTCTACAAGGGGCAATCCCATTCAGGAAAAAATTGCAATCCTGTAAACATGCTCCCTTTTAAGAGGCAACTTGTGCTTGTTCAAATTAGGATCTTATGTTAAGAATCAAAATTCAACCCGCAACTAGTTCTTATTTTCAGAAGTGGAGGTAGTATTAGATAAGAATTTGTCCATCTTCTCAAATTTAGCTGATCCACAACTACTGTAATATGCTAAGATGTGTACGGCTTCCTCTGCTCTTGAGTAACAGTGCCCTTTAATTTTTTTTTCCCCGAGATAAAAGGCAAGCCGAAGCTTGAATTAACTAGAGCTAGGACATCAGCCTAGGTACATATCATAGAACAGCCAAGACATGAGCTAAGAGCAACAATGCAAATCCTTTAGGCACATCTCTAAGTACCCAGCCGGAATATCCTGGTGTCTTTCTCTCACAAGAAAATCAACGCATCTAATGGTGTTCCTTCGCGCGTGTCTCAGTTCCTTCTATGCTAAGATGTGTAATGCTTCCTCTGCTTTGTCATTTGTATTTCTTTGTCACCTCATAAGCCACGTTCGTAATAATTGAAATAATTGTTAGGATAAACAACTAAACATAACATACTGCTCTAGCAATGACTTATCTGAATTTGATAATTGAAAATTGACACTTTAAAATAGAAAAGGATTTATTTAATAGTCACCTTTTTCAGAGTATAAAATATGAGTTAGAAAAATGCATTGAAGATATCAAAAAAATTAGCTCAAGTAAACAAATAAAAGAACACACAATTTTTTAACGTGGAAAACTCCCTCGATGTGAGAGATAAAAACCACGGGGCCTAGTCCAGAAAACCCTTATTATGATTAATATTTACAACAATCCTTTCACAATTCTTGACCCAAGCCATGCTCCTTTTTTTTTCCTTTTGGGATAACTCATCCACTAATCACTATCAAGTTGGTGAAAATCACCACAATGACAATGCAGAAAATGAAAAAGGCATAAGCTTGTACGATTTAGAACTTTATTTTAATTAATGAAATTAAAATGACAGCCTCTATCAATCAAAGCTTTTGCGTAGGATGAACTCCTAACAGCAATGATGTTTTCTTCAAATTGGCTAGACAAAAGACCACTTAGAATTCACAGTCTCTGGTTGAGACCTCTCTTTCTTGATTGCTTCCAACTCCTTTATGATTCCAATGGTGTCAGAAACACTCTTCTTCTTTCGCTCTTCAAGAGACAACAGTTTGACCTCACACTCTTCAAGACACACAAGGCATGCAAGTCTTTGTCTGAGTGACCTTAGTTTCATCCTGAAGTGAATAAGAATAGGCAAATATTATTCTTACTAATATAATATAGTAAGAAATTGTGATATTTTCTCCAAGAAAAAATAGGGAACTCTAAAAACAAAGTTATAAATGGTGATCAACATAAAAATTATTATTAATTTTTTCAAAGAAAAAACATTATATTCGAAAAATAAAACAATAAACTAGAAACATACTTGTGTATCTAAAAGGTCTGATTGTGAGCTCTTCAATTTTGTTTCATTTCTTCTCGGAAGAAGAGATTGAAGGGATCTAAGATCAGTAAAATAAAGAAATTAATGTCAATGAAAGTCAGTAAATTATCAATAGTGTAAAAATCGAAGGAGGGCAAATGGAAAGAGTAATTATTTACCAATGGAGGGCTCTTTTCAGTACTTGTTGATGGAATTGCCATTGCAATTTTATTTGATGTTTCTCCACCGCTTGCTTCAATATTCTGCATAGCATTGAACGACATCAGTTTCTTGTTTCTGTGACAGCAAAGTATTAGAATATAGTCTTCCGTAGATTGTTAATTAACCTTTTGTGAATCATGACGATGCATATCATGTTCTGTTTTGGGGAGTGTTTGGTGATCAAGTGTGATTCTCTTGCCCTTTCCCTCAATGCCAACCAAATTATCCTAAATTATACAAAAAAAGCACCATGAAATTATATCATTTACCATAAATTCCACCCTTATCAGGAAAGACTGTATTCTTACATGTTGACACTCATTTTCTGAAGGAAAAACAAATGCTGTTGGTGATGACTTGCTTGATTCTGGTTCCATGATTTGATTTGTTGTGAGAGCTACTTCATCTAATTTTGAACCTTCTTGAGAAGTTACCTCCATTGTTTCCTTTACAATGTGTTGCATAGCACAAATAAGTCATTCAGCTTGTAGTTAGTTCTAGCTCCATCTCTTCGGCAGGAGTAATCTTTACTAGCTAATTTAATTTTTCAATATATAACCAAGAAGGTGTTTATCGGGGATTTGCCCTTAAAATATCTCAATTAGATGATGGTTTGAATGGTAAAGTATGAATAATCTTACTCGAGGAGATTCAATTAGTGAAGGAGCAACAAATGGCGCAGGTTTGTTGGTTTGTTCTGAATCCTTGCCTTCATCAGCTTCTGATTCTGGACTTCCTTCATCACTTGCCTCTTCTATTTCCTTAATCTATAACATATAGGAGACCACAAAGAAATTGAAAAAGTTGTGGATTTAATTTATTGATATTGCTCCAAAATTTGGAAGCAATCAGCATAAGTAAAACAGAAATATATCTGTTGGCTGCTTAAGTGTGATATACATACATTTGATGAGCCATTGTTTTGTTCGGTTGTTGGCGGGTCTCTCTTTACAGTCTTCCTTGCTATTTCTCTTACCCTCTGAACAATAATATAATAGAATATATTAAAGAAAATGGAATGAGTAGAAGTCATTCATTAATGAACATATTAAATTGTAGAAGATCCAGTGAAAAAAAAAATTTGTGGATTAAATTAATTAACTTTTAGCAAATTAAATTAGTAAGGGGGAAATCTTTATGCTTCTATAGGTGACCTTGATAATTTTAAGTTTGACGTATGAATATACCGTCTCTTTTTGCTTTTTCTTTCATTTAGTTGGGCCATTTTATTTTGGTACATACATTAACAAGATGTTCAAGAAGCTCATGTTTATCACCCCTCGTCCTTAGATTCAGCTGGCGAAGGGGTCGGACACTCTTACTAATGGAAGAGAGTTCAATCCTAGGAAAGTTTACTTAGTTGTGGTCTAATCGAGATGCTGGGGGAGGCATCCCAAATTGGAGCCCTGCCCTTGGATCATGGGTGAGTCTAACCCCTTTTCTAAAATTTTTCTATCAAAAAAAAGAAAGAAAGAAGAAGAAGATCATGTTTATCCACGTGGCCCTTGTTCCTCTCAGATTCTACCAACCATTTCCAATAGACTAACCAAACAAAACAGTTTCAAATATATATTATAGTGAGAAAAATCATAGCAAAGGAGATGTTGGGACAATCTTCCACTTCACAGCATATCTTTCTAATGTATTTCCACTCTTTTCCCCTGTTTTCATGTTTTTCTTTTTTTTTTTGGTTGCTAGTATAAATTAGGCAGGGTCGTAACAGTAACATATAGGGTAACACAAAGAAATTGACATTGCACCATAATTTGGAATCAATCAAGAAGGCAACAAGTAAGAGGCAAATATAAATGTTGGCTTCTTATAGGAAAGTGTAATATACATACACTTGATGAACCATTGTGTTGTACAACTATTGGCGGATCCCTCTTTATAGTCCTCTCTACTACTTCTCTTGCCCTCTGAACAATAACAGAATATGATAGAGAATGAGTTGAGGTCATTCATTAATAAACATAGTAAATAGTAAGAGACAGAGGAAAAAAAATTGTGGATTAAATGATGAATTAATTTGTAGCAAATTAAATTAGTTTTTCTTTTTTGAGGATTTATGGTTCTATGGGTGAACTTGATAAGTTTAAGTTTGGTGTACGAATCATCAATTTTACTGTCTCCTTTAGCTTTTTCTTTCATTTGATTGGGCCATTTTATTTTGGTACTTACACGAAAAATCTGTTCAAAAAGATCAGCTTTATCCATGTTGCCCTTGTTACTCCCATATTCTTCTAACCATTCCATATAGCCTAACCAAACAAAACAATTCCAAACATATATTACAATGAGAAAAGTATATAACAATTGTAAATAATTAATTGACCTTTTGGATGCTTACTATGAAAGAAGAACTCAATATCAGTTGAAGTTAAAGAGAAGTTGGGACAACCCTCTACGTGACGGTATATCACGGCTTGGAAATCAATTGAAGGGAAGATAGTATGAAGTTTTGGTAGATCTTCAAGTAGTATTACAAATAGATTTGGGAAGAGATGCTTGATGTCCAACTCTTGTGTTGGGCCCTGCTTCAATTTAAATACTTGCTCAAGCTTTGGGGCACTTCGTATATACAAAAACAAGAGCTGTGGAAGGCTACCACATGTGGAGATAGAGAATAGGCATTTCAACCTCTCGCAGTCTCCCACATAAATCATACGGAGATTTGGAAAACAACATTCTTGATCATCATCATCCTCAATGAAGCGTTCTAGCTCTTCACATCTTGATACCCATAGAATTCTCAAATATGGCAGGCTTCTCGAGATAGATGCAGACAATATAAATTTAAGTTGATGGCATTTGTAGATATATAGCTTGACAAGATTTTTAAAGCTTAGACGAAGATTTTTGGGTCCAACACATATGTTTCTTAACTTATCCACGCCTCTCAATTGCAGAGTTTCCAAACTGGAATTCACAGGACTTGAAATTTGAAGTCTTTCAAGATCATAAATTGTTTCCATGTCCAAGTACTCTATACAAAGATGTCTCAAATTGCATAATTGCATCCCAATTAGCTATATCATATGATATATCAGTACCAAAGAACAAAGCAATGTATCAATCAATCATAATTCAAATGTTAGAAGAAAAATTAAATACCTTTTTCTGTGAGAGTTGTTCTTGTCCTTTATCCCCCTCCGCTGATAAATCTATAAAAGAGCTTATAGGAAGTTGCGGACACCCACCAAACTTAATATCTTGTAGAGACAATGCTTTCACATAATAGTTTTCAGGACACATACTGATCATTTTTGGCACTTCTTCAAGGCCTAACTTGTTGAGAGCTGAGAGATCAATCTCAGCATTTTGATTCTCATGAGGTGAGTTATAATGATCACAAGATTTTCCAAACACATATTTCAACTGATTGGCCTTATAGATACGCACAGATTTCAAGCGTACAAGATTTCTTGAACAACAAGATGGAAATACATATTCTAACTTGTCACATTCCTTGATTTTAATGATGTGTAAGTTGGGAAAGATAGAGCTGGCATGCATATGATGATGACCATCCACCTCCTCTATTACTATGTGCTCCAGTTCATCACACTTCGAGACGGCCAATTCTTTTAATAGTGACATTGATGAGGCAATGGATACAGAAAACAGCGACCTTAAGTTTGAAATATCTCCAATATTCATCTCTCTCAAATTGCATGGGTATAACGGTGGTGTAAAAATTCCATGAGCTCTATTGCCAACATATTTCCCCTGCATCCCAAAATATAACAGGGATGTGAAAAATATTTTAGTTTTTTCAAAAAATATTTCTGCTTTTTTTTTTTGAAACGGCAAACTAAAAATAAATTACCTAAGAAGTTGTTTTTAAAAAAAAAACAAAAAACTGTTTTCAAAACATGAAAACAAACAAAACCTTTATTACACGGATTTCCTCTAACTTAATTTTTACTACATCTCAGCTACTAAATGCAAATTATTAGGAATTTAAATGTCCAACATCCTAAATTCTTCTCTATCAATTAAATGGAACAATGAACAAAATTTAAATAGCTGATTAGTCTATAAATCGAGTGTAAATTTGAAGTGAAAACGTGATTTGATTTTTATCCATATAAAAGTACAATTTTTTTTTTTGCTTTGACTTGTGAACGAAATAAAATATCTAAATTATATTATATAAAATAAAATTCTACAGATATATATTGAAATATGAATAAACAGACAAATGACACATCAATATATGTTTGATATAAATTCGGGAAAATTCTATTTAAATCCAGCTAAATTATCAAAATCTAAATTAAGGCCTACACTTTTAACAAATTCCCAATCTAAACATACTTCAAAATAGGAAAAAAGAATTTTAGTTGTTTAGTTATGCAGTACATGGGTATTTTGGCTTTTCAAAAACATTAAAAAATCGTTAGTTATGCCATTTTCATACAAACACCACCCTTCCTCATCTTCAGTTGATCCCAACTTTCCCAATAGAAAGGGGAAAAAGCCGAAATACCCTCAGCAAATAGAACCAAGAACAAAGATTGAATTACAATACCATATATGTTTCAAATTAAAATCCATGTTTTGAAAACCAGACCGGACTGGCTGGTTTGGGGCAGAAACCAGCCATCCAATGGTTCTACCGATTCGATCCGATAGTTGACAAGGTTCAAGTGCAATTTGACCAGTTTAAAATTAAAAAAACTAAATTAATTCGGTTTCTATTTTAAATTTTATTCAGAATTTCATATAAATAACCCTAAAATCTTCACTTCCTCACCGGTCAGCCTCCGATTTAGCCCTAGTTTGACTCCGATCTGATCCTCTGACCCTTGAGCCAATACCTCGGTTGATTCAGTGGCTGGTTCGTATTTCAAAATGTTGATTAAAATATAGTTGTTGGTTAATTGATAGCATGGCTTAGATGAAGGGCCAAAAAGTAATGTTGGTTCATGCCATTTTCACACAAACATCATCCTTCCCCACGTTCAGTTGATCCCAAATCTTAATTATAATATCTCTTAACGATCCAACATTCAACAGTGTTTGAGTTAGCCTAATATATATATGTTAATTAAATGGGTCGAGCGTAGCCCAATATATGTAAATGACTCAAATGTCGAGGATTTTCAAAAAAAAAAAAATTTTAGCCTAAACATTATTACCAATTTGATAAACACAATTTTTTGGAGTAATATGTGATTACTTACTCAATTAATTATTTTTTTGAAAATAAACTCAATTCTATTAATTCTCAATGCAAAGAAACATATGTAGCATTAATAAAAAAGTGAAGGAAGAACATATACATGTACCTGTGAGGCAATGTGGTCCGGCTGAGTTGTCTCAGATATAGATGGCTCATCTTTATTTGTAGTTTCTGATTTTGGTAGAAAGCAAGACATAGGATCCCATGAGAAATTGCAACTTGGACCCTTGTCCTTTTCCTTTAACCCCTCGTTAGTATTGGCTGTTGATTTTTGTGGGAGATAACATTCTGGATATGTGTTGACAAATAATGGAACACCTTCAATAGACATTACTTTCAACGAACCGAGTGTGTTTTCATTTTGCATTTGATGTAACCCTCCCTCTTTTGTATATTGATCGAACATGTATCTTATATTGTTGCACTTAGAAAGCTCCACAATTTCTAGTAGAGGAAGGTCTTCACAGTAACAAATTGGCAATATGAATTCCAACTCGTCACACCCTTCAACACTAAGGAGTTTCAATTGCTGAAATATTGAGTCATGACTCCTTGGATTAGGATCTTTATCTTCCACTATCTCTTCTATGGAATATGACCCCTCATCGCTTATTATGTATTTCAGCTCAGAACATTCAACGATCTTCAAACTTTCTAGGAGCATTAGACTTTGAGCAGTTGATGGATGAAAAAGATAAGTCATTGAACAATCCTCTATATATATGGAATTAAGGTTTCCCAACTCTAGCTTGCCCTTAAATAATGTGCTTCCCAACTCTTGACAATGCTTTAACTCCAGCTTCTTTAGTTGCTTAAGAAAGCCATGAGGATAACTACCATAACATATTTCTCTCACATCCACTTCAACAAGTTGCAACTCAACTAACTCGGAGAAGAAATTCGCTCCAGATTTAAGTTGAGGATGCTCGATATGGATTAAACACTTCATCTCATAACATTTCTTCAAAGAAAGCTTGATTAAGTCATCCATAGCTCTATCTCCTATTGAAACAATGCTAGGAATAAGATTGTTCCAACCTATTTCATTTTCTCCTTCTAACTCTAGAATCTCTGCTCTTGTGGCCAGGGATTTAATTATCTCTTTGGAGAAGATTCTTTGTAACTTTCTTGGCTTAAAAAATCTTTTTATAGAAGTATCCAACCGAGAAGAATCAAAGGCAGAGAAGTCGCTGCCATCAATATGGTATATTTGGTATTCAGGAAGGTATGTAATTTGAGGAACCTTCGCGTCAGTCGGTGTATGATCATCATTTGAAACATAATACAGTTCCTCTAGTTGGGAGCATCTTGCAATCACTTCAAATGGCATATTGTTCATTTCAAAAGAACAACTTTTCAAGCATAGAAATCTCAATTTATCTAGCAAACTAATTTGATTTGGCAATTCAATAAGTGAACAATTAGTCAATTCTAGAGACTCAAGCTTTTGTAAGTTTATTATCAACACAGATATATCGCCCAACACCCAATTTTTGAGAGACAGTGTTCGAATCTCTTTTAGTGACTGAATTGATTCTGGTAGTGATAGAGCTGCAGTTCTGCCATACTCAATTTTAGAATGTAAAAGTAAAACTCTAAGGTTCTTCATCCCTCCAAAGAATGCGTCAGGGACTTCCAAAGAACCAAATGTGTTTAACCATACTAAAAGAACCTTGAGTTTGCTACCATTAAAACAATTGGGGAAACCATTGATGATCCAAGATGAATATTTCATATTATCCTTAAAATCTGTCTCTGAATCCTTGATCACTTGAATCTCTTCATTCGCAATCTCCAGGGCCACTTTGCGAATCACATCATGCAACTTTACACATTCTTCATTGGCATTCAACAATAAAGAAGAGTTTATGAGTTTGTTTTTCTCCACATGCGCTTGACTTCTTGCTATATCATATTTGTTTATTCCTGCAAATAGTCCCGATCCTATAGCGATTCTGCTTAAAATCTCTACAGGTATTTCATGAGCTTTTTGGAATATAGAGCACAACAGGAAGAGTTCTTTGGTTTTCTCATCTTTTAGATGATCATAGCTTAACTTCAAAGAATTATAAAATTTCATCACATCTTCATCAACAATCTCAAGCCTTGATGGTTCATCTGTACTTTTCATTGTAGTCAAAGCATGATGCCAATCTTCTACAGGCCAGTCTTTTAAGGTTTTTGCCACTGCTACAACTATAACTGGTGATCTTCCACACTCATTCACAATATCCACTGCCACATTCTTCAATTTATCTGGGCAACCATGACCAGTTTCCATAGCATGAAAAAGGAAAAGTTTCAATGAGTCTTCCTCAGGTAAGGCCTCTAGTTTAATCCTCTCTTGGCAACTCATCTGAGTACAGACATTCTCATAACGTGTGGTTACCAAAACACAGCATCGACCCTTGCTATGAAAGCAAGGCAGAATCCCCATGTTTTGAAGGTTTAACTTTTCCCAGACATTGTCAAGTATTATGAGCAACTTCCCAATGTTGGCAATCTTGTTCCATATTGGTTCCGCGTGGGTCAATAGCTTCTCTTCCCCTAACTGCAATTCCAATTGCTTTGCAATCTCATGTCGAATCCTTTTTTCATCCACAGGGGTCGACACTTCAATGAAAATGACTCTATCAAAGGCATTTGATTTTTCAACATGTTTCCCAACTTCTACTGCCATTGTGGATTTCCCTGTTCCTCCCATCCCTTGCAATCCTATCATATAGTTATTCTCATCTGCTAATGCCATCTTGAGTTTCTCAAAATTTTCCTTTCTACTCTCAAAGGACATGAACTCTTGTGAATGATATTCCATTCCTGGCACTCTAGCTGCACGTGCAACTTCTTCAGGCAATTGTTTAACTTCAGCTATCAAGTTTGGGATCTGCTCTTTCATTAATTTTTCAATCTTCTTGGCTTGTGCAATTTGGGAGAAGCAATTTGTGCACAAGCCAAAGCATTTGGTTGGTTGAGGGTCATGTTGTACAAGTTTTTCTGCACTTTCAAGCCATTCTTTAACTCTAGGGTCAACTAGAGTCTCATTTTTTTTATTGGCCTCATCTATCATTAGCTTTACACGTTCCACTGCAGCTGACAACCTTCCTCTTTCATTTTCGAACACTTCAACATAACTCTTGTAGTTACGCAGATACGCAAGTTCCTCCCATGCTTTACTTGTCAACCATTGCATGAATGGTTTTCCAACATCCAGTACCAACTTCTCCATCTATCATGCATGTAGGATTAGGATTATAATATAAACTATATCGGGATATCTAGGGACTTGCCAACTATGTCTAGGATTACAATATGGTAATCAAAACCATATTATTCTTGATTCAATTATTCAAATTCTTAATGAGTGGTTAATTATTGGAGTTCTTCAATAGTAGGGAGCAATCATAAAAAGAATGACATATCTATCTACTTCACCCAAGTGAGTGGATAATATTTGATTGACTTATTGTATTTGTTGTTGTACAACAAAAATTTTAGGGCTAATTCATATGAAATTATTCGCATCATTCTTGTTATTGGCCACCTTTAATTGAACTTGAATGTAGATTCTGTGACTTGCATTCAAAAGAAGGGAATTGTTTATAGACCACTGGTTGAGCAACTTATTAGAATAAGGCCTATGTCTAATTTGCACTTGACACGAACAAACTCAAGAGAGCTTACGAAGTCAAGAGAGGGTGTGAGCTTAATTGAATGTTAACTTCCTATACAAGAGACCATAGAAAGTTTGACATATGGGTTTGATTGGATCAAAAGACATTTCTTGGACAGATTGGCCCAACCTAGCGAATTATTCGGATACTCCCAAATTATCTTGGATTCATTTATTTTGGATAATATGTATATATCTAATTTCAAATGTCATGTAACTACACAAACCCACAGGATTCCCTAAATTATAATTAACGTAAGCTATAAAAAGCCAGTAATGGAAACCTTCTTTTTCCCAGAATTACAACCAAATTAACAAATCTTCAAACAAGCTTCAGGTACCAACTAAGATTTTATCAATAAAGATTAAGATGTTTAGGAGATTAAATATGAAAATATATGAAAGGTCAAAGCCCAAATATAAAATATATAACTACTTTGTGTGTGTGTGTGTGTGTGTGTGTGTGTGTGTGAAACATGCATTGTATTTAATATTTATACACAAAGGAAACTCAACTTAAAAACGGCTCACTGAGTGTGACAGAAAAGTGAATCACAAGAATATGGTTCAAATCAATCGTGGCTGAAGAGAATTGGTACTGAAGACAGCTAATTAAAGAAGTATGAATATCTCCCTTAAAAGAAGAAGAAGTATGAATATCGATAGGAAGAGGAAAAAATGATGCATAAGGAGGACTTTATTCCCATTTTACTTATTTTAAGAAAAAATAATTGTTCCCAAAAAATAACCTTAAAAGCTTGTTGGAGGTTTGTTTAAAATTTTAAAGCTAAATTTTTAAAAAAAAAAAAAAAACTTCTTCGTTCTATTTTAGCAGCTATTTCAAATAAGTTCTTTTTTATGATCTATGAGTTCTAATTATTTTGAGAAGCACTTTCAAATAAAAATACTTTTATAAACTCAGAGAAACATGTTCTTTAATTATTCAATTTATATTTAATATAATGATTATAAAAATAAGTAAATCTGGGTTTGTTGATCAATTTATTTAAATGTGATTTTTACAATCTTACCTAAACCATTGATAAAAAAAAACCTAAAGACATGCAATGATGCAGGTAATTCTCATTTCCACAGTGACATAAATTAATAAGAAACTTTCTTCATGTAGGAAGCTACACTATATCATATCAACATTCATATGAAATATAAAAAATATATACAGCCACGTTGCTAAAAAATTATAGAAAACACAATTAACTTTATATTCCATGCAAATATACGTAACCCATCTTGGTTTATAATTTAAGAAATCTGTAAAAATTTCTATAAATAAATGAATTTTACAATTAAAACTATGCATATACTAACCTGCAGGAAACAAGAATTGAAATCTTCAAGTATGCTTCACGTGACCAACCAAGAACTGGAAAGGAAAAATAAGTATAAGAGACAATGTGAGTGCGCGTGCGTAATGTATATGTATATATAAAAAAAGATGCAAACATAATTCCTGGAATCACTTTTTAGAAATATAATAAATTTAATCACTTCTTAGACCGTCTAAAAATTGCATATATAAAAGGGTAAAGGTGCATCCAGCACCTCGATCTATTTTTGGAGGTGCATCAACACCCTAAAGTTTTGCATCCTAATGTAACACCCCAAATTTTATATTCACTAAATATATTGTAATTATTTGAGAAATTCAATAAAATGGTGAATATTCATGAATTTGGAATTCATGAATTTGATAAATGTTCATTTTCATGAGAAAATGGGCAAAATAATTATGGAATTGAATTGGGCAATTGAAAAGCCCAATATTAAGGTCCAAAAATGAAGGAATATTTGCGAAAATATTTGGTCCAAAAATAGATGGAAATAGCCAAATAAAAATAAGAAAAGAAATTGGAATAAAAAGGTAATGGCAAAATCGTAATTTTTCCAATTTAGTACAAAATTAATTATTTTCCAATTAATTGAAGCTAATTTCAATTAATTAAGAAAAATAAATGAGAAAAATATATTTGGAATATTTTGATCAATTTAATATGAATTTATGAAAGATTTAAGCAAAAATACAATTTTGACCAAAATTAAGACTTTACGTGTATACGTAACCGGAACAAGTTGTAAAGCGAATTGAGACCAAAGGATAGGACCCCTAGGAGTATCCTACATGTATCATAAAGAAGGAAATATTGTTTGTGCTTAATGAGCATGGTTACATGTACATAAGGATTTATGTACATAAGTTCATTTTTGGAATTTTGGAAAATGAAACAAATGAATAAAATAAGTTAAAATATATGATAAATATCATCATCTTCCTTCTTTCTTCAGCCCATTTCATGCAAAACAGATCTGAAACAAGAGAGAGAAAGTTGAGAGATTTTAGAGAGAGAAATGGAAGAAATCTCGCAAAGTAAGCCGATTTCTCCAACGATTTAGCTCCCAACGCGTATAACTCCGATCATAAGCTACACTTCTTTGTTCTTTATGGTTTAGAGGCTCAAAAATATGTTGAATAAAGGTTAGAGTTTCAGCCATATTGGGGAAAAGCTAGTGAGAGCTTGGGGTAACTTCCAAACCTTCGTATATTAACGATTCTGCCTGCTATGGGCAATTTAATTGGTGAAATTTCGTCGGCTTGTCATTGGTTTTAAATTTTGGAAATGTGTGTTTCTATGGGTTATTCTGCCCAATTTTAGTTCAAATGGTAGTTATAACTCAATTAGATGGTTAATAAAGTGGTTAGGAGTAGAAAGGAACGTGTTTACGGAGCCGAAATCGTAAAACCTCGATTTTTCCCGGAGAATACCATAATTTTGGCCAGGGATGTTAGAGGGAGTTAGGGTTGAATTTTCAATGATTTGTTGGTTCCATTGGATTCAAGAGGGAAAATTAGATGGGTTTACAGTTGGGCACTTTTTCAGAAAAGGTCGAAAAAGCATACTTACAAAAACGCCCCTGAAACCCTAAAATAGGGGCTGCCAAGGGTATTTTCATAATTTGATAATGAATTTTGTAATTTCGAGTCTGGAAATGAATTCTTTGGATGAAAATATGTCAAACTAGCCTATGTCAAAATTTTGGGAAAAGTACAGCCAGACCGGGTACGGGGGGCCGGGCCAAGGTTTGGAGGCATTTTGGTAAATTTTCACCATAGGCTAATATAATCGCAATAAACACTATGGAAATATCTAAAATGATACATAGATAGGTTATAACCTATTTCTTGTACATTTGGTATTTTAGGACTGAGTTAGAAGCCTGGAGTTGACATGTTCCACGAGGCGAGCATCTCGAGGTTAAAAAGGGTTGAGGTAGGGACATTATCCTTCATACTTCATGCCTTAGTCTATATGAATGTGTGGTTTCCATGGTTTGTTCTTTTATTAATTAACATGGTATGCTTAGAGAGGGCACACAGTGCTGGAAGTGCACTTACACTTGAGGGATTAGATGAGAATCCAATTGGTGTACGAGTAGTGGGGTTGGAGCCCTACTCATGTATGCATGATGATGTGTTATATTGTTTATTAACTGGTGCATTCATTGTGCATATCATATTTACTTATCACATGTTATGTGAACGATAATATGTTTCTACAGAGAATCCTCGGAATATCACCCCTTTTCTAAATCAAAATGTCTCAGTAGGTGCCAGCGGTTTAAAAGGCAAGGACACAATTACGGAAATCTGACAGGCAAGTTTCTTGAGACACAGCCGGTGGTTATATTTAGCCTGTACTTGGAATATTTTGGGGATATTTTGTACATATCTGTAATTATTAAGTAGTGAATTTTGCTCTGTTAATGTCTGTCTGTGAACAAATACTTATTATCAGTATAACTGTACTTTTCTGTTTGCCTGTGGAACTTGTTCATTATTGCCCATCACATATCAAAATGGAAATGGGTGTTGACACCTAAACTATTTTTGGAGGAGCAATCAACACCCTAAAGTATTTAAGGGTACAACCAGCACCTTAAATTATTTTTGGAAGTGTAAACAGTACCTCTAATGTATTAAAAATAGAGCAATCACACCCTTTTACTAACATAATACTAACTCAGTTTACTGACACACTCTTTCCTTTCCTCTTTCATCGATTTTAAACCCCAAACCTTGAATTCATATTCTATTAATGAAAGGGTACAATTGCACTATTTTTAATACATTAAAGGAAAAATTGCACCCCTTAAATACTAAAAGAAGGGATGAACATGTTAAAGATCGATGAAAGAGGAAAGGAAAAAAGTATGTCAGTAAATAGAGTTAGTATTTTGTAAGTAAAGGGGTGTAATTGCTCAATTTTTAATACATTACGATGCTGATTGCACCTCCAAAAATACATTACGGTGCTGATTGCACCTCTAAAAATACTTTAGGGTGCTGATTGTACCTCCAAAAATAGATCGGCATGCTGAATGTATGTTACCCTATATAAAAACTCAAAGAAGTATGACCTTTAATTATTCAGTTTAAATAAAATCTCAGTGATTTCAAAAAAAAAAAAAAAATCTGGGTTTGTTGATATAAATTTTCTTAATTGTGTTTTTTACAGCCTTACTTAAAACGTTGATAAAAACCTAAATACATGTGAGTAGTTCTTGTTTTCATAGTGACATAAATTAACAAGAAACTTTCAAGGTATAGCCGTATAGGAAGCTAAACTATATCAATATCAACATTCAAATGAAATATAGAAAATATATATAAAAAAAAAACATATTGTTCACAAATTGTAGAATATACAGTAAATTTGATACTTGTGATAACCCAAATAGAAAAAAAGGATAAATTATAAAAAAAAAAATAGAGTAACCTTTTAAAGACATTATGATATGTATCCCATAGGATTTTTCTACTATTCCAACAAACTCTTTTAATAATATAACTTAAATTTTTATTGAAGATATCTTTTAGTTGATCACTTAATCATTCATAGAATCCATAAAATATTTTGAAATATAAACATTTAAAATAATTTAATACACATAAAAAGATGTTTAGTAAATGTTATTATTAATGAATCTCATTTAGTAGATATTAAGGAATCTGATCATATTATACACTATCTTATAGGATTATCTAGGAGATCCATTTAAAAAGCAATAAATTTTCAAATTTAAATTTCTACAAAGCCCTAGATTTTTATAGCCTCCTCATCCATTCTATTATCCGAATGGTCGCCACTCTCAATAACCTCTTTATATCCAACAATTTACTACTACCACACTACCACATCAACATCTTCTCTTCTCTAAATTCAAGAACAAATGATTTGTTTCATATCCATGTATACAATGAGGGATCGCCTCTTGCCAATTACATTGGTGTTGAGAAGGTATTCTCCATCCATCCTTAATTAATATATAAGCTTAGTTGGGAAGCATGAGAATCTATACGTTCTTTATTAATTAGACGTTAAGAGGGATATTAATACATACTATAAGCAATCAATAAGTTAGCTAATGGCATAAGTTTAACTATAGTAATTATCTTATGCTTAAATAAACTATAGGTGATACTTAGTGAGGACACCTTAACTGATGTCTAATCCTAGGGTGACTAAAGGGTAACTCTACAATAGTTCATACTAGGTGAGAGCATGAATAGCAAGGTGGCATCATTCGTTTTACCTTTGCTATGTTTTCAACCTTAAATATCTTTTCCTTGCTTTTATTTCAATTTCTTGGGAGGCAAATTTCAAATCACTTTATTACGTACTCCTAAATATTTCTAAATACATCTTTCGTATTTATTTTGTATGAGAACTTTATAATTTTTTGGGGATAATTATCGTGATAGTATTTGTTAGTGTGGATATTGGGTTGGGGGTGTCAGCTGCCCGCTCTCCACTGCGCCTCATTTTTGGGGCACTTTCCAAATATATATTTTTTATTTCTTTTTAGATTAGATTCTATATAAAATAAGTGACATTTTTATATCTTATAGGCAAAAAACAGCGTTGTTTTCAATTTTTTATGATTTTTCAAAGATTATTAAGAAAAATGGTGCAATTTTCTTTTCAACTTAAAGCACTGAATCTTTGAAAAATCATAAAAAATTAAAAATAATATTTTTTCCCCATAAGTTATCAAAATATCACTCATGTTATGTAGAATCTAATAATAAAAAGAAGCAAGAACAAAATATTTGTGAGTGTCCCAAAATTGGGGCACAGCCAGGGGCGCAACTAAGAGGGGCATCAACACCCCCCTATCCATGGATATTTCAATTCATATTTTTATGTTCGACTTTCTTGTACTTTTTATAATAAATTTATGTTGACATATATTTTCTTACTTTTGTCTTGTTTATTAGCGTTGTTTTCAAATCCTCCTTCATGTTTTCAAAATATTATTGATTTTAAAAAAAAGATTTTTTTTATTATTTATTTATTCATTTATATTTACCTTCTTTCAACCTCTCTTTTTGATTAAATGTTTGATTTCAAAGAAAAAAAAAACCTTCTTTATGTTTTCAAAGATTTGACTAATTTTTTTATGAAGGAAAATATTTTTTAGGAGGTATATGATATATATATATATATATATGAAATGTATATATATGATATTTATGTTTTGGTGAGATGGTTATTCCTCTCCAGAAGTATATGGTGCATGAAATAGAGTATAGGTGGAATGGTTATCCCCTATCATGAGTTATATGTTTATGACATACAATATATGGAACAGGATATAGGTGGGACAATTATTCCCTACTAGGATTGACATTGAGTGATAGTGTTAATTGAAATATTGTGGTTAAATATTTGATTTTAATTATCTTTTATTTATTGAGATAGATTTAGTGAACCTTTACCTTATTTTTAAGTTTTAAACTCAACATTTAAATTTTGTTACATTTATTTATTTTGAGGAAAATTGTTTGTGAAAAACTCGGTACGCCTTTGCTTCCCTTATACACACTTTGTTATTTATGTTCTCATTGAGTCAGTGGTAGACTCATTTCTCTCTCTAATTTTTTTTCTTCAAATAATGCAACTAGTCAGGTTGATTGTGATCGATATGCTTCATAAACTTATAGAGTATATTGTAATATATTGGTAAACCCCATCGGATTCTATGATGTCATGACTAGTATGATGGTGTCAGCTCCATTGTGTTATGTGCTAAATGGGATAGCATGTGCATCCGTGAAGTTAATTGTTGTAGATTTGTTCTCTCACTGCAATTTTAATATGGAAGTTCAATAAGTATTGTTATTGTTGTGTAAGTATTTGTTCTAGAGTCGGTACACTTTGTTTAAGGCTTGCTAGGCTAAGTGAAATTATTTGGCTTAGCCTATGCGTTGATCACAACTCAGAATTTGATTCGTGACAATACTCATCTAAATATATAAAACCCATCCTAGTTTATAATTTCAAAAAACCCATAAAATTGTTTTGATTAAATAAAACTAACGGCTAAGATTAAAGTTGTCAAACTCACGAGTTTAAGCAAGCTCTTATGACTGGGATATAAACTCAAATTGTAAACTTATAAGAGTTTACTTTTATCAATAAATAACTATTACAAGTGTATGATTAAATAATTAAAATATAAAAAATGGCAATAATTTCATTTAAATATATTTTAAATCTAAATAATTGAAATTAAATCCATCAACATTCATAATTTAAGTTAGAAACACAAAAATGTAAACTCGATTAATGAGTTAACATGATTTTTGCAAGTTAGAAACACAAAAACATAAAGTCGATATGTGAGCACAAGTTTAAAAATAAGTTAACATGATTTTGTAAGTTAGAAGTGCACAAACGATAAATTAAGAGAGCCAACTCACAAGTTTAACAACAATAATTGAAACTATGCATATACTAACCTGGAAACTGGAATCGAAATATTCAAGTATGCTTCACGTGGCCAATAAATATCTAATTAGAAATAAAAATAAGTTAAACAAAAGTTTAAGAGACAATATGTGTACTTGTGAGTAAAGAAGATGCCAACACAATTCATAAGTATGATGGAGTACAAATCCTTACCTCAGAGATTTCTGTCGATATAAAAACCTCTTTTAAATCTTGGGTTTTTTTTTTCTTTTTTTGTTTTTTGAGGAAATGAACTATGAGAACAACAGTCGTAGATATAAGGTTTAAATACAAAGAAAAAACGTACAAAGTACTAGGAAGAAGGGAGATTTGAACACAACTGTTTTTTTCTTTTTTTCTGTTTTTTTTTTTTTTTTGGGTTTTCTATAAACAAGAAGGAGAAGAACAATGATAGCAACAATCAACAGAGAGATGAGAGTAACAGAAATAATTCAAATCAAGAAAACAGCTTGAAAAAAAAAAAGTTTCTTCAATATACAAACTCTCAAACAGAAGCAAAAACTCTAAATCTTTTTTGTATATATTTTTTTTTTGGAAGCAGAAGAAGAACATCAAAAGCTTTTTGTGATTGAAGAGAAAAACGCAAGCAAGAACTGAAGAAGGACACAGAAATTGCAGAGACAAGTGTGGTAGATACTTGATGGGTATTGGCATAAATAATTGGAAACAATTAATTCCTAGATTATTTTTTGTTCACATATACTCTAAAGTCTTTGTGTAGTTGTTGTTGACTTGGTTTTGTTCGGATTCATTAATTGATCTTGTGTGTAACCATACCATGACAGGCTGTGCCTAACTGCCTATATTAATTACTCTATCCCCATGTGACATCTAATGTAATGCCAAAGATTAATCTTCATTATTGCTAATAATTAATTCAAAACAACACATTTCTCATTACAAGGCTAGCTAATTATTTTACATTTTATATTGAGAACCGATCACCACTAGGCACTAGGCCTTGGTCACACTTAAAAGAAAATGTAGTCACAAAATAAATATAATGCTGCAAGTTGGCATGAAAATGATTGAAAACGATAGAAAATGTAGTCACAAAAAAATGTACTCAAAGAAAATGGGTCTCTCTCTCTCTCAGCCAAGTTATATTATTTAATTTCCAATAGGAACAAAAGAAAAGAATATTAAACAATTTATTTATCAGATAATATAGTTTTGCAATCAACATTAATTGATAGAGTTAATAGTGTGGGTTAACAAAAATGAAAATATTATTATTATTATTATTATTCAAACACTACATGTATTTTTTCAAGGTTATTAAACTCGAACTGGATGGGCCAATTCGACCTGAAAACCAGCGAACCGGCCAGATAACCTGTCCGGGTGAACCACTAAACAAATTCACTATTCTTTTATTTTTTAAAAAATTTAATTTGATTTTTTATTTTCTTTAGAATTTCATATAATAACTTGAAATCTTCACTTCCTCACTGGTTTAGCCCTGGGTTAGCTCCGGTTTGACTCCGATCTAACTTACTGACACTTAACCCATTACCTCAACCAGTTTAGTGCTTGGTCTGAGTTTAATAACCTTGATTTTTTCCCAACGAAATCATAATTTCTGTTTACAACGTGATGTTTTGATTTTTTTCTTTTACAGATAATTAAGGCTTTTTTTTTTTTTTGTGGGGGAGGTTGGGTTTTTCTCATTTTCCTCTTTCTAATTTTCTTCTCATAATCTTATATCCACTATTAGATACAAAGAATAAATGGCTGAGATTCAATATTTTATAAAATTATTACTATAAATATAAATAAATAAATTTAAATATGATGTACACAATTCATAATTACAATATACAAAAAATAAATAAATTTTAATTAATAAAATATCATAATAATAATTTCATAAAATATTAAATCTAAACTATCTATTTCATGATCTAACAATAGAGATGAGATTATAAGAATATAATGAGAAAGGAGACAATGAGAGTATCCTCTGAAGTTATAATCAAAGTTATTTTACACGATGAAAGTACAGCAATAGGTAAGATTGAAATTCTAACAATGGCACACTTAAAATATACACCTTTCTTATGGCGGGGAAAAAACTACAATATATGTATTCATTATCATTCAATACAGAATATCCCAAAATATTTTAATTGGAAAATATCGTGTAATGGAAAATAGAAATTTATGAATGTTCATTAAAAAATACATACAGAGAGTTAGAAACTCAATTTTACCTGACACACAGAGTTTTATAGTATTTAATTTTAAAAGGCAGGTAAGGAGCAATTTGAACAATGAAGCTTTTCGCTATGGGTATGTACCACCATTAAATTTACACAGTTACAAAAATACACAGAAACATTCCCAATTACATAGCAATAACCTCATCTCCGTTAGAAGAAGCCAAGGGAGAAGACGATGTGCAGGCAACACAAGTTGAAAGACAAAATTACAGTTAAACAATAATCCAACATTAAACTCAACCTTTGCAATTTTGTTATTATTTTATTTTTAAAAAAAAAAACTCAATAAACCTACACAAGTTTTTCTCTCTTTTTCATTATTTTATTTTATTTCTCATTTTTCAATTTTTTCTTTATATTTCCACAAATTTTTTATCTTAGCCAACCTTGAAATATTAATATTGACATAATTTGGGGAAAATTTTCTATATATAGGATTACAAACCATATCAATGGCAATATATGCCGCATTATATTAGGGTGATTTTTTTAATTCCATGCAAATACACAAAGTTCACTCTAACTTGGATGCAGGCAAATGCAATAATGCAGGGAGGATCTTCAATATTCAAACTTGAGATTGCCAATCAAAATCTGAGAAATAAAAATGAGAAAGTTTATGAAATAAAATAAGCAATTAATTATACATGCGCGCGCAACACTTGATTTTGATGCTCTCTACTCATGATATTTAAATACCATTTTGAAGGCTAACAAAAAGAAATGTAAGTACTATTCATCTTTCGTAAGCTAATGATACCGACAATCAATTTCAAAATAGCGCATTTCACATCACAAAGCTCATCGTTTTACATTTTATATGCCGAAACGATAACCATTAGGCCTTCCTCATACTAAAAAAATGCAAGTGGCAGGAAAAGGATTGAAAAATAGAACATGTGAAATGTGATGGTGGGTTGGTAAATGAATTAGTTATCGGATGGTTTATCTTTATTTTTATTCAAAATATTAATTTGATGGAAATAAAATTTAAAATAAAGATAATCTCTTAACGATTAATTTTTGAAAAATATTTTTTATTTAAAAATCATCATTTAAAAATTTTAAATTTGAAGGGTTCAGATCTGATACGTTTGGGGTGCTCATCACTCTTGATGAGCATCCAATTCCCAAACCGGGTTTGTTTGGTAAAGAGAAGTGTAGAGTTGAATTAATACTCCATCGGTCTCTTACTATAAGATCTAAACTTTTGAATTAGCTTAACCTTTTTTATAAAATATAATTTGAGTTTGTCTTAATATTAAAAGGTTTATTTACTTATTGTTTTACCTTCATTAATATTTTCTCACTCTTTCTATTCCTGATCTTTTTCTCATATATTCTCTCTCTCTCTTTTAACTCTCACCTACCCACTTATAAATAAGGACATATTTTAAAAATATATTTCTTGCATATTTATTACTTTTTTTACCTTCACATATTTATTACTTTTAACTAATATTAAATTTTTTTTAACAATTTTAACATTTTTTCCATCACACAATTTAATTGTTTGGACATTATAATAAAGTCCAGAGGGAGTATTAAACAATTTTATTATGATTTAAGTATAAATCTCCATCAACATTTTTGGTAGAGATAAATAATCTAATTGTATCATATAATCACCGCCTATATCAAACAAAATCTTCGCTCTTACACGCTTCTAATTAATACCATACCAAAAGGAATATTCTGTACTATTCAATTCTCTCTGTTTTTTTTTTTTTTTTTGGTTTGCCTTATACATTAATTGCTTTATTTATATCACTTTCTTCTCTCTAATAACATTCTTAATTGTTCAAAACGAACTTGCACTCCACTGGAAGCAGGGCCTCTCAATTGAGTTCCTCTCCATTGTACTGTCTCTGGTTATTTTTATAAGCAATTTTCTTTCTTTTAGAGCTGATCCATAATATAGGCAATTTTTTCCTTATGTCTCAAAATTTAAACTACTTTTTCCTTGTCTCCTCATATTAAATAGATATCTTTGTATTAATTATCCAGTATTCACAACTAATTTTCTTTCATTCAATATTTATTACACATTTTCTCTCATGTTTTATACTCATTCTCTCTCATATTTTTTACTCATTCTTTCTTCTATGCTCTTTTTATAAATAAGGGCATATTTGGAAGAAATGTGACATTTTTTGCACATTTATTTATTTTTAACTAATTTTAACCACCAACTTATTTTATACCATCAGGGAAAAAGTTGAGTATAAAAAAGACCAAAGGGAGTACCCTTCATTGAAATAAAACAACGGTGTTTGATTTATCAAAAAAATGTCTCATGCGTTTTTTTCTCCTCCACCCCAGCGTCCCTGTTCAGCAGATCAGGGGTGGGAGCTGTGCAGTGTGCTGCGTGCCCCTTTCAGGGCCTTTTCAAAATTTATTTTTCATTGTTGTTTTGGATCGTTAGATTCTATATGAAATAGGTGACATTTTGATACTTTATAGACAAAAAAATAGAGCTGTTTTCAATTTTTTATGATTTTTCAAAGATTTAGTGTTTTTTTTTTTTTGAAAAATTGTGCAGTTTTTTTTTTTCACTTTAAGCACTAAATCTATTCATCTTTCGTAAGCTAAGGATACTGACGATAAGTTTCAAAATAGCGCATTTCACATCACAAAGCTCATCGTTTCACATTATATATTGCGAAACGATAACCATTAGGCCTTCCTCATATTAAAAAAATGCAAGTGGCGTACCATTTGAAATTTGATAAAGTTGTACACCTTAAATTTGACAGGAGGTCTGTAGATTTGAATCAATCTTCGTCGAGGCTAATGATCTTATCATCCAAATATGCCCGAAATATTGGGCCGGATCTTCAGCTTCTGATCCACTTGAAGATTGGGTCGAATGTTGTTGGGCTGATTGGCTGCTTTGAAGCTCCTGGGTTTGTAGAAGCCTAGCAATTTCTTAAAGTTGTTTGGCAAGAGCTTCTTTGTCAGCTGCTGAGGCCAAACATGCTTGAATTTGGGCCTTCTGGTTGAGGAACACACTAGACTTGTGATCTTCAACCATTAGGAACTTTGGGTTTTGTCTGAACCATTTTTTGAGATTTGACTCAGACACATTTTTTATGTTTGCGAACTTTGCCCACCATTTCACTGAGGATGATCTCTGTAGCATGGGGAACATTTTCTGGTACTTTGAAGCTCCATACTTAAAGCTCCATTTGAATACCCACGCTAAACCAAAATTTGAAAAATAGTGGAGATCTGCTAGGAAGGGATCTTCATTAAGATTGACATGACTTTTAAAATAGTCGAATCCAATTTTCGCTATGATTGGTAAAATTTCTTGGATAGGACCGAAATAATCCCACCATTAATGGAAATTGGTATTTTGTATCATAAGTGAAAAGTAATAGCCAAGTGTGGCTAAAACTTGGATTTTGGTACCAAAAGGTATACCACCATGCATCCAAGTAGTCCCAATAATTGTAACCAATTGGATCCATGTTGTCAATGGAAAAATGTTTCCTTTTGTTTAAATTTTGACCCCAGTCTTCTGGTGATAGAACTTTCCATATTCTGAATGTTGAATATCCATGGATAGTTTTATCATTAGGATGATCACGATCTGGGAAATAATTTCACTAGTTTTGGCAACAACTTTGGTTTTCTTTTTTAGGATTTATTCTCCTAAAGTTTGAAGATAAGAATTTGTATAATTATTTTGTTCAATGATATTTTTAATATCACTTGCATTTATATCATTTAAAAATTAAACTAATCCGGTTTCTTTTTTAAATTTTATTAAGAATTACATATAAATAACCCTAAAATCTTCACTTCCTCATCGGTTAGCCCCTGATTTAGCACTGGTTTGATTCCGATATGATCCACTGACCCTTGAGCTAATACTCTAGTAGATTCAGTGGTCAATTCGAGTTTCAAAACCTTGATTAAAATATAGTTGTTGGTTAATTGATAGCATGGCTTAGATGAAGGGCCAAAAAGTAATGTTGGTTCATGCCATTTTCACACAAACATCATCCTTCCCCATCTTCAGTTGATCCCAAATCTTAATTACAATATCTCTTAATGATCCAACATTCAACAGTGTTTGAGTTAGCCAAATATATATGTTAATTAAATGGGTCGAGCATAGCCCAATATGTAAATGACTCAAATGTTTAGCCTAAACATTATTACCAATTTGATAAACACAATTTTTTAGAGATATTGTAATTAAGATTTGGGATCATTAATTACATTTTGGAGCATAGCCCAATATGTAAATGACTCAAATGTTTAGCCTAAACATTATTCCTCAAACAATGCTAGGAATAAGATTGTTCCAACCTATTTCATTTTCTCCTTCTAACTCCAAAATCTCTGCTCTTAAGGCCAGTGATTTAATTATCTCTTTGGAGAAGATTCTTTGTAACTTTCCTGGCTTAAAACATCTTTTTATAGAAGTATCCAACTGAGAAGAATTGAAGGCAGAGAAGTTGCTGCCATCAATATGGTATATTTTGTATTCAGGAAGGCATGTAATTTGAGGAACCTTCGCATCATTCGGTGTATGATCATCATTTGAAACATAATACAATTCCTCTAGTTGGGAGCATCTTGCAATCATTTCAAATGGCATATTGTTCATTTCAAACGAACAACGTTTCAAGCATAGAAATCTCAATTTATCTAGCTCACTAATTTGATTTGGCAATTCAATATGTGAACAATTAGTCAATTCTAGAGACTCAAGCTTTTGTAAGTTTATTATCAACATAGATATATCGCCTAATACCCAATTTTTGAGAGACAATGTTCGAATATCTTTTAGTGACTGAATTGATTCTGGTAGTGATAGAGCTGAAGTTCTGCCATACTTAATTTTAGAATGCAAAAGTAAAACTCTAAGGTTCTTCATCCCTCCAAAGAATGCGTCAGGGACTTCCAAAGAACCAGATGTGTTTAACCACACTAAAAGAACCTTGAATTTGCTACCATTAAAACAATTGGGGAAACCATTCATGATCCAAGATGAATATTTCATATTCTCCTTCAAATTTGTCTCTGAATCCATGATCACTTGAATCTCTTCATTCGCTATCTCCAGGGTGACTTTGCGAATCACATCATGCAACTTTACGCATTCGTCATTGCCCTTCAATAGTAAAGAAGAATTTATGAGTTTGTTTTTCTTCACAGTCACTTGACTTCTTGTTGTATCATAGTTGTTAATTCCTGCAAACAGCCCTGATCCTATAGCAATTCTGCTTAAAAGCTCTACAGGTATTTCATGAGCTTTTGGGAATATAGAGCACAACATGAAGAGTTCTTGGGTTTTCTCATCATTTAGATGAGTATAGCTTAACTTCAAAGAATTATGAAACTTCATCACATCTTCATCTTCATCAACAATCTCAAGCTTTGATGGTTCATTTGCACTTTTCAGTGTTGTCAGAGCATGATGTCAATCTTCTACAGGCCAGTCTTTTAAGGTTTTTGCCATTGCCACAACTATAACTGGTGATCTTCCACACTCATTCACAATATCCACTATCACATTCTTCAAATTATCTGGGCAACCCTGACCAGTTTCCATAGCATGAAAAAGGAAAAGTTTCAGTGCGTCTTCCTCAGGTAAGGCGTCTAGTTTAATCCTCTCTTGGCAACTCATTTGGGTACAAACATCCTCATAACATGTGGTTAGCAAAACACAGCAGCGACCCTTGCTATGAGAGCGAGGCTGAATCCCCATGTTTTTAAGGTTGAGCTTTTCCCAGACATCATCAAGTATTATAAGCAACTTCCCAACGTTAGCAATCCTATTCCATATTTGTTCTGTGTGGGTCAATAGCTTCTCTTCCTCTAACTGCAATTCCAATTTCTTTGCAATATCATCTAATACCCTTTTTTCATCCACAGGGGTAGACACTTCAATGAAGATGACTCTATCAAAGGCATTTGATTTTTCGACATGTTTCCCAACTTCTACTGCCATTGTGGATTTCCCTGTTCCTTCCATCCCCTGCAATCCTATCATATAGGTATTCTCATCTGCTAATGCCTTCTTGAGTTTCTCAAAATTTGCCTTTCTACTCTCAAAGGACATGAACTCTTGTGAATGATATTCCATTCCTGGCACTCCAGCTGCACGTGCAACTTCTTCAGGCAATTGTTTAACTTCAGCGATCAAGTTTGGGATCTGCTCTTTTATTAATTTTTCAATCTTCTTGGCTTGTGCAATTTGGGAGAAGCAATTTGTGCACAAGCCAAAGCATTTGGTTGGTTGAGGGTCATGTTGTACAAGTTTTTTGGCTCTTTCAAGCCATTCTTTAACTCTAGGGTCAACTAGAGTCTCATTTTTTTTATTGGCCTCATCTATCATTAGCTTTACACGTTCCACTGCAGCTGACAACCTTCCTCTTTCATTTTCGAAGTCTTCAACATAACTCTTGTAGTTACACAGATACTCAAGTTCCTCCCATGCTTTACTTGCCAACCATTGCATGAATGGTTTTGCAATATCCCCTACCGCCTTCTCCATTTATCATGCATATAGGGTTATGATTATAATATAAACTATATCGGGATATCTAGGCACTTACCAACTATGATCTAGGATTACAATACGGTAATCAAAACCATATTATTCTTGATTCGATTATTCAAATTCCTAATGAGTGATTAATTACTGGAGTTCTTCAATAGTAGGGAACAATCATAAAAAAATGACGTATCTATCTACTTGTGAGTTTAATTGAATTTGTAGCTAGCACGAGTTTAAAAGTGAATTAACATGATTTTATAAGTTAGAAATGTACAAACAATAAACTAGGAAAGTCAACTCACAAGTTTAACAACAATAATTAAAACTATGCATATACTAACCTGGAAAGTGGAAATGAAATATTTAAATATGCTTACTAGCTAACAATTATCTAATTAGAAATAAAAATAAGTTAAAAAAAAAGTTTAAGAGACAATATGTGTCCGTGAGTAAAGAAGATGCAAACATGATTCATAAGTATGATGGAGTGCAATCCTCACCTCTCAGAGATTTCTATGCGGCTGCAATGCCTTCGATATAAAAACGACTTTTTCTTTTTCTTTTTTGGATTTTTTTATTTGGTTTTTTAAGAAAAGAACTATGAGAACAACGATGGTAGATATAAGGAATTTAAATACAAAGAAAAAACGTACAAAGTACTAGGAAGAAAGGAGATTTGATCGCAACTTTTTTTTGGGTTTTCTATAAACGAGAGGAAGAAGAACAATGATACCAACAATCAACAGAGAGATAAGAGTCAAAGAAATAATTCAAATCAAGAAAATAAAGCTTGAGAAAAATAGGTTCGTTCAATAGACAAACTCTCAAACAGAAGCCAAAACTCCAAAATCTTTTTTGTATTTTTTTTTGGAAGCAGAAGAAGAACATCAAAAGCTTTTTGTGTTGAAGAGAGAAACGCAAGCAAGAACTGAAGAAGAGCACAGAAATTGCAGAGAGAAGTGTGGTAAATAGTTAATGGGGTATTGGCATAGATAATTGGAAACAATTAATTCTTAGATTATTGTTTGTTGACATATAATCTAAAGTTTGTGTAGTTGTTGGTGACTTTGTTTTGTTCGGATTCACTAATTGATCTTGGGTGTAACCACAACTTATTTGTTCGGATTCATTTTACATTTTATATTGAGAACCGACCACCATTAGGCCTTGGTCACACTAAAAAAATGTAGTCACAAAAATATAATGCCGCAAGTTGGCCATGAAAATGATTGAAAACAATAGAAAATGTAGTCACGAAAAATATGTACTCAAAGAAAATGAGGCTCTCTCTCAGCCTAGCTATATTGTTTAATTTCCAATAGGAACAAAAGAAAGGAATATTAAACAATTTATTTATCAGATAATATAGTTTTGCATCAACATTAATTGATAGAGTTAATAGTGTGGGCTGACAACAAACGAAAATATTATTAGTATTATTCAAACACCATATGTATTTTTTTCCCAACGAAATCATACCTTCTGTTTGTAATATGATGTTTTGATTTTTTTTTTTTTTACAGATAATTAAGGCTATTTTTTTAGGGTTTGGTTTTTTTCATTTTCTTCTCATAATCCCATATCCACTGTTAGAGTAAAAGAATAAAAACCTCTTTTTCTTTTATGTTTAAGAAAAGGATCTATGGAACAACTATTAGGCCGAAATTAAAGAAGACTTGAACACAACTTTTTTTTTTAAAGGAGGAGGAGAAGAACAATAATAACGAATGAGAGTAAAAACTAATCCAAGTATAAGAAAGTAAAGCTTGAAGAAAACAGGTTCCTTCAATAGACAAACTTTGAAACAAAGGACAAAACTCGAAATCATAGACAAACTTTGAAACAGAGGACAAAACTCGAAATCTTTCTGGTTTTTTTTTTTTTTTGAGGAGATCGAACAAGAGCTTGTTGTGATTGAAGAGAGAAATGAAAGTGAGAAAGCGAGAAGAGCACAGGAAATTGCAGATTGAAGAGAGAATTATATTTTTTGGAGGGGAGGCGGAATTAGAATTCCTATGGTACCTCTAATCAAATATTGCCTGCCTTTCTTTTGAGTTACAGGAATTACAATCAATTAAACTAAAATTTACGTTTACTAAAATTCATTATTTGATTGTTCCTTGGCTAAGGATGAAATTGGATTGTGCCCAATCCCTCTTATACTTTATTTCCTTGTGGAATGATCTTGATTCCCACTATATTACGTTTGATCCGTCCACTTGCAATGCATTTAAGTTTTAGTGGCAATCACATACAAAGAGGCCTACTCCAATTTATAGACAAAGTAATAAGTTAGGGTAAAACATTTATTTAAGAGAAAAAACACACAACTACCAAATTACAAATTAAAGAAAAATATAGATACAAGTAAAAAGGTTTTCCCTGATTTTTTGTTCATAAATTATGAAAGCCCATACTAATAATAACTTGGATGCAAGCAAAGGCAATATGCTGATATTCAAAATTTCAAACTTTATGTAATTTTAAAGGGGAAAATGATCTCAATTAAGAAAACTAATATCAGAAAAATCCTATGACTTATTAATGATGGCTCTTTCACTTGTCGATTTTAACACTTTCACTTATCATCATTAATAAGCTTTAAGAATTTTATGATATTATTTTCATTAATTAGGACCTTGATGTGATTTTCCTATTTTAACAAACTATGATTTACAGAATAAAAGAGATACTTTTAGATGTTAGCAATAAAGATCGTAGTGCAAAAAAAAAAAAAAAAAGTCTCTCTCTCTCTCTCTCTCTCTCTCTCTCTCTCTCTCTCATACACACACAGTTGCAACAATGGGTTTGATTACATGTACCAGTTGTTAGAGCATAAGATCCAGTCCATTAAATGGAGGTCCAGGCATTTGTTCTTTTTTATTAGCTATTTCAAATAAGTTCTTTTTTAATAATCAATAAGTTCTAATTATTTTGAGAAGAAATTTCAAATAAAAAAGTATTTTTTTAATGATTGTAATAAATGCAAATTAACTTCTAATTTTTATAAATATACTACTAATAAATAACCTTTAAGACCGTCCAAAAATTGCTGTTACTTTTTTTGGTACAACAAAAATTACTTTATAGACTCAGAAACATGCTATTCAATTATTCATTTGAAATATATAAAATTTCAATGTTAAAAAAAATCAATCTGGGTTAGTTGATAATTTTTTTAAATGTGATTCTTACTGCCTTACAAAAACCATTGTTAAAAAAAAACAGAAACACATGTAAGTAATTCTTTTTCATAGTGACATACATTAACAAGAAAAATTTTAGATATGAAAAGCTAGACCGTACCATATCAAGAAAAATTTTCAGAAAAATACCACTTGAACTTCAAAATCCCAAATTAGTGATTTGACAAGAACTTGTGTTATTAATCCCATTACTTTTTTTGTCAATCCCATTACACCTTTTGTCATCAGAATTTTAAAATTCAAATATTTTTTTTTTTTTAATTCTCCCCCATATCAATATCAACATTAATAGAAAATAACTCATCGGAAAAAAAAAAATCATATGAAATACAGAAAATATGAAGAGCCACGTTGTTCACCAAGTATAGAAAATACAGTTAATTTTTTTACTTCATATAAATATACACAGTTCACCTTAGTTTGTAATTTAAGAAAGCCGTAAAAGTTTCTACAAATAAATGAGATTTATAATTAAAATTGTCCATATACTATCCTGAAAATAGGAATCAAAGTCTTCAAGTATATGCTTCACGTGAGCAACCAAGATCTAAGAAATAAAGATACAAGTTAAAAATAGTTTAATAGACAATATGTGTGTGTAGAAGGGATCCGGCTTCCATCCTTTTCCTTCCCGTCATTTTTTCAATTTGAACCGTTAGATTAAGATCTCAACGGTTCATATTTAATATATTATAAAAATATTGTTACTATAGTAACAATATTTTTATAATAAAGGAAAATTTTATACCGTTGAGAACTTAATCCAATGATCCAGATTGAGAAAAGGCAAAAATGCAAAAGGATGGAAGCCGGATCTATGTAAAAGAAAATGCAAACATATTTAATTGATAAGTATGATGGAGTAAAAATCCATACCTCAAGATTTTTCTATGCAGCAATGCCTTTGATGATATAAAAGCCCCTTTTTTTCCTTTCGTGGTTGTTTTTGTATTTCTAAGAAAAGGAACTGTGAGAACAACCAGGGCAGTAGAGAGAAAAATCAAATGAAGAATTTCAATTGCGAAAAACAGGTACAAAGTACTTGGCAGAAACAAGATTTGAATACCGTTGTTTTTTTATTTTCTCTAAACAAGAAGGAGAATAACAATTAAATAATTAACAAAGATGAGAATAAAAAAATAATTCAAATACAAGAAAATAAAGCTTTAAAAAAATTCCATCAATAGAGAAGTCAATTTTTTCTTTTTTTTAATCTTCCAAATTTTTGTTACAAGAAGAAGAACAATATATAGCAACCATATCGAGTGACAGGAGAGAAATGAATAGCAAGAAATTAAAGACAAAAATCAAAGCAAGAATCAAAGGTGATGAGCACTCTCTTGTTTTTCTAGAGAAAAAATTGTAACAATGACGATCAATGAAGAGAAACTTTAAAGGAAGGGTAAAAAAACACAAAACAAACTATTTAACAAAAAGTTCAAAGAGTCCTAATGTTTGGAGAAGCAATTTTGTTTTTGTTTTGAAAGAGCTAGTAGCAGAAAAGTGGCAGGATTCAGATAGATTACACAAATTTGAAGAGGAAAAAAGCAACAAATGAAGAACAGAGCGAACCAAACGATGATTCAAATATAAAGAAATAATATAGACGAGCTCCGAAACAGAAGCCAAAACTGTAAAGAGCTTGTTTGATTCTGTTTTCTGTTCTCACAAACATTTTTATAAAATAGTTTTTGGAAACTAAGTTTTAAAAATTAAAAAAGAAAAAATCTATTTGGATATATTATTTTAAAAAATCTGTTTTTGAAGTGATGTAGTGGTACGGTCGCTCACCTATGGTAACGTGACAGTAATCGTCATTGGTAGTATAGTGTCGATAGTGAATAAATAAAAACCTCAAAAGATAAAAAGCAAAAAACAATTTAAAACTATTTATATTTTTTAGTTTTTAAAAATAACTTTTTGTTTTTTTGTTTTAAGAACAATTTTTTGAAAACAATTTATCAAACAGGTTTTATTGTTTTATTTGTTTTAACAATAAAAAAAAAACAATTTTTAAAAACAAAATCAAACAGCCCTTAAATCTTCTTCTCTTCTTGTTTTTCTTTTTTTTAGAAGAGCTAGAACACTAAAGCTTTTTTGTGAATGAAGAGAAAAATGAAAGTGAGAGGACAAAAAGAGCACAAAAATTGCAGAGAGAAGAAGCAGAAACCAGCCAGTGTGATTAACAGTAGAGAAGAAGCCAAATACATATAGACTCTTGTGTGCAAGTGATAATTGAGCCATCTTTTAGAAAGTTGGGAAAGTCAAGGAAAGGGCTACGTTTCTTTGTTGGGATTCAATAATCGATCTTTTCTTTAACCACCTTTTGACAGGCGGTGCCTTTAATTGATACTTTATCTCCATGGGACATCTAATGATACCTAACCACAAGTGCCTTTAATGTACGTGCGCGCGCGCAAGCTCTCTGTGTTTTATTTTTTTAAATATATGCAAGCCAACTCTTTTAAGGGGAAATAATTCTTC
Source organism: Inga laurina (assembly GCA_963855925.1). NCBI lineage: Eukaryota > Viridiplantae > Streptophyta > Magnoliopsida > Fabales > Fabaceae > Inga > Inga laurina. Next base: position 17,114,590 of record OY979701.1, on the reverse strand, counting down.
AGTTTCCATAACAAACTGTGTTCATCTGATTTATAGTATGAAATTCTGAAGGAAAAATATAAATTTTTTTTAAAAAAATTTGAACTTGGACCGGACCAGTTTGTCAGCCGGTTTGCCAATTTCTGGGCCGGTCCAACAAACTTACCAACACAAAAAAAAAAAAAAAAAAAAAAAAAAACAGCAAATTACTGATAGGGTAATAAACACTAAAATTTTGAACGGTTCAAATCTAATATGAATTGTCCAAATTTAATTGCTTTGTTTTTTTTTAAAAAAAAAATATTTAAATATGTATAGAATCTAAAATATAAATAATTTCTTAATTAAGAGTTTTTAAAAAAATAACTTATAAAAATTTTAAATCTAAAGTTGCAAAAAAGTGCAAGTCCCACTTCAGTTCCCCCTTCACTGAAGGGGCGGAATTAGAATTCATAAAGTGCCTCTTATTAAATACGAAGTATTGCTTGCCTTTCTTTTGAGTTACTGGAGTTGTAATTAATTACACTCAAATTTACTTTTACTAAAATTCATTCTTTGATTGTTCCTTAGCTAAGGATATAAGTGGCTTGTGCCCAATCCCCCTTATACTTTATTTCCTTGTAGAATGATCTTGGTTCCCACTATATTATCTTTGATCCATACATGTACAATGCACTTAAGTTTATGTGGCAATCACATACAAAAAGGTTTACTCCAATTTATAGGCAAAGCATTAAGTTAGAGAAAAACATTTAATTTTATTAAAGAGGAAAACACACACAGATACTAAATTAAAAATTGAAGGAAAATATTATAGATGCAAGTAAAATGGGTTTCCCTAATTTTCTATGGATAAATTATGAATAACCCGTACTAATAACTTGGATGCAAGCAAAGGCAATACGCCAATATTAAAAATTTCAAGCGTTATGTAATTTTAATGACCTAAGATGTACAAAATATAGAGATAATTTAATATTGAAGTGCAAAAAACAAAGAAATTACTCTCTCTCTCTCTCTCTCTCTCTCTCTCTCTCACACACACACACACACAAAAACAATGGGTTTAATTACACGTACCAGTTGTTAGAGGCATAAATCCAATCCATTACATGGAGGCCCAGGCCCAAGTTTCTTAAGTAAAACAACTTATTTGTTCTATTTCAAATAAGTGCTTATATATATATATATTATCATCCAGTATCTTGTTTCTTAAGAAAAACAACTTATTTGTTCTATTTCAAATAAGTGTTTTTTTCTTATATTATCATCCAGTATCCTGTTTGGAGTTTGTGGCTACCCCACCCAACACAAATGCTTTCTCTAGAACTTGAACTCAAAAACCGATGTACTAGGACTTTACACTGTTAGACCAACTCTATGTTAGTTCAAATAAGTTCTTTTTTAATAATAGATAAGTTCTGATTATTTTGAGAAGCACTTTCAAATAAAAACGTATTTTTTTTATGATTGAAATAAATGTAAATTGGCTTATACTTTTCATAAATATAATAAATAACTTTTTAGACAGTCAATAAATTACTTTTATCCTTTTTGATTGAACAAAAACTTTTTGATTGAACAAAAATTACTTTTATAAACTCAAAGAAACATGCTCTCTAATTATTGATTTGAAATACATAAAATCTCAATGTTAAAAGAATAAATCTGGGTTAGCTGATAATTTGTTTAAATGTGATTTTTTACAGCCTTACATAAACCATTGATGAAAAACGTAAAAACATGCAAGCAATTCTTGCTTTCATAGCGACATAAATTAACAAGAAACTTTTTATAGATGGAAAGTTAGACCATATCAATATAAACATTCATATTAAAATAGGGAAAATCCCTCAAAAAGAACTTTTAAATTAAGAAAAGACGCAGAGGTGTGTCGAAATTTAATATCCCAGATCAGTGCGAGTGTCTGAACTGGAATATTAGAATTCGAGATAAAATGACGTGCGTGACCCTGGAAGTTTTTAAATTGAAAAGCGTTGAGGGAGGCGTGATAATGGCGCTAAAATGCGTTCAGGACTATTCATCTTCTCTGTCGTCATCGGTGCCGTTGGTCGACCCTGGATCCGTGGCCTTGGATTGCTATAGTCCACAACATTTAATATTTTGTGTTTCTCTGAATTAAATCTTGTTCTCAAAAAATGAGAAGTACCAAAAGCTAAACAATATCAATAACTCCGATGCCATGAGTTGAGATAAACTAGAAAGAAAACAGAGTGAAATCTTGAGCACTCGTCATCTTCTTCTCGGTTGCCAACAACTCCGATGTCATCACCCCCAGCAACTCGCCATCTTCTTCTTTTATAGGATCCTGTGTATATGCGCTAAAAAACAGGGATAAACAGAGAAGAGATTATTAAGAACACTCAAGTGATCATAAGAAGTAATGAATAAGTTTGGAAAATCACTTGAATTGTCTGAGTCTTGACCCAATCACTTCCTGGGAAAATTTAGTAATGATTGCAACTACTGACCATCACCGCCAACGACTCGTCATCTTCTTCACAGTTATCATCGACATCTGCTTCATCATTGACATGGTTCCCAACTCGACATTAGGCTTTACCAACACAGCATTACATTTTCACAACATCCTATTGACTTTCACAACTCGAGTTTGCCATTCATAACTCGAGTTCATATCATCACTGGAGGGTAACCGGCAAGTGATTAGCTTATAGGATGCAGAACTCTTGTTATGAATTGATAACTCGAGTTTCCCAACACAATCTTACATTTTCACGACATCCCGTTACACTTTCACAACTCGAGTTTGCCATTCACAACTCGAGTTCGCCATTCACAACTCGAATTCATATCATCACTGGAGGGTAACCGGCGAGTGATTAGCTTATAGGATGCAGAACTCGAGTTATGAATTGATAACTCAAGTTTCCCAACACAATCTTACATTTTCACGACATCCTATTACACTTTCACAACTTGAGTTTGCCATTCACAACTCGAGTTCATATCATCACTGGAGGGTAACCGGCGAGTGATTAGCTTATAGGATACAAAACTCGAGTTATGGATTGATAACTCGAGTTTCCCAACACAGCGTTACATTTTCACGACATCCCGTTAGACTTTCACAACTCGAGTTTGCCATTCACAACTCGAGTTCCTATTGTCACTGGAGGGTAACCGGCGAGTGATTAGGCTTATAGGATGCAGAACTCGAGTTGTCCATTGATAACTCGAGTTTACCAACATATTCTTACATTTTCACAACATCCGATTAGACTTTCACAACTCAAGTTTGCCATTTTCACAACATTGCAGGGTGATCATCCCACTTCTGGAGATAAGACCACATTCAATAATTCAATTTTCTTCGTAAAACAATTACTGAACAGAAAATTTACCAACCTTCCCATGTGAATATGTATGCATAATTTTAACTACCACAATCAGTAAAATCTGAATTATAACGTTTACCATTTTGGCAATCAAAGATTATCCAGGGTGAAGGAGCAACAACATCAAATGTCATAGGATCCAAATTTGTAGAAGAAAAAAGAGTCCAATCTAAAGAATTTGAGTGGCTTTTCCTGCTAGAACCACTGAATCTGTAAGCATAAAAACACCAATAGTATTAAGGGTTATGCAATAAAAATATCAAGATAACATCACAAGTGAATAATAATTCAAAGTTTGTCGATTCAGACATCTTGAAAATTCATTGCAGTACAAGTGTTTTTCATATTGCATGAAAAATTTAGTTACTTTACCTAAATGACTGCCATCTCCTCTTAGAGCAAGCTACAGGAATATCACCAAGATCAGGAGCATGCTGCATACATTCATAGCAAAAGTTTGTAAAGAGTAAATATAAAGAATACCTGCAATTTTTGCAAGGAATTCCTATTAAGCATATGTCATTGGTCCATATTGATTGGAACAGAAAGTTAAGACAAATATTAACATTAAACCACAAAGAAATTGTGCTTATACTTTTCTGTTAATGCTTTCCCTCCCATTGTTTGCGACTTGAATGCAAGAATCTACAACAGCACTTCTAAGAGGATCCTGACAAACAGTTAAAGAAAGGTTTCACTTCCTCAACCTTGATCAAATAGAACAAAAACTTAATTATAACACCTCATATAAAAGGTCGATATCCAAATTAGTAATTTACTCCTTCATTTTCAAATGTGGATAATCAAGTATTTTTACTAAAGCCAACATTTTCAGTTTATACATGAAAAGTAGCTGACTGGTTTCATGAGGAGAATATCATGTAACTATTCTCTGAAAAAAAAACTCTTATACAAACACAATAAGCAAAACTCAACTTCTGCAAGATGTTTGCTTTTACTCTGCCATTGTTAGACATCATCTTAGAGGATATATTGATATGCAGGCTCCCAAAGTAGATTCAAAACTTTAGGAGTTTGACATGCGATTATCTTAATCTAATCATCTAGAGTTATTGCAGACAGATGCATGTACAGGCATGAGTGTACAGCATTGGCGCCCAAGGTTTTATGAACCGATTGCATCGTTTTCCTCTGAATCGATTAACAGACTAACTAAGAGTGAAAATCTTAAAAACCAGTTCAATATATTTTGCATGCACTTCTAAAGAAACTAAAACAAAATGATCCAATCACTCAGCCGTGTGAGTGTGCTCATGCATTCTCTTCTAGCCAACCAGTCAACTCATAACAATTAATGTCCAACAAGAAACAACAGGTACCAGTCGAACAATCTAATCCTGATGGAAAAAAAATGATAACCTTTGCTAACAAAGAATAGCAAAGAAAGTTGGTTCAGCTTTATTATGATAACCTTTACTTGTTCAGCTTCACATGGGAAGGTTGGTAAATTTTCTGTTCAGTAATTATTTTACGAAGAACATTGAATTATTGAATATGGTCTTATCTCCAGAAGTGGGATGATCACCCTGCAATGTTGTGAAAATGGCAAACTCGAGTTGTGAAAGTCTAATAGGATGTTGTGAAAATGTAAGAATGTGTTGGTAAACTCGAGGTATCAATGGACAACTCGAGTTCTGCATCCTATAAGCCTAATCACTCGCTGGTTACCCTCCAGTGACAATAGGAACTCGAGTTGTGAATGGCAAACTCGAGTTGTGAAAGTCTAACGGGATGTCGTGAAAATGTAACGCTGTGTTGGGAAACTCGAGTTATCAATTCATAACTCGAGTTCTGCATCCTATAAGCCTAATCACTCGCCGGTTACCCTCCAATGACAATAGGAACTCGAGTTGTGAATGGCAAACTCTAGTTGTGAAAGTCTAACAGGATGTCGTGAAAATGTAACGCTCTGTTGGGAAACTCGAGTTATCAATTCATAACTCGAGTTCTGCATCCTATAAGCTAATCACTCGTCGGTTACCCTCCAGTGATGATATGAACTCGAGTTGTGAATGGCAAACTCGAGTTGTGAAAGTGTAACAGGATGTCGTGAAAATGTAAGATTGTGTTGGGAAACTCGAGTTATCAATTCATAACTCGAGTTCTGCATCCTATAAGCTAATCACTCGCCGGTTACCCTCCAGTGATGATATGAACTCGAGTTGTGAATGCCAAACTCGAGTTGTGAAAGTGTAACGGGATGTCGTGAAAATGTAAGATTGTGTTGGGAAACTCGAGTTATCAATTCATAACTCGAGTTCTGCATCCTATAAGCTAATCACTTGCCGGTTACCCTCCAGTGATGATATGAACTCGAGTTGTGAATGGCAAACTCGAGTTGTGAAAGTCAATAGGATGTTGTGAAAATGTAATGCTGTGTTGGTAAAGCCTAATGTCGAGTTGGGAACCATGTCAATGATGAAGCAGATGTCGATGATAACTGTGAAGAAGATGACGAGTCGTTGGCGGTGATGGTCGGTAGTTGCGATCATTACTAAATTTTCCCAGGAAGTGATTGGATCAAGACTCAGACAATTCGAGTGATTTTCCAAACTTATTCATTACTTCTTATGATCACTTGAGTGTTCTTAATAATCTCTTCTCTGTTTATCCCTGTTTTTTAGCGCATATACATAGGATCTTATAAAAGAAGAAGATGGAGAGTTGCTGGGGGTGATGACATCGGAGTTGTTAGCAACCAAGAAGAAGATGACGAGTGCTCAAGATTTCACTCTGTTTTCTTTCTAGTTTATCTCAACTCATGGCATCGGAGTTATTGATATTGTTTAGCTTTTGGTACTTCTCATTTTTTGAGAACATGATTTAATTCAGAGAAACACAAAATATTAAATGTTGTGGATTATAGCAATCCAAGGCCACGGATCCAGGGTCGACCAACGGCACCGATGACGATAGAGAAGATGAATAGTCCTGAACGCGTTTTAGCGCCATTATCACTCCTCCCTCAACATTTTTCAATTTAAAAACTTCCAGGGTCACGCACGTCATTTTATCTTGAATTCTAATATTCCAGTTCAGACACTCGCACTTATCTGGGATATTAAATTTCGAAACACCTCTGCGTCTTTTCTTAATTTAAAAGTTCTTTTTGAGGGATTTTCCCTATAAAATAACTCATCGGGAAAAAAAACATTCATATGAAGTATGGAAAATATAAAGAGCCACGCTGATCACAAAGGATAGAAAATACGGTTAATTTTTTGTGCTCCATATAAATATATATCCACCTTAGTTTATAATTTAAGAAAGCTGTAAAAGTTTATATGAATAAATGAGATTTATAATTAAAATTGTGCTTATACTAACCTGAAAACAGGAATCAATCTTCGAGTATGCTTCACGTGACTAACCAAGATCTAGGAAAAAAAGTTTACAATTTAAAAAAGTTTAAAAGACAATATGTGTGTGTAAAAGAAGATGCAAACATAATATATAATTCATAAGCATTATGGAGTACAAATCCATACCCCTAAGATTTTTCGATGCGCAATGCCTTTGGTATAAAAGGCCTTTTTTCCTTTCTTTCTTTCTTTTTTTTTTTTTTGGTATTTTTAAGAAAAGGAACTATGAGAACAACCCGGGCAGTAGAGAGAAAAATCAAATGACGAATTTCAATACCCAAAAAAAAGTACAAAGTACTTGGCAGAAACAAGATTTGAACGCAATTTTTCCCCCTCTAAACAAGAAGGAGAAGAACAATTAAATAATTAACAAAGATGAGAGTCAAAAAAAAAAAACAATTTTGTTTTTGTTTTCAAAGAGCTAGTAGCAGAAAGGTGGCAGGATTCGGATAGAGTACACAACTTTGAAGAGGAAGAAAGCAACAGATGAAGAAGAGAGCAAACCAAACGAGTGATTCAAATACACAGAAATAATATAGACAAACTCTGAAACAGAAGCCACAACTCTAAATCTTCTTTTTCTTTTGGAAAAGGTAGAACATCAAAGCTTTTTGGTGAATGAAGGGAAAAATGAAAGCGAGAGGGCAAGAAGAGCACAGAAATTGTAGAGAGAAGAAGCAGAAAACAGCTAGTGTGATTAACAGTAGTGTTGGACTTTTGGTCCAAGTCCGCCCTTGATGGGCCGGACTATTTAATTAGGAAATAAGTAGCCTAATCAAATAAGAATAAAATCAGCATAAGATGCAGATTTGGGAATATTTCAGCAATAATTATGGATTTGTTAAAAGAGGAACAAATCACCATAATTAGGGAATTAATTGAGAGACAATTAATTGCTGTCTTGGAGGGCAAAAAGGAGTGCACACGTTTCCTAATTAGTGGCCTCCATAAACCACTATAAATAGGGTGTGCCTCCTCAATTGCAATTCGCCCCGCCATTGAGTTTTCTGGCAATTCCCTTCTCTCCTACCATCTTTCTGGTTCTAGTGGTCTGCTGTGCAAATCACAATTAGGCTCTAGTAGTCTAATAATTGTGTGGGCACAAGTATGGAGTATTGAAGCTTTGACCCGGATCCGAATATGGATTCATCCAGGTACGCCTAATCTCCTTTTAGTTAAATATTTATTCCTACAAGTAGAGAAGAAGCCAAATACAAATAGACTCAGTGTACGTAAGTGATAATTGAGCCATGCATCGTTTAGAAAGCTGGGAACGTCAAGAGCGGGCCTACGTCTTTTTGTTGGGATTGAATAATTGATCTTTTCTTCGACAACCTTTTAAAGGGAAAATAATTCCTTCAGTTGCCATAATAAACTCAGCAAGGTTTATGTTCATCAAATTAACTCTGTATATAAACTACGGCATCACATCTGATTTCAGTTAAGAAAAATCACCACTTTAATTAGTTGACAGTCAAAAGATAAAAGTGTCCATTTAAAGCTAGGCTTAATTAAAAGCCAATAAACTTACCAACATTACCGGAAAAAAAAAAGCAGCAAGTTGCTGACAAAATTACCGATGGAACGGAGTTACTAACAGAATAGTGACGGAATCTATTTCATTTCTATATTTTATGTGGTAAATTAGTTTATTGACAGAATTTTAATTCCGTTAGAAATTAACGATGAAATTTTTTGTCAAAAATTACTGACGGATTTCTGATAGAAAATTCCGTTGGTAATTCATCACTAATTTCCATCATTAATCTGTCAGAAATCACTGGCAAAAATTATTCTGTCACAAATTATGTCAATAAATAAAATTTTGGATGGAATTACTGACAAAAAAAAATTATGTTGGTGATTTAATGTTTTTTGGTAGTACAGTGGGATTGTCTTGACTATGGGGTTAGTCCCTAAGAACATGATGTGTTAAGATTTGAATTTTTGTTAGGAGATGTATCCAGATTTAATGCTTAATGGTAGCTACAAAAAAATTGTCTCTAACTGGAAAACACGACTATAAAAAAGATCGTCAATAAACTTTAATAAGCATTAAACTTCTAAGCCGCTCAAATCTAATTTGAATGATGTAAATTTAATTGCTTTATTTTTTTAAAAAAAAATTATTTCAATACGTATAGAAACTAAAAAATAAAATTCTTTTAATTATCAGTTTTTTTAAAATATAATTTATAATTTAAAAATTGTCAGTTAAAAATCTTAATTAAGTTGCAAAAAAGTGCAAGTCTCATTGCTGTCACTCACTTTCACTTCACTTCAATTACTGAGAAAGAAAGTTAAAGCAAGTAGGCCCATCTGTGGGTCTGTATTGTTGGCTCTTTGTTCCGTCTTTTCGCTTCTTTTCCACATGGGATAAAACATTAAAACCATTCACATCACAATAATGTCATGTGAGCTAATTATTAAGAAAGAAAGTTAAAAGCAAGCATGCAGGCACATCGCTTCTTTTCAATTGACTCCCACTCACAAAATTGACTTCATTCTTGTCCATAGGGTTCAACCTAACTCATTGGATCCACATTCCTGAAAATTTTCTTAAATAAAGCAAATTTTTTGGAGCCCTGAGCTCATGTGAAGACGTATATCTCATATTCTACAACATACTTCACTTTGTCATCTGTATTTCATAATTTGTTACCTCCTAAATCACATGCAAAATAAATGTGACAATTGCTGGGATAAGCATAACATACCGCTCTTAAAATGTAAGTTAATGATATGAGCTTAATAGGTGAAAAATTACTCTATAAATAGAAAAGGGTTTGCATAGATGTAATATAATAGTCACATTTTTAAAAGTATAAATACATTAAAGACATTGAAAAGTTGCATCAAGCTAAGTAAATAAATAGAAGAACACACAATTTTTTAACGTGGAAAAATCCGTCAATTTAAGAAATAAAAACCATAAAACCTAGTGCAGAAAACCATTAAGCCTTTCACAATTCTTATGCTCTTAAGCGCTATTATTCTGTTTTTTTTTTTTTTTGGGTTAACAACTCAACCACTGATCACTATTAACGTAGTAAAAGTCACTGCAACAGTAATACAAAATACATACAAAACAACAACTACAGTTTAGAACTCTTTTTTAATGTTTTTTTTATAGAAAATTTAAACGATAGTCTCCAACTTTCGAAGGTTTTGCTTGAGATGAACTCCCACCAGTAACGATTGTTTTTTCCAAATTGGCCAGAAAAGAAGACCACTTAGAATTCTCATTCTCTAGTTGATGCCTTGCTTTTATTTGATCTTTCTTCACTGCTTCCAACTCCTTCATGAATCCAATGGTGTCAAAAACAATCTTCTTTTGCTTTTGGAGAGACTACAGTTTAATCTCACATTCTTTGATTTATTTTTCGTTGCTACACAATTCAGCTTGCAATTTATAGGTTTGCTCCTTCAACTCTGCTTCCCTTGTTTGAGCCTCAACCATATAATTCTGAGTCATTTGAATTTCAGACAAAAGAGTCTTCGCTACTTCTTTTCGTTGCAAACGTTGTTCAATCATTAGCTTTTCTTTATGTTCAAGCTCAGTTGCTGTGCCAGTGGTAGCATGGGCTTACTTGAAGGAAGATAAAATAGTTTGGATTTCTTGTTGCAAAGAGTGTATTGTAGCTTTAAGACCATCATGAGAACAATGAGAGGATAAGGTGCTTTGGGCACTCTCAAGGCAAAGTATTCTTTCTTCAAGGCTAGCTATTTCATTTAGGCTGATGAAGTCACGGATTCAGAACAAGTCAGAAAGAGCCTTAGTCACCTCGCTATCATCTTCATGAGCAGTAATTATTTTGGATGCACAAGTCATGTGAACTTCCATGTCAGTACCTTCATCCATTATTTGGAATAATCTCATTAGTCATCATTCTCAAGTTGTTTGGACACATAAGACAGACAACACTCGGCTTGAGTGACCCCCTGAAGTGAAAAAGAATAGACAAATATTATTCCTACAAAAAAGATTCTAGTAAGAAAATATTATATCTTTTTCCTGAAACAAATAGCTCTCCAATAGAAAAAAGCATGATTATAAGTGGTAATCAACGCAGAATTTTTAGCAATTGTTTCAAAGAAAAAATCATTACACCCCAAAAAAAGCAATTCAATAAACTATAAGCATACTTGTGCAGATTCAGCATTGTGAATAGCTAAATGGTCTGATTGTGAGCTCTCTGATTTTGTTTCAGTACTTGAAGTTGCTATTTCTGACTTCTTGGGAGCAGAGATTGATGGTCTGTTTGGTGTGAGGGATTTGGAGGGGGAGGGAGGGGAGGGAAAATTTTTATGAGTTGAATTTTAAAAGATTGAAGAAGTGGGGTAATAAAATTTTAATAAAAAGAATATATATGATAAAAGAGTAAGAAAAATTAATTAAAAATTTTTAATCCCACTTCTCTAATTTTTTTAAATTCAACTCAAAAAATTTTTCTCTCCGCCCACTTTCCCTCCCCTCCCCTCAGACCAAACAAGCCCTAAAGGAATCTGTAGAATACCAAAATTGAAGGAGAAACTGAAGGAGAAAAAGTCAAAAAATGAGGGAGCAATTTCAACGATCAAACATTGTAGGCGATAATTTAGGAAAAATTAGTCTTAGTTTTCTTCGAGTGTACAGTAACTTGTTACGGCCAAATGTACGCCTGATTCTGTATATATAGATGTAATCTACCTATGAAATAAATGAGAAATATAATTCAGTCTTCCTATTCTCTTTATGGTATTAGAGCAACGGAGAAGAGAATAATCTAGACTGAATCCAAAATACTCACCGGCGTTGAAGGCCCTCGCTGCCCGACGATTTTTCGTTTGTCGCAGACATTTCCCATTTCGCCGTTGACAATCTCCACCTGGGTGAGCTCCATCTTCTATCGGCAACCACCATCCACCGGCGACGCTCAGTCCTCCGTCGCCCACTCATCGCCCACTCGGCCGAATCGGTACCTTCGTCGCCCATCAGATCAATCTTTCCGTAGCCGGTCTATTCATCACCCGTCTCCCATCTCCGGCGCTCTCAGCATCCACAGTCACTGTTCGCCGTCATCTGCCGTGCACTTGGAATCGACCCATCTTCGGTGCTCTCAGTATCCTCATCGTTGAATCGATACTGTCGCGATAGCACTTGGAATCGAAGCTCGAACTCGGCTTCCTCATCTGCCGTGCTTCCTCATCCGTCGACGATCGCTGCTCGTCTTACCATCTCGACCTGTCCTGCGTTCTCATCTCACCTCAGATTTGATCCTCACTCCTCAGTGTCAACAAACTGAGCTATCGGTCGAGTATTTCATTGAGTTGAGGGATACCCAATCTATCATTTTTTGAAATTTAGTAGACCAATTTGGCATTTTGCAAATTTGGAGTACCAAACTGTCATTTCGAAAATTTGAAGGACCAAACTGTCTTTTTGAAATTTGAAGACCTAAACTGTTATTATGTCTACAGTTTCAGATGCCTCTTCCTCTGTTCCTCGATCTGGCTCCAATGACATTTCCACTATCCTTATTGTTTATGAGAAACTTACCAGTGAAAATTATCGAGAATGGTCTCAATCTATGATTATCACTCTCGATGGAAGGGACAAACTTGAATACATAACTGGTGAAGCACAAAGGCCTTCAACCTCGGAAACCAAATAATTTCGCAAATGGAAATCCGAAAATGCATTGGTATCCTCTTGGTTAATAAATGCAATGTCATCCTCAATTAAGAAGAGTTTTATGTACCTTCCTTCAGCCAGAGAAATTTGGGAAGCTCTGCGTGAGACATACAGTCCTGTGGGAAATAGATCCCGCATATTTGACGCCAAGAAAAAATTATGGCAACTAAAACAGAATCACATGCCTCTTGATGAGTATTATCTTGAAAAATCTGTACTCTGGCAAGAGTTTGATGCTTTACAAAATAAAACTCATCATTGCGGGGTTGATGCAAAAGAAGATCTCAAAGCAAAAGAAGAAGAGAGGGGTATATGAGTTGCTAGCTGGTCTTGATGTGGTTTATGATGATGTTCGGGCTCGAATTCTTAGCCAAGAACCCTTGCCGTCTGTGCGTGAAGTTTATACTTTGTTGCGTAGTGAAGAGGATAGGTGTAAAACAATGCTTCACAATCCGACTAATTCCGCTGCTACTCTTGAAGCCTCATCCCTTATTGTTCAATCCACGGAACCAAAAGTTTCTAAAGGCCGGCCGTTCTGTGATCATTGTAAGAAACAAGGGCACACAAAAGACACTTTTTGGAACCTCCACAGTAAACCTGCTGACTGGAAGCCTAAGAAAGGAAAAGGAAGAGGTTATGTGGCTGAAGCATCCAAGGAATCATCCCAAAATGACCAGCTAAACAAAATCATGGAAATGCTAGCAACACTACAGACTACAACAAAGCCTACTGCTTCAATAGTCAGGAAAGGTAATTTCTTTCAAGCCTTGTCCATGATAAAAAAACAATGTACAGGACCTTGTTGGATTGTTGACTCAGGTGCTTCAGATCATATGACTGACAATAAGGCTCTCTTCTCATCATATACTCCTATCACCAAGGGAATATCTGTGCGAATCGCTGATGACTCTGAGTCTGTTGTCACTGGAATCGGTTCTATTAAAATCTCTACTGCACTCACACTTCATTCTGTATTACATGTTCCAAAGTTGAAGTGTAATTTACTATCTGTGAGTAAGTTAGCCAATGATGAACGATGTCAAGCTAACTTCTTTGCTTCCTACTGTGTTTTTCAGGATCTGTTGACGGGAACGACGATTGGGAGTGCGAAAGAGCTTGATGGTCTCTATTACCTTGATGAAAGTAATAGTCGTTCAATTACATCTTGCAATAAAGTGTCTCTTCCTAACATTAGTAATTTGGAGTTGTGGCACAAACGTTTAGGTCATCCAAATTTCCATTATATGTCTCAAATGTTTCCATCTCTTGTTTCAAATAAAATTGCCTCTGATTTCCATTGTGATTCATGTGAAAAGGCTAAACATCATCGTACCTCATTTCCAAAAATCCCATACCAAGCATCACAACCTTTTTCCACAATTCATAGTGACTTATGGGGACCATCACGCACACCAAACCGGTCAAAATCAAAATGGTTTATCACATTCATTGATGACCATACACGTGTGAGCTGGGTTGACCTATTAAAGGATAAAACAGAAGTATATCAAACTTTCCTTAACTTCCACAAAATGATCCAAACTCACTTCCAAACCCAAATCCAGATCCTACACATTGACAATGGGACTGAATACCTCAATCAAGCCCTATCCACCTTTCTAACCGAAAATGGCATTATTCACAAAAGCACTTGTCCCAATACGTCCCAACAAAATGGTATTGCGGAACGAAAGAATCGTCATATTCTTGAAACTGCTAGAGCTATCATGTTTAGTAGTAACATTCTGAAATATCATTGGGATGATGCTATCCTTACTGCTACATTCCTCATTAACCGAATGCCAAGCCGACCACTGTCTTACAAAACACCACTTCAACTCCTCCACAAATACTACAACATCCCATATCTTGAAAATACCCTGCCACTCCGGGTGTTTGGATGCACATCATATGTTCACATCTATAACACTAACAAACTGGATCCTAGAGCCCTTCGTTGTATCTTTCTTGGCTACTCTCATTCCCAAAAAGGATACAAGTGTTATGATCCGGTCTCCAAACGTTTGTTTGTTACATGTGATGTCACATTCCATGAAACTTCTCCCTATTATGCCTTGTCTGTAATTCAGGGGGAGAAAGATAGTGAATTATAGGCTGGGGTATTTTGCTTCTATTGGAGAACTTGATATATTTGTTAGCTTACCTCCAAAATTCTTTCATAATAATCTTCATCCATGTTGTTGTTCCCCTTGTTACTCTCAGATTCTTCTAATAACCAGTCCCCATATCCTAACAAAACAAATTAATTCCAAATGAGAAAAATCATAGCAAATATATAAAAATTGTAAATAATTAAGTAATCTTTTGTATGCTTACAGTCAAGGAACACAGTATCAGTTAAAGTTAAAGAGATGTTGGGACAATCCTGTATTTGACGGTAGATCTCATTCTGGAAATCAATTGAAGGGCAAATAGTATGAAGTCTTGGAAGATCTTTAATGAATATCACAAATAGCTTTGGGAACACATGCTTGAAGTGAAACTCTGAATCCTGCTTCCCTGCAAATACTTGCTCAAGTTTAGGGGCACTTGATATAGCCAACACCGAGAGCTTTGGAAGGCTTCCACATGTGGAGATAAGAGAATTGCATTTCAACCTCTCACAGCGTCCCACATTAATCCTTTGGAGATTTGAGAAACAACATTCTTGACGATCATCATCTTCTTCAATGATGCGCTCTAGCTCTTCACAATCAAATGCCTCTAGGCATTTCAGATGTCGCATGCTTCTCCAGATAGATGCAGACAAGATATATTTCAGTTGATTGCATCTAAAGATTCCTAGATAGAAAAGATTTTGAAAACTTAGATGAAGATTTTGTTGTCCCACACATATGTTTTTTAACTTGGCCGAACCTATCAGACTCATGGTTTCCAAGCTTGAATTCAGAGGACTTGCAATTTGAAGTCTTTGAATATCATAAAGTGTTTCTATGTCCAAGTATTCTAAACCAATATGTTTTAGATTGCACAAGTGCATCCCAGTTACCTGTAGCATATGATATATATTAGTATAAGAAACAAAGTAATACATCAATCAATATAGTACAAACTAACTGTTACAAACTACCTTTTCTCCTGAGTGTTGTTTTGGTCCTTTACGCCCTTCAACTGATAAATAAATTTATAAAAGAGTTTATAGGAATCTGTGAACATTCACCCAAAGCAATACCTTACAGAGACAATGCTTTCACATAATACTTCTCAGGGCACATGCTGGCCATATTTGGTACTTGTTAAAGTCTTAGGGCATTGAGAGCTGGGGGATGTGAAACAGAGAATAAAACAGAGAGCAAGTGACGCATGCAATGACATCTGAAATAGGAAAAGACGGCTGGGGGGTTGGTGGTTGAGGGAGTAGGTGCCACCATTGTTGACTCTTGCAATATTATATGAAATAATTAGCACTATAAATAAGTGGTTTATTTTTCATTGTAAAAAACATCTGAGTTTTGATTAAACACATTTTGAGATTGGTTCCTATACCATTTTGGTACCAGAGCTGAGTTTCAGAGTGCCAGAGAGCGAAAGAGTGAGGAGTGGGTGAGAAACCAAAAACGTGAGAAAAAGGAGGTGCTGGATTTTCAATCTCAGAGCGTTTTTTAAAGAAACCGACCTCACCATCGTGTTCAGAAGGCTGAAAAACCTAAGAATAGCCTCAATCACAGCCGTGAAACACCTCCACGCGCCTCCACGGACGTCGCCGGAAAGTCACCGGAATTTCAGACAGTCGATGGAGTTCAGAGGTTAAAGATGATGATGTCATCATCCACGTCATCTTGATCTACTGCGTCAGCGACAGGTCAGCCACTCGTTGACTGCCACGTGTCATAACCGCCACGTCATCAATCCCAGTCAGCCCAACTTTCTGGAATTACATTTTGGCCCCAAAATTCTACCAAAATTACATTTCGGACCCCAAAACTTTCTGGAATTACATTTTGGCCCCAAATTTTGCCAAAATTATATTTCGGACCCTAAAACTTTCTGAAATCACATTTTGACCCCATATTTTTGCCAAAATTACATTTTCTTCCCTGAAAGTTAAGAAATTACCTTTCTACCCCATTTGTCCATAAAATTTCCAGTTTTACCCCTTACTTGCCATAAAAAAAACCGATCATATCCTTATACCTTTCCACCCTATACCTAACCTCACAAGAACAATTCCAAAATGCCTCCAAGACGCAAAAACACACGAGATTGAGATGGACGAGATGAGACACCGGATACAAGAACTGGAAACCACTGTACAAACGCAGCAAGCCATGCTAGAATCTCGCAGTGAATATCCAGAGGATGATTCAGATAACAATAGTTCGTCGTCCAGTGACTATCGCCGCCGTCCTCAACAACAACCATTCCGCCTTAATGACATTAAGGTAGATATACCAGAATTTGAGGGAAGGCTTCAACCAGACGAATTTGTCGATTGGCTTCAAACCGTCGAACGAGTTTTTGAATATAAAGAAATTCTCGATGAGCAGAAAGTCAAAATTGTCGCCATTAAATTAAAGAAACATGCCTCTATATGGTGGGAAAATCTCAAGAAAAGGCATGAAAGAGAAGGAAAAAGCAAGATCCAGAAGTGGGACAAAATGCGACGTGAGCTCTCACGTAAGTTTCTTCCAGATAATTATTATCAAGATAATTTCCTTCAATTACATAATATCCGCCAAAAGGTTATGTCTGTAGAGGAATATACCAGGGAATTTGAGAAACTTATGATGAAATGTGATATACAAGAAAGGGAGGAGCAAACAATAGCTCTTTATCTCGGAGGGTTGAATACTAACATTCCCATCCAGTGCAGCTCCAACAATACTGGACTCTAGATGACGTCATTCGTCTAGCCATCCATATTGAGAAACAGTTACCCAAAAGGTTTCCGTTTCAATCGTCTTCCTCCACTGAAATTCCTTTTGATGAACATGAAGCACACATGCATTGGCCTACACAAATGCATCAACATAACTCTTCAAACAAGCATACACAAGAATATCAGTCTAACTCTTCAAGTAAGCCTCCACCAAAGGCTATCATGGAATTTAGCTCCAAAGCACCTAAGTGCTTCAAATGCCAAGGGTTCGGTCATATCGCTTCAGAATGTCCTACCCGCAAAGTTGTTACTATTATTGAAGGGGAAACTTCTGCAGTTTTTGAAGAAGAAAAGGAGCTCATACTCGACAAAGAATCTGTCTTTGATGAAGAGCCAATTTTTGATGAAGAAGTCATTCCTCTTGATCAAGGTGAAACACTTGTGATTAGACGAAGCTTGCATACAGCCACAGTGAAAGAAGAGCCTTGGCTACGTCACAACATTTTTCATACTCGTTGCACCACTCAAGGTAAAGTTTGTGATGTCATTATTGACAACGGAAGCTGTGAAAATGTACTCTCTAACTATATGGTAGAAAAGTTACAACTACCAACTCACAACCATCCGTACCCATACAAA
Source organism: Inga laurina (assembly GCA_963855925.1). NCBI lineage: Eukaryota > Viridiplantae > Streptophyta > Magnoliopsida > Fabales > Fabaceae > Inga > Inga laurina. Next base: position 17,096,695 of record OY979701.1, on the reverse strand, counting down.
CTCCAATGGTTCAATAAAGGAAGCGCGGTCAAAGTGTCAAAACGATGCCTTGTTACTTTTTCTATTGGAAGAAGGTATCACAATGAAGTTTGGTGTGATGTTGTTCTAATGGTTCTTCAGGGAAGACCTTGGCAATATAATTGACGCGCTCTATACGACGGTTATGCAAACACATATTCCATCCATAAGGATGACGTGAAGATTCAGCTTGAACCTTTGCCACCCGATAAACACATCAAAGTCAAAAATGAGTCCAAGTTGTTTTTACTCAAGCATAAGGTTGCAGATCTATCTCCTTATATTGATGATGTTGATTTTGACTCGAGGTCGAGTCCTGTCCAACCCCGGGAGAATGAAACAGAGAATAAAACAGAGAGCAAGTGACGTATGCAATGACATCTGAAATAGGAAAAGACGGCTGGGGGGTTGGTGGTTGAGGGAGTAGGTGCCACCATTGTTGACTCTTGCAATATTATATGAAATAATTAGCACTATAAATAGGTGGTTTATTTTTCATTGTAAAAAACATCTAAGTTTTGATTAAACACATTTTGAGATTGGTTCCTATACCAGGATGAATCTCAGCATTTTGATTTTGGTGAGGTATGTTATCATCACCATAAGACTTTCCAAACACACATTTCAACTGTCTGGCTCCCCAGATAAGTACAGATTCCAAGTGCACAAAGTTTCTAGAACAAGAAGCTGGAATTACATATTCCAATTTATCACATCTCGTGATTTGAATAGTGCATAAGTTGGGAAAGATAGAGTTGGCATTCATATGATCATGACCATCTACCTCCTCCATTACTATATGCTCCAATTTATCACAATCAAAAACTACTAATAGTTTTAAGAGTAACATTGATGAGGCAATGGATTCAAAAAAAAAGTGACCTTAAGTTTGAAACACGTCCAATATTCATCTGTCTCAAATTGTATGGGTGTAACGGTTGTGTAAAAATTCCATGAGTTGTATTGCGAACGTAATTCTCCTGCATCCCATACAAATATATGAATCCATCTTTAACAAAGGACAAAGTTGACATCTTAATGAAAATTTATAATCAAAGAAGTTTTTTCCCTCACATCTCATCTAATTTAACCTTTACTAGATCTCAGCTACCATATATTGCAAAATTTAAAATTTTGAATTTCCAATATTCTAATTTATTTCCCAATCAATTAAATGGACCAATAGAATGAAAAAAAAATTAAGATCAAAGAAAGCCAATAAAGTACTAAAAGTGCAAAGATCAAAGGAGGGTAAATGGAAAGAATAATTATTTACTAATGGAGAGCTCTTTGCAATTTAATTTGATGTCTCTCCAACACTTGCTCCAATATTCTGCACATCATTGAATGAGATTTGTTTCTTGCTTCTATCTGTGACAGCAAAGCATTGTCCTAATACATATTGGGTTCTGTTTTTGGTAGTGCTTGTAATATCCGAAATTTAGTGAAGGTTAAATTTTCTAAAAAGAAAATTTAAATGGAAATTTGATAATAAATTAAATTATGGAACCTACAAAATTTAAGGAATCTTAAATTAGATCAAGGGAAAAATTAGAACCTAGTGTGTGTAATTAATAGGATAAAAATATACTTATTGGTATATATATTTAAGCACACCGACACACACGGAGAACACACTCACACTTGGACAACACATAATGAATTAACCAATAAACCATGCACACACACAACAGCACACACACAACAGCCCCATAATTTGTTTCTATCATTAAAGTTTCACGGTCCATTCACAAACAGACACACCTTCACGTAGCAACACCTCATCTCATGCTCTTTCAACCATATAACCCCACACATTCAACACTTTCTATTTAATCACTTAGCTCTTCATTCGACCAAGTAGCTGGTCAAAGAGAGAGTGAAAGAAAGAAATAAAAGAGAATAGAGAAAGAGAGAACAAAGAGAGAGTCAAGAGAGCAAGAGTGATCGGTGCAATTGAGGAAGGAAGAAGAAGCTCCAAATTCCACATCCAACATCATAAACATATTTAAGTGATTCTCCTACCTACACATTTATCTTTGTTTTCACGTTGGATTTGAGTGGTTTCTATGGTGGTTTTGTGGCTGGAATAAGAGAAAATTCGCCGGAAAAATTCTGTCACCGAAAAGTTGTTAAACCAGTGATTGTGTGACGGTTTTGGGGCGAATTTTGGAGTTCTTTGGTTCTGAAATTTGCTCGTTAACCTTAGTACATATGTGTAGGAGAGTATAGAGTGAAAATTTGTGAGGTTTAGAGTATAAATTCATGGTTGTATATTAGTTTTCTTCACCCTATTTTGCTGTCTGAAAAACAGAGTACATGCCTGAAACTGGTAAAATCTTAAACAGAGGCTATAGATGGAATTTTCGAATGGGTCTTTTTGTATAGATATTTTAGGATGTGTAGTTGATGATAGAATCAAGAAAAGTACAATTTGGAGTGAAAATGGATGAGTTCTTGATTTTTGATTCCAGACTGTCAAAACTGACGTTTTTTGGAGTCAGTCAGTTTCATGTTGCGTTTTGACCACATAAACCTTAGTTCTTGATTTTACAGGAATATATTAGACATTCATAGCTTTCCAATGAGACCAATAATGCATTATTTTAATATCTGTGGAGAGATTTATGATTTTTTAAAGTTAAGTTAGAAACAGGGGTCATCCTGAACGTTCAAGTCTGGAAGTTATGATTTTCGATAATTCTGGGAAAACTTAGATAATATCTAGTGGTTTTGGGTATTTTTATATGAAACTACACTTAAATAGTTTTCCATATAATTTTAGAATACTCCATTTCGATTTTTATAGAATTAATTATGATTTTTGGAAGTTGAGCTCTGTTTCTGAAATGCAATTTGGAGCAGTAGTAGTTGGCCGAATTTCTGCGCAAAATGTGTGATCAGTATTTTTTTTATATATTTTTTCATGAAAGTAGATTTAAAGAGCTTCATTTAGGCTTTAGAATCAGTCAATTTGAAATTTTCTAGAATTAGTTATGAATTTTCAAAGTTGACTGAAAATCTGTCAGTTTCTGAAAAATTGTGAAACTGTAGTTTGACAGTGATTTTACAAAAACCGAGGTAAAAAATGGATTCCTCGAGCGAAAATATATTAGAATAGCTGAAAAATGCATTTTATATGATGGATTATATATTACTGCTCACCCTTTTATATAAATAATAAATGTTCCAGCGGGAACCAATGGCTCCAAAGGCAAAGTGGTAGGCATGGGCAATTGAGATGTGCAGGTCCCAAGATCAGAATTATTTGGTTATATTAGTTTTATTTTAATATGTTGGATATTTTGGACAAAATTTATACATATTATTAAACCTTGCGGGGAAGACTCCTGTATGTAAATTTGCATTTAATATCAATATATTTACGCTATTTATGTGCTGCCTACCGAACTGCGTATCGTTTTCTGTAAATACTTTGAAAAAGTTGAAAATAAGATAAGGGTGTGATAGTGCTTGTTGATCAATTGTGATTCTCTTGCCCTTGCCCTCAATGCGAACTAAATTATCCTAATTGAACATAAATATGTAAAAAGCACTAAAGAATTGTATCATTTACCTTAAATTCAACTGATATCATGATTTGATTCGTTCCAAGAGCTTCATATATACCTCTTTAGATATTATTTCGAGTCGTTAGTTAGTTGGGGAAATACTAGCCGGCGTTATCAAAGCCTATTCCCCAGCCTATATTCTCTCTTGCTGTTTCCCTCTCTCCCTCTCTTTTCTTCTCTATACCTCTTTCCGTATTATAGAGGAATGACAGTATATCAGAAATAGGAACTCGTTTAACAATTTTATTTGCTGTTGCTTTGGTGATCCGTAAACTTGCAATATGTTAATGGAGATAGGAACTGTTTGTTGTTTATGTAATTTATTTCATTTCAGGAAAATGTACAGTATGACTAATTTATAATGTATGTGTTTTCAAGCTGTTAAAGTCTAACATTAGTTACTCAAGAAAATGCAATAATGTAAAAACTTACTTGAGAAGATGCTATATTGGAGCAAAAATCAATTGGTCTTTGATTATCTCGATTATGGATCTTTAGAAAGCAAATGAAGTCCTCTTTAACTCTAAATGAACATGTATGAATATTCAAATGGCCGCATAAATTTAATTCATTTGTTTTGTATTGTAAAATATGATAATCTTACATGTTTGTTGGTTTGTTGTAAATCCTTGACTTCATCAACTTATATAGCTTGCTCTGATTGTGAACTTTCTTCAGTACTTGCCTCTACTATTTCTTTCATCTGCAACATATAGAAGAACAGAGAAATTCCATATTTAATTTATTGATATTATAGGAAAGTATATATACATACACTTGATGAACCATTGTGTTGTTTGGCTGTTGACCTCTCTTTATAGTCCTCTCTATTTCTGCTGTTAACCTCTGAACAATAACAAAATATACTAAAGAAGATGAAATGAGTTGAATTCATTTATTACAGTGAAAAAAATATATGGATTAATGAATTAATTTCCGTATTAAGCTTTGGGAAGACATGCTTGTTGTCCAACTCTTGTGTTGCTTCAAAAACTTAATCAAGCTCTGGAGCTCTTGATATATACAATGCTGAGAGATGTGGAAAGCTACCACATGTGGAGATAGGGAATAGGCATTTCAACCTGTTGCAGCCAACCACAAAAATCATATAGAGATTGCATCACAATTAGCTGTATCATAAGATGTATTAATATCAAAGAATAAAGCAATATATCAATCATTCATAAGCTAACTGTTGGAAAAATAACTGAGTACCTTTTTTCTTGAGCATTGTTCTTGTCCTTTACAACCCTTGACTAATAAATCTAGAAAAGAGTTTATAGGAAGTTGCGGACAAAGACCCCAAGTGATACCTTCTAGAGATGATGCTTTCACATAGTAGTTCTCAGGACACATACTGGTCATATTTGGTACATATTCAAGTCTTAGTTTGCTGAGAGCTGGGAGATGAATCTCAATATTTTGATTTTGGTGAGGTCAGTTATAACCACCAAAAGATTTTCCAAACACATATTTCAAGTCTCTGGCCAATGAGATACACATAGATTCCAAGTGCACAAGGTTTCTAGAACAATGCTCAAGAGAAAAGGTTAGATAGATTCCAACTTCTTACAAGCGATGATTTCACTGATGCGTGAGTTGGGAAAGATAGAATTGGCATTCATATAATCATAACCATCCACAGCCTCTATTACTATATGGTTTTAGTTCACGGGAGAAGACTGCCAATTTTTGCAGCAGTGACATTGATGAGGAATTGGATACAGAAAATAGTGATCTTAACTCAGTAAAACTGATATTCATCTCTCTCAAATTGCATGGGTATAATAGTGGTGCAAAAATCCCATGAGCTATAATGCCAACATATTTCTCCTGCATCCCAAACAAAATATATGAATTCATCTTAAAAAATTGAAAATGAGCTAAATTATTAAGTTTGGTCATTAAGTTTACATCATTTTTTAGTTTAATTCCTTAAGTTTATAAACTGTATTTTTAGTTGCATAATCTTAAAATCTGAAATGTTATGGCAATTATCTATAAATAATTCAAGTGTTGGGGATTTTCTTTCTAACTTGTTCAAGAATTAATTAGAGTTTTATAACCAATTTTTGAAAGTAATGGCTCCTTATATACTCTATTAATTCTTTTCTTAAATGAACACTACTCTATTAATTCTCAAAGCAAAAAACGTACAAGTAGCATTAATAGGAAATGCAATAGATGAGCATATATATGTACATGTGGGGCAGTGTGGTCTGGCTGAGCTACATTGGAAGTAGATGGCTCATCTTTATTCTTTGACCCCTCACTTGTATTTGCTGCTTGTTTTTTTAGGAGATAATGTTCTGGATATATAACTGACAAATAGCCGACCACCTATAATAGACATTACTTTCAACAAAGAGAGTATGCTTTCTTCTTGCATTTGATGCAACCCTCCTCCTTCTAGATATTGCCCAAACATGTATTTTAACTTCCGACAACAAGAAATGTTCATGCTTTCTAGTAGAGGAAGGTCTTTACAAAAACAAACTGTCAATATGAATTCCGATTTACCACAATGTTTAACACTGAGGAATCTTAAATTTGGAAACGTTGAGTGATGACTCGTTAAATTAGGATCTTTACCATCCACCTTCTCCTCTATTGATGATCCATCATCCCATATTAAGTATTTTAACTCAGACCATCTATCGACCTTCAATGTCTCTAGCTGCCTTAGATTTTGAGTAGTGGATGGATGAAAAAGACATGTCATTGAACAATCCCATATTTCTATAGATTTGAGGTTACTCAGCTCTAGCTTGCCCTTCAATAATGTGCTTTCCAACATGACACAACGCCTTAACTCCAGCTTCTCTAGTTGCTTGAGAAAACCAATAGGATAAGGACCACAACATAATTCTCTCACACCCACCTCACCTCAACAAGGTGTAGTTCAGCTAACTTGGAGAAGATCATCTCACTCCAAATTTCAATTGAAGATCAGCATGGATCAAACACTTCACCTCATACCAAGAAATCAATGAAAGCTTGATTAAGTGATTTGACCGTGTCTTTACATTTCGAGATCAAATACAAAATAGTTAATCCAAGGGGAAATAAGGTTTTATTTTATTTTTTTTATTAATAATAGTGAAAATGAAAATGCAATTCAATTAAATGCATAAATATTATTTTTTTGGTATTTTATTAAATTGATGCAATTATTTTCCTCTAATATAAAATCATAAACAAACCACTCAAATTAATTTAAATAAAAAATTCCAATTCGATCACACAAATTCGATCACACATATTATACAGACAATAATCCAATCTCAAATAAAATATATAAATGAAAATTAAAATTTAATTAAAAACTACTCCCTGTGCAATTCATTGAAGCTCCAGCCATGAATTGTGTTACTTTGCTGAAACAGAACCAATAGCAGTGGTAAAAGTGATAGTGCAGAGGAGGTGCTCATGGTGGCCGAACTGTGCTGTGACTGGCGGTGGTGAGGAAAAACAGAGGAATGGCCGTCAATGTAGAACAGAGAGGCGTCGGCAGTGGTGAACAGAGGAATATAGAAGACAGAGGTTGTGACTGTTGGTGATGCTGACGGTGTGAGGAAGAACAAGGAAGAAGGTCGTCGGCGCTACTTTGGGTTCTGGTTAGAGCTCGCCGGAAGGCCGGAATCTGAGCTGGAAACAGATCACGGTGGTGGTTTGTGGTTGAAGCAGACGGAGATGACGGTAATGGTGTTGAACGGTGGTTGGTGAGACCGACTCTCAGCTCCCCCTGTCCTTTGTCCGCCTCAACCCTGTCGGAGCTGGTGGTGAAGGTTGTCCGACAAGGAAGAAGAGGGGCATGGTGAAGGTGGTGGTGTGGGTTGCTTGAGAGAAAGAAGGCCGAAGCTCACCGGAAAAAAAAATGGAGGATGATGCTTGGTGGAGACGGAGGTGCGTCGCCGGCGTCAATGGTGAGGAAGAAGACCGCCGGCGACACAATGAGGAAGGAAAAGGACGAAGGAGGTGGTCGGATCCCCTATGAGCTCAACGTGCCTGTATATTTAAAGAAGGAAAAGGAATGGTTGTTGAATGGTGATGATGCTTCTGTGCGTGTCTTTTGTTTGCAGAAGGAAACAGAAATGAAAGTGATGATGATTATGAAGGTTATCATGGTGATGATAAGAATCCACCAGCCCACGCTCCACTTTGTCTTTTCCTTTTTATTATTTGGCTAAAGCATCTGTTTGGTTGTTTATGTTTGCATTAAATTGTTTATGTTTAAAAAGCGTATTTTTAATCCTTTAAATTTAATATTGTTAGTCTCACTTAACAAAAATTACTAACTCATTAAATTTAAGTGATGACTGTGCCATTAAATTACATGTATTTACATTTTTATCTTTTTAATTTTTATGTTTATCTTTATTTAAAAATGAACTTATATGATTACATTTCATCAAAAGAACAAAGTCATTTTATCCATTTCTCACTTACTTATGTGACATATAGGTCTGGAAAAATAGGGTCACCCAGCCCCAATTCCCAGAGATAAAACCACAACTTTCAATCATATGGCCCACCAAAAGTATAACTATAACAATATGTTGTTTCAACACTTAGTTTAGGAAGTTTCCACCAGTCATCATTTGCTTCTTCTGTTCTTCCTGATTAACATTAAAAAAATTAAAGTAACAAAAAAAATTGTTAGAAGGTTTTTCAACAAATTCAGGACATCAGATTGATCATATAATACAAATTATATTGATCAAATCTTCAGAGTCAAATACATATATTAAGAGGCTTTTCTTTCCTTTTGACTACTAAAAGATGCATCATTTGTACAATTTGTTAATCAAGTAATACGATACTCACACGCAGCATCTTTATTCTTCAATTGCTTTCTCTCCATTTTCTAAATCGTTCAAGGTGCTGAACGTATTCTTCTAACTCCTTCTCCAACTTCTCAATGAACTGGCTTGTGTGCTTAAGGGACTGCTCGTGTCTATATTTCTGCAAGGCCTAGAAATTAAGGTTAATGAAATTAAAAAGGTGTTATTTTGAACATATAAGGAAAAAAACAGTAGTATCAGACACTCGTTAAAGAGAATATTTTGCATAGGAAGAATATAAGTCAGCTCTGTACTATTTCATGTTGCTATCTATTATATCAAACCACCAAGCCAAGAATTTGAATATGATGAGCATTTTAAAAAAATCACGCGTGTTGAAATACTCCTAAGGAATATTAATTTAGGTAGCTAAAACGACACAAATCACTCCTTAAACCATAACAATTAAGTACATCAGGAAAAGATGGCTCGTATAACAAGATACTTCATTTTTATAACATATCATGAAATTGATCATTTCAACATGAAATATTCCATGAAAAGAGGGGAATATAAACAGTAACATTGCAAATTCTTAAATTTATGCCTTGTTATTAAAGCATGCCTGTCCCAATGAAAAACAAGAACTTCATAAAGACTTTTCACATAAAAGATATGTCCAACTATAATAAAAACGAGTGGATAACAGAACTTCATAAGGTTCAATTTCCACAGAACAGCGAGTGGATACTATATTTTGGGCATTTTGAGCAGCAGTAGTATCAATTAAGGATCGTCACAGCATGACGTAAATTATCTTTTGAAAACCGGAGAATGTCTCGAAAATATGAAGATCCTAAAGTTGTCATAAAAAGTATGTTAACATCTGCGGTAAAATTATCTAACATTCTCAAGCTTATATCTTATCCTCACTTTTGGATTTGGGGAATTAATCTTCGCTTTAGCCTTCAAACGATAGATTCTGAACTCCGTTAGTTTTGCCTTTCTAGACAGTTTAATTTTTTTATCCTTCTTGCCCTTTGTTGTGGAATTACCATAATCAGGTGTCTTACTCAGAGAACCTTACAACATCATTGTTTGTGTTCAGCTCAAATGAGGCTTACTCGAGTATCTATTGGAGGTGTGATTCAAAACGTAATGCAGCAAATCTGGGAGTTTGACATGGTCATCTATAGCAAATCTGGAGGCAACGTGGCAAAAAAAAAATATTGGTGTCAATTTTATTTATTAATTTTGTTTATTTATTTAATTTAATTTATGAAAGGTAGTTACTTTCTGGATCTATAAAATCCCATGTAATCATCCTTGATTTGGCAAGCAATTACAGCAATAAAGAACATAAGCAAAATAGCTCATATTTCTCCCGTATTCCTCTGCATATTTTCTTCTGCTCTCACGCTTAAATCAGCAGTATCTAGCCAATCTGAGGAAATCTGAGGAAGAAGGTAATGATGTCAATCTTAAAATATGCCTTGCCAAACTGGAGTTTCTTGGATGCATACAGCATACACATATCATGAGTAAGAGATGTGGAGTACAGAATTCCGCTTGGGGATGATATGACAGAAGAAGCATTTTCATCTAGAAAGAGGAACGAAGAAAAGCTACCCCTGCAGAGAGAGAAAATAAATACATTCAAGAGTCCAAGAAATGAAGAGGTGCATGAAACGTGTTAGGAAGAGATGTTAAATCTTCCTATTACTTGTCGGAGTTTATGAAAGAATAAATAAATAAATATATAATAAAAATTAAATAGTACCAAAAATACCAAAATTATTAACATAAAAAAACTTTCATGGTAAAATCCACGAGATCAAGGAAAATCATATCTATTATGATTAAAACAAAGTATACATATCTACTATGATTAAAATAAAATATAAGAGAGTCTCAATTATATGTATAAATACGTGCAATATAATCACCCCAAATAATCAAAACTACAAACTTAAATAAAAAGTAAAGAAGCTTTAAAAAAAACAAAATAGAGCCCACTGTTAACATAAGGTTTGTTTGGTTCAGCGTTTTCTTAAAAAATAAGTCTTTATTATGTAAGCCGAGATAAAATTCATCTCACATACTTATCTCGTACACCGTGAATCACGATTTATAAACACTTATTACCTAAAAATAAGTTATTTCAAACTAACACACCATTACTTTCTCACTTTTTTGGGTAGCACCCACAACCGCGTCAGGTTTTCTCCCTTTATTTTTTACTTTTTTATTTTCATAACTTAGAAAATACATAAAATTGAATAATTAAATTTGGGCATTTCTCCTCAAGGACCCCAAAACCCCACATGATTAGGGTCCTACGCCTGAGCATTTCTAGCCTGTCATCTCCACGACTCCCTGAGGCATCTCCAGATGCATCTTCTTCATCTTCCGACGTTAGTGGAACCACCTCAATCTTCTCCCCTTCTCTCACCACCTCCCTCATATCTGGCCGATTCTTGGGGAACTTATTGATGCAATCCATTGCGATATAAAGCAAACTCATCATCCCAGGAAGTGCACTTTCCTCCACAAAAATTTTCTTATCGAATATCTCTGTCGCTCATTGTTCCCTCACTACTCGTTCGACCCAACTATAGAGATCCAAACCGGTAACCCCAGGTGGGGCTGAACATTCAGATAATTTACCTGTCAAAAGTTCTAAGAGAAGGCTTCCATAGCTCCAGACGTCAGATTGCTTTGATACTTCTCTCGTCCCATGTTCGGGTGATTTGTAAAACCCCAATGGGTTGTGCTACAAGGGAGGCGAGTCCGTAGTCAGAGACGAGGACTGTGTCGTTTTCATCTAGCAGGACATTTGAGGATTTCAAGTTTCCATGGGGAGCCGTTATATTGTTGGGCTTGGAATTGAGATGAAGGTATGTTAAAGCTCTGGCTACCCCTTTTGTCACTGATAATCTTGAGTTCCATGTGAATGGAAAATTTCCACTTCTGTTTCCTGTAATGAATGTCCAACCCAGCTTTGAGATGCATAACTAGGTAATGCGCATGCTGAGATTGATTTTTCTTTGTTTTTTTTAGATAGATAAGAAAGGTTTGAACCTTTTACCTTTTTATTCTCAACTCTTGACAGTTGACACTTGAGCTAGCCACAGGTAAACTACTCCGATTGATTTCTAATAAGATTGAAAAAATGACTTATTTAGATAAATAGTTTTCTTTCACTTAATATAGATTGTTAGAATTAACTTATTTTAATCCTCAAACTTGAATGGATCTTGACTAGGGAGTAGGGACTTACTAAATCATCTCCAAGTATTACAGAGCTAATGTTTGGCATGTACTCATGTAACAGCAAAGTTGACTGTCTATAAACATCATAAAGTTCTTAATTTGTTTTAAACCCATTTTTAAATGGAATGAAATGCATGTAAGAGCAAAATGATTTGCATTAGAAAAATTTAGTTTATGTAGCTAAGTATACATACTTTCGTAGTACTAAATCTAGCCGGATTGGATTCTTTCTGAGTTTTGGATTATTGACACTCATTATACTCAAACTTCCTGGAACTGTTACCTCATGCAAGGAGGAACATTTCTATTTGTTGCTATGTTCTATTTGTTGTAATAACTTTAGTGGTTTATAAAACAAAGAAGAAAGTCCAGAGTGAAAATTACCATGAAGCCTAGAGAAAAGATTTCCCTTCTCTGCATATCTGTAGAGCAGCAACCTCTCATCTCTGGAATGGTGGTAAGCAAGCAAAGGCAACAAATTTGGATGCTTCAGATCAGCAATTTCATGCAATTGCTTTGCAAAATCCTCTCTTGTCATTGGATTCAATTTCTTTAGCCTCTTTACAACAATGGAAGTTCCTCCATTCAGCATAGCCTTATTGCTGGTCTACTTGATACCCGTACCCAGTGCTTCTGCAGAAGCACTGGGTACGGGTATCAAGTGGCAGAAGCTTGCAAGGTTTCATTTACTTGAAACTTCATTTCATCCGTAAAGAATAGAAGCTCCTTCTTCTCTTCCACTGCCATCACTACTGAACTGTGATGATCTCTCATTTCCGTAGTCTGCAAACATATGGGGTACCACAATGAAATTAAAAGGTTCGGTATGTAATTTATTAATATTGCACCTTAATTTGGAAGCAAACAAAAGGGCAGTAAGTAATAGAGAAGTATAATTGCTGCCTTCTTAGCTGTGGTGGATTATGAGAAGGTATATTATACTTGCATTTGTTGAACTATTGTTTTGTTGGGCTGTTGGCGGATCTCTCTTTATAGTCTTCTTTGCTACTTCTCAACCTCTGGACAATAACAGAATAAATTAAAGAAGATGGAATGAATTGAAGTCATTCATTAATGGAAATAGCAAATCGTAGAAGAAAAAGGGAAAAAATTTGTGGATTAAATGAATTAGTTTGTAGGAAATTAAATCAGTAAGGGGGGAAGTTTTATAACCCTATGGGTGTGAGCTTGATAAATTTGAGTTTGGTGTATGAATTGTCAATTTTACTTTCTCCATGTGCATATTATTTCCTTTGATTGGGCCATTTTATTTTGGTCCTTACATGAAGAAGCCTTACGAAAAGATCAAGTTCATCCATCTTGCCCTTTTTACTCTCAGATTCTGTCAACCAATTATAATAACCTAACCAAACAAAATGATTCCAAATATATATTATAATGAGAAAAATCATAGCAAGTACGTAGCAATTATGAATAATTAATCAATCCTTTGGATTCTTACCGTCAAGGAACTCAGTATCAGTTGAAGTTAAAGAGATTTTGGGACAATCTTCTACTTGACAGTATATCACGGTCTTAAAATCAATTCCCTGGCAGACAGTATGAAGTTTTCGCATATCATTAAGGTTTATAAAAAATAGCTTTGGAAAGACTTTCTTGATGTCCAACTCTTGTGTGGCGCCTTGCTATCTGCCTCTTCTATTATATGCTGCAATTCATCACAGCGGTGGATTACCAATTTTTCTAACTGTGACACTGATGATGCAAAGGATACATTGAACAATGACCTCAAGTTTAAAATATCTCCAATATTCATCTCTCTCAAATTGCATGGTTATAGGGCTGCTATATATAGTCAAAGGCCATGAGAAGATTGAGTCGGAGATTGTGAAGATCACTTTTTAAGGTCTATCAATCTTCCCTTTGGTTGAGAATGAGGGGCAAAGAAGACTTTTGATTGGAATGTGGCTTTGGCCTGTGGTGGAGAGTGCCAACCTCTTGAATGCTTAGCAGGTTTGTTGTGCTTTATGCTTGTATTGCGTGTTCGTTATGGTGTCTTTTGTTCCGTTTCTTGTTAAGTTGTAAGTGTTACTTTGATTGTATTTCATGTTTTGGGCGTAAGAATCATTGTTTCCCTTTGTAACAACATTATCGTTATAACGTATTTCCACTCTTTTCTCCTTTTTTCATCTATTTTTGTTATGGTTGCTAGTATAAATTAGAAACTTTTTTAAAGTGGCTTTGATCAAAAGTTAGTTCTGTGTCTGTGTGTGTCTGTTTAAGTGTGGCATATATGTATCTAGTATTATTAATATATATATATCCAATCAAATGTCTGGTCTATTTCTGTTAAACAATTAAAGATAGGTTGCTGTGTATATGGCACAGATTGGGAAAACAGACTAGAGGTATAGATTGAATAGAGTTTATGCTCACTTTGGTTTTTTCAAGGATTTTTTTTCTAGCATGCTCATGTAGGACTATCTCTCTGTTTTTTTTTATTTGATAAAAGGGTTTTACTTTTTGAAACTTAGAGTGCAATGGGTTTTCACCCCTCTAAGACTATCTCTCTATTTTTATTTGATAAAAGTCACTCTGTTTGCTAAATGGTCAATATTGATTGACTTAACTGTCATGACGTTTTTTCACTATCTTGAAACCTTTATGTTTGCTTTTACACCATTTTTTTATCAGCATATCTGCCAAATGATCAATGTTGGTTAACTTAACAATATAGAAGATTCATGTGTACTTTTTTCTTCCAAAGAAACTTTTTAGTGTTAGGCATTCATGGAACAGATTTAAGACCATGTTCTTTGCAAGAAGAAAATGGCCATCCCTTATATAAGAATTTGTCCAGCTCCTCAAATTTTAGTTGGTCCACAGCGACCAAAATATGCGAAGATGTGAACTAGTTCCTCTGTATTTGCGGTCTTTCAGAACCAGAACGTAAATCGACCTGTTACAAACAGATAATGTATATTAAAAAAGCGCATGATCCAATCTTCACGCCATTTGCGGTCTTTCATGCCATTTTCACACAAACATCATCCTTCCCCATCTTCAATTGATCCCAAATCTTAATTACAATATCTTTTAATGATCCAATCTTCAACAGTGTTCGAGTTTGCCCAATATACAATGTTAATTTAATGGGCGAGTGTAGCCCAATATATGTAAATGACTAATATGTTGAGGTTTTTTTTTTTTTTAAAAAAAAAGCCTAAACATTATTACCAATTTGATAAACACAATTCTTTAGAGTAATATGTGATTACTTACACAATTAATTATTTTTTGAAAATAAACTCAGTTCTATTAATTCTCAATGCAAAGAAACATATGCAGCATTAATAAAAAAAAAAGTGAAGGAGGAACATATATATGTACCTGTGAGGCAATGTGGTCCAGCTGAGTTGTCTCGGATATAGATGGCTCATCTTTATTTGTAGTTTCTGATTTTGGCAGAAAACAAGATAAAGGATCGCATGAGAAATTGCAACTTAGACCCTTGTCCTTTTCCTTTAATCCCTCACTAGTATTTGCTATTGATTTTTGTGGGAGATAACATTCTGGATATGAGTTGACAAATAATGGGACATCTTCAACAGACATTACTTTCAATGAACGGAGTGTGTTTTCATTTTGCATTTGATGCAACCCTTCCTCTTTTGGATATTGATCAAACATGTAGCTTAGAGTCTTGCACTTAGAAAGCTCCACACTTTCTAATAGAGGAAGGTCTTCACAATAACCAATTGGCAATATGAATTCCAACTTGTCACACCCTTGAACACTGAGGAGTTTCAATTGTTGAAACATTGAGTGATGACTCCTTGGATTAGGCTCTTTATCATCCACTATTACTTCTACGGAATATGACCCCTCATCCCTTATTATGCATTTCAGCTCAGAACAGTCAACGATCTTTAAAGTTTCTAGGAGCATTAGACTTTGAGCAGTGGATGGATGAAAAAGACAAGTCATTGAACAATTCTCTATATATATGGAATTAAGGTTTTCCAGCTCTAGCTTGCCCTTAAATAATGTGCTTCCCAACTCTTGACAATTCTTTAACTCCAACCTCTTTAGTTGCTTGAGAAAGCCACGGGGATAACTACCAGAACATATTCCTCTCACATTCACTTCAACAAGTTGCAGCTCAACTAACTTTGAGAAGAAAGTCGCTCCAGATTTAAGTTGAGGATGCTCGGTATGGATTAAACACTCCATCTCAAAACAATTCTTCAAAGAAAGCTTGATTAAGTCATCCATAGCTCTATCTCCCATTGAAACAATGCTAGGAATGAGATTCAACCTATTTCATTATCTCCTTCTAACTCCAGAATCTCTGCTCTTGTGGCCAAGGATTTAATTATCTCTTTGGAGAATATTCTTTGTAACTTCCCTGGCTTGAAACATCTTTTTATTGAAGGATCTATCTGAGAAGAATTGAAGGCAGAAAAGTCACTACCATCTATATGATATGTTTGATATTCAGGAAGGGATGTAATTTGAGCAGCCTTTGCACCAATCGGTATACGATCATCATTTGAAACATAATATAGTTCTTCTAGTTGGGTGCATCTTGCAACAACTTCAAATGGATTGTTCATTTCAATCAAACAACGTTTCAAGCATAGAAATCTCAATTTTTCTAGCTCAATAGTTTCATTTGGCAATTCAATTATTGAACAATTAGTCAATTCTAGAGACTCAAGCTTTTGTAAGTTTCTCATCAACACAGATATATCACCTAACTCCCAATTTGTGAGGGACAGTGTTCGAATATCTTTTAGTGATTGAATTGATTTTGGCAGTGATAGAGCTAAAGTTCTACCAAACTCAATTTGAGAATGCAAAAGCAAAACTCTAAGACTCTTTATGGCTTCAAATAATGTATTTGGAACTTTAAAGAACTATTTGCATTCATCCATGCCAATAGAACCTCGAGTTTGCTATCATAAAACAAATTGGGAAAGCCATCCATGATCAAAGATGAATATTTCACATTCTCCTTCAGTTTTTTCTTAGAATCCATGATCACTTGAATCTTTTCATTATCGATATTCTCCAAGGCCATTTCACGAAGCACGTCATGCATCTTTGCATATCCTTCACCAGCCTTTAACAATAAAGAAGAATTTATGAGTGTGTTCTCAATCTCATGCACATGACTTCTTGCTATGTAGTATTTGTCACCTTCTCCAAAAAGCCCCAAACCTATGACAATTCTGCTTAAAAGATCAATGGATATATCAGAAGCTTTTGGGAAGATAGAACACAACAAGAATAGTACTTGGGCTTCTTTATCCTTTAGATGGTCATAGCTAAATCTCAAAGAATTATAAATCTTTCTTTTATGCTCATCAACAATGCCGTGCCTTAATGGCATAGGATTTTTTAATGTGATCAAAGCTGCGTGCCATTGTTCTGGCGGCCATCTTTTGAAGGCTTTTGCTATTGCTACAATCAAAATTGGCAAGCCTCCGCACTCATTAACAATATCTTCTGCCAATCTCTTCAAATCGGTAGGGCAATCATTCCCACTTGCAATAGTATGAGATAAGAAAAGAGTCAATGCATCTTCTAAAGGCAAGACATGTATTCCAAGAGTCTTTTGGCGTCCCATGCTTGTACAAATGTCCACTGAACGTGTGGTTAGAAGAACACAACAACGACCTTTGCTATGGATGCCATGTTGAATCCCTATGTTTTTAAGAGTAAGCTCTTCCCAAACATCATCAAGTATTATGAGAACTTTCCCATCATGAGCAATCCTGATCCATATTTGTTGTGCATGGCTCAATAACTTCTCTTCATCTAATTGCAATTCCAATTGCTTTGCAATGTCATCTCGAATCCTTTTTTCATCCACAGGGGTAGACACACTTACAAAGATTACTCTATCAAAGGTACTTGATTTTTCAACATGTTTCCCAACTTCTATTGCCATTGTGGATTTCCCTGTTCCTCCCATCCCATGCAATCCTATCATATACTTATTCTCATCTTCTAATTCCTTCTTGAGTTCCTCAAAATTTTCCTTTCTACTCTTGAAGGACATGAACTCTTGTGAATGGAATTCCATGCCTGGCACTCCGGCTGCAAGTGCAAGCTCAGGAAATTTATCAACTTCAGCAATTAATTGTGGGATAATTGCTTTCGTCAAACTTTCCAACTGCTTAGCTCGGACAATTTGCGAGAAGCAATTCGTACACAAGCCAAAGCATGTGGTTGGCCTAGTGTCTTGTTGTAAAAGTTTATTGGCACGTTCGTGCCAGTGTTCAACCATAGGCTCAACTCGAGTCTTATTTTTTTTATTGGCTTCTTCTATTTGTAGCTCCACACTTTTTACCTTTGCTGACAGCTCTCCTTGTTCATTTTTGAAGTCTTGAACATAACTCTTGTATTTACGCAGGTACCGAATTTCCTTCCACACTTTACGTACCAAGTCTTGGATGATTGTTGCTGCAACATTGCTACAAATATCCGACACTACCGTCTCCATCTAACATGCATATGGGATTAAGGTTACAAAATCAACTAGATCAGGGACATATAGGTACTCGCCAGCTATGATCTAAGATTATAGTATACTAATCAAGACCGTATCATTCAATAGTAGGTAGATATCATAGAAAGAATGACATCTCTCTCTACTTCACACAAGTAAGTTTGAGTATACACACACACACACACACACACACATATAATATTTCAAGGGATGCATATTCATTCTAAAATCTGTAGCAATGATCATGACCAAAATTATATCAACAGCAATTTTTATATAAGAATCACGGCAACTACCATGATTTATAGCTAAGAAGCATGATTTGGTTATATTAAAATTTTATAATGAGTGATTAATTATTGGAGTTCGTCGTAAGTTGAGAGAGATTATAGAAAGAATGACATCTCTATCTGGCTACATCAATTCACCAATACACACACACACAATATTTAAAAGGATGCCTACTAATCTAAAACCAACAATAGCATTTCATGGCCAAATAAAAGGTAATTCTAAATCGTAATGTCACCATAATTACAATTCTGTCAATTCACCCCAAGTAAGTGTGTGTATAAAATATTTTAAAGGACGCGTATTTATCCTAAAATCAGCTAAAACAATGAGCTCAATCATATCCGTGGCAATTATGTATAAGTATATGCCAGTCAAGAGAGTCACAATATTATTCATAAGTCAAATATAAAAGGCCACTCAATTTATAGACAAAGTAAGTTATGAAATTTTTCTATGGAATAAATTAAAATTATAGATATCCATACTAACTTGGATGCAAGCAAAGGCAATGTGCCAATGTTCAAGCTTCACGTAATTTTTTTGGACAAAAGCTTTACGTTTTTAACGGGCCAAGATATCTGCGAAATAAAAATGATGAAAGTTTAAGATATTAGCTGTATGAACATATAAAAGGTGGAAGTGCAAATAAAATAAGAAACTAATTAATCGCCCGCACACAGATATGCAACAGTGGGTATGATACTATGATTACAAGTAACAGTGAGGGACCCATAAATTTTATATAGTGGGAACAACATGTGTGTATCTGTTCCATAAAAACAACATAATGAATTTTCTATTACTCATAAGTTTACATTCATCAAATGCTTGAGGAGAAAATAGTTATTCTAATACTGATCTTTTTGAGATCCTTTTTTCATTATTGGAATTATAATCAAATAAAAAATAACACTTTTATGTTAGAAAGTATTCAACTAATATAATTATAAATTAAAGTTTTTGAGTTTATTATAGGTTCAAATATATTAAATTCATCTAAATATAAGAGGAGGATGAATAAATTAAAAATAAAAGTAGATAAGTTGTGAAGCATGTTTCATTTAGAAACAGAACCGGATGTTGGCTGTAAGAGGCAGCAAAGAGAAATTAAAGAAAGTGAAGTTATGACTTGGGAGAGAAAATGAAGATAAAAAGAAGATAATATAGAGTAGTAACAAAATGAAAAATAAGATAAAACATATTAAACTTAAAAAGAGGTCAATATGCTAAATAAAAAAAGTAAAAAGATCATTTTTGAATATTGGTGATGTGTTTCTCTAGTTAATTAGTAGGGTTGAGTTATAATTAACTAAAACAGAATATATATGTATATATACACGCACGCACACATATACATACTATATAATTTCTATAATAAATAAATATAAATGTGGAATGCAAAGTTTAGGTATAATTAGAAATGATTATATTACTATATATTGTAGGCAATGGATATACATCATATATATAATATGAAGAAAAAATAATAAAAAAAGTTATTGTGTGGGTTATTGTGTGGGCACATTGATTTAACTCACTAATAAATTCTAGCTTCCTCTCAAATCTTTCAAAGAGTTTGACCTTATAAAATGATTGATGTGCTAAAAATTGTTTAATATTACCTCTGGTCCTAAATATAAAATTTTGTTTGTAATGCAAATTACAATACAAATGAAATCTTATAAAATTTTATATTAATGACCAATGATAGTACTAACTAGTATTAATTAACAACCACACTTACTTAATAGTCTTGAACAAATTAAATATTCATGTAATACATAGTAATGGCACACTTAAAAACACACCCTTATAATATATTGATGATCATTTAATAAGGAGTAATCTAAAGAATTAAAAAAAAAAATACTTAAAGAGAGTTAGAAATTCAATTTTTTCTAACAACACACAGTCACACACACACAAGCAAACTTTTATACTTGAACATTCCTCAAATTTTTATCTTAGCCAACCTAAAAAAAATCATGGAGATATAAATTGAGAAAAATTTACAGAGTAGGCTATGAAAATATGTATACTAACCTAAATGCAGGAAAATGCACTAATGCAGTGAGGATCTTCAATATTCAAAACTTCAGATTACCAGTCAAAATCTGAGAAATAAATAAATGAGAAAGTCTAAGAGATTAACTACATAACCATGTAAAAGATCAAAGTACAAATAAAATAAGCAACTATGTGTATGTGCGACAGTGTATGATTGCACATTCTGCATGGTTCTCTTATATACACACTCACTAATAAGTGTGTGTTGGTATAAGATATATATACATATAGGAGAATTTAAATATTCTTTTATAATGCACTAAAAATGTTTTAAATTTAGAAATATGAAAAAAGGCCTTCTGCACTTAAAAGAGTTTAAATAAGATAAAGGGGATCTGCTTGTATGTGTATTTTTCTTATTTAACCTATTTACATTTCATTTCATTTCTCTATAGGCTAAATTTAAAGAAAAAGGAAGATTTAAAACAAAAGGAAAGAAAAATTTGACAGATCAATAATGACCTCCAACAAAACACTACAAAGAAACATAGACATTAGGGAGGTTATTTTGGAGCACTGGTCAAGAGTTTGGAGGCCCTGTTGAAAATTGGGAAGTCATTTCGAAGCTTCTTGAGCGATTTTTTGTTTTTAACAAGAGTTTTAGTTCTTAATATGAAATTATTCACATCATTCTAGTGGTTGGCCACCTTCTGAACTTGAGTCTTGTTTCTTTTCTTGGCTTCTTCTATCTTTAGCTTTACACTTTCCACTTTAGCTAACAACTCTCGTTGTACATTTTCAAATTCTTTAACATAACTCTTGTATATATGCAAGTACCCAAGTTCCTGCCATGCCTTACATACCAGTACAGATGTCCAAAACGGCCACCGTCTAACATGCTTATGGGATTAAGGTTACAAAATCAACTAGATCGGAATATCTAGGTACTTGCCAACTATTATCTAAGTCTACAACATACTACTCAAAACCATATTATTCTTGATTCTATTATTAAAATTCATAATGAACGATTCATCTTTAGAGGTCTTCAATAGTAGGGAGAGACATAGAAAGAATGACATCTCTCTACTGCACCCAATTAAGAGAGTGTGTGTGTCTCTCTCTACTCCATCCTATCCTTAAAAATATAAAACATATTTGGGGATTGATCTTGATCTTAAATATAAGATAAAGTTTTCATATTTGTCAATATTTTTTTAATTTACCCCTATTGATACTCCCTCAATAATAATCAAGGAGTAAATTAAAGGAATGGAAGGAATTAAGGAATATTACTATGGTGTTTTAGAAAATGCATGATACATTAACTAATTTAACAAACTTTCTTAATCTAATCAAATTAAGTAAATATGTTTTATATTAAGGACCGTAGAAGTAATATTTTAAAGGATGCATGTTGATCCTAAAATCAACTATAACAATGATCTTGACCAAAATCATATGGATAGCAATTTATATATAATTTTAAAGAGTCACAATATTACTAACTTGGATGCAATATTTGAGCTTCACGTAATCTAACGAGCCAAGATCTGTGAAATAATAATGAGAAAGTTTATGAGACATTGTTATTAATTTAAATACTTTAATGATCTAAAATGTATAACAAGAAGATCAATGAAGTGCAAATACACACAATAATTAACAGAATTGCAGACGTATCATGGAATACAAAAATTACCCCTCTCCCTCGGATTTCTGTCTTTCTGCAACAATGCCTTTGATATGGAAGCCACCTTCTGTTTTTTTTTTTTTTTGGGAGTTTTTCTTATTAAAGAAGAACGAAACCAACAATGAATAATGGAGAGAAAAATCAAAGGGTGATTTTAAATACAAAGAAAAAGAGCACGAAAAGTACAAAGCACAGGCAGAAAATTGAATGTTTGGGTAGAACATTTGAAAATAGAAGGCTTTATTTATTTATTTATTTTTTTGAATAAGGTTAAGAACAACTATAAGAAAATGACTGATCACAGAGATTAGAATAAATAAATAACTCAAAGACAAGGAAATCAGTCTTGCAAAAGAGTTTCCTTCAGCAGATCAGGAGCGACCATTATTTTAATTTAAACTTCTTTTGGTTTAATTTTTTATGAAAAATAAGAACAAAACAACTTTCAATGGAGTGAAAAATAAAAGGAAGGATGGAAATGGAGTGCGCAAAGTGATTTGCAGAGGCAGAGAAATTGTAACGATTGAATGTGAGAATTGGCAAAGTCTGAACTTTGAATTGTAACGTAAAAACTCTTCAACTTTAAAATCATATGTATGTGTGTGTGTGGGGAATCTGTTGATAACTTGTTGTATGGTTTAATTTTAATGAAAGCTCGACTTTTTGAAACACTGAAGTAAGGTATTACTCTTTCAGGATATCATTTTACTTTTGTTCTCAGATATTACTTCATTCATGGTTTAAAGGATGCTTGGCTTATTCTGAAACTTTGAAGTAAGGTATTATTATATTCTAAGGCAACATTTTACTTAGTTTGTCGAGAATTATTTGATGCATTTCACTCTGTTTTCTTGTAATTACACCTTTTTTTCAACTCTCCAAATATATAGATTAATAATTTTTTAAATTATTTAAGGAATATAGGGATTATTTAATATTATAAATTGGATACATGTAGATTATTTAATATTTTTAAATTACTTAAAAAACTAATCAATAGGTAATGATTTTCTATTTAAATTTATATGCTCGTTATTTCTTACAGAAATATATAGATTCGTAATTTTTTAAAATTCAATATAGTATGATATAATTAATTAAGTACCGGATACATGTAAACTTTGAGTTGTAGCGTAAAATGATTATATATTTGTGTATACAATTAATGGAATATCTACGTTGATATATAACTAATTGATGTATGGTTTGATTTTAAAACATTGAAGTAATGAATTATATAGTTATAGGACGCCACTTTACCCTGTTAAAAAGAATTACTCTTCATGTGTGGTTTAATGGATTCTTGGCTTCTTCTTTTTTCGATTGAGAGATTCCTGGCTTTTGATACATTAAAAGACGGCATATTTTATTTTCGAAGAAACCATTCTAAAGGTGCAATGTAAGTAGTTTTTTTAAATTAAAAAAAATCAGAAGGAGTACAAAATAATTGACCTTGTGTTTAGGTTTCGAATAAGTTTATTTAATTACATTCATTTCATCAAGTTCTCCAATCAAATATTATCATATGACTATGTGTCCTATTTTTTAATTATTATTATTTAATTATAAACCTAGCTATATGAAAAAAAAAAAAACACATGGTTATATGTAATTGGAGAATTTAATGTAATGGATATAACGAACTTGATATAAGTATGATCCTTTTATTATTAATAAAGGTATGATAAAGTTATAAAATTTTATCAATTTGAATTCTTATCATTAAGAAAAATCCACATGGTAAGATTTGATTGAAGAATTGTGTCACACCCTTATCTTTATTTCACCTTTTTCAAAGTATTTACGGAAAATGATACGCAGTTCGGTGGGCAACACAGGAATAGCATAAATATACTGATATTAAATGAAAATTTATATACAGGAGTCTTCCCCGCAGGGTTTGATAATTTTACAAATTTTGTCCAAAATATCCAACATATTAAAATTAAACTAATATAACCAAATAACTCTGATCTTAGGACCTGCACATCTTAATTTCCCATGTCTTCCACTTTGCCTTTGGAGCCACTGGTTCCCGCTGGAACATTTATTATTTATGAAAAAGGGTGAGATTCCAAGGAATCTCAGTAGTAACACATAATCCATCATATAAAATGCGAAAATTAAATATGTAATGCACCATATAATGTAAATGAAAATTCATACTATAACATGTGTGTACACAATACTCAGGGCCAAATGACTGTTTGGATCCCCTACATGTCCGTGTACCTCAGCTGAGTCCCATACCACAGCTAGGTAATGTGCCCCAGGCACGTGTTCATATCACAGAATATAGCAACATATAGCATATCAACATTCACATAGTGTATGAGAGATAGAGTTACTACCTTCTGTCCCTTTTTGCTACACAAGAATAGTTCCTCGAACTATGTGCCAACGGCTCAGGCGATTAATTCAGTCCTAAAATTCCAAATGTACAAGAATTAGGTTAAAACCCATTCATGTACCCCTTCAGAGATTCCCATAATATTTTTGGTGGTTATATTAGTCTATACTGAAAATTTACCAAAATGCCCCTGGGACCCGGTCCCGGCCCCACTGTACCCGGTCTGACTATACTTTTTCAGAAATTTTGACCCAGGCTATTCTAACATATTTTCATCCAAGGAATCCATTTTTAACCTCGGTTTTTACAAAATCACTGCCAAACAACAGTTTCACTATTTTCCAGAAACTGACATATTTTCAGTCAACTTTGAAAATTCATAACTAATTGTAGAAAATTCCAAATTGACTGATTCCAAAGCCTAAATGAAGATCTTTAATTGTAATTTTATGGAAAAATAACCAAATATGATTACTGACTACATATATTACCCAGAAATTCGGCCAACTATTACTGTTCCAGATGGCATTTCAGAAACAAAGCTCAACTTCAAAAATCCATATCTTTTAATCTACTAGTCCAAAAATTATGTTCTACCCATCAATTTAAAGGTATAAATGTCTTCCTTAAATCTGGAAAGTTTCATAATTTTTTGTTAAAGTTTAGTTTTCCAAAATTTCGTCACAACCAATCTAACTTTCAGAAATATAATCTGTCAGCAACTAAATTTCAAAAATTCATAACTAACTCTAAAAAAATCGAAATGGAGTGTTCTAAAATTCTATGGAAATCTATTTAAGTGTAGTTTCATGAAAAAATATCAAAAACTACTAGATGTTATCTAATCGTTCCCAGAATTTTCGAAAACCATAACTGTCAGGCTTGAACGTCCAGAATGTTCTCTGTTACTGACTTAACTTTCAAAAATCATAACTCTCGCTAAAGATATCAAAATAATTATTTCTTGGAGTCATTGGAAAGCTATGAATGTCTAATATATTCATGTAAAATTTCATAATTTTTCACTAAGGTGTTCCTAGTCAAAACGCAACATGAATCTGACTGACTCCCAAAAACGTTAGTTTTAACAGTCTAACTTCAAAAATCAAGAACTCATCCATTTTCATTCCAAATTGTACTTTTCTTGATTCTATCATCAACTACACATTCTAAACTATCTATATAAAAAGACCCATTTCGAAATTTCCATCTATAGCCTCTGTTTAAGATTTTACAAGTTTCAGGTATGTACTCTGTTTTTCGGACAGCAAAACAGAATTGAGAAAACTAGCATGTATACATGAATTTGTACTCTAAACCTCACGAATTTTAACTCTATACTCTGCGAAACATATATCCTGAGGTTAATGATTGAATTTCATAACCAAAGAACTCCAAAATTCACCCCAAAATCGTCACATAATCACTGGTTTAACAACTTTTCGGTGACAGAAACTTTCGGACGAATTTTCTCTTATTCCAGCCACAAAACCACCACAGAAACCACTCAAATCCAACGTGAAAATAAGGATAAATGTGTAGTAAACTCACCTAAATATATTTATGATGTTGGATGTGGAATTTGGAGCTTCTTCTTCCTTCCTCAATTGAACCGATCACTCTTGCTCTCTTGTCTCTCTCTTTCTCTATTCTGTTTTCTTTCTATCTTTCACTCTCTCTTTGACCAGCTACTTGGTCGAATGAAGAGCTGAGGGAATATTTAATTAAATGGCTGAGTGGGTGCAAGTGTGAATCATATTTCCGGATAAAAGTGTGGTGAGGTGTTGAGAGTGCTTGTCCGTGAATGTGTGTTGGTCAAAAGGATGTGCCAACAAAAGAATTAATGCTAGTGTGTTTGTGTCGGCAGTTTTTTTTAGACAAAGTGTCGGCAGCTATTAATATATATATATATATATATATATATCTATATAGGTATATTTTTATCCTATTAATTATACACATTAGGCCCTAATTTTTCCCTTTGTCTAATTTAAGATTCCTTAAATTTTGTAGGTTCCATAATTTGACTTATTATCAAATTCTCATTTAAATTTTCTTTTTAGAAAATTTTAACCTTCATTAAATTTGGGATATTACATTTCTTCCCCCGTAAAATAAATTTCGTCCCCGAAATTTGTTACAAATACATAGCCATAAACTCTGGGTAATACTTCCTCATATCTGCGTCTGTTTCCCATGTGGCCTCTCTAGGAGATAACCCTTTCCATACAACTTTAATGAACGAGATGCTCTTGCTTCTGAGATTCTTTTCCTGCCGATCGATGATTCGGTCAGGTATGACTTCAAAAGTCAAATCGTCTCGCATTTCCACGTCTTTATACTCAATTACATGCTCTGGATCGGGTTGATACTTTTTCAATTGGGAAATATGAAAAACGTCATGCAATCTGCTCAAGTTCAGTGGCAAAGCAATACAGTACGCCACTGGCCCAATCCTCGCCAATATCTCAAATAGACCAATGTACCTCGGTTACAACTTCTTTTTTTTTTTAATTAGTGCTCTGCCAATACCTATAATTGGTGAAACTTTCATAAACACATGGTCACTGACTTCAAATTCTGGAGGTTTCCACCTCGTATTAGGATAGCTCTTATATCGACTTTAAGCAGTCAATAGTCTCTGCTTGATAAACTTTATTTGCTCGATTGTCTGATAAACAACATCTAGCCAAAGTATGCGTCTCTCAGACAATTCTGTCCAGCACAAGGGCGATTGACACTTCCTTTAGTACAGTGCCTTATAAGGAGCCATCTGAATGCTCGAATGATAACAGTTGTTATAAGCGAACTTTGCCAATAGAAGGAATTTGTTCCAATTACCTTTGAAATCTAACGCACGCACCCTCATCATATCCTAAAGTATTTGTATGGTTCATTTTGTCTGCTCATCTGTCTGAGGATGTATGCCTTGCTGAATCTCAGTTTAGTACCCAATGCTTCGTGAATTGCCTTACAAAACTTAGAAGTAAATCAAAAATCACAATCTGAGATGATGTTCTTTGGAGTACTATGTAAGCTCACTATTCCTTGATATAGATCTCCGCCAGTCTATCAGAAGAATAATAGATGTGATATGTAGGAAGTGAGCTATCTCTATAAATCTATCAACTATATCACCTAAATTGCATCATGATTTCTAACCTTAGGTAACCCCGTCACGAAATCCATGGTAATGCTTTCCCACTTCCACTCAGGAATCTCCGGGTTTTGTAGAAGTCCTGATGGTCGTTGATGTTCAACTTTCACTTTTTGACAAGTGAGATGCTAGAGACAAACTTAGTCACCTCTCTTTTCATTCTCGTAGCACTTAATATTCGGGTCTTATTGCCCTGCACAAACATGTAGACTGGGACTTACCACTAATAGACCTGTCTGTAGACATGACTGTCTATAATTGTGCTCACTATATGTAATTGTGTCTGCATGTTTGGTATTCAGGATCAAATAACCGTTAGACCCTTACTAGCCATATTGTATATTGTCTAATCCAACTATGTTTTTTTTTTTTTGCTCAGAATCAATGACTATGCCCCTTTTTTTTAATCATACTATGTGCATTGGTCGCTTTGTGCACCATCCACTGCATGCATTGTATCACAAGTGGGTGATTCATTTTATAAGGCTATAGCTATCAAGAAATATTCGCCACCATTATGCTCTACTACACTAGGGCTCACTCCAATTCTAGTTCACATGTGTCACTACAAAACCACAAGGGTTGTGTGACTGTTGACCATACAGGTCATTACACTGTACACCACGCAGGATGTAATATTATTGACCACATCGATCACATTACTGTACACCAAAGAATGTGTAATACTATTGGCCACACCACCTCAGCAGCATGTTTTATGCACCGCCTTTCGGCCTCAGGGTTACTTGTGATTCTCACCAATGCAACCAGGACCCGGCACTAACCAGCGACCTGGCCATGTCAGGGGTACATCCTGATCATGGGGTTGATTAACATGCTCTGATGGGGCTGCCTTATCAATAACCCACATGGGTTTAATCACTATATGTTACACAAGCTGGATTATTATAGACCTCACGGGCCTAATCAAGATAGGTGGGGGCTACACTCTTTGCCTACACTTGTCTTACTACCCCAATTGAATCTTAATTGCATCCATAGTAACCCATAATCATTCACACAAATTGTGATAAATAAGTATGCTATACACCATATAAGTAACAGAATTATAACACCATAAATCTGACTGTCTGGCTGCATACATGATTCAGGATCATGTAACTGTATGACCCCTACTTGTGCCTTATTCCTACGCAGACAATTGCCTGCCCAGAAATGTTTCTCTGTCCCGACGCAGGCGACTGCCTACCCGGAAATGTTTCTCTATCCTAATTGGGTTCTGTGCCCCAACCAGGCTTTATGTCTCAACTCGTGTCACAAAATATGGCATATAAGGCATATAGATAATCACATAGTGTATGAAAAAAAATCACTACACTAGCCTTTCCTGAATGATATTAAATTTCTACCTTTCCCCTAGTCTGAGATTTGCTTTTGCTGCTCCTCTTATAGTTGTCCATTATGTATCACGATATTGGGATTTGATAAATTCCATTCTATGAGACAACATGTCTTAGCACCACTCGTAGGTACTCCTCATGTTCTTCTCTATTCTTCAAGTAGATTGGAAAATTGACACTAAATTTATAACCAGTCCTCTCTTAACTAGAGATCAAACCTTCGTCAGAAGCTAAGGGTGTCAACCTCTGTAAACAGTATACCCTTGTTGATTGAGTTGTGTTATTCATGTTTGCAAACTGTCTCTCTTAGGAGCAAGTGTACATAGAGGCTCTCATTCGGGTTCCTCAGACTATTGTTCATATTCTTGTTCCTTAATTCCACGGATCATCACTAGCACAACACAATTTTGAATAACTTTGCCAGTCAAAGAACACACTAGTCCACTAGGTCTTAAGACCTCTGGACACATGTCCATTACAATATATTTGGCATGTAAGATTTTACAACCTAGGGTCCCTAACCCAACTTTTAGGTTCATCATAAAATCTAGAACTTTAACATCACATATATTGGAAATTATTTTTCTCAAATATACCCAATAGGTTCGCTAAGCATCAGAATTAATAGCGTCTATTCTAACCTCTACAATATTTGGATATTATCCTCAAAACATTACTGAAAGTTCAACACTATCCACAAGGTTCAATTTTCCATCATGAACAAAACCATAGTGCAACCTGATTTGCATTTTGACCTAAGCACTATTTTAGCTCAGATCTGATTCAAGTCTATTCTCAACCTTCAGTATCATCAAATTGGATCCCCTTCAGGATCAATATACGGCACAAACACCGCTAATTATTTCTTAGATATTATAACATACCATTCTTAGCTATATTCTATACCTCAAACAACTCTGAGTTATTTTAGCATTCCTCAAACCTAAGGCTCAACATTGATTTTTGATTTACAATCCATCCCTTAATTTCATTCTGGATTTATAACCTCAAAATCAATTGAGTCAAAAATCATTCTACCTCAATCATACCCAACATATATACTAAAGTCATCATATAGTACTGTATATCACAATTAATTAATATCATTACTTAACATGGAGAAACCTCAAAACAATTACTATACCTCAAATTTTCAATTACCTTATCAAATGAACTTTTATGCGCAGCAATTACTACATTAGAAACAGTTCGAATTAAGATTAGTACTTATATTATCAACATCTCCATGGTTCTAAACATCATTTGAATCATCTAATTAAAATGATTATTAGTCATGAAGAAACCTTAAGATAATCACTATTCCTCAAGTCTCCATGACCTTGCCAACTTAACTTCCTAGGGTGTCACCCATCCTAGGATTCCCCAAGGTTAAGCACACTTAACTTTTGTGCACCAGTGTCAAAATGCAGTGACTAGCTTCAGCTGTCTCCGACCACTGCTACGCTGTGACTGCCCTTGGTCCACTGAGTCTTGTCACTATCTTTGGCTAACTTAACATTATGTGTAGACACTAACCATACTGATATATAATCCCAGTACATGTGCCAAAATGTGTATCCTGATATGTTCCCTGTTGTCCACAAAGTTGTTTGTTGAACCCCAATCTATAGTCTCATTCTTCTTCCGGCCCAAAAGTACAGTGTTGTGCGGATTCCAATGTCATCCAGAATCCCCAAACTAAACTATCCTTGACCACCCTTCACTGCGGTTAGTCTGTCCATGTATAATGTATTCTAGTCTACTGGGATGTGGTACTCACGAACAACACGTAGGTACATACCCTTGATGTGCTGCCATAACTCTTGATTTTGGTTATAAGCCATGCATCACTTATACCGCTCCAATGCCAGATCGGTATTGGAATCCAGATCTATCTCTGTCTTATCTGTTAATGGCTTATTCGCCTGACTCTTAACTACTTGCAATTGTGGCTAAGCACTAATCAACCTGTTGGTGATTCTGTCATAGGATGAGGCTAATACTCAAGCCTTACTCGGATCCGCTTTCTCGGTATCCGCGTCATCCTTGTACCACACTCTCTCTGATATGGTATTATGTGTTGCCTTCTAAGTATTCTACTTTTCCTCGGCCTTTGTTTGTTCCAATTTCAGAGCTTGTGAACTAGCCGAAATAATTTACTTCGTTATTCCTATCATCGGATAATTAAGTATATCAGTATACTATCATGTTGCCAGAACCACCGTATTTACTCTGAGCAAACAATTCTGTGGCCAGAATCCTTGCTCTGATACCAAAATGTCACACCCTTATCTTTATTTCACCTTTTTCAAAGTATTTACGGAAAATGATACGCAGTTCGGTGGGCAACACAGGAATAGCATAAATATACTGATATTAAATGAAAATTTATATACAGGAGTCTTCCCCGCAGGGTTTGATAATTTTACAAATTTTGTCCAAAATATCCAACATATTAAAATTAAACTAATATAACCAAATAACTCTGATCTTAGGACCTGCACATCTTAATTTCCCATGTCTTCCACTTTGCCTTTGGAGCCACTGGTTCCCGCTGGAACATTTATTATTTATGAAAAAGGGTGAGATTCCAAGGAATCTCAGTAGTAACACATAATCCATCATATAAAATGCGAAAATTAAATATGTAATGCACCATATAATGTAAATGAAAATTCATACTATAACATGTGTGTACACAATACTCAGGGCCAAATGACTGTTTGGATCCCCTACATGTCCGTGTACCTCAGCTGAGTCCCATACCACAGCTAGGTAATGTGCCCCAGGCACGTGTTCATATCACAGAATATAGCAACATATAGCATATCAACATTCACATAGTGTATGAGAGATAGAGTTACTACCTTCTGTCCCTTTTTGCTACACAAGAATAGTTCCTCGAACTATGTGCCAACGGCTCAGGCGATTAATTCAGTCCTAAAATTCCAAATGTACAAGAATTAGGTTAAAACCCATTCATGTACCCCTTCAGAGATTCCCATAATATTTTTGGTGGTTATATTAGTCTATACTGAAAATTTACCAAAATGCCCCTGGGACCCGGTCCCGGCCCCACTGTACCCGGTCTGACTATACTTTTTCAGAAATTTTGACCCAGGCTATTCTAACATATTTTCATCCAAGGAATCCATTTTTAACCTCGGTTTTTACAAAATCACTGCCAAACAACAGTTTCACTATTTTCCAGAAACTGACATATTTTCAGTCAACTTTGAAAATTCATAACTAATTGTAGAAAATTCCAAATTGACTGATTCCAAAGCCTAAATGAAGATCTTTAATTGTAATTTTATGGAAAAATAACCAAATATGATTACTGACTACATATATTACCCAGAAATTCGGCCAACTATTACTGTTCCAGATGGCATTTCAGAAACAAAGCTCAACTTCAAAAATCCATATCTTTTAATCTACTAGTCCAAAAATTATGTTCTACCCATCAATTTAAAGGTATAAATGTCTTCCTTAAATCTGGAAAGTTTCATAATTTTTTGTTAAAGTTTAGTTTTCCAAAATTTCGTCACAACCAATCTAACTTTCAGAAATATAATCTGTCAGCAACTAAATTTCAAAAATTCATAACTAACTCTAAAAAAATCGAAATGGAGTGTTCTAAAATTCTATGGAAATCTATTTAAGTGTAGTTTCATGAAAAAATATCAAAAACTACTAGATGTTATCTAATCATTCCCAGAATTTTCGAAAACCATAACTGTCAGGCTTGAACGTCCAGAATGTTCTCTGTTACTGACTTAACTTTCAAAAATCATAACTCTCGCTAAAGATATCAAAATAATTATTTCTTGGAGTCATTGGAAAGCTATGAATGTCTAATATATTCATGTAAAATTTCATAATTTTTCACTAAGGTTTTCCTAGTCAAAACGCAACATGAATCTGACTGACTCCCAAAAACGTTAGTTTTAACAGTCTAACTTCAAAAATCAAGAACTCATCCATTTTCATTCCAAATTGTACTTTTCTTGATTCTATCATCAACTACACATTCTAAACTATCTATATAAAAAGACCCATTTCGAAATTTCCATCTATAGCCTCTGTTTAAGATTTTACAAGTTTCAGGTATGTACTCTGTTTTTCGGACAGCAAAACAGAATTGAGAAAACTAGCATGTATACATGAATTTGTACTCTAAACCTCACGAATTTTAACTCTATACTCTGCGAAACATATATCCTGAGGTTAATGATTGAATTTCATAACCAAAGAACTCCAAAATTCACCCCAAAATCGTCACATAATCACTGGTTTAACAACTTTTCGGTGACAGAAACTTTCGGACGAATTTTCTCTTATTCCAGCCACAAAACCACCACAGAAACCACTCAAATCCAACGTGAAAATAAGGATAAATGTGTAGTAAACTCACCTAAATATATTTATGATGTTGGATGTGGAATTTGGAGCTTCTTCTTCCTTCCTCAATTGAACCGATCACTCTTGCTCTCTTGTCTCTCTCTTTCTCTATTCTGTTTTCTTTCTATCTTTCACTCTCTCTTTGACCAGCTACTTGGTCGAATGAAGAGCTGAGGGAATATTTAATTAAATGGCTGAGTGGGTGCAAGTGTGAATCATATTTCCGGATAAAAGTGTGGTGAGGTGTTGAGAGTGCTTGTCCGTGAATGTGTGTTGGTCAAAAGGATGTGCCAACAAAAGAATTAATGCTAGTGTGTTTGTGTCGGCAGTTTTTTTTAGACAAAGTGTCGGCAGCTATTAATATATATATATATATATATATATATATATATATCTATATAGGTATATTTTTATCCTATTAATTATACACATTAGGCCCTAATTTTTCCCTTTGTCTAATTTAAGATTCCTTAAATTTTGTAGGTTCCATAATTTGACTTATTATCAAATTCTCATTTAAATTTTCTTTTTAGAAAATTTTAACCTTCATTAAATTTGGGATATTACAAATTGGACCTAATTAATATAAGCAAATCAACCTAAGTTTTTTTCCTCTCAAAAATAGATATTGGGACTCTTTAATAAGGCCATAATAAAAAAGAATGAAAACAATACTTCTACTAATTAACATGGTTGATTAATTATATTCTTCATGCTATATATAAGCATTCAATTCCATTTAAAAAAGGCCTCTATTCATCTCCCAACGGAGACATAAAGATCTTTTTTTTTTTTTTTAATTATAAGGGTATGCACTAATAGCATGTGTTACAAAGTGGGATTGAACCCGTGACCTTCTACTTACAAGGAAGCATCCATACCACCACACTACAAGACTATATTGATAAATAAAAAGATTGCTAAAGTAGGTTTTCATTCTCTCAATGAGGCATAAGTGTAAGAATTTCAAGCTAGGTACAATATCATGTCACGTTTGATGTCATGGAAGAGTTTTGATAGAAGTGGAAATGTCAAAGAATGATTAAAAATGTCAAAGAATGATTAAAAAAACTGAACTTACATGATTACATTTTCTCAGGACAACAACCAGATTTTGGTATCTCAAACTTTTACATCTTCTCAGTCAACCAAGTCTCTGTAAAATTTAGATGATACCGCAGATTCACAAATGAATGCCCTATTATCAAACTAATCAATAAGGCAACTCAGAAACTGCACGACCAATAATGTATTATTTCACTTTTGACATAAAATATATGTCTAGTTGTAAGGATCATCACGGCATCACATAAATTTTCATTTCATTTGAAAGCTGGATAATGTCTTGAAAATATGAAGATGCTAACGTCATCATAAAAGTATGTTAACATGTGCAGTAAAATTATCTAAACTTCTCAAGCTTGTGTCTGATCCTCACTTCTGTCTTTGGGGAATTCATCTCATTTTTAGCCTTCAAACGATGGAATATGAGCTCCTTCAATTTCGCCTTCCTAGACATTTTAAGTTCTTTCCTTCTTCTTGCCCTTTGTTTTGCAATTACTATTTTCAGGCGTCTTGCCCAGAGTGAATCTTACAACATCGTCGTTTGTGTTCATCTCAAACGAGGCATTACTGGCGTATCTCGCTAGCAGCCAGTCCCAAAAACATAAAATGAAACACCCTGAATGA
Organism: Inga laurina; assembly: GCA_963855925.1. NCBI lineage: Eukaryota > Viridiplantae > Streptophyta > Magnoliopsida > Fabales > Fabaceae > Inga > Inga laurina. Next base: position 17,061,615 of record OY979701.1, on the reverse strand, counting down.
AAAGGAAATCTGAGGAAGAAAGCAATGTGTCAATCCTGAAAAGTAATACAAAAAACACAAAATACACACACAATATTTCAAAGGAAATTTAAACTACAGTCTCCAACAGTCTTGCGACTAGGTGATTCTATGTAAGTAATGGTGAGAATTGATATATTCCATTCGAAACGAGGAGAAGATGTAGCTGGAAATTATATATATCAAACTAACCTCGAAAATCAAATTACTAAACGGTACAAAATAATATAATCCCAATATTACTCTGATAGAAGAATGCTCTGTTTATCTTTGTTTCCAAGACAAGAAAAACAGAGACAAAAAGAAATAAGTCACATACTCATATCACATGATATAGTAGTTGTGCCATACCCACCAAATGATTTTATTTAATAGAATGCAGAAGCCTTCTTTGTTTATGAAGGTATGAAGATCAGAATAGCTTTTGGCGTTTTTTTCTTCCTTTTTATTTTATATCCGAATCATATGCACAGTGAGCCAATCTTAGTTGTTTTATTCAATTGCTTTATTTATTTAACTTTGTTCTTTCCAGTAAGATAGCTGATCAAACATCTTACAGCAAGTGCCATTAATATGAAAGCCACCTTTGACTCCACATAAAACCAACCACTTTTTTATGGCAAAATAACTCCTTCATCAGTTGCCGCCATAATAGACTCAACAAGCTTTAATTTGTGTTAATCAAATCAACACTATTAAATGACCTCTTTAGTGGGCAAACAATGACTATGTTTGAATGAAAAGAAAAGTAGGAGGAAAATAGGGGAGAAGGAATACTAGGTTTGAAAATTTACATAAATGGTTAAAAAAATTTATTATTTTAATTTGGGAGTTTTCTTTCCCTCTAAATTTTCTCTCCATTCAAACATAAGATAAATGTTTCCATTTAAACAAAGTCTTAATTAAAGCCATGAGAGGACATTTCCTCAAGAACCACGTCAAAGAATAAAAATGCTGGACTTGCAGGATCACATTTCTTCAAAAGAACAAAGTCATTTTGTCTATTGCTCATGTAATGTGACCTTTAGATCAGGAAAAGCAGAGCACCCTGCCCCAATTTCTAGAGATAAAATCACAACTCTCAATAACAAAATGTTGTTTGATTACTTAGTTTAGGCAGTTTCCACTTGTCATACTCACTCGCTTCTCTACCTCTGTTCTCCCAGATTTACATTACAAAAATAGAACAATAAAAAAAAAACGGTTAGAAGGTTTTTCAATGGATTCAGGACATCAGATTGATCATATAATACAAGTATCTCGACCGAATCTTCAAAAAGTCAGAAACCAGAAATATAATGAAGTATAAAGTGGCCATAATTTGTAATCGGCTATTTTTTATTTATAATCGGCAAGATCTACTTCCTTAATATAATATCAGGTGACATTGTAATTATTCATTCAAGAGCCTTTGTATAAATATCCAGCATAATTCTCTTTAAATGAACTTCCCAACTCTATTTGCAACAATCAATCCACAAAAGAATAAATAAATTTCTTTTAAAAAACAAGAAACAACAACAAATCCTCATTAAAACTTGTTTCCTAAGAGGAACCAACACAAAACTAATAACAGGCACAGCTAGGAAGCCACATAGAATAGGCTCAACCCGAAGGTCAAGAATAACCGGTGCAACTCGAAGGCTACGAATGAGAGGCGCAACCTGAAGGTTATGAATCATAGACGTAACACGAAGGTCACGATTAACTAGCGCTTTGTGCTTGGTTCCTCCACCAAAGATGTCCGCATTCCTATGAAAAATCATTTCTCCCAATTTGTAAAAACTTGCTCTTGGACATGAAAATTTGTTCTTGCTGAACAAATTCTACAAAACACTCATAATCCATAATATTTCTCCCATAAACTTTATAATCGCATTACTTAAATGCATATACAAAACAAAACTTTTCAACGAACAAGAAAAACTAATGAAATCAAGAAAAATAGGTACACTTAGGGTGTTTTTGGTTTGAGGGGACGCGAGGGGACGCGAGGGAAGGGTGGAGGGGTAAATTAATTTTTTAGGTTGAAAGTATTTAAATTTTGGGCGGGAACCCAAAATTTAAAAGGAATAAGAGGGTAAATTTTGGATTTTATAAATACAAAATTGTAATTTACCCCATAACCTTAAACCAAACACACATTTAAGAGTATTTATATTTCCCAAGTTCTAACTTATTCTGAGTAGTGAGGGCCTAACTAGAGTAATTACCCTATTGCCACGTATCAACTGACTAGTATGCTCAAGGGATTGCTTGTATCCATATTTATCAGGCCTGGGAGTTAAGGTTAATGAAATTTAAATAAAAAAATGTTATTTTAAAGTTAAAAGAAAGAAAAAGAAAAAAACAATAGTATCATACACTCATAAAAAAGAATATTTTTCAAGGTAAGAAACATGACTAAGGTGTTTTAGAAAAAAATATATCATATTAACTAATTTAACTAAGTTCCTTAATCTAATTAAATTAGGTAAATAAGTATTATATTAAAGCTAAATCGGAGGGAGTATTAATTTAGATAGCTAAAAGGATACAAAAAACTCTTTTTTTTGAATAAGTGGGACAAGAGTTAGATCTTGAGTTTGGCAATCAATGACCTTACAGCTTTACAAGAACATAAATCAACAAGCTTAGCCTAGATTGGCTAACATCTAAACTGAACAATAATCTGGTGGATGTTGAATAAACGATATCTCTTTACTCACCATCCAAGCCCTTTCGGCCAAAATATCAGCACACATAAGTGCTTCCCTATGGCAGTGAATTAATTCCACATCCCAATTAGAGCTGGGAATCAGGGCTGGCCCTTGACAGGCCAGGGGCAGCCCTAAAGGGCTCGAGGTCAGGAAAATTACAGTTTTTCAAGGCCCAGCCCAAGAGCATCAGGACCAGGGCCATCCCGCAGGGCCGGGAAATCTTTTTCACAGTATTTAACTATTTTTCCTGCGTATTTTCCCTAGAGAGATATAATTAGTAAATAACTAACGATCAAAGTTCTAATTTAATACATAAATGTTGTCAACATTAATGTTTAAATAACACGTCTCTTGCAACAAACAAACACAGTTACTAATGTATAACAAAGGTAAAATCATGTCCATAAATAACTCACAAAGACCAAAGTATAAGAAGGCACTACTACAGAAGACACTTTCAACGACCGTTTTTATGCCCTTTAGACGACCGTTTTTAAGGGGACGTGTATGTGAGTGTCGTGGAAAGTTTTGAAATAGACGACCGTTTTAAAACGGTCGTTGTAAGAGAGTTACAACGACTGTTTTTGAAAAACCAGTCGTTGTATCTTGAGATACAATGACTGTTTTTTCAAAATGAGTTGTTGTATGTTGAGATACAACGATTGTTTTTAGAAAACCAGTCGTTGTATCCCTCTTTTTTTTTAAAAAAAATGATGTTTGCTTTTCATCGGTTATATCTTTATAGGTCTTTGTCTACCGAGGAGTCCCGACTGTGAATGGAGCTCTACATTGGCTTGTTAGTGGAAAAGTATTTGATCGTGGCGATCGCGAGCATATTAATGTTATATTATCGTTTCATTTGTCTACAGAGACATTTAGAGAATTCTTATTACCGCCGTGTTTGGCTCTTCTGTCACAGTCAAATCTCTTTCTTTTGAAAGGAGGAGTCAATGCACTTGCATTGCTTCAAAAGAAGCCCAGCGGATTTAATATATGGGTGATGGAAAAATATGGTAATGTTGATTCATGGAATAAGATGTTAAATATACATACTCCGGGAGATATAGCAAGTGTAATAGCTAAGAGGAATAGCGGAGAAATGGTAGCAGAAATGTATAGGGAATACAATTTCAGGACGAAGGATTTGGTCAAGTCTTCGGGACTTCAAGCTTTTGCTGAAGATCTTCATGAGAGTTGGTGGCTAACCTGCTGAGGATATTTTCATTTTATTTTTAAGATGTCTATAATCATTAATATTATCTGATACTATGAATGAATTCTTTTTTTAATATCTTTGTCAAGGGGCCTAACCTTTTCCTAGATCATACCATCAGATATCTGAAAGCAACTTGATCCACTTTGGGGGCACTCCCCCCTGTATTATCAATTGTTTTGCAAAGAGATGATCTTAATATCTAATTAGACAGTCTGTAGATTCCGTACGTATGCTCTTTTGGTTTTTATTCAATTTTGGATAAAATAAATTATAAAGGAAACATCTCATTCAAACAAACAATTTTATAACAAAAGGTTTTACCTCCATTAATGCTGGAATCACATCAGCTTGAGATCCAGGATTCTCATATAGGCACATCACTTCAGGTTTCAGATTATGCCTTGGGGTCTTATAAAAGAAAGTAATTCACCTCCTCAACGGACGTACACATCCGCTTATCTATATTGATAAAATCGGATAACAAAAAATTACTGATAAACGCTGAGCAATCTTTTAAATTAGTTAGCTTCAGTTTTTCTCTAAAACTAAAGCATAGTAAGGAGCAACTTAGATTAAAGAGGTAACTTTATGCCATGTCCACTGGAGGTTTTGTTTGTTTATTGCAAAGAAGCATGGAAGGATTCTTTTCTCATACTATTGGCCAGCAAAATCCTAAGGATCATGTGGCAATCTTTTTTTCTTGCACGGATGTCATGATGTGTAGTGTTTTTCCATGGTTACAATAGTATAACCGTTAGTTTTTAAATGTATCTCTCGCATATATAATCACTTGTCCATTCATATTTTTTTTTTCATATTGCAATCCTAAATCCAATTGGTCTAGGTTTAATTTGGGATGTAAAAGTTCATTGGTCCTGTTAATGTTTCTGTCATTGAAGAAACAATGAATCAGAACATAGCAGTAAAAAATGACCATGGCTATTTCCTTGATTAATATGTTGCGTACCAATATTTTCAGATGGAAATTTTTGGAGATGGCGGCCAATTCATTTTGGGGATGAGTTTTTTGATGGAAAGTTTGGTGGCTGTTGCAGATTCGGGGATGCATAAGATTTGACAATGAATAAGGGATGTGAATAGATGTTTTCATTTTTTTTTTTCATTTAGTTGGCTTCTAATGAAATAATGTGTGTTTTGAACCATACATGTATGAGAAGTCCCTCAATACTTGTGGAAGTTTAATCATTGGCTGAAAATTATGCCTATGCGATGGAAATTAAATTAGGCCTAAGCGAAACTGTATGCACCAGGTTGTTTCATCTCTAATAATGCAGCAGACGTATTTTAAAAACGAGGCCCAAGCATCAGACTTATTTTAAAAATAACTTAATAGCTTAATAATTTAATTTACATATCAACTACCGCATTCACACGAGCTTTGGTTTCTAGATTCTCATATGGGGCCTTCATAAAAATGGTAATTCACCTCCTCTGCAGCATTCACATCAATAATTCTGCATTGGTACACTAGGTGCGGAAAAAAATTAGTCATAAATAATTAATAATTGCCTACTTGTGTTCGGTGCGTAACATTGTTCAAATAAGTATACACAAGTATATATTAATGAAAAAGTTCACATGATCAAATTTAAAATAACTAAGGAAGTGTACAGAGTCATCACTAATGCAATTCACACATAATACTTTATAAAGTTGTGCTCATTGCAAAGTTGACCCAGTTGAATATCATTTATTTAATCCAATTAGTTACCCCAACTGTTTGAATCATTTTATAGATGTGATGTTAAAGGTGTGATGATCATGTTTAGGAGTGAGCAAAGTACCCGCGACCCGCTTGCCCGCCCATGACCTATCTATTTTTTTCCCGTTTGAGCCCACCCAAAATTTGCCTCAAAACGGGTACGAGTAACCTGTACCCGTTTATTAAAAATCGGGCGGATTACAGGTCAATGCACGGGTTACCCGTTACTCGTTAATTACCCCGTATATGTTAGGTTTTTTTTCCCTTTCTCCCTTTCTCAGTTCTCACTTCTCATCTCACAGCCTCAAGCCCTCACCCAATCACTCTCGCTGTTTCACTCTCACACACCATGCTCTCACTTCTCTACTCAGTCACTCACTCACACAGTCAAATTGCTCTACTTGGCCAGTCCCCCCAAGCCCCGATCGCTCTCCTCGACCAGTAATCCTCGACGGACAGCTGCTTAGCCCGTTGATCTCAACACCGACGGTGGATCTGAGTAGGGTCTCGCCTTCGTCACTTGTCAAGGCCTGCTGTCGTCCGAGGAGTGTCGTCCTAACTCCTGATCCCATTTCTCACCCTCTCTGCCGCCGACCGAGGAGTCCCGACTGTGGAAACATTTAAATTACCGCATTGGTCATATTATAAGTCCAGTTTGGGGAAAACATTTTGGTCCTTATTATAAGTTCACTTTTAAAGTAATAAATGAGAGTGTTATAATTTTGCCCTTATTAATTATTGTAATAAATTTTAGGTAGAGAGAAGAGAAAGGTGAAAAATATTCATTCATAAATGAGGGCAAAATTAGAAAAAATTATCAATTTAATCATATTTGTTGAGTTAATTACTAATTATCCTTGGTATGTGAGAATTAGGTAATTTGGACTTATAAATAGAATTAGAATGATATAGTAGTGAGATAAAATCCTAGTAACAAACATCCATTTTACACAAATACAAAATGCAGGGATTACAAGATAGTAAAGTGGCTGAATGCATGAGTGCGTAAAACATATTACAATTATAAAGTTTAAAACTCATTACGTAACCAGCATCGAGATGTAGCATAATTAGAGGTTATAGAGCTCATATCAAACAATGGGTTCACAGTCTCACCTACTAAGCTTGAGGGGTGTTACATACTCCCTCTAGCCCTTTTTATAAGAGTATACTAACCAAATTACATGATTTAACAAATTAGTTAAAAGAAATAAATATATCCAAAATTAAATTTCTTTAATTTTTCAAGTATTCTCTTATTTATAAAGGAGAAAGTAAGAGAAAGAAATAGAGTGGTGATGAGAAAAAGTATGAAAGAGAATGTAGTATGAAAAATGATGAGGAGAGAGAATAAAATTAATTAGGGGCAAAATGGTAAAAAACACATCAAATGCACACAAAAAAACCTCAAGTGGAATCTTATAAAAAGGATCAAGAAATTCAAATTCTGAGCTCTTGTTGCCAAGGCCTTGAATAGAAAACCAACCATTGAGATCATTAATGTTGTTTGACTGGAAAAAACAGAGATCCTTAATGCCGGCAACACCATGATATTTAGAATTTCATCAAATGACATCAAACCACAAGCACTCAGCTAAATTCAGTACAATGATACAATCCATAACAATGTGTGTGTGTGTGTGAAAAATCTCATGTTCGCAAGATAAATGCTTATACAATCCTTTATCATAAAACATTTCATATGGAAAACATCATAATTTGGTACAGTTCAACATATAAGCCACTTCACTAATGATTTCTACAAAAATGTTGTAATAATCAAATATTTCATAAAATAATCATCCTTTCTTATCAGAATTAGCATATAAATTCATTTGCACACACTCACATCAAAACATAGTGCAAGTATACAAAATACATTAACCATAGTTACTTCACTCGTTTGCTAGATTAGCAAGCTCGAAATAGAATCTAGGAGCCAATATCCCAGCCAAGGCAACTCTACAAAATTAACACACTTAAATATTAATACTAATCTACTCATTATTAGAAATCTTACTTTTCAATTTAATTCTCCAATTATACACAAAATCCCCAAATTTCTTAACTTTGGGTTCATCCCAAATACTCATATACAAAATTTAAGCTTAATTAACAAACAAGACTGATTAAATCTCAGTTCCACATCAAAAATTAATAGCTAAACCATTAAATCAAATTTATAATTAAGACCAATGGGAGTATTATATATATTGTTTCCCTTAATTAGTTTAAAGGAAAAAGTACATGCGGAAGATAGAGCACCCAAGGAGGGTTTTCTTATACACAAAACATAAATGTCTAAACTAAAGGGGGGAAAAAGATTCTTTTTTTTTTTTAATAAAATGGCAAGCTATAAGCTTGTAGAGTACAACTCAGAACATCGCATTATCAAGGTGGGACTGAGGTCCCAATTCAGCGTCTAGCAAGTCTTGGTTAATCTTTTCCAAACACCACATGGGGGGCTCCTGTAGTATGATAAAATCCGAGTTTAACTCATGGGCAGCATGAGCAAGGCAATCCGCACTTCTTAATGCTCCACGCAACACATACGCTATCTCTAGATCCCATTCAGATGAGATAAGTGATCTGATTTCACCTATTTCAGGTCGAAAAGGATGATCGGGGCCACAATCAGTTAGAAGCAATTGAATTGCCTCAATTGAGTATGTGAAGAGCTTAATTTTCGTCAGGTGCAATGTTTTACATAAGCTTAAACATGTGTCAATAGCTAGAATCTCTGCAATAGTAGATGGAGCATAACCTAATTGCCATTGGAAACCCATCACCTAGTGACCTCCTTCATCCTAGATTACCCCTTCCGATGTAGCTTGTTGTTGACCAGACACGGATCCATCCATATCCACGCGAACAAACCCTGTTGGCGGTATGGACCATCGGTTGCTTGTTCTATCCTGTATTTGGAAGACACGGTTTTTGTATTTCCCATTCTCTAACCCCTCCATGAGTTGATGTTTGCATCGATTCACCAATTCTCTAGGCGGGTCGCTGATGCCGTCAAATGCTTGTCTACATCGGTTCTTCCAATATATCCAGCACGCCAGCCTGAAGGTCCTACTCCATGGCCATCTATCCAGTCGTCTAGAGGTAGGTTTATTCTTTAGATTCCACTACAACCATACCTGCAAATCACAGTTAAAAAATATAGATATATATTGGGTTAATCAAGAGCAACCACATTTTTCTTGCTATCTCACAATCTCTCAGCATGTGCATAATAGATTCCTCACTATTACACTCAAAAGGATAGTTTAGAGATATAGATGAAACTCGTCTCACTCTTAGGGAGTTTGTTGGAAGTCTCTCATGGAAAACCTGCCACATAAAGAACTTTGCCCTTTCGGAGATATCCCATCGCCAAATATTCTTCCACACCGGATTGGGAGGTTGGTTAGGGTAATCACGTGCCAACCGGTAAGCAGATCCAACACTAAAATTTCCATCAATCGAAACTCACCAATAAAACCCGTGTGCACTTAATCCCCTTGGAGGTTGGATAGATTGAATCTTTTGAATAACCCATGTAGGAAGGAAATCTCGCCATTTCATAACATCTTATAATCCAGTAGGAGTAAGAAATTGGCTTACCGTTGCCTCCGGATTGACAAGATGCAAGTTTCTATCCACATAATCAAGGAGAGGTCGATCCAGAGCTACCCTCCATCTAGGCATTCGTATTAGTTCTCGTACCAAGTCTGCATCTAACCCCTTCCATAAATTTGTCCCACACTGAGATAATCGCCTGCCACACTATAGATTGGTTATATTTCTTCTCTACCTTGGGATATTTTCCATCGCCACATCCATATTTAGCTCGTAAACATTTAACCCATAAAGCATTTGGACGTTTTAGGAGACACCAACATAGTTTCATGATGAAAGCCCTATTCTGGCATTGAAGGTCTTTAAAACCAAGGCCTCCAGATTGCTTTTCACCTTTAAGAACATCCCAAGTAAGTAAGTGTATCAAACTGGCATCACTATGCTGACCCCAAAAGAAATCTCTATTGATTTTTTCTATCTCCTGTAGAACTCCTTTGGGGATTAGCAAGGTTTGCATCTGGTAAGCGGGTATTGCCGAGAGAACTGAATTAATTAAGATTGTCCAACCTGCCATACTAAGGTAATTTCTCTTCCAACCTGCAAGCATTTTATTAACTTTTTGAATGAGCGGAGCAAAGGTAACCTATTCAAGGAATCACATGTAATGAGCGACAATAATTTCCAGACATGGGATTGGTCAGACGAAGAAATGGGATAATTTTTTCTTTTTCTGATATGGGTTGGCCTTAGAGCTAGCCAGGCTAGGACATTATCCTGCCCATCACTGACAAAAGCGCTCACCAATTATTTTAAATCTACTAGTTTGATTCTCATTTCTTAAAATATTGCAGACATGCGTGCATGAAAGAGATTACATTAATTAAGGTTTTGAGCATTTACATTTGGGAATCTCTCATTCTCTCTTTTAAAACTTTGGGATGATATTTGGACCCACAGTATTGGAGGCCAGTTTAGGACTGCCTATATATGGCAATCAAAGTTGAGAGGGAAATAACTGTGGAGAGCTAATTGACTGGTTCAATTTTAATTAGATTTTATAAAATTAAAACATTTGTGTTCTTATATCATCATTGGAATAATTTTTATGAATTAGTTATGATAGAATAGGCTGATTTAAAAAGAAGTCGATATACCCTGTCTGGGTATATGAACTTTTGAATAACTCATAGTACCCTTGGAAGGTGAGAAGTGAATTATATATATATATATATATATATATATATATATATATATATATATATATATATGATACTTATTAGCCCAAATGCGCGGCAGGTCATTTACATTATTTCAAGCTAAGTGATAATTATCTTAACAAGTTTCTTCCGGCAAAGAGCATTAATACCCTAATATTAAGAAAGAAGATGACCCAAAAAATTAGTGGAAAAAAAGCAAGGATTTTTGCTAACTAGATTGAAGAAGCCATTGGCAGTCTAATTGTAAAAGAAAAGCAATCTAAGGGATGATTAAGAGTTTAGCATATACTATTCTGAGCTTTATTATAAGTCTAGTTTGTCAAAAAAATTTTGTCCTTAATATAAGTCCATTCTAAGTGTTATTAATGATTTTTTTTTTTTCAATTTTACCCCTATTAAAAATATAGGTGAGGGAAAATATACAACATCTTTTTTTATACTCATTATTAAATAAAGACAAATTTAAAAAATTTAATTAATCTAAAACATATTAAGTTTAAAATTCCATTTCTTGGTATTTGAGATTTAGTCAAACTGGACTTATAATAAGGAGTAGTACTCCTTCTTGCCCATAATATAAGAAGTATTCTAGAAGGAAATTTTGGTCGAAATATAAAAAGTTGACTGGGTAATTAATAATTATTTTTCACTTTTACCTACGGCAAGAGAGAGAAAAATGTGATTGATGTTAAATGCATGTTTGAAACTCATTCTTCAATAAGGTACCACTCAGTACCCATATACTCCCTCCGGTTCTAAATATAAGACTTAATTGACTTTTTTTTAAGAGATTAAGAAAGCTAAATAAATTACTTCACCATAATATATGTTGTATATCATTTGATAATATATACGTTTATAAGTCAAGCAAATTAGTTTGAAAAAAATGATAAAAATAAATACTTTAAAGTTTTAACTTCCTTAATCTCTCCAAAAAAGTCAATTAGGTCTTATATTTAAAACCGAAGGTAGTATAAGTCACTTGTAACCCATTCTTGCAAACCAAGAAAAATATTAAGTAGATAAATTTTCTCATATTTGCCCTTATTTATGAAAGGGTGCACTTTTTCTCTTTCATCCCTTTATCACTTTGCATTTACACCACTCTCTCTTCTCTCTTTTATTAATTTAGTAATATAGTCAATAGGGGTAAAATTGGTAAAACCTCATTTAATACCCTACAAGTGACTTATATATGGGTATTGAGTGGTAAAATATGTTAGGTAATTTTAATCAATTTAAGACACAATAACTGACTCAACTAACATGCCTTAATTTGTTTAATTAGTTAACGACGTCTTGCCTTATGGACTAGATGGAGTGTGCGTATATATCACTAGTGGAAAAAATGCCTTTTTAGACCGGTTAAAATTGACTTTATAGACTGGTTTTGGATCAGGTCTTGATACAGCCGTTCTAAAAAGTCTGTCACTTTTAAGACCGGTTCCTTAACCGGTCTTAAAAGTCACACTTTTAAGACCGGTTGTATTGATAACTGGTCTTAAAATAAGCCATTTTAAGACCGGTTGTCACGAGCACCGGTCTTAAAAGACCTCTTTTGTGGGCAATACTGAAACATTTTTAAAACCGGTTTTCCATATAACCGGTCTTAAAAGTTTGATTTTTAAGACCGGTTGTCCATAAAACCGGTTTTTAAACCTGAATTTTAAGACCGGTTATATTTATAACCGGTCTTAAAAGTATTAAATTTTTTTTTGTTATATGTGATTATGTTAGTTACCAAAACGTATCCTAGAATTGCTACTTCCAATGCCATACTTATTAAGTGTCATAAGGTGTTCAGTTTGCTTCTACTTACCATTTCCCTTTTCTTTAACCTTGTCATTGGGAACTTGTAACATAACATGCACCTTCATATATCCTCATATAATGTGTTGTTTAAAACCATCATATATATATGCATAATTCTTTAAAACACACACAGGTCAATGACATGGCTCAAACAGATTCACATGTATAAATGCATGGTTTCACATAATCACAAAAACAACAACATGTCAATTCATGCAACCAACAATTTTTGCAGAAAAGCATAAAGGAAGAAAAATTCATCAATATATACAAAAAATTCCTTAGTTTTACAAGAACTCACTGTTTCAAAAGTTCATAAATGAATTCAGCACAACAATTGCGAATGTGATCAATATCTTCTTCTGAAAAGGTGTCAACAAGATCAAACATCTAAAACACTAAAGTCAGGCAAAACATTAACTTGCTAACTTAAAAAAGAATAAAAGTAATACAAAATTTTTGAAATATATATACATTTACATCTTGAGTAAATTCTGTCGTGCCTAGGATAATAATATTATAAATGTCTCTCAGAACAAACAACCCTCACAAGTTAGACCCCAGTGGTTGCCCACGGATCTGAAAAATAACATGATATCATTAAAACAAGTATAAAACTAAAGCATGACTTATTATTGAATACATTCTTAAAACAAACCAATATGTAAATAACCTTTGGCAAGATCCATGTAAGGTCTTTTAGGTGACGAGTATGCCTACCACAACCAGCGTGCAGGAATATCCGCATAGCCATATATCATCAAAATCACAAAGGTTACTTATTTTAGACAAATTCTAAAAATTTTGCACATGAAAGGTAATTAATAATGCAAGAAAACTTATAAGTTCATGGTCTTCTTCAATTCACTCCCTGGCTTGCTGTGGTGGAGGAAGTATAAGAGGATAACAATATAACTCTTCTTACACAAAATAACCAATTGCCAATTATCACTGAAAACAGGGAAAAATTTTAAACAAATATAAAACATTATGTATATTATGAAATATATATTTGTTTCTTACCCATGCATATATGGAGCCAAGAAACACTCAATTGGGGTTTCATTAAGCCTCTCCAATAAGTATGTGTGTCTGATAAAAGTAGTAGTCCCTTTGTTGTAGATTTGAATTGGGCATAGGAATACAAATTTATCAGTTTTGCCAGAGGAAACCAACCTACGATGCATGCACCTACAATAATATAAGATCACAAATCAAAGTTTAATGGCGTGATTTGTAAAATATTTACTTTCAATTGGAGAAGATACTTACATTAAAAATAGTTGGACAATCAAAATCGTAAGCTATTGTTGAGGAGCTACCAGGGACATTAAATCACCCCTCTCAAGATAGCATTGCACCCCTGACTTGCCAACAGCTAACTCAATAGGCCAATCTCTTGTTGGAAAGGACGAATCATATGCCATCAAAATCAATTGTTGTATGACATTCAATGGAGGCTGTGAAACATCTTGACTGGAGGGAGGTGGAGGTGGAGGTGGCGAGGCTGTGATCGAGGATTCCTCAGCTCGATTAGAAACAAGGTTCTTTGGCCACAAGATGAAAGAGTTGAGGATATCACTCACAATCTTGAAGTCATCAACGGGGATATGGAGAGGTGCATCTGCAACGTTACCTCTTCAATTGCCACTCTGACTTAATCATCATTTATTTCTTGGTGGTTCTATGTAAGTAATGGTGAGAATTGATCCTTACTTTATATAATTTGATAGTTGATTTCATTTTTTAGATATGAGTGCTAGTTATAGTCTAGCGTTGCATGTGATTAATATATGTTATTGACTATTGATTTGAGTGTGGCATTTGTGAGTGGTGCTCTATTGGTGGAAATTTAAAATCTTTGAAGCTTTTACTATCCCTACACTTGGATATGGTTATGTCTTCATCTCCATTACTTAGGGTTATTTGTTCACATTGAGGACAATGTGACATTTAAGTGTGGGGGTTGAGGTTACCATTGATTTTGTATGACTTTTCCTTAATTTTGAAAAATTTCTTTGATTTTGCACATAAGTAGACAATTTTGAACAAAAATTTTGTTTTTATGGAAGCTTAGATTTTACTTGTGAACATTTGCAAAATTGGTTTGATTTGAATTTGAAAAGGATTGAGTTTAATTAGAATTTGGTTCTATCTTCTTGGAATGTTAGTAAATAGGCAAAGAATTTGGTTTGGATGATTAACTTTAGGATGTTAAATACCGGTGAGAAACTTGAGCCTAAATATTTATTTCTTTCAAGAGGGAGTACACTTATTGTGATTTCATCTCTAGAACTTGTCTTGAATCTCTTTTGAAGCTTTGAATCCCTTTGCATGCACAAAGATGATTTAGGCATTCATTTCATAGCTAGTTTGGCCAAATGTCCATCTTTTTTACATGAAAATCCTTTGCTTTACCCCATTTGAGCCTTACTTTGTTTTTAAAAGAAAATTGCATAGAGTGAATAGCCACTTTTTTAGAGTATAAGTGAGTTGGTTTTATCTTAGTGGATATTCCTTCATTCTTCATGAATTTCATTAAGTTACTTAGCACTAATTAGAGTACACCTCCATATCATTTGACTACTTTCATTCATTTATCTTACCTTATTCATTACAACCTTGGAAAAGTCCTTTTGATTTGTGTGAGCAAGAGGATAACGTAGTAGAGATGGAGATAATAAACAAGCTTATGGTAGATGGGTTGCAATAAGTGGAAGAGAGTAAAACACAAGCCATTTAATTATCTTGAGAGAAGAGTGCAAACACTTCACTTGTGAAGAACATTCTATTATCATTTGTCCTTGCTAAATTACTTGCATTTCTACTTGCATTTTAAGAATGTGGAAAAGAGTTTCAAGAAAGCTTCATTTTCAAAAATTTGAATTAAATTCAATTTTGTAGTGTTAGATTTGATAACCTTGCTTCTATGATTTTCTTTGGTTGTTTGATGTTTTGAAATCTTGAGGACAAGATTTGATGCAAATGTGGGGGTGTGATAACTCTCCATATTTTGTACATTTAAAGAATATTTTGAAAATAATTGGAGAGTTATCTAAGCAATTTTGGAAGATTCAATGAGATTTTATGAGATATCGATGGATGCATTATTTATGGGATTTCAATTTAAAATGGAAGCTTTTGAGTTTAAGAATAAATAATAATGGGAAGATTTCTCAAATAAAACAAAATCAGCTTTTATTATTGTTATTGTTATTATTATTTTTCCTATTATATAATAGTTCATTTCTCTTTGTCATCACAATTTGGTTGTACGTTTGGGCTTTCACATTTGGGTATTTTGAATCACTTGCCAAATTAAAAAAACAAAAAGGGCCTTGGTGGAAGGAATAGATGCAGGGCCAGAGACAATGTTGTGCAGTGGTTTTGAGTTAGGGCTTATGGTTTATAACTTAAGATATGAAAGTGGGCGAAGGAGCTATAAGTACTAGAGAATATGAGAACCTAAAAAAAAAAAAAAAAAAAAGAAGCAATAGAATCAGCAAAGAAAAGAGAGCAGCCGCAGCAATTGACGGGTTGATTTTTTTCATCCTCTTCGTGAGCGAGAGAGCAGCGGCTGGGGAAGACGGAAGACCTAGAGAAAAAGAGAGGCACAGCCGAAATAACCTTGGGAGAGGGATCTTAATTAGACCATAAGATTAAGTAACGTGGGATTAGAATTTATTCTAATTTGTCAATAGGATAGGAATATACCTATTGGACCCATATAATCATATTAGAGTGAATTTGAACATTTATTGCCTCTTGAGTAAATTAGTTAGGGATAACAATTTTAATTTGAGAGCGGGGTATAAGTGATTGGAAGATACTTATATCCATTAATACTCTAGATTAACAAATTAACATTAAGTGTTTTTAATTGGATAAATACATGCTCTAAAACTTAAAAAAGGGATTAGCCACTCTAGGTTGTTTTTATCAATTGAAGTTTTTAAATCATTAGATTTGTTTCTTTTGCATTTGTTTAAATTGTCTTTCAATCTCTTCCTTTGATTTACTCAACTTAAATGAAAATGACAATTTTAATGCATAATTATCTATTACATTGGATCTCTGTGGGATGACCTTGATTTACTATTATACTATTCTACAGCCCGTACACTTGCGGTGCGTATTTAAAATTTAGTAGCTTCAGTGTCTTGGTGTAAGATATATATACATATAGGAGAATTTAAATATTCTTTTATAATGCACTAAAAATGTTTTAAATTTAGAAATATGAAAAAAGGCCTTCTGCACTTAAAAGAGGTTAAATAAGATAAAGGGGATCTGCTTGTATGTGTATTTTTCTTATTTAACCTATTTACATTTCATTTCATTTCTCTATAGGCTAAATTTAAAGAAAAAGGAAGATTTAAAATAAAAGGAAAGAAAAATTTGACAGATCAATAATGACCTCCAACAAGAGTTTGGAGGCCCTGTTGAAGATTGGGAAGTCATTTCGAAGCTTCTTGAGCGATTTTTTGTTTTTAACAAGAGTTTTAGTTCTTAATATGAAATTATTCACATCATTCTAGTGGTTGGCCACCTTCTGAACTTGAGTCTTGTTTCTTTTCTTGGCTTCTTCTATCTTTAGCTTTACACTTTCCACTTTAGCCAACAACTCTCGTTGTACATTTTCAAATTCTTTAACATAACTCTTGTATATATGCAAGTACCCAAGTTCCTGTCATGCCTTACATACCAGTACAGATATCCAAAACGGCCACCGTCTAACATGCGTATGGGATTAAGGTTACAAAATCAACTAGATCGGAATATCTAGGTACTTGCCAACTATTATCTAAGTCTACAACATACTACTCAAAACCATATTATTCTTGATTCTATTATTAAAATTCATAATGAAGGATTCATCTTTAGAGGTCTTCAATAGTAGGGAGAGACATAGAAAGAATGACATCTCTCTACTGCACCCAATTAAGAGAGTGTGTGTGTTTCTCTCTACTCCATCCTATCCTTAAAAATATAAAACATATTTGGGGACTGTTCTTGATCTTAAATATAAGATAAAGTTTTCATATTTATCAATATTTTCTTAATTTACCCCTATTGATAATATTCCCTCAATAATAATCAAGGAGTAAATTAAAGGAATGGAAGGAATATTACTATGGTGTTTTAGAAAATGCATGATACATTAACTAACTTAACAAACTTTCTTAATCTAATTAAATTAAGTAAATATGTTTTATATTAAGGACTGTAGAAGTAATATTCTAAAGGATGCATGTTGATCCTAAAATCAACTATAACAATGATCTTGACCAAAATCATATGGATAGCAATTTATATATAAGTTTAAAGAGTCACAATATTACTAACTTGGATGCAATATTTGAGCTTCACGTAATCTAACGAGCCAAGATCTGTGAATAATAATGAGAAAGTTTACGAGACATTGTTATTAATTTAAATACTTTAATGATCTAAAATGTATAACAAGAAGATCAATGAAGTGCAAATACACACAATAATTAACAGAATTGCAGACGTATCATGGAATACAAAAATTACCCCTCTCCCCCGGATTTCTATGTCTTTCTGCAACAATGCCTTTGATATGGAAGCCACCTTCTGTTTTTTTTTTTTTTTTTGGGAGTTTTTCTTATTAAAGAAGAACGAAACCAACAATGAATAATGGAGAGAAAAATCAAAGGGTGATTTTAAATACAAAGAAAAAGAGCACGAAAAGTACTAAGCACAGGCAGAAATTGGAATGTTTGGGTAGAATATTTGAAAATAGAAGGCTTTATTTTTTTGTTTATTTTGAATAAAGAACAACTATAAGAAAATGACTGATCACAGAGATTAGAATAAATAAATAACTCAAAGACAAGGAAATCAGTCTTGCAAAAGAGTTTCCTTCAGCAGAACAGAAGCGACCATTATTTTAATTTAAACTTCTTTTGGTTTAATTTTTTAAGAAAAATAAGAACAAAACAACTTTTAATGGAGTGAAAAATAAAAGGAAGGATGGAAATGGAGTGTGCAAAGTGATTTGCAGAGGCAGAGAAATTGTAACGATTGAATGTGAGAATTGGCAAACTCTGAACTTTGAATTGCAACATAAAAACTCTTCAACTTTAAAATCATATGTATGTGTGTGTGTGGGGAATCTGTTGATAACTTGTTGCATGGTTTAATTTTAATGAAAGCTTGACTTTTTGAAACACTGAAGTAAGGTATTACTCTTTCAGGATATCATTTTACTTTTGTTCTCAGATATTACTTCATTCATGGTTTAATGGATGCTTGGCTTATTCTGAAACTTTGAAGTAAGGTATTATTATATTCTAAGGCAACATTTTACTTAGTTTGTCGAGAATTATTTGATGCATTTCACTCTGTTTTCTTGTAATTACACCTTTTTTTCAACTCACCAAATATATAGATTAATAATTTTTTAAATTATTTAAGGAACATAGGGATTGAAGTATTTAAGGAATATAGGGATTATTTAATATTAGAAATGGGATACATGTAGATTATTTAATATTTTTAAATTACTTAAAAAACTAATCAAGAGGTAATGATTTTTTATTTAAATTTATATGCTAGTTATTTTTTACAGAAATATATAGATTCGTAATTTTTTAAAATTAAATATAGGATGATATAATTAATTAAGTACCGGATACATGTAAACTTTGAGTTGTAGCGTAAAAAGATGATATATTTGTGTATACAATTAATGGAATATATACGTTGATATATAACTAATTGATGTAAGGTTTGATTTTAAAACATTGAAGTAATGAATTATATAGTTCTAGGACGCCACTTTACCCTGTTAAAAAGAATTACTCTTCATGTGTGGTTTAATGGATTCTTGGCTTCTTCTTTTTTCGATTGAGAGATTCCTGGCTTTTGATACATTAAAAGACGGCATATTTTATTTTCGAAGAAACCATTCTAAAGGTGCAATGTAAGTAGTTTTTTTATAAAAAAAAAAAAAAAATCAGAAGGAGTACAAAATAATTGAACTTGTGTTTAGGTTTCAAATAAGTTTATTTAGTTACATTCATTTCAACAAGTTCTCCAATCAAATATTATCATATGACCATGTGTCCTATTTTTTAATTATTATTATTTAATTATAAACCTAGCTATATGAAAAAAAAAAAAAAAAAACACATGGTTATATGTAATTGGAGAATTTAATATAATGGATATAACGACCTTGATGTAAGTATGATCCTTTTATTATTAATAAAGGTCTGATAAAGTTATAAAATTTTATCAATTTGAATTCTTATCATTAAGAAAAATCCACATGGTAAGATTTGATTGAAGAATTGGACCTAATTAATATAAGCAAATCAATAACCTAAGTTTTTTTCCACTCAAAAATAGATATTGGGACTCTTTAATAAGGCCATAATAAAAAAGAATGAAAACAATACTTCTACTAATTAACATGGTTGATTAATTATATTCTTCATGCTATATATAAGTATTCAATTCCATTCAAAAAAGGCCTCTATTCATCTTCCAACGAAGACATAAAGATCTTCTTCTTTTTTTTAATTATAAGGGCATGCACTAATAGCATGTGTTACAAAGCGGGATCGAACCTCTGACTTTCTACTTACAAGAAAGCATCCATACCACCACACTACAAGACTATATTGATAAATAAAAAGATTGCTAAATTAGGTTTTCATTCTCTCAATGAGGCATAAGTGTAAGAATTTCAAGCTAGGTACAATATCATGTCACTTTTGATGTCATGGAAGAGTTTTGATAGAAGTGGAAATGTCAAAGAATGATTAAAAATGTCAAAGAATGATTAAAAAAACTGAACTTACATGATTACATTTTCTCAGGACAACAACCAGATTTTGGTATCTCAAACTTTTACATCTTCTCAATCAACCAAGTTTCTGTAAAATTTAGATGATACCGCAGATTCACAAATGAATGCCCTATTATCAAACTAATCAATAAGGCAACTCAGAAACTGCATGACCAATAATGTATTATTTCGCTTTTGACATAAAATATATGTCTAGTTGTAAGGATCATCACGGCATCACATAAATTTTCATTTCATTTGAAAGCTGGATAATGTCTTGAAAATATGAAGATGCTAACGTCATCATAAAAGTATGTTAACATGTGCAGTAAAATTATCTAAACTTCTCAAGCTTGTGTCTGATCCTCACTTCTGTCTTTTGGGAATTCATCTCATTTTTAGCCTTCAAACGATGGAATATGAGCTCCTTCAATTTCGCCTTCCTAGACATTTTAAGTTCTTTTCCTTCTTCTTGCCATTTATTTTGCAATTACTGTGTGTGTTTGTTTGACCGATTGGGCTCTGAATCGGGCTTCAACAGTGCCCAATCGGTCCAAAACAGTGATAATTGCAATTGTTGGTGTTTGTTTCAGCGTTCCCGGTTGAGTCAAAATAAGTATAAGTCGCCCAATCCAAGTAAGCTGAGAATTGAAGCTTTTTTGTACTTAAATAAGCCCACATGACCGTTAGGGTAGCATTTAATACATTTTAAATTCTACACCTACTCCAACCGGACCGGCTCAGCTTTCTCTCTCTTGTCGCAATTATTGGCAATTATTCTGTCCATTCTCTTCTCCGCGCAAAGCACAGAAGCGGACCACAAGCGACGGCGAGCGGCGGCATGGATCCGTCTGGTTTTGGCAGTCAAAGGTCGTTTTCGGCGTGGTTTTGAGCTCCGTCGCTATCGTACGGTTTTGCCTGTGTTTTCTTCTCTGGCTCCGTGTGTGTGGGCGTTCAAAGTCCGGCAAGTGGCGTTGAAGTGTGACGGTTTGTTGTGCTGCGGTTTGGAGTCAGGGGAGGCGGATCTGTACAAGCAAGAGCCTGTGAGCTTGCCCGGCGTTGAAGTGTCGAGCTACTGTTGAAGGTCGTCGCCGATCTGCTCAGTCGCGTGTCTCTCTTTCGTTGGTAAGGTTTCAAACTTAACTTGACGCAGCTCTCTCCCTTTATCTAATGTTTCATAGGCAATGGTTGCATTTTGAGCCATTTCAATGAACCACCATTGTTTGCTCTGTCGTGGTTGATCTGTGATACGTTTGGTTGCTGTCTTTGATCTGTTAGTTTCGTTGGAACAAGCCGTTGCTCTGTTGCGTTTTGTTCATATTCCATCTTCCCTCACCTGCAAAAGCTCAAAAGAAATATGCCGCTGGTTTAGCTCAAAAGCATTGTTCTATTCGTTGGTTGCTCCATTGCTCTGTTATGACCTCTGTCTGGAAAAATATTGGAAATGCATTTGAAAAATTGGGCAGAGGGGTCAGTTTTAGAGACTTTTATCGCTGTTTATGGTATTTGTTCTTTGATTCTTCCCCTGAAAGACTTTTTCCCAATAACGTGTATTGTTATCATGAACTAAGTTCATACCAATGCTGTCACTGAAAGCTAAGGGTGATTTCTGTATTAAAGAGAATGAGATGAGGTGCTTTTGTCTTCATGTGTTTGAGTTTTTTGTTAGATGAGGAATCTTATTAATCACTTATATAAATCCAAATTATTCTCTCCACCTTTCTCAATTTTATTGGACCTCATCAACTTACTTTGAATTATTGTATAATACACCAAACCTCACATGTTCTTTGGCTCTGTTTATGCGGACTTGTAACATGCTTGTTTAAGTTGTTCTCTGTGTGTGCGTGTACTTGAGAATTAATCCAATTTAATTAGTGTGGTTGTTTTCTTCTCATTCTTAATACTGAACTTGGTGGTTTAGGTTAAGAAAAGCTTATACCTTAATTCTCTACTCAACTTAACCATTGCAAAGAAACATAAGCTTGATTAGATCAGAAGATGCATCTTAGGATAAAGAAATATTGTGATGGTTGGGTTAAGCACTAACAGGAGAGGTTGGTTACATATATTTAGTATTTACATTGATATTGTAGTATATGACAAAATTTGAAGTGCTTGAGTATGGTTTCAAATGCTGTTGGCCATAACAGAGGTATCATTTGAACTGTTGAAAGGAAAAGAGAGAAATTTGAGTGTGAAATTATTATATGTAAATTTCCAATGCATCATGATGAATTTTCATTAAGTTTCTAAGATATCATAATGCAACCCAGAGATCTTGGGACGTTGCAAAATTTCGTTTTCCTTGGGATAACTCAGAATCTTAGCACGCCAAGCAGACAGTAAGGTTTTTATGGGTATACGTTGGTGTTGCTTGGGGATCTTAAATACATAGAGCACTTGTTTGTTTTAATGGAAACTTATCAGAATATCTAGCTTGGTGTATTTTGGATTTCTGTTATGTCATGTGTTTGTTATATGTCAGTTTTTGGTATAGAAATATGGACACAAAAGCTGTATGGGATGTACAGTCAACAGAGATATTGGTCAACGCATGCGTAGACCAAATATACAAAAAAGAACGTAGAGGGCAATCATTCACACCGAAAGCATGGCAGGCTATTATTCAGACATTCACTGATAAGACTGGGAAACACTACGGGAAGAAACAATTGAAAAATAGATTGGATGTCTTAAAGAAAGATCTGAAGACATGGGATTGTTTAATCAAAGAGACCGGTGTGGGCAGAGACCCTGTGACAAACAATGTCATTGCCTCGGACGACTGGTGGACGGAGAAGTTACAGGTAAACAATATTAAGTGCAATTTACATGTTTCATTTGTGCAATTTTTGTCATGTAATTCATTTCACTATCCATTTTGACTCATCTAACTTGTATGCTTACAGACACATTCCGATTATAAGAAATTCCGGAACTCATGCCTAAAGAATGAAAGTGAGTTAAGAATAATATTCAAAGACGGAATGGCGTCCGGTGATCGCCGATTCTCAACCTCTCGCCAACAACCACAGACAAATGTGGAAGATGAGGGTGATGTTTACAGACCCATGATGCATGAAGAGGAAGGCTCTGGGGACAGTGAGGATGAGCAGTTCGGTGTTGACCCTGCAGTTAGTACCGGAGTTACCGATGAAATGGCAAGCATTGGAATAACAACGGAGAGGCCATCAAGCACTGGTCCCACTGCATCTGGAGGTGAGCCCAAAAGGAAGAGAGGTGAAGGGTCTAGTAGAAGCAAAAAACAGAAGCTTCCAGCTGCCAAGCAAATAGCTGATGCCGTCAGTGTGATTGCCGAAGTGACTATGGATCGAGCAACGGCTTTAACGACACCTCAAGAAAATAGCATGTCTGAGGTTGTGAAACATCTACTGGAACTTGACGAGGTGAAGTCGGACAACACCTTTGGAGTCCGGTGCATGCGAGCTCTGGAGAGCAAGACACGTCGGGATGTATTTGTGACATTGAAACCACATCCCGAGATCCTGATTTCTTATTTGCGTTCTCTTGTAGATGAGAACTAGTTGTATTATGCATTTGATGTATGGATATTTCAATGTAGACATTTCTAGTTTTTTGTTTCCAAAACGTATGACTTGACCCGTCGTTTGGAATGGTTTTATTATGTTGGCAGTTATATATATATATATATTATGTTATGTTTGTTAATCATCCTGCTCACACCACAATCTCACCACAATCTCACCACAATCACAGGTACTCAATGGCAAATCGTAACAACCGAAACAGGTTGCAGGGGATGGATGAAGATGAAGATGAAAATGAAGATGAAAATGAAGATTGTGATGACGCCTCAATTTTTGACGCTGAGTTGGAACATCATCAACAATTATGCGTGTTACTTTGCCAATATTTAGTGCCATATGTGTGCAGACAACCGCGTAGAGCGAGTCAGGGAACAGGTCACTATTGGGTACAAGAATTGTTGGCAAATGAAGGTTCAAAATGTCATGAGATGTTTAGAATGGAAAAACATGTTTTTTATAATTTGTGCATTAAGTTGTGTGAGCATGGTTTAAGAGAAACTAGGAATACCGGTGTTGAAGAAATGGTTGCCATGTTTTTGCTCACTATTGGACACGGAGTAGGAAATAGGCTAGTACAACAAATATTTAAACATTCGGGCGAAACTGTAAGTAGGATTCTACACAAGGTTTTAACGGCCAGCCTTAAACTTGGAACGGAAATTATTAGGCCACGCGATCCAGAATTTGGTCAATGTCATCCAAAAATAGCAGCCGATAATCGATATTACCCATATTTCAAGGATGCCATTGGAGCTATTGATGGTACTCACATCAGGTGTGTTATCACTGGACCGGGCCGAGATAGGTTTATTGGGAGAAAAGGATATCCCACACAGAATGTTATGGCTGTTTGTGATTGGGATATGTGCTTCACGTTCCAGTTAGCAGGATGGGAAGGTTCAGCACATGATGCTCGTGTTTTTCACTCAGCTGTCTCAGATCCAACCATGAATTTCCCACATCCACCACAAGGTAAATATTTTGTACACTTCAATTACGTTTCTTTGTATACTTTTAACGCTTAACTTAATCTCACATTTACAACGATTTTAACACATGTTAGGCAAATATTATTTGGTCGATTCCGGCTACCCAACAACAGTTGGGTATCTTGGTCCGTACAGATGTGAACGTTATCACCTCCCAGAATTCAGAAATCACCGGGCATTTCGGAATCCTAACGAAGCTTTCAATTTTTATCATTCAAGCTTGAGGTGCACAATAGAAAGGACTTTTGGCGTCTGGAAAAATAGGTTTGAAATCTTACAACATATGCGTAAGTACAGCTTCGACACGCAAGTCCGCATTGTCTGTGCCACAATGGCTATACATAATTTCATTAGAAGAAATTCCCAAACTGATGTGGACTTTAGGGAAGCAGAAAATGAGAATAATGTAGTTCCTTTAGATAATAGTCAAGATCAAGACCCATCGTTAACAGATGATGTTCGGACGTATTCAACCCAAATGCATCATGTTCGTGACACCATCAGGGACCAAATTGTACGGGACCTCTGATTTGATTAGTTATGTTATATTTTACTTCTTCAAAAACTATAACATTGTACAATTTCTAAATTATTCGCCTTATAATTGTAATTTTATTATAAAATTATCATTGGCAAACATCATCCATCACAATGCTCTGTCGTTCGAAAGCTCTGCTGTTTCATGTGTATGAGTGAAGCGCAAAATTATGTATTTTATAATTTCCTAATATATATGAAACCAAGGCAGATTTTTATGCTACAGTTGCAAAGAACGGTTTTATGTCTTTTGCCTTGTATTTTTTTGGTAAGGTCTCCACTGGTTTGAAATTTATAAATATCGGACCCAATTATGTCCCCGGAGAAAAGAAAGATTTGTGAGTGAAGAGTGTGCAAAAAACTGTTATCTGGATGGATTAACGTCATCAAACTTTTGAGAATATGCCTTGTGGTAACACTGTCGTCATTACATAGTTTTGATCAATTTATTACCAAGAATGTCACCTTAATAAATACAGGTATCTTCTCAGGTCCTATTTGGCATTTAAGTTGTCAATTAGTTGTTTTTTCCACAATTAGTCCTTCATTTTTTCAATTTTCAAAATTTTTTCCTTTTTTTCCTCTTAATTAATACATAAGTCACTTATGCAAAAGTCAAACCAAACATCCTAACTTTTACATAAGTTACTTTAAGTTACTTATCCAATCGCTAATCCAAACACTCATCATTTTATCCAACCTAACTTTTTTCCCATCTTAAGATTCCATAAGTTTAAGTAAAAATAAGTTACTTATCCAATCGCCAAAACAAACGCACCCACTATTTTCAGGCGTCTTGCCCAGAGTGAATCTTACAACATCGTTGTTTGTGTTCATCTCAAACGAGGCATTACTGGCGTATCTAGCTAGCAGCCAGTCCCAAAAACATAAAATGAAACGCCCTGAATGAAAAGGAAATCTGAGGAAGAAAGTAATTGAAACAGAAACGGAAAACAGAAATGGAAAAACAGAGCATGAGAGCATGACGCAAGCAGTGACGGCTGAACAGTGGCTGACGGCTTGGGTAGGTGATTGAAGAAGTTGGTGAAGCACACCAATGTTGAAACGAGAGTTATTTTTCTTTAGTTTAATGAGTAATGTATTAGTATAAATAGGTGAATGGGATTCATTGTAAAAACATCAAGATTTGGAATAAACACATTTGAGTTTGGTTTCTATACCATTTTGGTACCAGAGCTGAGTTCTAGAGAGCCAGAAAGCGAAAGAGTGAGGAGTGGGTGAGAAAAAAAAAAACGTGAGAAAAAGGGGGTGTCGGATTTTCACTCTCGGAGCGTTTTTTGAAGAAACCGACCTCACCATCGTGTTCAGAAGGCCGAAAAACCTAGGAATAGCCTCGGTCACCGCCGTGAAACACCTCCACGCGCCTCCACGGACGTCGCCGGAAAGTCGCCGGAAAATTCGCCGGAATTTCAGACTGTCGCCGGAGTCTAGAGGTTGAAGACGACCCAGTCATCCGCCACGTCATCACTGTTGACCAGTCAACGCACGCTGTCCAATCAGATTGCGCCACGTGTCAATATCGCCACGCCAGCGGCACCGTCAGCATTGCCACGTCACCCAGTCCAATCAGCAGCCACGCCATCAGTCAACGAAACATGGACCAATCACTGACTGCCACGTGTCATAACTGCTACGTCATCAATCCCAGTCAGCCCAACTTTCAGAAATTACATTTTGGCCCCAAATTTTTGCCAAAATTTTATTTCTGACCCCAAAACTTTCTGATATTACATTTTGGCCCCAAATATCTGCCGAAATTATATTTTGGACCCCAAAACTTTATGAAATTACATTTTGACCCCCAAATTTCTGCCGAAATTACATTTTGGACCCCAAAACTTTCTGAAATTATATTTTGGCCCCAAATTTCTGCCGAAATTACATTTTGGACCCCAAAACTTTCGAAAATTACATTTTAACCCCAGATTTTTGCAAAAATTTACATTTTTATCCCTGAAAGTTAAGAAATTACCTTTCTACCCCATTTGTCCATAAAATTTCCAGTTTTATCATTTACTTACCATAAAAACCGGTCCTATCCTTATACTTTTCCATCCTATACCTAACCTCACAAGAACAATTCCAAAATGCCTCCAAGACGCAGAAACACACGTGAGATTGAGATGGATGAGATGAGACGCCGGATACAGGAACTGAAAACCACTGTACAAACGCAGCAAGCCATGCTAGAATCTCCCAGTAAATATCCAGAGGATGATTCGGATAACAACAGTTCGTCGTCCACTGACTACCGCCATCGTCCTCAACAACAGTCATTCCGCCTTAATGACATTAAGGTAGACATTCCTGAATTCGAGGGAAGACTCCAACCGGACGAATTCATTGATTGGCTACAAACAGTTGAACGAGTCTTTGAGTACAAAGAGATTCCAGATGAGCAGAAAGTTAAAATTGTTGCCATCAAATTAAAGAAACATGCCTCCATATGGTGGGAGAATCTCAAAAGAAGGCGTGAAAGAGAAGGAAAAAGCAAGATACGAATGTGGGACAAGATGCGACGCGAGCTCTCACGTAAGTTTCTACCAGAAAATTATTATCAAGATAATTTCCTTCAGTTACATAATCTCCGCCAAAAGGCTATGTCTGTAGAGGAATATACCAGGGAGTTTGAAAAACTTATGATGAAATGTGATATACAAGAAAGGGAGGAGCAAACAATAGCTCGTTATCTCGGAGGGTTAAATACAAACATCGCCCATCCAGTACAACTCCAGCAATACTGGACTCTGGATGACGTCATCCGTTTAGCCATCCGTATTGAGAAGCAGTTGCCCAGAAGGCCTCCATACCAACCGTTTTCCTCAACCAGAATTCCTTTTGATGAGCGTAAGCCACAAGTACATCATCCTAGCTCTTCCAGTACGCCTCCACCAAAGGCTACTAGGGAATTCAACTCCAAAGCACCTAAGTGCTTCAAATGTCAAGGATTCGGACACATCGCTTCCAACTGTCCTAACCGCCGAGTTGTCACTATTGTGGAAGGGGAAGCTTCTACAGCATTTGATGAAGAAAGGGAGCCCATGCCTGAAACAGAGCCGATATTTGATGAGGAGCCAATATTTGATGAAGAAATTACTCCTGCAGATCACGGTGAATCACTTGTTATTAGGAGAAGTCTGCATACAGCCACTGTGAAAGAAGAACCTTGGTTACGTCGCAATATTTTTCATACTCGCTGCACAACTCAGGGTAAAGTCTGTGACGTCATTATTGACAACGGAAGCTGTGAAAATGTAGTCTCCAACTACATGGTAGAAAAATTGCAACTACCGACTCATAAACATCCGAGCCCTTACAAGCTTCAATGGCTTAACCAGGAAAGCGAGGTAAAAGTTTCGAAACGATGCCTTATTACTTTTTCTATCGGTAAAAGGTATCATGATGAAGTTTGGTGTGATGTTGTTCCAATGGACGCTTGTCATCTTCTTTTGGGGAGACCTTGGCAATATGATAGACATGTTCTGTATGACGGTCACGCAAACACGTATTCTTTCCAGAAAGATGGCGTGAAAATTCAACTTGCTCCTTTGCCACCAGATAAACACGTCAAAATCAAAAATAAGCCCAAGTCATTTTTACTAAAGCATAAAGTTTCAGATCAATCTCCATTCATTGATGATGATGTTGTTTATGACTCGAGGACAAGTCTTGTCCAACCCCGGGAGAATGAAACAGAAACGGAAAACAGAAATGGAAAAACAGAGCATGAGAGCATGACGCAAGCAGTGACGGCTGAACAGTGGCTGACGGCTTGGGTAGGTGATTGAAGAAGTTGGTGAAGCACACCAATGTTGAAACGAGAGTTATTTTTCTTTAGTTTAATGAGTAATGTATTAGTATAAATAGGTGAATGGGATTCATTGTAAAAACATCAAGATTTGGAATAAACACATTTGAGTTTGGTTTCTATACCAGTAATGTGTCAATCCTTAAAAATAATACAAAAAACACAAAATACACACACAATATTTCAAAGGAAATTTAAATTACAGTCTCCAACAGTCTTGCGACTAGGTGATTCTATGTAAGTAATGGTGAGAATTGATATATTCCATTCGAAACGAGGAGAAGATGTAGCTGGAAATTATATATATCAAACTAACCTCGAAAATCAAATTACTAAACGGTACAAAATAATATAATCCCAATATTACTCTGATAGAAGAATGCTCTGTTTATCTTTGTTTCCAAGACAAGAAAAATAGAGACAAAAAGAAATAAGTCACATACTCATATCACATGATATAGTAGTTGTGCCATACCCACCAAATGATTTTATTTAATAGAATGCAGAAGCCTTCTTTGTTTATGAAGGTATGAAGATCAGAATAGCTTTTGGCGTTTTTTTCTTCCTTTTTATTTTATATCCGAATCATATGCACAGTGAGCCAATCTTAGTTGTTTTATTCAATTGCTTTATTTATTTAACTTTGTTCTTTCCAGTAAGATAGCTGATCAAACATCTTACAGCAAGTGCCATTAATATGAAAGCCACCTTTGACTCCACATAAAACCAACCACTTTTTTATGGCAAAATAACTCCTTCATCAGTTGCCGCCATAATAGACTCAACAAGCTTTAATTTGTGTTAATCAAATCAACACTATTAAATGACCTCTTTAGTGGGCAAACAAAGACTATGTTTGAATGAAAAGAAAAGTAGGAGGAAAATAGGGGAGAGGGAATACTAGGTTTGAAAATTTCCATAAATGGTTTAAAAAATTTATTATTTTTGGGAGTTTTTTTTCCATTTAAACAAAGTCTTAATTAAAGCCATGAGAGGACATTTCCTCAAGAACCACGTCAAAGAATCAAAATGCTGGACTTGCAGGATCACATTTCTTCAAAAGAACAAAGTCATTTTGTCTATTGCTCATGTAATGTGACCTTTAGGTCAGGAAAAGCAGAGCACCCTGCCCCAATTTCTAGAGATAAAATCTCAACTCTCAATAACAAAATGTTGTTTCATTACTTAGTTTAGGCAGTTTCCACTTGTCATACTCACTCGCTTCTCTACCTCTGTTCTTCCAGATTTAATCTTCGGCTGTTTCTTCATGTAATATAATACTCGATCCCATACAGTATATTTAATCTTCCGCTGTTTCTTCTCCTGTTTTTCTAAATTGTTGAAGGCGTTGATGGCACTGTTCAACCTGCTTCTCCAACTTGTCAATGAGCTCATGGTACAGAGTACGGTAGGGAAGTGAGAAAGTATCACGCCTCAAAATACTATTACGTGACTAGCATGAAGTATAAAGTGGCCATACTTTGTAATTGGCTATTTTTTATTTATAATCGGCAAGATCTACTTCCTTAATATAATATCAGGTGACATTGTAATTATTCATTCAAGAGCCTTTGTATAAATATCCAGCATAATTCTCTTTAAATGAACTTCCCAACTTTATTTGCAACAATCAATCCACAAAAGAATAAATAAATTTCTTTTAAAAAACAAGAAACAACAACAGAAAAGTTTTTTTTTCCTCATTAAAACTTGTTTCCTAAGAGGAACCAACACAAAACTAATAACAAGCACAGCTAGGAAGCCACATAGAATAGGCTCAACCCGAAGGTCAAGAATAACCGGTGCAACTCGAAGGCTACGAATGAGAGGCACAACCTGAAGGTTATGAATCATAGACGTAACATGAAGGTCACGATTAACTAGCGCTTTGTGCTTGGTTCTTCCACCAAAGATGTCCGCATTCCTATGAAAAATCATTTCTTCCAATTTGTAAAAACTTGCTCTTGGACATGAAAATTTGTTCTTGCTGAACAAATTCTACAAAACACTCATAATCCATATTATTTCTCCCATAAACTTTATAATCGCATTACTTAAATGCATATACAAAACAAGACTTTTCAGCGAACAAGAAAAACTAATGAAATCAAGAAAAATAGGTACACTTAGGGTGTGTTTGGTTTAAGGGTAGGGGAGGGGAGGAGGGGTAACTTACCTTTTTGGGTTGAAAGTATTTAAATTTTGGGTGGGAATCCAAAATTTAAAAGGAATAAGAGGATAAATTTTGGGTTTTATAAGGACAAAATTTTAATTTACCCCCTACCCTTAAACCAAACACACATTTAAGGGTATTTATATTTCCCAAGTTCTAACTTATTCTGAGTAGTGAGGGTCTAACTAGAGTAATTACCCTATTGCCATGTATCAACTGACTAGTATGCTCAAGGGATTGCTTGTATCCATATTTCTCCAAGGCCTGGGAGTTAAGGTTAATGAAATTTAAATAAAAAAAATGTTATTTTAAAGTTAAAAGAAAGAAAAAGCAAAAAACAATAGTATCATACACTCATAAAAAAGAATATTTTCTAAGGTAAGAAACATGACTATAGTGTTTTAGAAAAAAATATAGGGAGAATTACATTCAGGTCCCAAGGAAGAGGATAAATGAAGAAATGGTCCTTATATATTGCAAAATGAAAAAATGGTCCCATGGAGTTGTTAATACAGGCTCCTGGAGTTATTAATGGGACCATTTTTTTATTTTGCAATCTACAGGGACCATTTCTTCATTTCTTTTCTTCCATGGGACCTAAGTGTAATTCTCCCAAAAATATATCATATTACCTAATTTAACTAAGTTCCTTAATGTAATTAAATTAGATAAATAAGTATTATAATAAAGCTAAATCGGAGGGAGTATTAATTTAGATAGCTAAAAGGATACAGAAAACTCTTTTTTTTTTTTTTGAATAAGTAGGACAAGAGTTAGATCTTGAGTTTGGCAATCAATGACCTTTAAGCTTTACAAGAACATAAATCAACAAGCTTAGCCTAGATCGGCTAACATCTGAACTAAACAATAATCTGGTGGATGTTGAATAAATGATATCTCTTTACTCACCATCCAAGCCCTTTTGGTCAAAATATCAGCACACATAAGTGCTTCCCTGTGGCAGTGAATTAATTCCACATCCCAATTACCAAAAAGCAAACTCCTAGTTTCATAGGTCTCCTACGCCCAAGGGTGGGTAGGCCCAAAATCAGGAAACAAAAGCTGAACTGCTTCTGAAGAGTTTGAATACAACTTAATTTTATTCAGCCCCACACTCCTGCAAGTTTGCAATCCATCCTTAATAGCTTGTAACTCGGCTATCGTGGAATGTCCATAACCCAGGTTCTGCTGGAAGCCCCCTATCCATGTCCCTGCCGAATCACGAATAATTCCACAGTATGCTGCATGGTGATGCTCATCGACTGATCCATCTACGTCCACCTTAATAAAGCCTGCTGGTGGCGGTCACCACTTTACTTCACTCCTAGCTGGGATATGGTAGATCTGATGCTTGAATCTGCCTTGCTCCACCTCCTCCCATAGCTGATGCTGAACTTGTTGGAGTATGCTCCTAGGCTGCTCGGCTATATTCTCGAAGACTTTTCTACACTTGTTCTTTCAAATGAGCCAACATACTAACCCAAATATTTTCATCCATGGACACTTAGTAAACTAGTCGAATGCTGGTTTATTCCTGTGATTCCATTCGAGCCATACCTGCAAATTACCACTAAAAAAAGTACTATAGTATAAAGGGTCAATTAAAAGTCTCCACACTCCACTTGCAACCTCACAGTCTCTCAGTAGGTGGATGACAAATTCCTCACAATCACACTTAAACAAACACTCTATTTGCTCACTTATGCCACGTTTTGCTTTGAGTATATTTGTAGGTAATCTCTCATGAATAACTTGTCACGTGAAGAGCTTAGCCCTTTCTGGAATCAGCCAACGCCAAATCTGTTGCCATAGGGGTTCCTCCCAAACCATACCCTTTTTTGTAATCATGTTCTAGGCGAATCTAATATCGAAGACCCCATCTGAAGCTCGTCTCCAACATATAACATTATCAGCCTCCTTTAAAGGGGGGTTTAACAAGCTTTATTTTTTCCACAACCCAACACTATAAGAAACACCCCCACTTAATTAGATCCCATTCTCCATAAGGCAGGACAAAATCTCTAACTGTCTCATTTGGACCAAAAAATTCTTGGTTCCTTATCACATAGTGCATCAGCGGTTGATCAAGAGGAGACCACAACTCCCACCACGCATTAGTACTTCTACCGCTTCTTAGTTTACTTCCTACTCCTTTCCTGAATTCGTTCCAAACTGTTGTAATTGCAATCCATATTGCTGATTGATTGCTTCTCTTTTCTACTTTTGGTATTTATCTAGACCACAACCATACTTGCTCTTTAAACACCAAACCCAAAGTGCATGCAATTTGGTAATCATGCCCCAGCAAAGTTTCATGATAAAAGCTTCATTTTGGGACACTAGGTCCTTCACCCCCAATCCACCATTCGCTTTCTTTAGCTTAATAGTATCACAGCCAATGAGATGAAGTTCCCTTTCATTCTCCCCTTTACTCTAGAAAAACTCTCTACCGAGTCTATCAATCTCCTGAAGTACTCCTTTAGGAATTAGCATAGTCTGCATCTGGTAATAAGGTAGTGAGGATAGAACTGATTTGATAAGAACTGTCTTACATGCCATGCTGATCAATTTACCCTTCTAAAGTGCAAGTCTCTTCCTCACTTTGGCTACCAATGGCGTAAACGTTGTCTTCACTGCTCTCTTATGTAATATTGGCACCCCTAAGTATTTCCCGAGATCCGGAGTAATACCAATGCCCAGAACCTGGCTAAACTCTTGGGTCCTGATGAACTGCACATTTCTAGATACATAAAATTTAGATTTAGGTAAACTCACCCTGTGGCCTGACACTCTGTAAAAATTAGCCTTTATATTTCTGACTCTTTCTAACTGCTTTATAGATGCTTCACAAAAAAGTATAAGGTCATCTACGAAGAATAGATGAGACAAAGGCGACCCTTCTGTGTTCAACCTCAAAGGTTTCCATCGACTAGCTTCTACTTCCCTGGTAATTACATGCCCCAATCTCTCCATGCAAAGGATAAAGAAATAAGGGCTTAGGGGATCTCCTTGCCTAATACCTCTGGAAGGTGAAAAGATCTCTGTGTATGAACCATTCCAACATAATCTCATTGAAGTTGATGACACACAACTCATTATTAGATTAATGAAATGATCATTCATCCCAGGTTCCTCAAAGTGTCCTAGATAAATCCCCAATCCAGTCTGTCATAAGCCTTCTCCATATCCACTTTTATAGCAACATAACCTTTATTACCCTTTTTGGATTGCATAGTATGGATAGCTTCTTGGGCAATTATGATGTTGTCACAACTTTAGCGCCCTCTAATGAAACTACTCTAATTTGGATGGACTAGATAATCCATCACACTTTGGAGTCTGTTTGTCAACACCTTACTAAGGATCTTGAAGCACACATTATATAATGAAATGGATTTAAAATCCTTAATTTTTTCAGGACTGTCAACTTTAGGAATCAGGATTATATCAGTTTCATTTACGGCTTAAATCCTTAACGGGTTACTAAATGCATTAATCACTAAGTCACATATCTTTGGACCAATTACTCCCCACTAATTCTGGAAGAAGTGAGGGCTTGGTACATCTGGCCCAGGGGCTTTAAATGCACCCATACTAAATGCCGTATTTTTTATTTCAATAGGGGAGGTCTCACCTTGAATGAAGTTCAACTGTGAATCAGCCAGAGGAGGGAATTGAGCCATTCAGTCAGAGGCTGGGTTAACTTCACCATCCTTGGTATACAAGTTCTTGAAATAATTTAGGTCCAACTTCTTCAAGTAATCATGGTTTGTAACTCAATTACCCTGTTCATCTTTTAGAGCTTCAACCCTATTCTTTTTTCTCCTTATCATTGTTGAATTGTGAAAGAACTTAGTATTTTTATCATCATACTGCAACCAGTGGCAACGACTCTTTTGGAACTACATAAGTTCTTCTTGGTTCACTACTCTCACATACTCTTTCCATAATTTAGCCTCTAGTATGTTGAGTCCAGCATATGGTTGCCTTTTCAATGCTTTATTGATCCTCTCCAATCTCCGTAACAATTCCTTTCTTTTCCTTGGTAAACTACCCACTATAGAATTATTCCACTGAGATACATCATCTATAAACTTCTTCCTACCCTCCACCCAATTATTTGACTGACAAGCATTACTAACCAGGTCTGAAAACCCATCCTCCAAGCACCATGCTGCTTGATATTTGAAGGAACAACTTATTCCATTTCTCCTATAAGCATTCCTAGGGGAAACTACAACAACACGATGATCTGATTTAAATTTTAGATAGTAAAACACTTTATAAGAAGGATGATACAACTCCCACTCTACATTGCAAAAGACCTAATCCAAAAGTTCTTTAACACCATTCCGTTCCCAAGTAAATTTATCCCCCACTATTAGAACTTCCAGAAGATTACACTCATTTACACAAGACCAGAATGGTATTAATGAGCTATAATTTGGCCTCAGATCACCCTGCTTATCACAAATATCCAGGTAGGAATTAAAGTCACCCAACACTACCCATGCTCCTTGAACAATCTCCCTCAAAGCCCTTAGAGCATCCCATAATTCATTTTGGTTTCTGGCTCTCAGATCCCCGTAGATTAATGAGACAATAACAATCTCCCCTATTCTCCGATCAGTTAGATGACAGTAGAGTAACTGAGAATTAGAAAACAAGTACTTTACATTCACCTCATTCTCATTCCAAAGCAACCAAATCCCCAAGCAAATCCAGTGGCTTCAACATGTAACCAATTATTGAACCCTAAATGACGAACAACATTATTTGCTCTTTGACCACTAACTCTAGTCTCCATTAATCCCATAACATCTATCCCATATGAATTCACAATATCCTTTAGAATAAGTGGGAAGGAGCGGCCACCTATCCCATGACAATTCCATGCAGACATAATCATATATAAATAATAATTGAAGACAAGAAACTAAGAGGACTCACTTATTTGGAGGAATATTCTCTCTTCCAACTTCCTTCGACTTGACCCCACCTTTCTAGACTTTTTTGGTGTTTCCTGATTTCCTACTCTTGCCTTGTTGATCCTACTCTAGCTGACTTATCTGCAACTTTGGCATCGATTCCCGAACACCAGAATTTTCCTCACTAAGCTTTGAACTCTCTCCTAGCAGAATAGAGCCATGCGTCTTATCCAGTGCAATTGGAATGGGCTTGGTATTTATGCATTGATCTTGTACAATTATAACTGGGGAGGGTTTATCCATAGAGCCACTAACTACACAATAGGCCCTCTGCCCCATATTTCCTTGAGATTTCATTTCGGTATGCACAATGGGCTTAGGCCCATTCTTATTTGTTGCAGAGATATTTTGGTTTCCCACTAGCACTTCATTTAAACACGTGGGCTCCACATCTTCTTTTTCCTTAATCATATACATTGCTTTTTGGTGTTGCATGTTCTGTTGCTTCACTTTTCCTCTAACTTCTTTACCACAGTCAACTCTAGTATTTCCTCTTTCCTTATCTTCATACACAACAATCTGATTATTCTCCCTCCCATATGAGACCCTTCTTGATTCTTCTGCACATCTCTGGCTTGCTGGTATTTCTCCATCCTCGTCCCAATCTGCTATTATTGCATAACGGGATATTTGAGATCTACTTCCCATACTCCTACCCAATCTAGGATTCATAGGCGTCTTTTCTACTTGTACCTTCCTATCATCTCTTCTCGGAGCTCGAGGTTTACCCTTCCCACATATTAAAATCTATAGACCGAACTCTTCACTTTCAGTCAGTAAGGAATTTTTCAGTGACATCGCCAGGGGCTGTGGCTTTTTAACTTGTTGTTGTCCTTCTTCTTCTGACAAATTACAAGACCCTTTCCATGTGCAGGATTCCTTCTGATGCCCATACCTCCCGTAAGCAAAGCAGATGAGATTCAACCCCTCATACTCAACATTATACAGGGTCGAAGCAATTATAACTCTGGGTATTAATCTTTTTTGAAGATCTAATTCCACACAGATTCTTGCGTATCTTCCTCTTTCCACCCTGTCGTTGCCTTCACCCCTTTGGTTCAAGGTGTGTAAATCAACCTTCAGAGTTTTCCCAATCATATCACCCAGTCTAGAGATATATTTCTTTGAGTAACAATTCAAAGGCATATTCGGTATCCTAACCCATGTTGCTATTTTTCTGAAGAATTATGAAATGGATCAAATAGAGGTGACCATCGTTGAACCAGGACATTGTGTTGCGCCACCACCCACAGACCATCAAATAAAACAGTTTTGTAATGAGACCTCCAGTTTTCCTCATTAGTGAAGCAAACTACATAATAGTTGTTTGGGAGATCAATGATTTCAAATTCATTAAGCTGCCACGTTCGACTCAATAACTCCTTTAACTTAAAGAAGTTAAATTTTGCCCCTAGTACATTTATAATCAAAGAGCTCTTCCAGGGTTCACAGCTCTCATTAAACTCCTCCTCAGACATCATCGGCATGACTAGGTATATATTCATAAGCTTCTTTATTTCCTCTGAAGGTTCTGGCATTTTCCACATTTGATCTAATAAGCCTGACATCAGAAGATCCTCCTCCATGCTTGATACTCCAGAAGCTACACCATTGAAATCTATACCTTTAAACCCCATCAGTGAATCTTTATATGAGAAATTGGCAGACCCTATTGTTAGATCCCAAGTTTTGATGATAACAAAAGTCAGTTGTGTACAAATCATGTTTTTATAAGCTTAAGAAATGCTTACAAAGTTACCAAATGCATATAGCAATGTTCTGTGGTGTCTGCTGTCAAAATGAACTGGTGTGCTCGAGCATGAGACTAGTACTCGAGCATGGATCCCTTCTGTGCTCGAGCAGGTGCGAGTGATAGCCAGAAAGTGTTTGCCCGAGAAGCATGCTACTGTCATTTTTACTGATTCACTCAAGCACTGGAGATAACACTCGAGCAGAGGAGCCTTTCTCACTCGAGCACATGCGAGTGAGAGTCTGCGAGTGTCTGGCCGAGAGCAAGTTTTGTCATTCTTCCTTGATGCACTCGAGCAGAGACATCAATGCTCGAGCATGAGTGTTCTGTATTCGAGCAAGGGACTGCGAGTGCTTGGCCGAGAGTCATGAAGTTCAGAGAAGCACAAGTGTGCTCGAGCATAGCTTCATATGCTCGAGTGACACATCAGCACTTGCGAGTGAAAATTCTATCCCTCTCAGATTCTGATGCAAGTGTTGGTATTAAGGGTATATTACTTGAGAATATTCATCTCACTCGAGCAGGAGTATGTGTGCTCGAGTGAGGGCCTACATCACCTGCAAGTGAAAAATCTATCCCTCTAAAATCCTGATGCGAGTGTTGGTATTGAGGGTATATTACTTAAGAATATTCGTCTTACTCGAGCAGGAGTATGTGTGCTCGAGTGAGGGACCACATTGCTTGCCAGTACAAAATCTCACCCTTGCTAAAATGATATGCGAGTGCTGTCCAGAGAAGAAGCTCCCAGTATAAAATGCAAGGCCACTCGAGCAGAAGGAGTTGTGCTCGAGTGAGGCCCCACATCACTCGCGAGTGAGAATTTTGTCTCTCTGAAATTCTATGCAAGCACAACCTCAAAACTGAAGCACAAGGAGAAAAATAGGGAGATCACTCGAGTGAGCCTATCCATGCTCGAGTGATGCTCTGCCAGATCACCAAATACAATAAGTCTCACAATGTTCAATTCGAATATGGTTTAATGTTATTTATTTATCTTGTCATTACTTATTATCATTATTTAACATCATTTTGAATGTATTATAAGTGTGATACAGGAGGATGAACGTTTGAAATAAACTGACACGAAGAAAGTCAAACAACGGCAGACAACATCATTACAAGCACGCCCGTACCTACCGCATTCAGAATATTCAAACATGCGCGTGTTATTCCACAGTTGCAAGCCCCGCTCCTCAATGATGATTATTCAAATGGACAAAAACTGAACATCTATAAATACAGAGATTCAGAGATCGTCAACATTAACGAAGCACAAGAATTCACAGCATATACACGAGTCTCTGCTATTCATATTTTTCTCTGTATACATATTGATCTTCAGTGTTCATCTATTTGATCTGTAAGAGAGTCTTCATACAATTCAAATTCTATTTTCATTTGATCTCAAGGTATTGGGACCTTGAGAGGGTAGAATTCTTTACGAGAGAAGCAGTTGAGAGATTTCCTTGTTAAACCTTCCACTCATAAGACTTATAAGTTGCAAGCAAAAGAGAACGTTGCTGCTCATAAGACTTACAGTGGTGTAAGCAGGAGAGAACGTTGCTGCTCATAAGTCTTGTATACATAAGCAAGTGGGAAAGGTCATAGGTTGTTTTTCTGCATGTAAGACTTGTCGTAAGGGGGAGAGAAATTTCTTAGTGAGAGAATATTTCTGTTCGTAGTCCTTTCAAGGACAATTATTGTTTTGTGGCATTCTGAGAGCCCATTGAATCTTGGAAGAATATTGAAAATCTCAGTAGGTCTTGATCTCTGAGGATTGGACGTAGGCCTGGTTGTTAGGCCGAACCAGTATAACTCTATGTGTTCTAATCTTCTCAACTCTACTCTATGTACCCTATTTTTCATATCACCACATCAAGCGAAAAATTTATAACATCACCCAATTCACCCCCCTCTTGGGTGAAGCTTGCCTCTTTCATTTGGTATCAGAGCGAGGTCTTCTCCGAAGAGCCTAACAGCTTGAGAAGGATCCGATAAATGGCAACAATGGGTGAAAACATTCTTCCAGACAGAGCTTCAATCACTAGACCTCCTGGTTTTGCTGGAGAACATTTTTCATTCTGGAAAGCTAAATTCAGAGTGTTCGTGATGGCTAACGAGTACGGCTTGTGGAATGTTATACAAGATGGTGACTATGTTCCAATGAAGAAAATTGAAGATAGAGCCGTTAAGAAGAGCCCAGATGAGTTTCACGAGAATGACAAAAGATTAGTAACATTAAATAGTAAAGCTATTTTAATGATACAGAGTGCTCTTAGTCAAAAAGAATATTTTTGAATATGTACTCTACCAACTACCAAAGATATGTGGGATGCTCTTGAAATTGCTCACGAAGGTATATCCGGAATCAAAGAAAATAGAGTCAATACTCTAATTACAAAATATGACCTATTTCGTATGAAACCTAGAGAAGGTGTATCAGAATTCGAACTCAGGTATACTCATCTTGTTAATCAATTATCTGCTCTTGGAAAATCGTTTGATCAAAATTCCCAGGTAAGAAAGATTCTTAATATTCTTACGAAAGAATGGGAAGCGAAGGTGACAGCTATCGAAGAAGCTAAAGGAGAATCTATGAGATCCGTAGCTGCCCTCTTTGGGAGTCTTTCCGAGTATGAAGGAAAGTTGAGGTTCAAAAAGGAACTTGAAGAGTTTGATGATAAAAAGAAAAAGGGAGTTGCACTTAAAGCTATCAAAGAAGAAGAAGAATCTTCCGAGAATGAAGATGTCCCTAATGATGATGAAATGGGAATGATCATGAGAAAATTCAAGAGATTCTACAGAAAAGGTCAAAAGAACATCAAAGATTATCAAGGTGGACCAAGCAAGAGAGAAAATAAAGAATAACAGATAGTATGCTATGAATGTGGGAAACCTGGACACATCAAATCTGAATGCTTCAGAAACAAAGACAAAAAGAAGCAGAAAAAGAAAGCATATATATCATCTATATGGGGTGATAATTCGTCAGACGAAGAAAGTGACAATGATGAAGTAGCAAATTTATGCTTGGTAGCCAAGGAAGAAGAATCAGATTCTGAGGTAAGTGATTATGAACCTACTTATGATGAATTATTATCTGAATATAATGCATTGCATACAGAATTCATCAAAGTTGCTAAAGAAATGGTTAGCTGTAAGAAGAAAGTAAAAGAATTAGAAAATACTGTCATATCATCATGTGAAATGTGTAAGGAGAAAGATAAGAAAATAAGTGATTTAACAAAAATTGCTGAAAAATTTACTAAGGGAAGTGAAACTCTTAAGGTCATTTTAAATTCTCAGAAAGTTTCATTTGATAAATCTGGAATTGGATATAAATCTGCTCATAATAAGAATAGAGGATATAAGAAGAATAGTAGTAAAACGTATCTTAATATTTCAGGAATTATGTGCATAGATCAAATCCCTTTGCATCATGTAGTTATTGTAACAGGAAAGGACATTATACTTCATCATGTTATTTCAAAAAGGGACAAGTTATTGGAACATATAAATGGGTTCCGAAAGGGACACATACATCTCAAACTAACCACAAAGGACCCAAGAAAGAGTGGGTACCTAAAACTTGATCACCTTATTCTAGGTATGTCTCAAAGCATCTCGAGCGAACAAATGGTATATTGATAGTGGATGTTCGAGACACATGACTAGTGACAAAAATATGTTTACCATGCTGGGAACCAGAGAAGGAGGAAAGGTAACATTTAGAGGTAATCAATCTGGACGTATTGCTGGAATTGGTGAAGTGGGAAAATCCGATGGTGTTCAAATCAACGGAGTATATTATGTTGAGGGATTATGCCACAACCTCCTGAGCGTAAGTCAAAGCACTGACAAAGATAACTAGGTGATTTTTGACTCAAAAGAATGCTTGATAGTGAACAAGAAAGATCTGCCACTAAACAAAGAATCTATCAAGGCAAAGATCCTAGCTCA
Organism: Inga laurina; assembly: GCA_963855925.1. NCBI lineage: Eukaryota > Viridiplantae > Streptophyta > Magnoliopsida > Fabales > Fabaceae > Inga > Inga laurina. The sequence continues at coordinate 17,019,749 of OY979701.1, read as the reverse complement.
AAGGGACGGTAATTGTTATACTATTGATTTAAATTCAAATTCTTCTGAAAATTGTTTTCTTAGTCGATCAGAGGAAAGTTGGTTATGGCATAAGCATCTGGCTATGAATCAACTTGACAAACTGATTAGAAAAGATTTAGGCTTTGGTCTTCCCAAACTCAAATTCAAAGATAATATGATTTGTGAAGCATATCAAAAAGGCAAACAAACTAAATCCTCTTTTAAAACAAAGTATGAGATTTCTACTTCAAAACCTTTACAATTACTTCATATGGATTTGGTAGGACCTGCAAGAGTAAAAAGTTTTGGAGGAAATTTATATACGTTAGTAATTGTCGATGACTTTACAAGATTTGCATGGACTATATTTATTGCTTCAAAAGATGAAACTTTTGCTGAATTCATTATGTTTGCCAAAAAGGTTCAAAATGAGAAAGGTATTTCTATTGTTTCTATTAGGACAGACCATGGAGAAGAATTTGATAATCAATTATTTGAAAACTACTGCAACAACGAAGGAATAGATCATAACTTCTATGCTCCTAGAACACCTCAACAAAATGGAGTAGTGGAAGGAAAGAACAGATTTCTTACAGAAATGGCAAGAGCAATACTTAATGAAAAAGAAATGTCACAAGTGTTCTAGGCAGATGCAATGAGTACTGCATGCTACATCTCAAACCGAGCATATATTCGCAAATCACTTGGAAAGACACCATATGAACTTTACAAAGGAAGAAAGCCAAATCTTGCTCATCTACATATCTTCAGGTGTAAGTGTTTCATTCACAACAACGGTAAAGAAAACTTAGGTAAATTTGATTCAAAGTCTGATGAAGGTATATTTCTAGGATATTCTAATAGAAGTAAGGCTTATAGAGTTTTCAATAAAAGAACATGTACTGTTGAAGAATCTATTCATGTTGTGTTTGATGAACTTGAATCTCAGACAAAACATATTGATGAAGACGAAATGGATTCAATCAAGAAAAACAAATCTATTTCAAAACAAGATGACCTTGAAACAAATGATTTTCAAAATTTAGAAGATGTCGATGATCATGCTCAACTAAAAGCATGGAGACATATGAAAGATCATCCAATTGATCAAGTTATAGGAGATATTCATGAAGGTGTCAAAACCAGAAATTGAATCCTCAATTAGGTAACTTTCTCTGCTTTTATTTCTAAAATTGAACCTTCTAATATAGAAGAAGCTTTATCTGACAATGATTGGGTGATTGCTATGCAAGAAGAGCTAAATCAGTTTCAAAGAAATCAAGTTTGGGATTTGGTTCCTCGACCTAAAGATCATACGGTTATAGGGACCAAATGGGTTTTCAAAAACAAACTTGATGAATCAGCAATCATTGTGAGAAACAAAGCAAGATTGGTTGCCAAAGGCTATAATCAAGAAGAAGGTATTGATTATGAGGAAACATATGCTCCAGTGGCAAGATTGGAAGCAATACGAGTACTCCTAGCCTTTGCGTGCATTAAAGGTTTTAAACTTTATCAAATGGATGTGAAAAGTTCTTTTCTAAATGGTTATATTATGGAGGAAGTATATGTAGAACAGCCTCCTGGTTTTGAAGATGAAACAAAACCTGATCATGTCTTCAAACTTAAGAAAGCATTATATGGTTTGAAACAAGCACCTAGAGCTTGGTATGAAAGACTAAGTAAATTTCTTCTTTATCAGAGTTTTGTCAGAGGTAAAGTATATACAACTCTTTTCATCAAACATAACAAAAATGATATTCTAATTGTTCAAATTTATGTTGATGATATTATTTTCGGTGCTACTAACGAATCTATGTGTCAAGAATTCTCTAAGATTATGCAAGGAGAGTTTGAAATGTCCATGATGGGAGAATTGAACTTCTTTCTTGGACTTCAAATCAAATAAAAGAAGAATGGTATATTTGTATCTCAGACAAAGTATTTGAAAGAGTTGTTAAAGAAATATGGATTAGATAATCCTAATGGAGCTGATACTCCAATGAGTTCTACAACATTGTTGGATGCTGATGTAAAAGGTCCTAGCTTCAACATTACTAAGTATAGAGGAATGATTGGTTCATTACTCTATCTTACAGCAAGCAGGCCAGATATTCAGTTCAGTGTGGGAATGTGTGCAAGGTATCAATCTGCTCCTAAGGTATTGTAATACCCTGAATTTTGAGACTCGAGGCTAGAGAATAAGCCTGAGATTAGTGGATTGCTAAGCCCCGGTTTAGCAAGATCCCAAATTGTGATTAAGGGTTGATGACTCCAAAAGCAGACGTGATTAGTGATAAATGGACCCTTTTGGAGATTATGATGTGAACTGTGATGCGTATACATTGTGAGTAGCTGCAAAACCCAATATTTAAGTTCAATTATGGATTAATATCTAAATTGACTTAAAATAGAGGGAGGGCGCATATTGTGGCTAGATGGAAAAGTATGATGTGTTTAGTGGTGATTCAGGAGGAATTGCCATAATCAGGGGTAAAAGGGTAAAGTTACCGACCAATTGGTCAGTTACCGAAGAGGAAACTCATTAGTAACTTGAAGATCAATTGTTAGGGTTGATTTTTTGTGAGATTTAGTGGGTGGAATCCCATGTGTGTGAGTTCCTTGGAATTGGTTTGGAACTTTAGAAAGTAAAGAATTGCAATGTGAGTTTGAATTGTGACTTGTGTTGACAAGTTGGGATTATTGGTGAAACATGTCAATGGAATGTGAATTTGATTGGTTTGGTATTTCCAATGGATTCCTTGTGAAAATTTATGTGGGAATTCTGTTTGGTATGAAAATGGAACCAATTGAAGCAAAGATGCAAAATCTGAAATTCTGTCCAGTGAAACTCTATTCTGGGCAGTCAGTTTGTGTGAACGTTTTGAATGACCAAATGGTGTCTAAAAATTCTGAACCTTTCCAGTATTATAGTTCACATCTCAAGCTTCAAAATGGACATATTTGTGCCATTTAGTTTTGTAAACTAGGAGATAAGACTGTCCAAAGTTTGGGATGGAAACTGAACTCTGTTTTGGGGCAGTGATGAGTTTTATGTAATTCTGGAATTGTGTGATGATTTTTAGTAATGGCCAATATTTTTCCTATGAAGAGGACTTAAATATATTTCATTTGGCTTTGGAATCACCTCATTTTGAGTTTTCTAGAATTAGTTATGATTTTTCAAAGTTTGGGCAGAAAATCTGCCAGAAAATCCGAAAATGCCAATTTTGGAATTATGACATCATCATAAGGGAATAATGACATAAGCATAATATAACATATCATCTTCTTCGTCCAAGCTTCAAAACCGTCAGTTTATTCAGCTGAACAAGAGGAAAAACGTTTGAGATTTCTAGAGAGAGAAAGGAGAAGAGAACTCGCAAGGTAAGCCGATTTCTCCGATGATCTAGCTCCTAACACGTATAACTCCGATCCTAAGCTACTCCTTTATGTTCTTTAAGGTTTGGAAGCTCCTCCTTTGGTGTTAAAAAAAGCTAGGGTTTCAGCCAAGATAAGGAAAAGCTAGTGGGAGCTTGAGGTAACTTCCAAACTCTTGTGTATTGACTATTCTGGCTGCTGTGGACAATTTAATCAGTGAAATTTCGCCGGATTGTCATTGGTTTCAAAAATGGAAAATGGGTGTGTGGGGCTGTTATGCTGCCCAAATTGGTACTAAATTGTAGTTGTAACCTAATGGAATAGTCAATAAAGTTGTTAGGAGTAGAAAGGAACGCGTTTACGGAGCCGAAACCGAAAAACCCCAATTTTTCCTGGGGAATTGAGAATTTTGGTCAACCCTAGTTTGGAGGGGTTAGAGATGGATTTTCAATGATTTGATGATTCCATTGAGTTCAGGAGCGAAAATTAGGTGGGGTTACAGTTGGTCACTTTTTCGGAAAAGGCCGAAAAAGCATAATTACGAAAACGCCCCTGAAACCCTTAAAGTGGGGCTGCCAAGGGTAAATTTGTAAATTGACATTGAATTTGATAATTCTGAGTCAGGAAATGGATTCCTTGGGCGAAAATATGTAAGAATAGCCATGTCAAAGTTTCAAGAAAAGTACAGCCGGACCGGGTGCGGGGCGGGGCCGGGTCTCCGGGGGTATTTTAGTAAATTTTCAATATAGCCTCATATAACCCCCAAAAACACTATGGAAGTGTCTAAATGGTACATTTGACATTGTAGGATCAAATGTGAAGCCCCGAGTTGATGGCACGCAAATCGAGGAGAAAAGACTGGAGGTAGGGGACTTACCTTACTTGCATGTATTTGATATCTTTGCTTGTGTAGTGATGTATGTGATTGCTTTACTTGATTGTGTAGAGCATATTTGAATAAATAAAGCTCTGTTTCTGTTTTACTGTGGCCATAGTTTTGTTACATGAAATATTGAGCATGCAGAAATATCATTATGGGGCATGCATCTAGATAAAGCTAACATGTCATACACATAGCATCTATCATGCATGCATTATGGTATCTGTTTCCTACTGAGATTCTCTCGAATCTCACTCTCCCCTACCAACAATTTAGACAGGGCAAGTGGCTCGTGGAGGGAGCGGCTAGGACTCCTTCGAGATAAGATTCTGTAATCCCCATTTGAAGAATTGTAATGGGCAATTGTACCCTGTATATCTTTAGCGAAGGTATGTACCCGGGATTGCCGGGATGATTAAGTTGTGCACTCTGATATTTATATGAATGTGATTTATCTTCGCGTAGTAATTATATTCGAAATGTGAATATGAGACCATGTTTATAAATGATTTCAAAAAGTATTCGTGAAAACCCCATCATGTGATGGGTTAGTAAATGTTATTTGATTATTATTGGTCTCTATTTCATTTTAATCGCGTATTTCGGATATAATTACGGAGGGGGTTACAGGTATCACATGCAGAGACAGTAAAAAGAATCTTCAAATATCTAGGAGATACTTCAGAACTTGGGCTTTGGTATCCGAGAAGAGGGAACGAGTATTTAATGGCATATTCAGATTCAGATCACGGAGGATATAAAACTAACAAAAAGAGTACCAGTGGTCAATGTCAATTTCTTGGAGGCTCTCTAGTATCTTGGTTCAGCAAAAAGCAGAACACAGTTTCATTATCCTCAACTGAAGTTGAATATATAGCTGTAGCAAGTTGTTGTTCTCAAGTATTATGGTTGAAACAACAACTTCAAGATTTGGGGATATACTTAAATGAGATTCCAATTTATTGTGACAACACTAGCACTATAAAGCTTGGCCAAGAATCCTGTACAACATTCAAGGACCAAACACATAGACATTCGACATCACTTCATTCGAGATCATGTTCAAAAGAAGGATGTCAAAGTGGAATTCATACCAACTCATCTTCAACTTGCGGATATTTTCACAAAAACCAATAGCAAAAGATCAATTCTTATATATTCGAAGAGAATTGGGAATGGTTAATCCCAATGAGTTGTAAGTTTTCTTGTTAAATATCTTAATTAAATGTTCTTTTTGATGATAACCATACTGACTTTGGCATCGGAGCATTAAAATTCATTTTGCAGGTCTGTCACTCGAGCACAGAGGGTGTCACTCGAGTGATAAGCTACTTCACTCGAGCACGATTAGCTCTGTTCGAGCACAACACTGTTAAAAATACTCTGCTTCTTGATATGTAAAACAGAGGTTAACCGAGGAAATAAGAATACCAAGAGTCTATCTCAAAAGCAACAATGAAAATTGAGTTCATCGAGCATGAAGGACTTTCGCTCGAGCATGATATGAACGTGCTTGAAGTGAAGAGTGTATGCTCGAGTAGAAAGAAAGAGTTTCTGACCAGAAGCCATTCAAATCATGGTTACTCAAATGATTTTGGAGGATTTGAGTACAAAGATTCAAAATATGGCAAGAAATTCTTAATCCAGGTACGTTTTTACATGTTTAATTAAATTTTCCAGATTATCACTCGAGCACAGATAGAACACACTCGAGCACAGTATGAATATCACTCGAGCACTAGGGTTTATGCTCGAGCACTGCCACTTATATCAGTTACGCGATAGCTCAGACCGTCGCACTTCCTGCTCTCACTCGAGGTGTCTCGTCACTCGAAGGTCACAACTCTTCACCTTCAACCGTTACTCTTCAATCAATCGCGTCCACTTGCTTCAAATCACTATTACAACTCTTCATTCTTCTATAAAAGGTGATCCTTTGCATTTCACATTCGGTGCCCTAATCTGTGGTGTTTTCTTTTTCTCTCAAAAATTTTGTGAGCCTTGCCTTCTTTCTATCTTGTTGCATAATGGCAAGAACGAAAATGCCTTCCATCTCTCAAAGATCTCACTCTCCCTCTCCTACTCATTCCACCGCTAGTGCCTCTGCAACCCCAAAACCAACACCTCCATCTCCTCAAATATCTTCCACACCGTCACCTCCTCCTAAACCCAAGACCAAAAAGAGGACTCCAGCTAAGAAACCTCACCCAAAGCCTCAAGTTACAAAGAAAGTCCAACCTCCTCAAAAAAAACCAAAGGGTGTGGTGTTCAAGGAACCTATAGTTACCCGGTCTCAATCCAAAGAAGTTCAAGGAAAAGGGAAGGAAAAGGAAACTGAGCAACCTCAACAATCATCTTCTTCCTCTGATGATTCATTCAACAGACAACTCCGGGAAGCAATGGAGAAATCCAAACTTGATAAGATAGTTGGAAAGATTGCTTCTCAAGCCGGTGTTTCAAGTTCACACCATGTTGGGCAATCCAGTGCCAATGCTTCAGGAGCACCTTCTGTCTCACAAGCACCAGTGGATGATCACATTATCAGTCCTCCTGAGGGATTCATTGTTGAGGAACTAAAAGCATTGTCTCAAAAGGTATTTGATGATGAATTTATTCATAGGCATTTCTGTCCAGTTGTGTATGTGGATTTAGATTATTTGAAGGAGAATTGCCATTTGGATTTACACCCTTATCTTCAATACTATGCTCCCTGGCTAAATATCCATATACCATATTCACCCACTGTCGTGAAAACCTTTTATTGCAACATGAAGTCCCATAACATTAAGTCTAGATCTGGTGAATTGATTGAGGAAGCAGTGTCTACTACTGTTAGAGGAAAATTTATTATGATATCTACTAAGATCATAAATGACTTACTTGGGTATGTTGCACCACCTCCTGATCCACCTTCTTTCTCAGCCAATGAGGTCTTCCGGATTTTGAGACCAAAAGATCCAATAGGCATTCTAAATTTTAAACCTATTGATATGCCCGATTCTCAGAGTCCTTCACTATATATATTCCCGGAGCATAGTCAATAAGTCCAAAAACTTTACCCATTTTGCTCAAAAGGATTATTTTATATTGGCCTCTTTACTTGCTGGGCAACAAAGGAATGTGGGGGAGATTATCTTCAATGAGATGAGAAGATTTTGATTTACTTCATCCAAATCCACAACCATACCATACCCTCAGCTTGTATCCTTCATCCTAATGAAAAACAAGGTATGGTATTTAGAAGGAACTGAGAGGGTGCTTATTTCGAGGTTTGGAAAGACTCAGTTAACTCATATGGGTATCAATCTTCTGGTGAGTCGAACCAAAGCCACATCTAAGAGGGAAGCCACTCCATCGAGAGGTGATGAGGCCCAATCATCTGCTCAAGGTCCTATTCCTGCTCCTTCTTTCCTTAATGCCTCTCTTTCCAACCATTTGACTGAGGCAATCAATCAAGCAGTATCCAGTCTGAAGAAGGAATTAGTGACTGAGTATGAGAAACTTGTGGAAAAGATGGAGTCATAGGTTATCCAGTTGGTAGATAAGGCCAATACCAACTTTGATTTGATGTTCAAGACTCAGGATGAGATGTCACAGAGGATAACTAATATGGAGACTTTCTTACGCTCTCATTTCCTATCTTCATCTTCAGAGGTTCCTCCTGAGACCACTCATACCTCACCTCCTCATCCACAGACACATGTTCTCTTCACCGATCCTGATTCTAATGTTGATATCACCTATGATTGGTCACCATCATTACCACCCTCAGCCTCTGTACCCCAGCCATCATCTCCTGATATGCAAATTGACCCTCTCACTGCCATGGTACCCTTTGTCCCACCTTCTGATGCTGACAAAACAGGGGAGAAGGATGTGTGATGGTTTCTGAGCTGAGCTTTTATGGGATGTATTGGGTGTTTGGGTAGATTTTCTGTATGGGGTAGGGTAAGTTTTGCTGATTGTATTTGGGTTTATCTGTTTTTATATTATCAAGATTATTAATCAAGTTTAATATTAATATTTCTATGATTCAAGTTATTCTGGTTAAGTGTGTTATCAAGTTATTTGATTTATACTATGCTTATCTTGGTTGTTAAGTGTCCAGAGGAACTACTGCAGGGAAATATGAACTTGAATCTAAAACTTGATATGCATTTGGAAACATTGAAGTTCTTCAAAAATTTTCCATCTTAATCAATTTTTCTTAACTTCCATCACAAAGGTTTTATCATCATCAAAAAGGGGGAGAATGTTACATCCCAAGTTTTGATGATAACAAAAGTCAATAATGTACAAATCATGTTTTTATAAGCTTAAGAAATGTTTACAAAGTTACCAAATGCATATAGCAATGTTCTGTGGTGTCTGCTCTCAAAATGAACTGGTGTGCTCGAGCATGAGACTAGCACTCGAGCATGGATCCCTTCTGTGCTCAAGCAGGTACGAGTGATAGCCAGAAAGTGTTTGCCCAAGAAGCATGCTACTGTCATTTTTACTGATTCACTCGAGCACTGGAGATAACACTCGAGCAGAGGAGCCTTTCTCACTCGAGCACATGCGAGTGAGAGTCTGCGAGTGTCTGGCCGAGAGCAAGTTTTGTCATTCTTCCTTGATGCACTCGATCAGAGACATCAATGCTCGAGCATGAGTGTTCTGTACTCGAGCAAGGGACTGCGAGTGCTTGGCCGAGAGTCATGAAGTTTAGAGAAGCACAAGTGTGCTCGAGCATAGCTTCATATGCTCGAGTGACACATCAGCACTTGCGAGTGAAAATTCTATCCCTCTCAGATTCTGATGCAAGTGTTGGTATTAAGGGTATATTACTTGAGAATATTCGTCTCACTTGAGCAGGAGTATGTGTGCTCGAGTGAGGGCCTACATCACCTGCGAGTGAAAAATCTATCCCTCTAAAATCCTGATATGAGTGTTGGTATTGAGGGTATATTACTTAAGAATATTCGTCTCACTCGAGCAGGAGTATGTGTGCTCGAGTGAGGGACCACATTGCTTGCGAGTACAAAATCTCACCCTTGCTAAAATGATATGCGAGTGCTGTCCAGAGAAGAAACTCCCAGTACAAAATGCAAGGCCACTCGAGCAGAAGGAGTTGTGCTCGAGTGAGGCCCCACATCACTCGCGAGTGAGAATTTTGTCTCTCTGAAATTTTATGCAAGCACAACCTCAAAACTGAAGCACAAGGAGAAAAATAGGGAGATCACTCGAGTGAGCCCATCCATGCTCGAGTGATGCTCTGCCAGATCACCAAATACACCAAGTCTCACAACGTTCAATCCAAATATGGTTTAATGTTATTTATTTATCTTGTCATTACTTATTATCATTATTTAACATCATTTTGAATGTATTATAAGTGTGATACAGGAGGATGAACGTTTGAAATAAACTGACACGAAGAAAGTCAAACAACGGCAGACAACATCATTACAAGCACCCCCGTACCTACCGCGTTCAGAATATTCAAACATGCACGTGTTATTCCACAGTTGCAAGCCCCGCTCCTCAATGATGATTATTCAAACAGACAAAAACTGAACATTTATAAATACAGAGATTTAGAGATCGTCAACATTAATGAAGCACAAGAATTCACAAGCATATACACGAGTCTCTGCTATTCATATTTTTCTCTGTATACATATTGATCTTCAGTGTTCATCTATTTGATCTGTAAGAGAGTCTTCATACAATTCAAATTCTATTTTCATTTGATCTCAAGGTATTGGGACCTTGAGAGGGTAGAATTCCTTACGAGAGAAGCCGTTGAGAGAATTCCTTGTTAAACCTTTCACTCATAAGACTTATAAGTTGCAAGCAGAAGAGAACGTTGCTGCTCGTAAGACTTACAATGGTGTAAGCAGGAGAGAATGTTGCTGCTCATAAGTCTTGTATACATAAGCAAGTGGGAAAGGTCATAGGTTGTTTTTCTGCACGTAAGACTTGTCGTATGGGGGAGAGAAATTTCTTAGTGAGAGAATATTTCTGTTCGTAGTCCTTTCAAGGACAATTATTGTTTTATGGCTTTCTGAGAGCCCATTGAATCTTGGAAGAATATTGAAAATCTCAGTAGGTCTTGATCTCTGAGGACTGGACGTAGGCCTGGTTGTTAGGTCGAACCAGTATAACTCTCTGTGTTCTAATCTTCACAACTCTACTTTATCTACCCTATTTTTCATATCACCACATCAAGCGAAAAATTTATAACATCACCCAATTCACCCCCTCTTGGGTGAAGCTTGCCTCTTTTACCTATCGGTTTCACCTGCACTTTCTCCTGTTCTCAGTTTTCCTTACACAAACACTCTGTATTATCTACGTCCACCATCAAGTCTGACATTATTGTATCCTCTTTGATCTCCTTTCTTGATTTTTTGTAACTGTGACTGGTGCTAGTTCCTCCAGTGGCCTGTCTAGCGGTACCTTTGGATGCTAGCCTTTTCCATAAAAGAACTAAGTTTGACACGGTTTTCAAGAGAGTGAAAAAATACTCAGAGCCTGTCTTATACAAAAAACTCTTTAAACCATAGTGCAAGCACACCAGGAAAATATGGTTCGTATAGAAGACAATTTTTATAACAACCTATCATGAAGTAGATCATTTAATTTCTAACATTAAAATTTCCAAAAACTGAGTGAATTTTATTATGATGCAGTTCATGTACGTACATCTGCAACAAATTATAGTGAAAAAATTTTATACATCTTGTTGTTTCTATTATATATTATGCAATGCCCTTACTTTATTCTACATTGTATTTCATTGTCATATGTGTCTCTTTCTAATATCATAAACCACATGTGAAGTAAATAAAAGGGTGAATGGGCAAGAATAGCTAAGTTAATTTGTCAAAAGTGCAGCAGGCATCATATTAAAACAATCAAGTGTAAAAGTGCCAATGAAAATTACAAGAGAGACAAAAAAAACACAATCGTTAACTTCCCAATATGTCCGTTTTTTTCCGTAGGGCCCACGTGTGTCCCGTTGTCCTCCAGATTCTCATCTTTTGCTGCCTAACCAACCCTCCCTCCCTTCACTCCTCTCTTCTCTCTCTTCACTCTGATCTCTCTCACTCCTCACTTATTTTCCTGCCATTTGTTTTGCAATTGCTATTTTCAGGCATATTGACCAGAGTGAATCTTACAACATTGTAGCTTGTGTTCATCTTACGTGAGGCAGTACTGGTGTATATAGCTAGCAGCTGGTTCCTGAAAAAAAAAGGGCACCCTGAATAAAAAGGAAATCTGAGGAAGAATGTAATGTGTCAATCCTGAAAAATAATATAAAAAACACAAAATACATACATAATAACCCAACTTAGAGTACATCCTAGAACTTTTTTTTAATTTAATTTTTTCAAAGGAAATTTAAATTACAGTCTCCAACAGTCTTGCAACTAGGTGGTTCTGTGTAAGTAATGGTGAGAATTGATATATTCCATTTGAAAAAAGTAGAAGATGTGGCTCCTTTATCTATGTATACACACACACACACACACATATATATATCAAACTGACTTGGAAAATTAAATTTCAAAGCGGTACAAAATAATATACTTCCAATATTACTCTGGCTGAATAATGCTCTGTTTTCCTCTGTTTTTAAGACAAGAAAAACATAGACAAAAAGAAATAAGCCATATGCTCATATATCCGAGTCATATGCACTGTCAGCCAATTTTACTTGGTGAGCTTGCCTGGTCAAAAGTTTACATAACCAAACCTTAAGCAAAATTAGCACCGTAAATTTCATGCCCAAGAAAATATGAAGACGGTTTCACACGGAATAAACATAAGAGATGAAAGCCATAATTGACAATTATAGGGACTAAAAGCAAAATTAAGTTAGTTATAGAAATTTAAGATAGTATTAATCCAAAGTTAATTAATGATGGATGATGAAAAAGGGTAGAGTTGGAAAATATTTGAAATTATTACTCCCATGATATTTATCCATCCTTTAAAATTGGGAATATAGATTCATGAGACCTTATTCCCATCTCTACCTTATTGCCCTTTTTTATTAAAAAATCTATTTATAGTCATTATCATTTTAATCCATTTTATTCTCAATTACTCCATTCCCTTCCTTTTTCTCATGGTGAGTGGTATTCATAAGTGTGCAGTGCCCTTATTGTTTTCTATATCATATTTTACTTTGTCATCTGTATCATATACTATATCATATTTCTTTGCTATCTCATAAACCACGTGTGAAATAAATGAAATAATTATTTGGATATACATATATAACATGTCATAGTGAAAATGTAAGTTATACCTGAACTTGATAAGTGAAAAATTACTGTATTAATAGAAAAGGATTTATATGGACATAAAATAATAGTCACATACTTTTTAAAGTATAAAATGTGTTAGTATAACATACTAAAGATATTACCAAATTGTACTATACAATCCGTGAGTCTTTTGCTTCCAGACTATTCTTTTCTCTATTAATTTGGCATGCATGGTATCAGAGTTGGACCATACTGGCGAAGCTCTGAATTCTAGCTGAAACATAAAGAGAAAATCGTGACATTGGCGGTATCTGTCTCCCATACACAGTGGATCAAGGATTACCATCATAATGTCTACTGTCTTAGCATCTTCAGCAATGGCAGATTCAACTAAGAGTCAGGGTCGCAGCTTCACGAATAAAAAAATTACTGTAAAGCTAGATGACTCGAATTATCTGATTTGGAAGCAACAAGTGTTTTTTATGGCGAAGCAACATCGCCTATTTTTCTATCTTGATGGTTCTATTGCCATACCTCCAAGGTTGATTCATGATGACAACTGTTAAATTGTAAATCTAGAGTTCGACCGATATGAGTAGTTAGACTCTGCTTTAGCGTCATGGCTCCTTGCCTTTGTATCTCCTGCGGTTCTACCAGAACTAGTTGGACTAGAGACTTCAGCTCAGATTTGGTCCAAACTCAACAACTTATACTCAACCAAATCTAATTTTTGAATTCTTCATTACAAAAATCTACTTATTAATCAACACAAAGGTGATCTAAGCATACATGACTATCTGGAAAACATAAAATCTATTTATGATCATCTGGCACTTTTAGGAGAGCCTGTGCCAGAATCTACCAAGATTTCACATATCCTAAATGGCTTAACTACTGAATATGAGTTGGTGATCGCTATCATCAATTCGTCTAAGTCTACTTTTGACTTGGAATCAGTCTCCATTATGTTGTTGGACTCCGAAGCAAGGAAAAAGGCATTCTTGACAAATTCTACATATCTTGCTCATTATTTCTCCTCACCCCAACCATGGTATCCAGGTATGGATTATCAAATGATTTTTTCCGTTCAACCAACTAGACATTCTTCTTGCCATTGTTCATTTTCTGGATCTATGGGACGTGGTCGACCACCGTTTCCTCCTCCTCTTTCTCGTGGAGGTTATGCAACTCGAGGATAAGGATATGGCATGCATTTCAATTCCAAATACACTTGTCAGATCTATGTCAAGGCTGGTCATACTGCAAACAGGGCTATTTCAGGTATGAGTCTACTGCTTATTCATATGGTGGTGGTTCTACACATGCGATTTTTGCTTATACTAGTGCATATCTTTATGACAATCCTGATTAGTATAACTAACCGGACCAATATAATATGGTAAATTATGTTGTTCATTATACTTCCTTTGCACCTGCTGATCATTACAATCATTTTTATGCTAATCCTGTGATTCTGTCGACTGCACGTGCTTTTGACTCTATTGTTGTTGCTAACTATGGTTCTGATGTCTCCAAGTCTACTATATTACGTTCTAGTAGTTCTGTTACTGGTATTCCTATTGCACCTTCAGCTCAAGCCTTCATCACTACTCCACAAAACATTGTTGATGATGCTTGGTACCTAGATTCTAGAGCTAATTAGCATATCACAAATTCTTCTCAGAATCTATCTAATCCACTAGCTACTGGTAAGTCCAAAGTTACTGTTGGTGGTGGTGGTTTTCTACCTATTTCTCATATAGGGCACACCTATTTATCTAGTCCTTATTCTCATATGCATAAGCATAGAGTACTTTGTGTCCCATCTATGCAAGAAAATCTAGTGTCCATATTACATGCAACAAAAGAAAATGGACTATCTATTGAGTTTTTTCCTCATGCCTATTCATTAAGGATTTATAGACTAAGAAAATTCTTATGGATGGCACTGAATTTGCTAGGATGTACAAGCTCTCAGCCAGGTCATCCAACTTCTATCAGTAGCCAGATTGTGCAAAAGTTCCTACAGGTTTGTCTAGTAGCTCATGCTATCTCACATCCAATTTTGATTTCACTTCCCTATGGCATCAAAGGTTGGGGCATCCACATGAAGACATCAATAAGCATGTATTAAAGTCTCTAAATCTTCCTTTTCATAGTCAATGTCTTAAGATACTTTATACTGATTGTAAGATGGAAAAGAGTCATAAGCTCACATTTTCTTCCTCTACTACTATGTACAATAAACCTCTCCAATTAATGTCAACGGATGTGTGGGGTCTTGCACCATTTGGTTCAAATGGCTTCTGCTATTACACTGCTTTTGTTGATGCTTTTAGCAAATTTACATGGCTATATCTGTTAAGGAAAAAATCTGATGTCCTTGACACATTTAAAGGTTTAAATTATTGGTTGAAAATCATTTTAGCACAAAATATTTAGAGGTCTAGAGTGATAATAGTGGTAAATTCTTACCTCTCAAGTCTTATCTTGAGCATAATGGTATTGGACATAGATTAACATGTCCTTGTAACTCTGAGTAAAATGGTCTTGTTGAAAGGCATCATAGATCAGTTGTAGATATGGGCTTGACATTATTAGCTACTACTAGCTTACCATTGTTCTATTGGGGGGATGCTTTTTTACCTGCTACATTTTTGCTCAACCAACTGCCTACTCCAATCTTAAAAGGGCTCTGCCTATATGAAACATTATATGGAGTTAAACCTGACTATTCCATTTTTAGAGTTTTTGGCTGTAAATGTTTTCCACTGCTTCGTCCTTATCAGAAGCACAAATTAAGCTTCAGATTCATACCTTGTATCTTCTTGGGTTATTGTTCAGTTTCGAAGGGCTATAAGTGTTTGGATAGGTACTGGTCGCTTGTACATTACTCGTCATATGGATTTCAATGAATTGTTGTTTCCAGGTCAAGGTCAGGTCACTGTACGTCAACTTATTTCTGGATGTGATAATCAACTGAGTTTTAAACCCCCTAGAGTTTCTCCACCCAGTATCTCTCCTTTAATTAACACCAATCCTCCATCAGAAATTTCTATTACTCTCAATCCCATGATGTCACCATCCTCATCACCTCCTCTAGTATGCCCTTCTCCACCTTTAATTCTAGCTCCCTCTTCACAAAATACTTCCCTCCCATTTATTTCCAATCACCATTATATGATTACTGGAAGCAAAAGCTGGTATTTTTAAGCCCCGTGTCTTTACAATGGCTGGAGATGCCACAATTCCATCCACCATTGCCCAGGCTCTTGCTAATCCAAATTAGAAGAAGGCTGTCCAAGAAGAATATAATGTCCTTGTATGATTTCAAACTTGGGATCTGGTTCTATGGCAAGAACATAGGAAGATTATTGGTTACATATGGCTATGCCACTTAAAAGTTAATGCAGATGGTTCCATTGAAAAATGTCAAGGGAGATTAGTAGCAAAAGGATATTCACAAGAAGCTGGTTCAGATTATCAGGAGACTTTCAGCCCTGTTGTCAAAGCACCCACGGTCAGAATCTTACTTACCCTTACAGTTACAAATGCATGGAAAATTCATCAAGTAGATTTCAAAAATGCTTTTTTAAATGGTGAGCTTGTTGAAGAGGTATATATGGAGCAACCACCAGATTTTGTTGTGCTTGATTCCTAAGGCAAACCGCTGGTATGTAAGCTCAAGAAAGCACCTTATGGACTTAAACAAGCCCCACGTCCTTGGTTTTCTAAATTGAATACTTATTTGATCTCTCTTGAGTTTCAGGCTTACAAATCTGATACATGTTTGTTTATTAAGTCCAATGACAAAGGCATCATCTATCTCCTGACATAGGTTGATGATCTTGTTATTACTGGATCAAATGAGGAATATGTTTAGAATCTTATTACTACAATGAGCAGGGCATTCTCTTTAAAAGATCTTGGTGAATTGTCTTTTTTCTTAGGCATTAAGTTTCAACGCAGTGTCAATGGCCTTCTGTTGACTTAGAAAAAATATATTCACTCCCTGCTTGCAAAGGACAAGATGATTGATGCTCCCTCGGTTGCTACACTAATGGCTACAAACACCCATATGTCACAAACTAATAGTCAAGTATTCTCTGATCCAAAGCTCTATAGGAGTCTTGTCAGATCCCTTCAATATGTGTGCTACACACGTCCTGATATTGTTTCAACTGTAAATAAGTTGAGTCCGTTCATGCATGCTCCTACTGAGAAGCAATGGACCTATGTACAATGGCTTCTACGTGACTTCAATGGCACTAGTACATATGGTCTGCTTATTAAGCCAGCTTCTCGTTTCACAGTTCTTGCATATTTCGATTCTGACTGGGGTGGAACTTCAGAGAAGAAGAAAACTACTGATGAGAAGGATGATAAACAAAGCACCAAAAGTCAAATTCTTCCTGAAAATAAGCGTTCTACAGGTGGCCATTGCATTTTTCTTGGGTCCATGCCTATTTCTTGAATGTCTAGGAAGCAACAGGTAGTTTCTAGATCAACTACAGAAGTTGACTATCAGAGTGTACCTGATACAATCACTGGACTTATGTGGATTATGTCCTTGTTAAAGGAAATGACCATACCTGTTCAAAATATGCCACTATTTGGTGTGCCAACACATGAACCATTGCCTTGGCTGCTAATCTGGTCCTTTACTCTAAGGCCAAACATGTTGAATTTGATGTCTATTTCATCCTAGAAAAGGTTGCTGCTGGTATGGTCACAGTTGCTTATGTACCATCAGCTTATCAGGTTACAGATGTCTTAACTAAGCCTCAACTTCATGTGATGTTTGCCTATTGTCGTCTCAAGTTAAATATTGTGTCCGAGGAAGAAGTTCGAAGATCTCAGATTGCTTAACTAGTCACACATTTTCTTATCAGCAGGGGGAATATTAGTGTAAACAGTCATTAGTTAGAGTAATTAGTTACAATTGCACAACATATTACTGTTAGCTAGCTAAACTGATGTACAACTGTTAATATAGACGTGTCTTGTATTTAGCTAATAGCTCTGTACTTTAAATTGTTAACAAGGCAAAACAATCAATGAGTCTTTTGCTTCCAGACTATTCTTTTCTCTATTAATTTGGCAATGTAAACAAACATAACACAAACTTTTAATGTGGAAAACTCTCTCAATGGAGAGAGAAAAAGCACAGGGGCTAGTCCAGAAAAACTTCACTATAACTGATGTTTACATCAATAAGTCTTCCACGATTTACAACACCAGCCCTAATCTTTCTTTCTTTTGTTTTCTTATTTTTTTGGGGATAACAACACAACTATTAATCACTATCAACGTAGTGAAAATCATCACTACAATAATGCAGGAAATACAAAATACATCATAACAACGTCCATAACTTTTTTTTTAAAAAAAAATAAATGACAATGTCCAACCTTCAAAGCTTCTATTTAAGATGAATTCCTAACAATAATGCGGTTTTCTTCAAATTGGTGAGACAAGAAGACCACTTAGAATCCATTCTCTATTTGACATCTTGCTGTTATTTGGTCTTAGCTTCCATCATGTGAGACTTCTCTTTCTTCAATGCTTCCTTACTCTAAATATCAACAAAAGATATAAAAAGAAGATCAATGATTTTTTATGTTATTGATAACCAAAATAAACCTTAGCACACAAAACTAAAAAAAAAAAAACATGAATTGTTTGCAACAAATGAATGAGACAATGAGGTATTAAGAGTGAAATCATGAGTTAGTTTCTTAAGTCTGCTTAGCTATAGACAAATATAATATGCGCGCATTTTCAAAATTTGGTGAGCACTATTCTGTTAGGATAATATTGTTGAGTCTTTTCCAATATCTTCATGTGATCACTCTTCTTCAATCTGAATTATGGAAGATGTATATTAGTTAATTATCAGCGTCAACTTTGATTGCTAAGGGTACATAGAGGCTCCTACAAACTCTTATCAAAATTAAAAGCAAAATTATTACTATTAAGCCCTTTCCACTTCTGCATTGCTACATAACTGAAAAAAGCTCAATGAAAGTACAAATGAAAGTCTTTCTTGAGGGAGGACCCTCAAAATATATGAATAAGATAATGGAGTTGCCGACGCTATATTAGAAAAAGAATTTGTTGAGGAATGAGTCGTTAAGAAGTTGAATTCTTTAACAAGCATATCATTATAATATTGAGAGAGAAATCATTTGATAGTGTATGACATTGTTTTATTATAGTTGCTTATGTAATTGCTTGGAATTGTTTGTTATTCTCCCTTTTTATCTTTTTTGTCAAAGGAAGCATAATGTTTAGAACAACTGGATACACGCATATAGGTTTCAGCAATATAATACATGTGTAGATGATGGTGCATGATCTATATACAGTTATACACTACCATCCAAAGAACAAAGACATAATCATTAAACAATCAAGATATATTACATGTTGATGGGGAAAACATAAAACCACGTAATATGGACCCAAGTGGGAAAGCAGGTTTTGGTTCGGGAAGATATGTGAAAAGTCTCAAGGAAGGATTTATAATATATGAATCTTTGGAGAGCCCGAAACCCATACCATACTTTCCAATGCGGGATTCCAGTCCCATACCTGACAACGGGGTCATATCGAATAACTTTTTTTTTTTTAAAATCCAATAAGCATTTAAATCAAGGGCAAAGAGAGATGGAGGTGTGTGTGACGGAGTAAGAGTTAAAGCTTGTGGAAAAACAAACAAGTTTGCAAAGGGGGAGAGAGAGCGCAGGAGAAACCGAGAAAGAAGCAATTATTTCCAAAAAGAAAAAGAAAAAATCATCGTGTGGGACCCACTACACTAATTTATATTCCCTCCGTCCCTTTGTATAATAGCATTTCAACCGTGAGATTCTAAAAAATAGTTAAAAATAGTTAAATGTAATAATTATATAGAAAATTTAAAATTTTTTTTTCAAAAATGCCCCCATTATACATGAGTGAAAGAGAGTAATAATAAAAAAATGATGAAAGAAAATATATATAGTATAATAATTAATTGATGACAAAATGAGAAAAATTATATTTATTATCGAGACAAACTTAAAAGGAATCTTATAAGCTAAACCCATTCAAAAAAAATACTCTTATATATAGAAAAAAAAAAAGGAGTATAGTTTATGTATACTTTAACACATTTTAAAATTTAATGGGAGATGCATAAAACATTATTATAAAATTGGATCTTTTTTTGTCCAAAAAAAAAAAATTAGGTCTTTACCCTTAAATCAAATATATGTAAAGCTTGATAACCAAAAATGGCGACCTAATGTTAAACTAGGAAACTGTCCCAGAATCAAGTCAAAGTCTCAAAGAATAAAAATTGTTGGACTTTAATGACCTGTCCTTTAGGTCTGGAAAAGCAGAGTTGCCCTGCTCCAATTCCCAGAGGCAAAACCACGAATTTCAATTCACCAAAATGATCACCACAACAAAAGGGCTGCTTCATTTCATTACTTTACTTTAGGCAGTTTTCACTTGTCATGGTGAAGGTAATTAAGTTCGTATTGTTCAGTTAATCAGTTAAGATATTAGGTTAAGGATTAGTGGGTCAGATTGAAGTTAAATCAAAGCTAAATCGGGATCAAACCGGTGAGAGGTTGAAGATTTTTGACTTATTAATATGAAATTCTAAAAAAACAATTAAAAATTCATCTTTTTTAAAAAAATAAAAAATCAGGACTAGACCGATCTATCAGCCGGTTGGTAGGTTTCCTGTCCGGACCATCTGGTCCGATCTGGATTCCATTACATTGGTTATCATTCGCTTCTTCATTTCTGTTCTTCCTGATTAACATTATTAAAAAAAAAAAAAAGAACTGTTAGAAGGTTTTTCAACAGTTTCAGTCCCCCCCCCCCCCCCCCACATCAAAACAAACATCATTTATACGGGTTGTTGATGAGGTAATATAATGCTAACACACAGAAGGAAGATAGAATAGTTTGGATTCCTTGTTGCAAAGAGTGTAGCGTAGCTTTAAGGGCATCATTAGAACAAAAAGAGGACTCTAATAAATAAAAGCAGAGTTATAAATGGTAATCAAGAAAAAATTTATTATTAATTGTTTCACAGGGAAAAACATTATACTTAAAAAAACAAAGCAATAAACTATGAACATATTTGTACATATTCATTAGTGTAAATATCTAGAAATTCTGATGGTGAGCTCTCTGATTTTCGTCTAATTTAGAACCTACTTGAGAAATTGGCTTCATTGTTTCCTTTATAATTTGTTGCAAAACACAAAGAAGTAATTTAATCCAAGCGCCATCTCTTCAGCAGCAATATTCGTTATTACTAGCTAATTAAATTTTACAATATATAACCAAGTGATGAAGGTGCTTGTTGGGGATTTTGTGCTAAAATATCCGAATTACATGATGGTGCTGTTCTCACTAGCATATCAGAAACAGAAACCTGTTTAACATTTCATTTGCTGCTGCTTTGGTAATCCATGAACTTACAATATATTTGTTAAGAGAGAGAGAGAGAGAGAGAGAGAGAGGAACTGTTTGTTGTTTATGTTAGTGATTGATCCATATTTTTATATAATTTTTTATAATTAAATTGAGATTTTTAATATATTTTGTGGAACATTACTGTATGATTAAGCACTAATTTAAGTTAGGAACATTTGTATTAAATTAAGTGTAATTAGGGGTAAAATGATCATGATTTGTTAATTATTTATACAAATAATTTATTAGGTTTTTGATGCTATCTTGTGTTTAATATTGTATTGTAGGTGTTTACACAGCAAATTGCAGATTTTAAAGGGTCCAATTAGCACTTTGAAGATTGGGGAAAATTACAGAAAATGAATTAGAATTTCTGAAAAATTACTAATCTGTTAAGAAAGGCCAGATAAAATGACATAAAATACCCAAAAGTTTTATAAATTTCACTTACCCACAAATGTTTCAAAACTTTTCACTTTAATTCCTTCTCGAGAATTTTTGAATTTTCGATAGGTCTTTGGTCAAAATATGTTTTGATCAGGACCTTCTTCTTCCTAAAAGAAAGAGACAGACCGGACTTTGAGGGGGGAAAAAACAGAGAGACAGACCCGACGAAAAGGAGCACAGTTGGAGCGCCGCAGAAAAAGAGATTCTGGACCTTGGACCTTCAACTTCAATCCACACCTTTCATTGTCGCCGGCGACCTCCACCACCACCACAACCATCATCACCGGAGACGTTGAAAACCTCTCCGCCACACATTCCTTCAATTTTGGCGAGATAGAGCTAAGTTGCAGACCATCAGAGCGCCGCGAGCTGAGAATCGCAGAGAACCTCTTCTTCGGCTCCTTCCACCTTCGCCCTTTTCACCGGCGGCATCAACAACCACCACCACGCAGGCAAGCTCCCAGAACAGAGTGACAGCGCCGCGGACGACTGAAAGCTCGAACCAGAGTTGGAGTGTGCCGCGAAACTAGCCTGAACCAGAGGAGAGATCAGAGTCGGGGAGGAACCAGAGTACAGGTCGTGGTTCTGGTTTACAGCGGGAAGTAGGAAGAAGACCACACCATACCACACCATCGGCTTCTCTTTCTCACACCACACCGCCGGCCATTCTTCTTTCCGTCGCTGGAGATCGTGTTTTCTCCCTCTCTCTCTCTCTATATCTCTCACTCTACTCCAACGTGGGCCATTATTTGTAACATCCCGGCGAGATTCTTGAATTTTCCAGCGAGCTTTGAGTTTACCGGCGCGATTCTTGAATTTACAGGCTAGTTTTCCAGATTTCGGCGACTTTCTCCAGATTTCGGTGAGTTCTTCTTCACAGTTCCAGCTAATCTTCTAACTCCAACACCACAGCATTTTCCTCTATCGGCCATCTCTGTGTTATTCCAGTGAGTTTGTGACTTTCCGGCGAGATTATTGAGTTTCCGGCGACTATTTCCCAGTTTTCCGGCGACCTTTCCAGATTTCGGCGAGCTCAATTTCATGGATTTTCAGAATTCCACACAAATTGTTACCAATGCTACTGAAGCTCCAATGAGTGGCTAAGCTTTCAACTGTTGAGGATTGGGGATTTGGCTTGAGTTCATGAACTTCAATGGAGAATTTTTCTTTGTTCCTTTATAAATTTTCTATGTTTATTGTAATTACTAGCTATGTTGTAAAATAGTTGTAGTAGATTTTGTTGTGAGTTATTTGGATTCCATATTATTGAACTAAGATTGCTTGTATTGTATTTGGATTGGAATTATTATGATTGAATATTTTTAGTTAGGTATTTCATATTAATTCAATGAGATTATGCTTGCTATATGATTACTAATTTGTGTAGTTGATTTGAGTGTCGCAATTGTGCATTTATATTAGAGGAAATAATTGCATTAATTCAATCCATTTTACACATCAAGTGGTTATTGAATAATATTTCTAAACAATAGCTATGAATGCGATCGTAAAATTAGCTATAGATTAGGAATGTTAGACCCAATTTGATTACTTGGGGTTCTTAATTAAGACTTGATGGATTTCAAACTCTCATATCATTTAGTAAGCTAAGATAGCTATTAAATCAATTTCTCAAGAAAAATCATTTTATTCATATTTCATTAAACATTCCATTTATAAAGAAAAAACCAAACATAGTGGTTTTAGGATTTTAATTAAGTTTTGCATTTACCTATTTTCAACAAAAATTTAAAACCAATTTTCCTTTATTTTCATAGCATTTAGATTATTTAAGATTCAATAACAAAGCTCTTCAAAAAGAGAGAACGATCATAAATTTATCAATACTTAATCTTTATTTAATTTTTTATTGTGGACCCTAAGACTTAAAAAAAAAAAAAAAGGGCCCTAATCAGTTAGTCTATTTCATTGTAGGAAAGTATAAGGAATGATGAATTATAATTTATGTGTTTTTAAGCCGTTAAATTCTAGCATTATATTAGTCACAATACAATAAATTAAAGTTTATAAACTTACTTGTGAAGATGCTTTATCAGATGCTTTTGACGATCTTTAAAATGCAAATGAAGTCCTCCTTCACTCTCCATGAACATGTACCAATAATATTCAAAAGGCTGCATAAATATAATTCATTTGTTTTGTATTGTAGAATATGATTATCTTTCTTGTGGAGATTCAATTTGTGAAGGAGCAGCAAATGGTGCAGGTTTGTGGGTTTATTCTGAATCATTGACTTCATCAGCTTTTATAGCTTCCCATGATTCAGGACTTTCTTCATAATCACTTGCCTCTGCTAGTTCATTAATCTATAACCTGTAGGGAACCACAAAGAAATTAAAAAAAGTTCTGGATCGGATTTAAGTTATTGATATTGTACCAAAATTTGGAAGCAATCTAGAAGACAAGTAAGAGAGAAATATATCTATTGGTTTCTTATTAGGTATGTGATGGATTATGGGAAAGTATAATATACATACATTTGTTGAACCACTGTTTTGTTGGGCTGGTGGCTGACCTCTCTTTATAATCTTTTCTGCTACTTGTTCTAACCTCTGAACAGAAACATAATATATTAAAGATGATGCAATGAGTTGAAGTGATTGGTTAATGGACATAGCAAATCGTTAATAGACAAAGTGAAAAATTTGTGGATTAAATGAATTAATTTGTAGCAAATTGAATTAGTAAGGGCGGACATTTTTGTGTATTTTTTTTTCCTTTCATTTGATCGAGCAATATTATTTCATTTGTGAGCTTACCTCTAGATATTGTTCGGAATCATCTTCATCTATGTCGTCTTTATTTCTCTCAGAACCGTATAACCATTGCGCTTATTCTAACCAAACAAAACAATTCAAAATACATATTATCATGAGAAAAATCATAACAAGTATTATATAGAAATTCTTAATATAATTAATTAATGTTTTTGATGCTTACTGTTAAATAAGGAACTTAGTATCAATTGAAGTTAAAGAGATGTTGGGACAATTCTCTACTTCTTGATATATCATGCTTTGGAAATCAATTATAAAGCATATAGTATGAAGTTTTCGTAGATCTTTAAGGAATATCACAAATAGCTTTGGGAACAGACATTTCAACCCATCACGGTTTTCCACAAAAATCCAATGGGGATTTGGGAAACGACATTCTTGATGATGAGTGTCACCATCTTCCTCAATGATGCGCTATAGCTTATGACATTTTGATACCTCTAGGTATTTCAAATTTGATAGGCTTCTCGACATAGATGTAGATAAGATAAATTTCAGTTGATTGCATCGAATTATTGTTAACTTGACAAGATTATGAAAATTCATACGAAGATTATTTGGTCCCACACATATGTTTCTTAATTCATCCAAGCCTCTCAAAGTCAAATATGTGAAGATCATAAATTGTTTTCATGTGCAAGGCTACTAAACTAAGAAGTTTTAATTTGTATAACTGCATCCCAATTAGTTGTATCATATCATAAGATGCACATATACATTAGTATCAAATAAGAAAGCAATTATATCACTATGAAAACTAACCGTTAGAAAAATAATTAATCACCTTTTTTCCTGAGAGTTGTTCTTGTCCTTTATGCCCCTTCACTGATAAATCTATAAACACGTTTATAGGAAGTTGCTCACATCCATCCAAGTGATTCCTTTTAGAGATGATGCTTAATAACTCTCCAATTTTAATATATTTAAAGTATATTTTAAAAATATTTAGAAAGTTATCTAAGCAAATGTTGGAAAATTTTATAAAATTTTGATAAGATATTAATTGGACACATTATTTAGGGGATTTCAAATTAAAATAGGAGGTTTTAAGTTTAAGAAAGTAAAATAATAATGGGAAGTTTTATCTTATTATTTTATGATTAGTATTATCTTTTCATATTTTTCCTTTTATTTAATTTTTGTTTTTCTTTCTCCAGCAAGCACAACGCAGCATTTTACTTGGTATAGCTAAAAGAGGTTTTTGACCTAAGACTTTAAGTAGTGTTTGGTTTGAGGGGAGGGTAGGAGAGGGAGGGGAGGGGAGGGGAGGGGGCGTTAAATTACCTTTTTGAGTTGAAAGTATTTAAATTTTGGGTGGGAACCGAAAATTTAAAAGGAATGAGAGGATAAATTTTGAACGGAAATCCAAAATTTAAAAAAATGCAAGGTATTAAAACTCGGACCGGTCATTGAACCGATCGGGGTACTGGGTTAAGGATCAGTGGGTTAGACCGGGACCAAACCGGTGAGAAATTGAAAATTTTAGACTTATAGTATAAAATTCCAAAGGAAAAATAAAATTTTTTTTTTTAAAATACCAACCCGGACCGGACCGGGAACCGGACCAGTTTACCGGCCGGTTCGCCGGTTCCCGGGCTGGACCGGCTGGTCCGGTCCGGATTTAAAAACCCTGAAAAAATGAAAGGGTAAATTTTAAATTTTTCTTATCCAAAATTATAATTTACCAATCATTCTCTCTCCTTCCTCCCCCACCCCCTCCAAACCAAACACACCCTAAGGAGCTACGTAAGCTGAAGGGATGGAGCCGCAATATTGATTGAAAAGTCGGGATTAAAAACAGAGGAGGCGCAGCTGGAAAGGATACAGCACTGTTCATTGCAGTGTAGAAGTCACCGTGGCGTCATTGTTGATTACCACTGTAGCGGATCACTGTTTACTGACCACTGTTCGTTACACTGTGGTAGCTACTGTTCATATCACTGTTCATCGTTTCGGGACAGCTGCGCTCTGTTTCGGGTCCTTCATTTTCCTTGTTTCAATTTAATTCCCAATATGATTTTAGATTCTGAACTTTTTGCAGTTGTAATGGGATTTATTTTGAACATGCGGGGTTAATTGTCATTGAACCGAAAGTTATTATGAACTTATTTGAGGATCTATGTATGTATTAACTATTTTTTTATGTTTAATGTTATTTTATTTACTTAATCTTGTATTATTTTATCTATTTTGTGTTTGATTACTACTAAGTATGAATTGAGGAATTTAAATTAGTTTTAGAAGATAGATCTTAATTTGATCATATAATTAAATAATATGGTATTAGAATTTATTCTAATTTTTTAATAGGATATGAATATAGTTATTTGACTCATATAATCTTATTAGAGTGAATTTGAACATTCATTGCTTTTTGAATAAATTAATTAGGAATAACAATTTTAACTTGAGCAAGAGATATGAGTAATTATAAGATAGGATTGAGGTGCAAATCTACCAATGAAGTATTGTCCGAGGAACGTCCACCACAAATATCTTTTAAAAGGGGCAAAAATGCCAATGAAGTTTTTAAAAGGGGCATCCACCACAATTTCCGTTAAATCCGTACTAACAGCGTTAGTACGGATTTGCACCTTAACCCTATAAGATATTTATTTCCACTTAAACCCCTAGATTTGCACCTTAACCCTATAAGATATTTATTTCCACTTAAACCCCTAGATTAACAATTTAACATTAAGTACTCTTATTTGGGTAAATACATACTCTAAGACTTAAAAAAGATATTTGTCACTTAAATTTATTTTTCTCCATTGAAATCTTAAAAATATTAAATTAATACTTTTTCTTTTGTTTAAATTATCTTTCAATTTCTTTATTTGATTTGCTCAACTTAAATGAAAATGAAAAATTTAATATCTAATCACTAATTTACTTGAATATCTGTGGTACAACTTTAATTCACTATTATACTATTTTTCACAACCCATATACTTATGGTGCGTACTTGAATTTTAATAGTATCAATGCTTTCACATAATAATTTTCTGGGCACATATTTACCATATTGGGTACAAATTTAAGGCTTAATTTGTTGAGAATTGGGAGATCAATCTCAATATTTTGATTCTGGTGAGGTGAGCTATAGTCACCTCAAGGTTTTCCAACACTACTACAAAAAAGGGCTTTAGTAGCGTAGCTCCTGTGGCATTTGTTTAAAGAAGCGCCAAAAATAGTTATTTATTTATTTAAAATAAAAAATATTTGAAAGCTTTGGCGCTTACAATTATAAACGTCATAATTGACGTTAACCTTGCATGACGTTTCTCTGAACAAGTGTAATATCCTGGATTGTAATCAAGGGATAATAACTTCAAATGATGTAATTAATGTTAATTAAGCATATTTGAAGTATATGTTGTGCAATGTGAAATGAAGGCAATTATTCATGATTTAATAAGTAATGTACTAATCAGGGGTAAAACGGTAAATTTACCAACCGTCTGGTTAGTTATTGATGAGAAAACCCCTTAGTAATCAAGATCAATGGTTGAGATTGAAAGATCTAAGGGTGGAATCTTGTGTATGTGGATTTTTGTGAGATCATGGTAAGAGGAAGGAGATGATGACAAGTGGCAAGAAAAGGGCCATTGGATGAGTCAAAGTTTCAAACTTTCCCTCTCTCCCTCTCAAGTCGGTTTGTGCATGGGAAGAAGGAAAGAATGATCATCATCTCACCAACTCATCTCTCTCTCTTCATTCCTCCATTTCCGGCGAGTAAGCAAGAAAGAGAAAAGTAAGGGTTTGAACTTTGTTAAGGTAAATGATCCTATATGCTTATGTACCCTTCATTAATATGGACCAAGTGGTTGAGAGCTTGATTTCTATGATTTCAGAATTTCCATTGGTGGTGTTTGATTGTTGGACAAATCTGAAAGTTGGTGGAATCAAGGTGTTGATTTCAACAAGTTAAAGAGGTAGGTTTGTGATGCATTTTGATATATATGTCAAGATGTTTGCCTAATCAATGAGAATTCTGGAAATTTGACCTAATTATGATGTTAAGTGAAGGGTAGATTTTGGTGAGAGAGTCACTGTTCATTTGGTCAGTTTTGACACTTGGGAGTGATTAGAATTTGATTTGAAGTGGAATAAGGGAGATTGTTAGAATGAGGTTTTGAGTGGTTTGATGATCTAGAGAGAGAATGTGTTGAATGGGTTGGATTTGGGTTGTTTGTGGTTGCCAATGGGTTCCTTGTGTTGAAATAAGTGAGAATGAGTTATGGTATGAGTTTTAGGACCATTGGTAATCAATTGGTAAATTCTGGGAAAACCATATCAGTTCAGTGTTGTGGGCATCTGTCAGGATTTCTCGAGTGAGGGAAGAACTCACTCGAGCACAGGATGAACGTGCTCGAGTGAGCATGTTTGTGCTCGAGTGAGGGTGCATGAAATCACTGGGGGTGAGCGTCTCGGGTGATCACTCGTGGGTGGTTGCCAAGAGTGCGCTGGCACTCGCGAGTATTGGGAGCAAGCATTGGGAGATCACTCGAGCACTGGAGTTTGTGCTCGAGTAAATCTGTTGCCTGGGAGTTGGGTTGCTCTCGGGTGGACACTCGCGGGACCTCACTTCCTTGTGCTCGCGAGCACTGAGGATCAGTGCTCGAGCACAGGTGTTTGTGCTCGAGTAAAGGTGGAGGAAGACGTGGAGAGATGCTCTCGGGTTGTCACTTGCAGGCCTCACTTCCGTGGTGCTCGAGTGCTGGCGAGGTCTCTGCTCGAGCACAGCCTCTTGTGCTCGAGTGAGAGTGTAGGTTTGTCGCGGGAATTGCTCTCGGGCAAGCACTTCCTGCATCTCACTCGCATGTGTGCTCGAGTGAGAAAAGGGGTCATGCTCGAGCACGGCCTCCTGTGCTCGAGTGAAGGGACCAAAAATCATTGTTTAGCTTTCTAAAGGGGGATCTTTGGGGATAGTTAACCCAACCCTTTAGGCATATGTTTAGGCATTTAATGGCCATCTAAAGAGTCCAAATGAATACCAACTTAGAGTGTTATTGAATTAAGAACTTGGAAAAGGAAATTAACCAAATGTCCCTATTTGATTATAGGATTTGACATCTGCTATCCTCGTGAGCCTACTGTGCCAGCAACCGTCAGGAAAGGATCAGGTAGTGACTTTTCTTTTGTACCAAATATGATACATTGCATGTGTGTTTTATCGTTGATTGGAAATGGATTCGTATGCTGCGATCTTTGTGGATTTGTGTTAGCACTGTCATTCCGATAGTCCCTGAGTAGCTAACAACGGTTCGGGTTTAGGCAGTGTGCCTTCCCGGCGGAGAAAGGGGATGAGGATGAAGTGTGATATATGTGATATGTGAGCCGAAAGGCTATTTGTGAGGCCGACGGGCCATTTGTGAGAGCCGGATAGCTGTATGAGCTATAAGGCTATGTTTATGCACTGCCACGCCAATAGTTCCTGAGTAGCTAGCAACGGTTCAGGTTAGGGCTGTGTGCCTTCCCGACGGAGAAAGGGGATGAGGGTGGAGTGTGATATGTGCTGCTGCTGTATGATGATTTGCTTACATGCTGTGTGCTTATATGTGGTATAAATGCTTTGTTACTACTGGGATTCTTTTGAATCTCATTCTTTCCTTGAACTAACCTTTCAGACAGGGCGAGTGGCTCCAAGGAGAAGCGCGTGACCCGGAGCGGGTAGAGTACCGTAGGGAAATTTATTTTGGACATGTTGGTCAGACTGGTTAATTGGGGATTACTGTATAACGTTGGGTTGTATATAGTTTGAATACTTGAACCTGTAATTCCCTCTTCAGGATTTAAAACTATATATATGTAGTTGAACCCGGGGGTTGCCGGGATTTTGGTTTTACACTCTGTCATACGTAAATGTAGATAAACTGCACAGGTGATTATATTCGATAATTGAACTTGAGACCGAAAGAGGAATGAAGTTTTGAAAATTTCGTAAAGTCCCTGCTACTAAAGGGAACATTTTATGAGTTTTAAACTGTTCGACGGTCTCTAATTTATTTTAATTACCTAATATCGAATTATAATTACAAGACTAAAGGCAGGGTGTTACAACAAGCGCCAAACAAGGCCTTTAGTTTTTTTTTTTTTTGAAAAAACAATAGGAAGCTTTGGCGTTTTATGTGTAAACACCAAAGCTTCCTATATTTTGTTTTTTAAGAAAAAGAAAATATAATAGGAAGCTTTGGCGTTTTATAATAAAACGCCAAAGCTTCCTATATATCAAACAAAAAAAAAAGGATCAAAGATGGGTGTAGATAAAAGCTTCCACATATATTAAAAAAAACGAAGATCTGGAAAGCTTTGGTGTTTTATAATTAAACGCCAAAGCTTCCACATATATAATAAATAAAAAACGAAGGATATGAATCATATGATCATTACAGATTTTTTTTGGATCAAGATGGATAGGAAGCTTTGTTTTGAAAAAAAAAATATGGGGAAGCTTTGGCGTTTTTTAACAAAACGCCAAAGCTTCTATTACAAAAAAAAAAGAAGGGGAAGCTTTGGCGTTTTTTAACAAAACGCCAAAGCTTCCATTACAACATAAAAAACATAGGGGAAGCTTTGGCGTTTTTTAACAAAACGCCAAAGCTTCCACAATTATTAAAAAATGAAGGATCTGGTTCAGACAAGAGCTTTGGCATTCACCGAAGGGAGAAGAATAATTGAATCACGTGAAAGCTAGCTTTGGCATTTACTGAAAAGGTAAGTCAAAAAAGAATGGAGAAGAATCACGTGAAAGCTTCCATTGACAAGGCAAGTCATATTTGTTTTTTTAATTGACAAGGCAAGTCATATTTGTTTTTTTCTTTAGCCATCCGACAGCTCCTTGAAGATCAGGTTGGACATAAATCACTTTTTGTATTTGCGTATTGAAGAAGTAGTCATATTTGCATCTGCGCATTGAAGAAGATACTCACGCTCTTAATCTTCCTTGCCCTCACGTCCTTAGCTCCCTCGACCATTGAAAGCCATCGTCAGAGCTCGCTGTTGGGAAAGAATCACAGGTTGGCCATTTACTTGATGAGAATCATGACTTCTTTTACAATATGCCTTTATACTTGGTGGATCACACAATGGTTTTTTTTTTAATTACAACTATATTATGATGGTTGGCAATTGGCATTTCTAAAGTATTCAAAGCTGCTTGCTTTGATTCCCTGTACACAGCCCCACCATTAATTAGTTCCCTCTGATTCCCACTTTGATCCATGTTAGTGATATGAACTATATTCGTATTAATTGAAGTGACCAACAGGAAGCCATATGCGGCAGTAGGGCTCCTTATAAATGCACATGTACAAAACGCCTAGGACATGTTGTTAAAAAAATTATAATAGAAAAAAAAATTCAGTCAGCTTTAATTTAGTTTTTTTAAATATTTTTTAAAGGAATTTTTGGCACTTTCTAAGGAAGCGCCAAAGGTTTCAGTTTTGTTTTATAACATTAATGGCGCTTATATAAGAAGTGTCATAGATACTCACACCTTTTTTGGCACTTTCTATATATAAGCCATAAAAGGTAATATAAATGTTAAAAGTTTTTAACACCCGCCATTGTTGCCGCCACTATCGCTTTCCTGCTTTTCTTTTCTATTTGTCCCCACCCCCTTTCCTCTGTTTGACCTAGCGACAAGTAGAAGCTTCTTTGGTCCCCTACTTGCTATTTTTTTTTTGTCTCCTCCTCGTGCAAATATTTGTAAACATTTGTTCGCCACTTTCATTACAGCATAGAGCTTCGTTGCGGTACAAAGCTTCCTCCCACACGTGTTCTTTTTCTTTTTGGCTGGTTGCAAAGTAAAGCTTCCTCCCTCGTGTTCTTTTTCTTTTTGGCTGGTTGCAGTACAAAGCTTCTTACAGAAGCTCCTGTAAGTGTTGTTTGTTTTTTAACATTTTATTCACATTTTGTTTAATTAAAATATGTATGACTATTATATATTTGCTTATACTTTTCTATAGAAGTGCATGTTGTCAATAGTGAAAGAGTTGGGAATGGCACTGTTGAAATGGTCAAATTGGGTAGAAGTGTTATAAATGCCGCTGGTAGTTTAATCAATGATTATTTTGGAATAAATTAATTTAATAAACGCAGGGTTGTATTTTTGTTGGCTTGTTATGGACCCAATTATTTTAATTACGACATGTAGTAGTGTTGGCCAATATGATTTATTTGGTGGTGAGTTGTGAACATTATTTACATGTTGTGGGATTAATTGGTTGATCATTGGTGATTTAAGAAGAGTGTTTAATATTTTGTAAAACTTTAAATTTTGGAATGTTATGTTGCTGAATTTACTTTTTTAAAAAAATAAATAACAAATAAAGAGAACTTTAAGAGGCAAGCAACTGACCACTTATAAAAATATATATGTTTAAGGTATAGATGGATCGAAAATGGATGTCATCTAATCGGTGCTCAAGAGAATATATTGATGGGGTGAAAGAGTTTATTAGATTTGCAAGCGAGCATGCAAATGATCCTAACAAAATCCTATGTCCTTGCTTATCTTGTTGTTATGGAAAACGGATTAGTCCACTTGATTTGCTAGATCATTTAGTGTGTCATGGAATTGATCAATCATATACACGATGGACAAGGCACGGTGAGACGGATGATGCAGATCGTGGTCAAATACATACCATGATCGGTGCTTCAAATGAGTTTGACTCAAGCATGTGTGATGAAGATGATGGTCTTCAAGAAATGCTAAATGCAGTGGAAGGGGTGCTTCATAACCGTCCTCAAGAATATGAGAAGTTGAAAGGTGATGCAGAGAAGCCATTATATGCTGGTAGTACTAAATACACAAGATTGTTAGCAGTATTGAAATTGTACAACTTTAAAGCACGCTATGGATTGAGTGATTCTGGTTTCACCGCACTACTTGAACTTGTGCAAGATATGCTCCCAGAAGAAAATGTACTTCCTACCAAGACATATGAGGCAAAGCGAATACTTTACTCTACAACTGGCATGGGTTATGAGAAGATTCATGCATGCCCTAACGATTGCATATTATTTCGAAATCGATATGCAACGTTAGAGAAGTGCCCTAAATGTAATGCATCTCGATATGGGAAAAAGAAAGGAAAGAGTCCCTCGAAGGTCGTATGGTATTTTCCAATTATTCCAAGATTCAAGCGATTATACAGTAATGAGGAGATTGCTAAGTTGTTGACGTGGCATGCAGATGAAAGGATTGAAGACACGAACCTTAGGCACCCTGCGGATGCCCCTCAATGGAAAAAAATTGATCATGACCATCCTGACTTCGCGAATGAAGAAAGGAACCTACGCCTTGCAATTTCAACTGATGGAATCAATCCCCCGGGGTTCAGAGTAGTACACACAGTACATCGCTAGTGATATTGATGATTTATAACCTTCCTCCACACTTGATCATGAAACGCAAGTATATGATGTTGTCTATGTTAATTTCTGGGCCAAGGCAACCTGGAAATGATATAGATGTATACTTGGCTCCTTTAATTGATGACTTGAAGCTACTTTGGGAAGAAGGCGTCAATGTGTATGATGGGTACAGGGAAGAAAGTTTCAATTTGAAAGCCATGTTGTTTGGCACAATTAATGATTTCCCTACTTATGGTAATTTGTCCGGATATAACGTCAAAGGATATTGTGCGTGCCCTATATGTGAAGATGACACTCATTCAATGCGACTAGATCATTGTAAGAAAAATGTATACATGGGACATCGAAGATTCTTACCATTAACACATCATTGGAGGAAGTGGAAAAAGGCTTTCAATGGTGAGTCAGAAGAAGGTAGCCCACCGAAGATGTTGACCGGTGCTCAGGTTTTTGAGAAGGTTAAGCACATGGATAATGATTTTGGCAAGCCTTTTGTAAAACAATTCGGGACAACCGGTTGGAAAAAGAATTCTATTTTCTTTGAACTTCCATATTGGAAGTCCTTGTATGTGAGACATTTTCTTGATGTGATGCACATAGAAAAAAATATATGTGATAGTCTCATTGGCACATTGCTCAGTATACGAGGAAAAAGCAAGGACAGTGTAAATGCGAGGTTGGATTTGGTTAATTTGGGAATAAGAGAAGAGTTGGCACCAGTTGAGCAAGGGCACCGTACTTATCTACCTCCAGCGGCTTACACTCTATCGAGGAAAGAGAAAAAATTATTTTGTGAATTTCTGGAAGGAATTAAAGTTCCAGAGGGGTATTCTTCAAATATAAAGAACCTTGTATCAGTGAAAGAGTTGAAGCTAAAGAACCTTAAATCTCATGATTGTCATGTGCTTATGCAAAATTTCATACCGATTGGTATACGGTCAATCTTACCCAAAAAAGTAAGGAACACCATTACTAAACTTTGCATGTTCTTCAAGTTGATTTGCAGTAAAGTGGTTGATTCAACGAAGTTACTAGATTTGCAAAGGCTGATTGTTTGTACTCTGTGTGAACTTGAAATGTATTTTCCACCTTCATTTTTTGACATTATGGTCCATCTAACCGTACACTTGGTGAAAGAGGTTCAATTGTGCAGTCCAGTGTACTTGAGATGGATGTACCCGAATGAGAGATTTATGAAAATTTTAAAGGGGTATGTGAAAAATAGATATCGACCAGAGGGTTGTATAGTTGAGCGGTATATGGTTGAAGAAGCAAGTGACTTCTGTGTTGACTTCCTATCAAATGTTGACCCCGTAGGTATCCCCAAGTCTCGTCATGATGGGCGAAGATCAGGGAAAGGAACAAGTGGGAAGGATGTAATAAGGATATCGGTGACTGAATGGGAACAAGCTCACTTGTATGTGCTTCATAACACTGATGAGGTTGAACCATTTGTTGACGAACACAAGGCCACACTTCGATTGGCACATGGTGACAGGAATGAAAATTTTATAACAAAGGAACACAACAAACATTTTCCAAGTTGGTTAAAAAGGCACATTAAAGATGAGGTGGAGAGGAATCCTGATCTAATTTCTAAAAACTTGAGATGGCTATTGAATGGACTGAGCTTAAGTGTATTATCTTATAATGGTTATGCAATCAACGGTTACACCTTCTACACACAAGAACATGATACAAGGAGCACGATGCAAAATAGTGGGGTAACACTTGTTGCTGATTCTTGGCATAGATCCAGTGTCAAAGACATGCACCCTATCTACTCACCAATGTCATACTTTGGTGTAATTGAACAAATATGGGAGTTAGATTATACTGTGTTGAGGGTCCCTGTCTTCAGGTGTAAATGGGTTAACAACAACAGTGGATTGCGGACAGATGAGTTAGGGTTTGTTCAAGTAGACCTTTCTAAAGTTTGGTATAAAGATGATCCTTTCATTTTAGCCTCACAAGCAGAACAAGTGTTTTTCGTTCCCGATCCTGCTAAGAAGAATTGGTCCATTGTAGTTCCATCAAACAAGAATCATTAAGAACAAGTTGGTACTACAAGTAATGAATATTTGAATATTCCTGAGGATACTCTTTCCTTTGAGATGTTGTGGTCAAGATATATTGATAGAAATGAAGAAGAAGATGAAGATGAACATTTATATATGAGACACGATCATCAAGAGGGGACATGGTTTTTAAATCAAACAAGAAAGAGAAAAAGATGATAATGAGTGTCTTGATTTTTTAATATGTATGTTTTATTACATGTATTCATATATTCCAACTTAATTTACTTTTATTACTATGATTGTCAATATGCACTAATATTTTTGTCCTATTTATTTAACTGTAGGAAAATGGATCCTTACAATGATGAAGCAGCCTTTGAAGCCCACAATGAAGATGCAGTTGATCCTCACATTGAGCAAGCAGCCTTTGAAGTCGCTGTAGTCTGAGGTAGGACTGTGATGCATAAACTAATCAAACTAAGGAGCAAGGGCATTATGTTAGAGCTTGAGTGGAATGACAAGGGAAATCTAATTGGTGAAAATGCTAGCAACTTTATTAATTATATTGGGACTATTGTCAAAGAAAGAGTCCCCATTACAATTTCAGATTGGAGACGGGCAAAGAAGGACTATTCTGATATGCTTCTGAGTTCAGTTAAGGTAAACATTATTTAATTTATTATTTTGGTTGTTTTGTTGCATGAATTATAATTTAACAAAGCATGTGTGCTTTTTTTGTTACAGTCTATCTTCATTATCGATGACGACAAAGACAAATTCGTGCTCGCAAAATGTGGGAAACTTTTGAGATGTTTTCATTCCAATCTTATAAAATTCTACTCACAGGACACAGATGGCAATATCATTCATACGCCACCACAGTTGTACGATGGAATAATTACACAAGAGCGGTGGGATGAGTTTTTGAGCACACATACTACCGCGGAGTTTCTGGTAATACAATATTAGCCCTTACAGACTACTTGCAATGTAATTGAAATTAATATTTAAAGAAATTATTTGTATTTAAAAAGGAATGAAGTGATAGAAATCGTGAAAGCGCAAGCAACATGGCATACCGGTACTTAAAAGGACCACTATCGTATGCAAAGTTGGAGCAACAATTGGTAAGAACTTATAATCATTTCATATGCATATAATTTAGATGACTAATTTTTAACTACAACTAACTTTGTTATAAAGGTCAAACAATCACATTCTGATGTCACACACATGCCACGTCATAATTTGTGGCTGGCCGGCGTTACTAATAAAAAAAGGAGAAATTCCTAGCGAACATGCCAGAGAAGTTGCAGAATATTGTGTAAGTGGTGGATTATTCATAAATATTTTGCTTTGATTAAATGATTCTATTTTATAATAACTAATATTATTGCAATTGTTGTTGTGATAGCAAAAAATGACGCAGGACCAACCAGAGTTGATGAATTATGTTGGTCGTGACGATTTACTCAGCAGAGCTCTTGGAGCTTCTGAGTATCATGGTCATCTTCGTGGTACTGGTTTTGCAGTCACCCAAACATCATACTTCAGACGCCAAAAGCGACCAAACAAAAATGACTTTATGCAACTACAGGAGTAGATTGGTGACTACAAGTAGCAACTGAAACAGCAGATGAGTGACTATAATCAGCAACTGGAACAGCAGATGAGTGTCTACAAGCATCAAGTAGATGAGCAGATGAGTGTCCACCAATACCAAATAGAACAATTTAACGATCATATGCGATTGATGTAAGAGCAAAATGCATTATTGAAGGCTCAAATTGACACTTTACTGCTTTCTCGGCCAGCACTAAGCCCAATGTGTGACAGCACAAGTGTGAAGAATGATAGTTGCCCCTCCACGCCTAAAGTCCCAATTCCTTTCGTAATTAATTTCTTCTCTAGTTAACTTTTTGTTATGTTTTAAATTAGTGTACCTTAATATTGACTCCATCTTTCATAGGGCGAATCGGCGTGCAAGCTGCACGTCGATGAATCTTTCAAGCATGCAGTTGCTGTAGGAGTTGTCTACAACACCGACACTGATTCCTTCATGGTTCACCATTGCCTGAGAACACACTTAGAGTCAAGGTTGACGTATGCACAGATGCAGATGCCCTCCTACCAATCCCTTCTCTAGATGAACAGACAATGGTAAAAGATGTTGTTGGTGGTTATGTTGCATGGCCAATAGGTCTGATTGAGCCATACACTACTACAAATAGATGATTCAACGACACCAAACAACGACCGTTTTGAGAAACCAGTAGTAAAAAAGCAACTCTGGAAACTGGTGGCACTGAACTGAAGTTTCAATGACTGGTTTTAAAACCAGTCGTTGAAACTGTGATTCAACGACTGGTTTTAAAAACCAGTCATTGAAACTGATCTAATTTTCCCCAAATCAGCGCGCGTTTCTATCATTGTCTTCCCCGCGCTAATTGAACCCTCATTTTCGTGTCTCCCGCGAGCTGCATTCCCCAAATTTCTTGGCCTATCTCTTTCTCCTTCATTTTGTCCTCTGTCCCTCTCCGATGTCCACCGTCTTCACAGTCCCTCCATTCCCTCTCGGTCGCATGCAAGTCTGATCTTCGCTTTCCCTCTTCGCAGTTCGAGCAGCAAGCAACGCAAGTGGGTAGCCCTGTTTCCTTGCTCTGTTTTTTTGCTTTTGGTTTTCTTTTCTTAGCCTCTATTTTTCACTGCTGTAGTTCATACTGGGTCTTCACATAAAGAAGACAACGTTGGTGGTTCTGATCTTGGTCTATTCCGGTGTGTGTGTAAGTTTCCCTTTTATGTTTCTAGTTGTTTTGTTCATTTGGATGTCAATTTGTGCTATTCTGGAAAAAAAGTTGGCATCTTGAACTTCGGTTGTGCTGTTCTGGAAAAAAAAGTATGTCATTGAGATTGGTTGTGCTTGTTAAATATCTCATAGAAATCAGAAATATTCCAAATGCAGAGTAGGTATTAGGAAATTCTTTACCATTGTAAAATGATTATTTGCATCACCCAATTGATTCAACCCAATCGAATTTCATATCACTAATTAAGTTAGCAGAACTTGCCATCAGCTAAACAACACGCTTGTTTGGACTAACTTTATTTTGGTCACATTATTCAATCTCTTATTATCATGAATAATGATGTATATATTTAGACACTATACATTATTTTATTTTATATAATTTGGGTATGTTATATACAGCATGGGAGAGGAGAAGAGAGGGAAAACAATGATGCACAGTATAAAGAAAACAAATCAACGAGAATAAAACGTGGCTGTCTAATAAAATTAAATTTGAAAATTAGGAGGTTGTGTGTTTGATATTCCTTAGATATATGGAATACATGAGTTCCTTCCGTTTTTGGTAAAGAATAATTAAAAATAAGACATCATTTCTATTTATACAAGTAAATTAGTCTAGTTTGCTTCGTGTTTGGATTTAATTTTAATTTATTATATTATCATGGACAAATAATAGTAATTTCATCTAATTAATTACTTTTGAGGTAATGATATCTCGAGAAGCACATACACCCTACTCTGTATTTCATTTCCTTCGCGTTGGATCATATAGAGACAAAATCCACTGGATTCCTATTTTCTAATTCTATTGAAGTTGCAATGCAATGATTCCAAAACATGAACGTTTTTTTTTAAAAAAATTAATTGTTTATTGTTCTATTTTGAAATTTTAAATTTATATTACCAGGTCAAAAAGAGAATGATTCTACAACTTCAGGATTTTTTTTATTTTTTATGTCCTTTTAAATATTTTTATACAACTTTGTAAATGCAAAATTGAAAAATCTAAATATTTTATATATGAGACTACAGTTAAATGCTTTTCCTTAAAAAAGGAAAAAACTCAGTGTACTTTTTCTTCTTTTATTAAAAGTATTTTAAGAATATAAATATACTCTATAATTCTAATCTAATCAAGTTATTTTATAATATTCATAGAAATTAATGTTTTAAATAAACAATTCATGTATCAGTATATAAATTGAAATTTACACTAAATATAGTAAGCTAGTGACACAAAACATGGAGGGTCATTATAAATCAAAGAAATTATATGATAATTTTTTATATATATAAGAAACATTGAATCAAGGTCATTTGACCTGAAATGTTCTAAATATTACTCCTTCATGTCTAAATAACTCTCTCATAAACCTACAAGTATCACTACTGCCATCGTTTTCCCTTGGGTTGCCGGCCTACTACATCCTTACCTCTGTAGAATCTTCTTCCAAATCCTCAATCACAAACATAGTGTCCTTGGAAGCTAAGGATTAGCTGGTAAGTTATGTTATTGCTTGTTGATGAAAGTTTTTGAAACCTGAGGATATCATGGTGCTACTATTTATTGTAAGCGTGATAAATTTGAACTGTTAGTTTTTACAGTGTGTCATGAGTGTTTCATATAGTTGTTCTAAACTTGAGTGTCTGTGAAAATGGATTAGGTGGTAATAAAATGGATCACCGTTGGATGAATGCTTCGAGAATTAGTGAAGAATATGAGAATGGGGTAGAAAACTTTATTGAATTTGCTAAAATGAATGTGCCTAGTAAAAATGGGAAGTTTTTTTGTCCATGTATCAACTATTTAAATGAGAGTCTACGGGATGTTGATGATATAAGGGATCACTTACTTTGTGATGGAATAAATCTTCGGTACACAAGGTGGATATGGCATGGTGAGGAAGGAACCGCTTGGGCGTCACACGAGAAGGAAGTTTTGGAGGTTGGAGATGACAATAGAATGGAGAACATGATTCACGATGTTGAGGTAGAATGTTTTGCACAAATGCCTGTATATGATAGCATACGGAGTGATGCAGAGACACCTTTGTACCCTGGGTGTACAAAGTATACACGCTTGTCAGGCATTTTGCACTTGGTCAACTTAAAGGCAACTTGTGGGTGGACTGACAGTAGTTTCACATTGTTACTAGAATTGTTGTGTGATATGTTTCCAGAGGATAATGTACTTCCAAATCGTATGTATGAGGCCAAGAAAATATTATCTACGATGGGTATGGAGTATAAAAAGATACATGCTTGCCCTAATGATTGCGTATTGTATAGAAATGAGTATGAAGGCTTAAGTGAGTGTCCGAAATGTAAAACTTCTAGATACAAAGGGAAGAAAGGTAATAGGTGTGGTGATGAGACAAATAAAAAGCAACCTTTAAAGGTTTTGTGGTATCTTCCAATCATACCGCGGTTCAAACGAATGTTTGCTAATGCGAAAGAAGCAAAGAAGTTGAGATAGCATTATGATGACAGAGTTTATGATGGAAAATTCCTTCGGCACCCGGCTGACTCTCCACAATGGAAGAAAGTAGATGAAATGTATCCCAGATTTGGCAGCAAGCCAAGAAACCTTCGGCTTGGCCTTTGTACAGACGACATCAATCCCTATGGTACTTTTAGCAGCACACATTGTGCATGGCCTGTTCTGTTGGTAATTTACAACTTACCTCCCTAGTTGTGTATGAAACGCAAGTATATGATGCTTTCTATGATGATTTCGGGACCAAAACAGCCAGGGAATGATATCGATGTCTACTTGGCACCTTTGATAGAGGACTTAAAGAAGTTGTGGGAGGATGGTGTAGATGTGTTTGATGCATATAAGCAACAGTCGTTTAAGCTACGTGCAATGATTTTCACCACAATTAACAACTTCCCTGCATATGGTAACTTGTCAGGTTATAGTGTCAGGGGTCATAAAGCATGTTCGATATGTGAATCGAGCACACAGTTCCATCAACTCAAGAACGGTAGAAAAATGGTCTACCTTGGTCATAGACGATTTCTTCCTTGATTCCACCCGTACCGTAGGCTAAAGAAGGCTTTTAACGGTTTGTCAGAGAATGAAATGGCTCCGGAGCCATTAACTGGAGACGAAGTTTATAGTCGGGTGGAAAGAATCAATGTCACTTTTGGTAAAAATCAAAAGACTACGGGTGAGAAGAACATATGGAAGAAGATGTCAATTTTCTTTGATCTTCTATATTGGCGTAGTCTTGATGTGAGACATAGTATTGATGTGATGCATGTGGAAAAAAATGTATGTGATAGCCTTGTTGGTACGCTTTTGCACATACCAATGAAAAGATGGGATTAGTGCAAGACTAGACTTGGTTGAAATGGGAATAAGAGAACGACTGCATCCATAACTAAGAGATGATGGTAAGAGAGCATATATGGAGCCAACAACGCATACATTGTCAAAAGCGGAGAGAAGAAGTTTGTGTGGGTGTTTGCACGGCATTAAGGTGCCATAAGGGTATTCTTCTAATGTGAGCCGACTTGTGTCAATGGAAGATTTGAAGTTAGTTGGGATGAAGTCTCATGATTGTTATGTCTTGATGCAACAACTATTACCAGTAGCTGTTATAAGCATTATGAAAGATGATGTGCGAAAGACGATAACAAGGTTGTGCAGTTTCTTCAATGCTATTTGTAGCAAGGTTGTTGACATTGCAAGGTTAGACGAATTAGAAAATGAGGGTTATACTATTCTATCCTAACTAGAGATGCATTTTCCTCCCGCATTCTTTGATATAATGGTGCATTTAATAGTTCATCTGGTAAGGGAGGTAAGACTATGCGGCCCAGTTTATCTAAGGTGGATGTACCCTTTCGAGCGATACATGAAGAACTTAAAAGGGTATTCTAAAAATCCTTATCGACCTGAAGCCTCAATTATGGAAAGATATGTCGTTGAAGAGGCTATGGACTTTTGCAAAGAATATCTATCAAGGTCAAAGGCCCAATCACGTCATGAAAAGGGTACAAGTAAGGGAACACGAGGGCTCAAAGTGAAGAGTATGCGTCGTGAAGAGGTGTTGCAAGCACACCTGTATATCTTGAATAATACTGAAGAAGTTGAGCCGTACTTAGCCGAACACATAAAGAGTTTAAAGGAGATCTATCCAAGGAAAAATGACATGCGAATAGCTAATGAGCAAAACAAGACTTTCATAGAGTGGTTCAAGGATAAGGTAGCGCACGAGACCAATGTGTCTGAGACAATCAAATGGTTAGCTTAGGGGCCTTCTTTTGAGGTCATAACTTGGAGTGGCTTCGATATAAACGAGTATTCTTTCTATACAAATGACCAGGATAACAGAAGTACTATGCAAAACAGTGGGGTGATAGTGGTAGCCGAATCAATGCATTTTTCTAGTTCAAAAGACAAAAATCCCATTTTGGCATCCATGGTCTATTATGGAGTTATTGAAGACATATGGGAGATAAGCTACACTAAGTTGAGAGTTCCTTTATTCAAATGCAAGTGGGTTAATAATAATGCTGTTGAAATAGATCAATTTGGATTCACCTCAGTTGATCTTGAAAGAGTCGGTTATAAAGATGAGCCATTCATTCTAGCAAGTCAGGCAAAACAAGTGTTTTATGTCATTGATCCAGCAAATAAAAAATTGTCTATTGTACTCCAAAGTAAAAAACAGAAGGATGGTGATCCGAGTTTGAATCTTGACGACATGCCGCTTTTAACTACAAATCCGCCTATGCCATCTGAAGTGGAATTGGTAGATGATGATGAATATGCAGCTAGAGTTGATCATTGTGAAGGAATTTGGGAAAATACTTAAAGTAAGATTTTTAATTGTTTAAAGTATGCATGTAAGTTCGATTTACTTATCATATGTCACATTTATTTCTTAGTAAGATTTTGAATTGTTTAAAGTGTGCATGTAATTTCACTTTACTTATCATGTCACATTTATTTCTTAGCAGGATCATGGCAGGCTCAAATTCGGGCGACTCTGTTGGCTCACCGGTTAAGAAAAAGGTTAGAGGAAGCACGAAGTTACGATTGTTGGTGGCACGTCATGAGGAACAACAGACGAGCAGGATTCACGTGGAATTTGATGCTAATTTGAAGCCACTCAGTCCAGACAGAGACACGTTCATTAGCTACCTTGGCTTTTTGGGTCGGAGCAAAGTTAGCATTTTAATTCCTACCTAGTGGGAAGTTTCAAAGGACACGAAGCGTATGATTTGGGAACAAATTTTGGTATGTAAAGTTGTATTTGTATCTATATTTTTATTTCTATTTGTTCATATATAACGACTACTATATATTTTGTTTTGTAGCAAACCTACGATGTTCCCAATACGAAGGACATGTACAAGTATTGGATGGGGGAAGTTCGTGAGCGGTGGAAAGATTTCAAGTCCACGCTCAAAACCAAGTACGTTCGAGGGCCAAGGAGTCATGAGGATCCTTGTAAAGAGTATCCGTTTCTTTCTCCAAATGACTGGAGGTTGTTTGTCGCATCATGGCAGGATCCCAATTTCCTGGTACATTGTGTTCATCTTAGTGTTAAACATTTTAGTTGAACTTACTTGACATCGCTAACTCAGTTATCATTATTCTTTGTTTATATAGAAATTGAGTCAAGCAAATAAAGAGAGGCGAGCGAAAAACAATTATCCTCATTACATGTCGCGTGGGGGTTATCGAAAGCTCGAAAAGAAGATGATGCAGGCTGAATTGCAAAAATTGGAGGAAGCAGCTCGAGCAGATCCTAGTATAGTCGTGCAGGAGCCACCTCCTCCCCCGCGTCACAAAAAATGGAAAGCAGGGAGGATAAAGGGAGATAAATATATAAA
Source organism: Inga laurina (assembly GCA_963855925.1). NCBI lineage: Eukaryota > Viridiplantae > Streptophyta > Magnoliopsida > Fabales > Fabaceae > Inga > Inga laurina. The sequence goes on along the minus strand of OY979701.1, from coordinate 16,975,443 downwards.
TCCAGTCGTTGCTGATGTCGCTAAAAGGATTGTGAGTATTTAATAACAAGTATATTTAAATATGTTTCATTTTTCTAACGTTGGTGGCATGTAATTACTTTCTATTTATCCATTATATGCCACAGGATGAACTTAAAGAGCAGAGCAGCCATGGTTCCTTCAGTCAAACTGGAAGGATGGACATCTTAGCCACGGCGCTTGGTAATCTAGATCACCCTGGTCAAGTTAGAGGGGAGTCAAGGGGAGTTGGTCTCTCTAAATACTTTGGACGAGGTTCACAAGCTTATAGACGAGGTGAAATGAGTCAGGAGTTTGTGGCCATGGTTCGAGAGGAAATCCGAGCAGAGCTGCGTCACTCACTTCTAGACGAGCTAAAAGAAGAGTTGTTGAGTGAGTTACGTGGTGAGATGAGTACAATGGTGTTGTCTCACATGCAAGGCGGGATGTGTAATGTGGCGTCTAGATCTGAGGTTTGTAACTAATTTCATTTAACATTATATTGAGTTTTTCCTTACGTTATTTTAATTAATTCTTTCATTTCTCTTACTCAGGAATCCCCGGCCTTTCCCAGCACCAAAGGCAGTTACAATCCGCCAGAGGTTGGACATGGCGACCCTGGTCCTTCACTAGAGCCTGGAGAACCCTGCACTTTGTATTTGGAAGTCCCGTACCTGCGTGCTGTTGCTGATGCTGTTGTATACAACCGTGCCAACACCCACCATAATAACCAAATCCGGGATGATCAACTTAAGGTCAATGTGACAAGTGTTCTACTGGGGGAGGGAAGGTGCAGATATCCCATTCCCTGATGGTGAGGTTGCCAATCTAGGTCACGCAACAGGATCTTTCATCTTGTGGCCTAGACATCTTGTTCAGACTGTTCCAGTCCCTCTAATGGTAGGAAACACCTTACTGTTACTTAATCATTGACATTCTACTTATAATCTTTTTGTGTGTTACTAGGAACAAGATTATGCGACAAAATTTCCCTTTTTAGCACGACTGCAAAATATTCATCAAGGCATAAATAAGGTCGACTTGCACATGCCTTGTGAGATTGTGGGTCACAGAATCTCGTATAATTATGGACTTGATAACAAAGATATTAGAGAGTTCCTATCTTTGGAGGAGATTGACATAGGATGGGTCACATTTGCAATCATGTGAGTTTAGTTATAATTTTTAATTGTAATTAATGCACTGATATTTAGGGGTTTTAAGTTTCTACATTTACTGTGTCATTTCTCATTTCATTTATGTGGTAGCTGCTTCCATAAACTGTGTGTTGAATGAGGGCTCGGCAGTACATATGGCTTCTTATGTCCTGGCAATATGTCACGGCGTAATAGCCAGAGTTTGGAAGAACGGATGAGCTATGTAGGCTATACAATAGGCCAGACTCAGCTGCCTTGTTATCTAGCACCAATTATTGAAGGGCAAGTAACTTTATTTGCTATATTTATACACGTTCACTTTGCTAAACAGTATCATGTTATCTAACCTCATTTTAATCTATATATGCAAGTGATTATAGTTATCATTGGAGTCTCTGTGTTCCTTGTCCCTCGATCAACGTCATCTTTTGGTTTGACTCATTGGGTCGCAAGCCAGACGCAGATATCAGAAATATTTTTAACACGTAAGTAAATTTATTTGTCTGTCATTGATTTTTGACTTTACTCAATTGTTTTAATGTCTTTTGTTTATCATTTTAATTATTACAGTGCATCGAAGACATATTATATAATGGGTGGGAAGCGTGAAGGTAAAGCTGGTCATACAAAGTGGTTCCAGCCAAACGTAAGTTCTTTACATTCAAGTTCTTCGATTGACGATTGCTTTACATAGGCCTTTATTCTTTTTTACCATTTGCTTTTGCTGTATAGTGTCCATGGCAAGCAGGGAAAACTGAGTGCGGCTTCTATGTTATACTATATATGTATAACATCATTTTCTCTGGCCTTACTACAAATTTTGAACAGGTGATCATTTCTTGATTCTCAATTGAATTTCAGTTCTTTTCATGTGATTCAATTGTTAGTTATTTCATTCAATTTATTTATTTATGTTAACATATTCTCTATTTTGCGCATAGATTTTTGGTGATCAGGACCCTTACACAATCGAAGACATTAATTTGATCCGAGACCTGTTGTCAGGACATCTTCTACAACACATAGAGGGGTGATGATGTGTAGAGGTTTTTTTACATAGTGCAGTGGTTTTGTACAGTGCTATTTCAAGTTTGCATATTCGAATACTTTTCCTAGTTTCTTATTTATGAGTACTTTGAATTTGTTAAGGCATTATGCTTTCAGAGAACACTTTGGAAAATGATGATGAAAAATAGGGATTTTCATGGAAGCATGTCATCATCTCTTTGGCCATATGCATGTCATGATTTACATTGAAAGTTTGAAAGTTGAAGTCTGCACATTGAAATGATGTTATGATGATATATGCGCTATATGTCATGATAGAAAAACTAACATGTGATTTTCACTTCCATGAGTATTAGGGGAAGCTAGAGAGTTAATCATGAGAGAATGGGAGGACGTGGGGACTTGTAGACACATATGGTGGAGGAGTAGAGGGGGTTGATGTAGGGAGTTAAAAAAAAAAAAGAGGATACAACGAATGTTTTCCATAAAACAGTCGTTGTATCTGTGAGATACAACGACTGTTTTTAAGAAAACATTCGTTGTATCCAACAGATACAACTCCAACAGATACAACGACTGTTTTATTCAAAACAGTCGTTGTATCTGTTGGATACAACGACTGTTTTCTTAAAAACAGTCGTTGTATCTCCTATACAATGACTGTTTTTTAACGGTCGTCTTTTATCGAATTTTCAACGACACTGAGATAGACGACTCCCTGAAAACAGTCGTCTAAAGGGCCAAAAAACGGTCGTTAAAAGTCCCTTCCGTAGTAGTGATATCAAAAGGAGATTTAATTTACAATTCCTTCTACTTATTCTATATGCACTTCTATCTAAAAAACTACATGATTAAATTTTAATGATTTTTGTAGGTTGCTACTAGTCATAAAGGAAAAAGAATTGAAGGCCATAGGAAGAACTCACATTGTTCAGCAACCCAACAGAAGTCCCAACCTTCTACTAGCAAACGAAACAACAAACCAATGGTCTCGTATCGCCAACAATTGGCATCAATGGTACAACAATTGATCCTCCAACGAGGTCAAGAAATACGTTTTCATCCAGACATCTATAATGCAGAAGGTGTAATTGATCATGTCGATGGTGCTATGCTGAATGATGTGCTTACTCGTGGAAGGATAGGTGGAACATCTATCAACTTATGGATCAGGTATTCGTCTATCATTGTTATTATTATTCACCATTCAATTTTTTTTGGTGGAAATGACATTGTTTGTTTGATATAAAAGCATTTGTACCACGATGAGATAGTAGACACGGATAGGATGCAGAGATTCATCTTTGTTAGCCCACACCTCTTTGGCCAGCATAGGCGGAGAGATTTGGAAGCACAGTCTAACAAACTTAGAGACTGCTTTATGCTTAGAGCAACCCCTAACAAGCTCTTTCTTGTGCCATACAATGTAGGGTAAGTGATTTGTGACAATATTTGAATGTATGTTTTTTATTTTTTCACTTTTACCATTAAATGATTGTCCAAATAAAATTTTCAAAATTTGTTTTTTAGGGAACATTGGATATTAATTGTTGTCCATCCAGAAACAGCATAAAACCCTCGCATTTACTATCTAGATCCTATAGAAACTGCTTATCCAGATAATCACCCTGATATGCTGATTATCTTCAATAAGTAAGTGTATGGGTGTATGTGTAAATCTTTTCGTGTGTGATTATTGAATAACCAACATTAATCAGGAACTTCTTTGTTTTATTAGTGCATTAACCGCATATAGAGGAAAAGTTGGATTGACCTACTCTAGACGCAATGACCCGGCCAATAGCTATGCGTGGAGGAAGATTATGGTACTTATATATGAATTTACTCCATTCTTGTTAGTAAAAAAATTTATTCAAAAATTGACATAACTATTTCATTGTATTGTTGCAGTGTCCATTCCAGCCGAATGATAATGATTGTGGTTTTTATGTTATGAAATTTATCAAAGATATAGTTACTCATCACCACCTTGTAATTCCTGTGAAAGTAAGTTCCCTTTAGTTGCAATTGATATTGTGTTTTAATTTTAATTGACAAAGTGTCTAAATTTAGTGATTTTCATTCTTTGTATACATGATTATTTATGTAGTATTATGAAGATGCACGTTGTGCTGAGCTGTCTGACCATCAAATGGATGAAATCATTGAAGAATGGTGCGAATATATGATCAAGCAATTAGTTAATTTAGGCATGTAGCTTCTTTCTTGCCTATTCTTATTTTGTTTAATCATTTATAAAATTAGTTGTACACTATATAATCATTGTTAATACAATATATTTTGTAGTTGTTAAACATTATAATTATTCATTGTAGTTATTTGAACAAATGACCATCATCATTTTGTATTGTAATATTTGCTTATTAGACGAAATATATGGTCATTTGCTTACTACTATATATGGTCATCAGGTATTACACTGCACAGAAAAAAAAATATTTTAAAAAATTATTAAAAAAAATTAAACCTACTTTGACGTTTGAAGGTAAAATGCCAAAGGAGGGTACCCCTCCTTTGGCACTTTCCTCCCGAAACGCTACATATAATTAATATATTTATTTAATTTAATAAAGTAACGTATGACGTTTCTGTAAATTGAAAAGCGCCACAGGAATTTTTAATGATGTCAAAAGCTTTGACGTTTCTTAAACGCCAAAGTATATTATAAAATAAGCGCCATTACACTACTTTTTTGTAGTAGTGCAAACACATATTTCTCAATTGAGTAACCCATGAGATAAACACAGACTCCAAATGCACAAGCTTTCTAGAATGGGAAGTTAGAAATACATATTCTAACTTTTCACATCTGTTAATTCCAATTATGCGTAACTTAAGAAAGATAGAGTTGGCATTCATTTGATGATTACCATCCACCTCCTTTGTTACTATATGCTCTAATTTATCACAGTCCAAGACTACCAATTTTTCTAACAAATTCATCGATGAGGCAATGGATGTAGAAAATAGAGACCTTAAATCTGAAATAACTCAAATCTCATCTCTCTCAAATTACGCATACATACAATGGTGGTGTAAAAGTATTATGAGATGTATTGTTAACATATTTCTCCTGCATTCCAAACAAATATATTAATTCATCTTTAACTAGTAAAAACTGTGTATATTAAATTGTTATGTTTTTTTTTTGTCTCCTCAGCGACGTAGCACTACAGGAAAATGGATGTGAGAGCAGCGGGAGGGAGGAGGCATTCTATTCAATTTTTATAAAAAATAAGGGGAAATTAAAATAAAAGATCTAGAGAAAATAATATTTATTATAAAATTCAATAAAATTGTAATTATTTAGAATGACCAAACATCATAATATAAATTTAAAATCACTAAATTGCCCCTAACCAAACCTCTTGTATTATCTTTTGTATTCATAATTAAAAAATAACTAGAATTAAAACTAAAACCACCCATATGACATGATTGTATCTTGATATATGATTGTATCTTTTTTTTTCTCTTTAATTTTCAATATATTATTCAATTAACAACAATAGAACTCATATTTCTTTAATTTTTATTTTTCACCAATTGATATCATTAAATTGTCCGATTTATATTATCAATGCTAATATCAATTAAGCTCTTTTCTCTTTTCTCATGTAAAGAAAATTTAGTTTTTTCATAAAAATAAACATTAAATTCATTTCATGTTTTTCAGAACATAATAGATTACTTAGATTTTTTTTTTTTAAAAAATTTTAGTAACATTAAATGAATGTTTTAACGCACATAAATTTCTTCTAAAACAAAAATAAACCATATAAGCTTTCTTGGTTTAACATATATGATAAATTATAAAAGACCTTAAGTTTTATTAACATTATATAATTCTATTTTTAATTAAAATTTTTGTTGATTTTAAGAAAAATTATTCTTTACATAATTTAAGAATGTGTAATTTTTTACCATAGATATCTGTGCAAATTGTGAAAAATGAAAAATGAGAAAACTATTGTTTAAATGAGTGAAACTTAGAATTTTGTATTAGTTTTAAAAATAGAATGTGGAAAAGGTAGAATGGAATGTAAAAGGTTTTGTTAGGGGCATTTTAGTATGTTTAATTTTATATTTTTGCATTTGACCCTTATAAATAATTACAATTTTTATGGTCCTTCTCCATAAATATATCTTCTTCTAGGTCCTTCATTCTAATTTTCAAATAATTAAGAATTTTAATTTCCAACGTTATAAATTCTTCTCAGTCGATCAAATGAAACCATGAAGCAAATTTTAAATAGTTAATTTTTTTTTTTTTAAAAAGGAAGTATAAATTTGATGTGAAAAAGTGATTAAAACCTTGAAGAAGTTCTGCAATGTTCAAGAACACATAAATAATGCGAAGAAAATATGCATAGTTTGAATATCTGAAAAATACCACTTCAATGAATTCATATATTTATAAATTAAGGAATACTTTTATTTTACATCAATATTATAATAAGGGATAAATATTTATAGTAATCGATTTTATTTATTTTTATATAATATATTAAGGTTTTTTTTTTTTTTTTGTTATAACCAAGAAAGGGACTAAGCTATGAGTGCCTACAAAATTGGGTGAGGAAAAATTCAATTGGGCTTACATCATCTGGCCCCAACCATTAGGCACTTAAAAGACATTCTCAATGTTATTGGACTAAAGCTTGGAACATGTTGACCCAAAAGAAACAGAGGCAACTCTGTTCAACATAGTTGACTTATAGATGGACGTAATAAACTCTATTTGTTTTTTTTCCCCGCCTAGAAAGCGTGTCTCTTTTGTAACACATACCTTCTGACTATAAATATAAGAATCAATTAACTTTTTTTAAAGAGATTAAAGAAGTTAAATTAATTACTCACTTATAGCATATGTTGTATATCAATTTATAAGTTATGCAAATTAATTTCAAGAAAAATGATAAATATAAGTATTTTAAAGTAATTTATTTAACTTCTTTAGTCTATCCAAAAAAATTCAATTGGATCTTATATCAAGGATCAAAAGGAGTAATATTTTTTTATAAGCACATAATTTTTAGTGTTATTGCTATCTAGGGCTTTTTGAAAGACAACTTATACAGAGCCTAGAGTAGAAAAAAGAATGTTTAGTTTTGAAAGAAGACGATGAGTTCTTTAAGAAAAGGAAGAAGTTTCTTGTTTCTGTGACAATAAAGCATTAGAATATAGTCTTCTGTCGATTCTTAACAATACCAAGGTCAACAGTTGAACGAGATGCCGAGCAAGATTCATACTTTCCAAATTAACCTTTCTGGGTAAGGACTATGACTTTTTATATGAAAGGAAAAAAAGACCTACCATGAACATAACAATGCTATCCTGATTCCCGTAATATGCTAAAATGTGTCCTGCTTCCTCTGCTTTAGAGTCTCCTCTGCTCTAGTGGCCTTAAGCACCATCGTATTGGAGGCCTTTTTTTTGTTCATGTGATTTGTTCTGGTAATCAAAGCATTCAATAAGCCATGAACAACAGCAGCAGAAAAGGAAAACATTAATCAATAATTATTATGCTTAAAAACATTAACTTGGACAGATCTTTTTCCACGTTTCTTAAATTTATTAAGGAAATTTAAACGGCATTCTCCAACAGTCAAAGCTTGTGCTTAAGATAAACTCCCAACAACAATGGGGTTTTCTTCAAATTGGCTTCCACATTCTCTAGTTGATGCCTTGCTCGTATTTGATCTTCCACCATGTTAGACCACTCTCTTTTCACTTCTTCCAACTCCTTCATGAATCCAATGATGTCAAAAACACTCTTCTTTTGCTCATCAAGCGACAACAATTTGATTTCTTTTTCTTCGCTACACAGTTCAAACTGCAAGTTAGATATTTGCTCCCTCAACTCTGCTTCCCTTGTTTGAGCCTCAACCATAGAATTCTTAGTCTTGTGAATTTCAGATAAAAGAGTCACGGCTGCTTCTTTTCGCTGTGAACATTGTCCGATCATTAGCTTCTCTTTTTGTTCAAGCTTGGTCATTGTGTCATTGGTAGCATATGCTTGCTTGAAGGAAGGTAGAATAGTTTTGATTTGTTGTTGCAAAGAGTGTATTGTAACTTTAAGACCATCATCAGAACAATCCGAGGACGAGGTGTTGAGAGCATTCTCAAGGCAGAGTTTACTTTCCTCAGAGCTAGCTATTTCATTTAGACTCATCTTCAATGAGTCTTCCAAGTCAGCGAGAGCCTTAGTGACCTCACTATTATCTTCAACAGCAGTAATTTTGGATGCATAAGGCATGTGAACTTCCATGTCAGCATCTTCCTCCATTATTTGGAATAATCTCATGAGATCATCATCCTCATGTCGTTTAGACACATAAGGCATGCAAGTCTCTGATTGTGTGACCTCCTGAAGTGAACAAGAATAGACAAATGTTATTAACTGTTTCATGGGGAAAACATCATACCAAAAAAAAAATGCAATAAACTGAAAACATACTGGTGCAGATTCATTAGTGTAAATATCTAGAAAGCTTGATTGTGAATTATTTGATTTTGTTCCAGTACTGGAAGTTTCTATTTGAGGCTTCTTGGGAGTAGAGATTGAAGGGATCTGTGACCAGAAAAATAGAGAAATTAATGTCAGTGAAAGTTAGTAAAGTACCAATAGTGCAAAAATTAAAGGAGGGTAAAGGAAAGGGTAATTATTTACTAATGAAGAGCTCGTTTCAGTAGAAGTGGATGGAATTGCCATTGCTATTTTATTTGATGTTTCTCCAACGCTTGCTTCAATATTCTGCATAGCATTGAACGACATCAGTTTCTTGTTTCTGTGACAGCAAAGCATTAGAATATAGTCTTCATTAGATTGTTAATTAACCTTTAGTGAATCATGAGGATGCATATCATGTTCTGTTTTGGGGAGTGCTTGGTGATCAAGTGTGATTCTCTTGCCCTTGCCCTCAATGCCAACCACATTATCCTAAATATACAAAAAAGCACCATGAAATTATGTCATTTACCATAAATTCCACCCTTATCAAGAAAGGCTGTATTCTTACATGTGGACACTCATTTTCTGAAGGAACAACAAATGCTGTTGGTGATGACTTGATTGATTCTGGTTCCATGATTTGATTTGTTGTGAGAGCTACTTCATCTAAGTTTGAACCTTCTTGAGAGGTTGGCTCCATTGTTTCCTTCATAATGTGTTGCATAGCACAAATAAGTCATTCAGCTTGCAGTTAGTTCTAGCTCCATCTCTTCAGCAGGAGTAATCTTTACTAGCTAATTTAATTTTTCTATATATAACCACGAAGGTGTTTATCGGGGATTTGCTCTTAAAATATCTGAATTAGATGATGGTTTGAATGGTAAAGTATGATAATCTTACTTGAGGAGATTCAATTTGTGAAGGAGCAACAAATGGCACAAGTTTGTTGGTTTGTTCTGAATCCTTGCGTTCATCAGCTTCTGATTCTGGACTTTCTTCATCACTTGCCTCTTCTATGTCCTTAATCTGTAACATGTAGGAGACCACAAAGAAATTAAAAAAGTTGTGGATTTAATTTATTGATATTGCTCCAAATTTGGAAGCAATCGACTTAAGTAAAAGAGAAATATATCTATTGGCTGCTTCAGTGTGATAGATTATAAGAATGTATGCTATATATACATTTGATGAGCCATTGTTTTGTTTGGCTGTTGGTTGCTTAAGTGTCTGGTTTGTTTCTGTTAATCAAATAAAGAGAGGTTGCTGTGTGTATGGCACAGTTAGGGAAAACAGGCTTGAGGTATAGATTGAATAGAGTTTATGTTTACTTTTTTTTTGTCCAAGGCCCTTTCTTCTAGCATGCTCATGTATGACTATCTCTTTGTTCTTTTTATTTGATAAAAGGGTTATTCTTTTTTAGGCTTAGAGTGTAATGGGGTTTCACCTCTTTCAATAAGACTATCTCTCTATTTTTATTTAATAAAAGTCACTCTATTTGCTCAAAGATCAATGTGGATTGATTTAAAAGTCATGACGTTTTTTAACCATTTTGAAACCTTTATATATATTTTTACATCATTTTTTTATCGGTATATCTACTAAATGATCAATGTTGATTGACTTAACAATTTGATAGATTCATGTGCACTTTTTCTTCCAAAGAAACTTTGTAGTGTTAGGCCTTCATGGAACAGATTTAAGACCATGTTCTTTGCAAGAAGAAAATGGCCATCCCTTATATAAGAATTTGTTCGGCTCCTCAAATTTTAGTTGGTCCACAGCTACCATAATATGCGAAGATGTGAACTCGTTCCTCTGTATTTGTGGTCTTTCAGAACTGGAACGTTAATCGGCCTGTTACAAACAAATAATATTTATTAAAATTGCGCATGATATATTAAAAAAGAGAGTACACTCTATGAATACCACAAGACAAGTTTAATCCAATCATATTTTGCTATCATAGGTAACAAGTCTTTCAAGTTAACTTGGACAGAATCCATAGCTCCACACACATCACCACTTCAAGAACAGGATTTTCCATAGCAGAATCTAAGAAAGCCTTAGTAGCTAAATGACTGGATATGAAAACATTAAAAAGGTGACCTATGCATTTATTCATTCTGAACAACGTTAATTCTTCGATCGACATAATGAAATTAGCGCTCAGCGATGTACTGAAAAAATCTATCAGGTTCAGTTTCATGACAAGCCAGTATTTTAATGGATATGCATCTTAATTTCAAATCTATTTGCTGCAGAGTAGACTATAAACAAACAAACAAACAAACAGGAAAGGATACACTTCTGTGAATCCTATTTGTGAGCAACGAAGAAGCTTCTCACTACTCATTTTAGGAATAGAAGGGGGGAGACAAAAAAGAGCAGAGGAAAAGACATGTTATCTCATATACTATGGCTCCTCCTCCCAAAAAATTCTGATTAATCTCAAATATAGAACCTTAACAAAGGTTCAAGCTTTCCAAATTAACCTTTCTGGGTAAGGACTAAGTTCTTAGATGAAAGGAAAAAACAAATTAACCTAGAGAAAGACATGCCCTTTTTGATAGATTTCTCAGTCTGACATACTCTGAACATAACAATGTCAAAAGAAATATTTAGGACCCATCTTAGCATATTACAAAAGAATGTCAAATTATTTAACTCTACTTAATTCAGGACTGTACCAGAAATAGGGTGGCTCCATGTTTTTCTCTGTTCTGCAAAGCTTCCAACTTTGACTGAGTACTGATTCTTATCACAAAGCCTATGTGCGTATAGATGATTCAAAGTGTTGGAATCAACATGTTGTAACATGTTCACTGATTTCCCACTTTTTTCATTTACCATTATCTCCCCATCACATGATTCTCTGCCTTTGGCTATGATTTTAATGATTTTTGCGTCAAATTCATGATTGAGACAATTTGAATTGCTGTCTGCTAACACCACTGCTCCTAGAATCTCCCCCAAGAATGTCTCCTGTGAATTGCCATATAATGGTGTCTTTCTGTAACAAGAAATTCGACGCATCTAATGGTGTTCCTTCGCGCGCCTCAGTTCCTTCTATGCTAAGGTGTAATGCTTCCTCTGCTTTGTCATTTGTATATCTTTGTCACCTCATAAGCCACGTGCGTAATAATTGAAATAATTGTTAGGATAAACAACTAAACATAACTTACTGCTCTAGCAATGTCACTTATCTGAATTTGATAATTGAAAAATGACTCTTTAAAATAGAAAAGGATTTATTTAATAGTCATCTTTTTTAGAGTATAAAATATGAGTTAGCAAAATGCATTAAAGATATCAAAAACTTAACTCAAGTAAATAAATAAAAGAACACACAATTTTTTAACGTGGAAAACTCCCTCGATGTGAGAGATAAAAACTACGGGACCTAGTCTAGAAAGCCTTTATTATGATTAATATTTACAACAAGCCTTCCACATCTTGACCCAAGCCATGCTCCTTTTTTTTTTTCCCCCTTTTAGATAACTCATCCACTAATCACTATCAACTTGGTGAAAATCACCACAATGACAATGCAGAAAATGAAAAATACATACATAACCCAAGCTTGTACGATCTAGAACTTTATTTCAATTAATGAAATTAAAATGACAACCTCTAGCAGTCAAAGCTTTTGCTTAAGATGAACTCCTAACAGGAAAGATGTTTTCTTCAAATTGGCTAGACAAGAAGACCACTTAGAATTCACATTCTCTAGTTGTTACCTCTCTTTCTTCATTGCTTCCAACTCCTTTATGAATCAAATGGTGTCAGAAACACTCTTCTTCTTTTGCTCTTTAAGAGACAATAGTTTGACCTCACACTCTTCAAGACACACAAGGCATGTAAGTCTATGCCTGAGTGACCTTAGTTTCATCCTGAAGTGAATAAAAATAGACAAATATTATTCTTACTAATATAATCTAGTAAGAAAATGTGATAATTTCTCCAAGAAAAAATAGAGAACTCTAAAAGCAAAGTTATAAATGGTAATCAACATAAAAATTATTTTTAATTTTTTCAAAGAAAAAACATTATATTCAAAAAAAAAAGCAATAAACTAGAATCATACTTGTGTATCTAAAAGGTCTGATTGTGAGCTCTTCAATTTTGTTTCATCAGTACTTGAAGTTGCTATTTGAGGCTTCTCGGAAGTAGAGATTGAAGGGATCTAAGACCAGTAAAATAGAGAAATTAATGTCAATGAAAGTCAGTAAATTATCAATAGTGTAAAAATCGAAGGAGGGCAAATGGAAAGAGTAATTATTTACCAATGGAGGGCTCTTTTCAGTAGTAGTTGATGGAATTGCCATTGCAATTTTATTTGATGTTTCTCCACCACTTGCTTCAATATTCTGCATAGCAATGAACGACATCAGTTTCTTGCTTCTGTGACAGCAAAGCATTAGAATATAAGTCATTCAGCTTTGAAGTTGGCTCCATTGTTTCCTTTATAATGTGTTGCATAGCACACATAAGTCATTCAGCTTGTAGTTAGTTCTAGCTCCATCTCTTCAGCAGGAGCAATCTTTACTAGCCAATTTAATTTTCTATATATAACCAAGAAGGTGTTTGTCGGGGATTTGCCCTTAAAATATCTGAATTAGATGATGGTTTGAATAGTAAAGTATGATAGTCTTACTTGGGGAGATTCAATTTGTGAAGGAGCAACAAATGGGGTAGGTCTGTTGGTTTGTTCTGAATCCTTGCCTTCATCAGCTTCTGATTCTGGACTTTCTTCATCACTTGCCTCTTCTATTTCCTGAATCTGTAACATATAGGAAACCACAAAGAAATTAAAAAAGTTTTGGATTTAATTTATTGACATTGCTCCAAAACTTGGAAGCAATCAGCATAAGGTAAACAGAAATATATCTGTTGGCTGCTTAAGTGTGATAGTTATAAGAATGTATGATATGTATACATTTGATGAGCCATTATTTTGTTCGGCTGTTGGCGGGTCTCTCTTTACAATCTTCCCTGCTATTTCTCTTGCCCTCTGAACAACAATATAATAGAATATATTAAAGAAAATGGAATGAGTAGAAGTGATTCATTAATGAACACATTAAATTGTAGAAGATCAAGTGAAAAAAAATTTGAGGATGAAATGAATTAACTTTTACCAAATTAAATTAGTAAGGGGGAAATCTTTATGCCTCTATGGGTGACCTTAATAAATTTAAGTTTGATGTATGAATATACTGTCTCTTCTTGCTTTTTCTTTCATTTAATTGTGCCATTTTATTTTGGTACATACATTAACAAGATGTTCAAAAAGATCATGTTTATCCACGTGGCCCTTGTTCCTCTCAGATTCTACCAACCATTTCCAATAGCCTAACCAAACAAAACAGTTCCAAATAAATATTATGAAGTTTTGGTAGATCAAGAAGGGATATCAGAAATAGCCTTGGGAAGACATGCTTGATGTGCAACTCTTGTGTGGCGCCCTGCTTCCGTTCACTTTTTAGGGTCTATAAATGTTAGGAGAAAGAAATTGAGAAGTAGGATTTATAGGGCTGCTACCATGAGAAGACTGAGTTGGGGACTGTGAAGATCACTTTATGTTTGTGTTGTGTGTTGTCTTTTGTTCTATTTTTTGTTGAGTTGCAAGTGTTACTTTGATTGTATTACGTGTTTTTGGGTGTAAGAATCATGGTTTCCCTTTATAACAACATTATCGTTCTAATGTATTTCCATTCTTTTCCCCTATTTTCATCTTTTTTTTTTTTTTGGGTTGCTAGTTTAAATTAGGCAGGGTCATAACAGTAACATATAGGGCAACACAAATAAATTGACATTGCACCATATATAATTTGGAATCAATCAAGAAGGCAACAAGTAAGACACAAATATAAATGTTGGCTTCTTAGAGGAAAGGATAATAAACATACACTTGATGAAGCACTGTGTTGTTCAGCTATCGGCGGATCCCTCTTTATAGTCTTCTCTGTTACTTCTCTTGCCCTCTGAACAATAACAGAATATAATAGAGAAGATGGAATGAGTTGAAGTCATTCATTAATAAACATAGTAAATAGTAGGAGACAAAGTGAACAAAAATTGTGGATTAAATGAAGAATTAATTTGTAGCAAATTAGTTCTTTTTATCCCTTGGGGGGTGGAGGTGGGGATTTATGCTTCTATGGGTGAACTTGATAGGCATAAATTTGGTGTATGAATCATCAATTTTACTTTCTCCTTTTGCTTTTTCTTTCATTTGATTGGGCCATTTATTTTGTTACTTACATTAAACTTCTGTTCTAAAAGATCAACTTCATCCATATTGCCCTTGTCCTTGTTACTCTTAGATTCTTCCAACCATTCTGTACATTCTAACCAAACAAAACAATTCCAAAATATATATTATAATGAGAAAAATCATAGCAAGTATATAGCAATTGTAAATAATTAATTGACCTTTGGGATGCTTACTAATAAAGAACTCAAAATCAGTTGAAGTTAAAGAGATGTTGGGACAACCCTCTACGTAACGGTATATCACGGCTTGGAAATCAATTGAAGGACAGATAGTATGAAGTTTTGGTAGATCTTCAAGTTGTATCACAAATAGATTTGGGAAGACATGCTTGATGTCCAACTCTTGTATTGTGCCCTGCTTCCATTTAAATACTTGCTTAAGCTCTGGGACACTTTCTATATACAACAATGAGAGCTGTGGAAGGCTACCACATGTGGAGATAGAGAATAGGCATTTCAACCTCTCGCAGTCTCTCACATAAATCCAATGGAGATTTGGAAAACAACATTCTTGATCATCATCATCCTCAATGATGCGCTCTAGCTCTTCACATTCTAATACCCATAGAATTCTCAAATATGGCAGGCTTCTCGAGATAGATGTAGACAATATAAATTTAAGTTGATGGCATTCGTAGATATATAGCTTGACAAGATTTTTAAAGCTTAGACGAAGATTTTTGGGTCCAACACATATGTTTCTTAACTTATCCATGCTTCCCAATTCCAGAGCTTCCAAACTTGAATTCACAGGACTTGAAATTTGAAGTCTTTCAAGATCATAAATTGTTTCCATGTCCAAGAGCGCTATACAAAGACGTCTCAAATTGCATAACTGCATCCCAATTAGCTGTATCATATGATATATCAGTACCAAAGAACAAAGCAATGTATCAATCAATCATAATTCAAATGTTAGAAGAAAAATTAATTACCTTTTTCTGTGAGAGTTGTTCTTGTCCTTTATCCCCCTCCGCTGATAAATCTATAAAAGAGCTTATAGGAAGTTGCGAACATCTATCAAAACTAATATCTTGTAGAGACAATGCTTTCACATAATAGTTTTCGGGGCACATACTGATCATATTTGGCACATCTTCAAGGCCTAACTTGTTGAGAGCTGAGAGATCAATCTCAGTATTTTGATTCTCATGAGGTGAGTTATCATCATAGCAAGATTTTCCAAACACATATTTCAACTGATTGGCCTTATAGATACGCACAGATTTCAAGTGTACAAGATTTCTAGAACAAGAAGCTGGAAATATATATTCTAACTCGTCACATTTTTTGATTTCAATGGTGCGTAAGTTGGGAAAGATAGAGCTAGCATTCATATGATGATGACCATCTACCTCCCCTATTACTATGTGCTCCAGTTCATCACACCTCGAGACTGCCAATTCTTGTAATAGTGGCATTGACGAGGCAATGGATACAGAAAATAGCGACCTTAAGTTTGAAATATCTCCAATATTCATCTCTCTCAAATTGCATGGGTATAACGGTGGTGTAAAAATTTCATGAGCTCCATTGCCAACATATTTGCCCTGCATCCCAAAATATAACGGGGATGTGAAAAATATTTTAGTTTTTTCAAAAAATATTTCTTCTTGTTTTTTTTGGAAACGGCAAACTAAAAATAAATTACCTAAGAATTTTTATTTTTAAAAAAAACTGTTTTCAAAACATGAAAACAAACAAAACCTTTATTACACGGATTTCCTCTAACTTAATTTTTACTACACCTCAGCTACTAAATGCAAATTATTAGGAATTTAAATGTCCAACATCCTAAATTCTTCTCTATCAATTAAATGGAACAATGAACAAAATTTAAATAGCTGATTAGTCTATAAATCGAGTGTAAATTTGAAGTGAAAACGTGATTTGATTTTTATCTATATAAAAGTACAATTTTGTTTTTTTTGCTTTGACTTGTGAACAAAATAAATTATCTATATTATATTATATAAAATAAAATTCTACAGATATATATTGAAATATGAATAAACAAACAAATGACACATCAATATATGTTTGATATAAATTCGGGAAAATTCTATTTAAATTCAGCTAAAGTATCAAAATCTAAATTAAGGCCTACACTTTTAGCAAATTCCCAATCTAAACATACTTCAAAATAGGAAAAAAGAATTTTAGTTGTTTAGTTATGCAGTACATGGGTATTTTGATTTTTCAACAACATTAAAAAATCGTTAGTTAGGCCATTTTCATACAAACACCACCCTTCCTCATCTTCAATTGATCCCAATTTTCACAATAGAAAGGGGAAAAGGCCGAAATACCCTCAGCAAATAGAACCAAGAACAAAGATTGAATTGCAATACCATATATGTTTCAAATTAAAATCCATGTTTTGAAAACCGGACTGGCTGGTTTGGGGCGGAAACTAGCCATCCGATGGTTCTACCGGTTCGATCCGATAGTTGACAAGGTTCAAATGCAATTTGACTAGTTTAAAATTAAAAAAACTAAATTAATTCAGTTTCTGTTTTAAATTTTATTCAGAATTTCATATAAATAACCCTAAATTTTATTCAGAATTTCATATAAATAACCCTAAAATTTAATTCAGCCCCCGATTTAGCCCTGGTTTGACTCCGATCTGATCCACTGACCCTTGAGCCAATACCTCGGTTTATTCAGTGGCTCGTTCGGATTTCAAAACGTTGATTAAAATATAGTTGTTGGTTAATTGATAGCATGGCTTAGATGAAGGGCCAAAAAGTAATGTTGGTTCATGCCATTTTCACACAAACATCATCCTTCCCCACGTTCAGTTGATCCCAAATCTTAATTACAATATCTCTTAACGATCCAACATTCAACAGTATTTGAGTTAGCCTATATATATGTTAATTAAATGGGTCGAGCGTAGCCCAATATATGTAAATGACTCAAATGTTGAGGATTTTCAAAAAAAAAAAACACAATTTTTTGGAGTAATATGTGATTACTTACTCAATTAATTATTTTTTTTGAAAATAAACTCAATTCTATTAATTCTCAATGCAAAGAAACATATGTAGCATTAATAAAAAAAAGTGAAGGAAGAACATATACATGTACCTGTGAGGCAATGTGGTCTGGCTGAGTTGTCTTAGATATAGATGGCTCATCTTTATTTGTAGTTTCTGATTTTGGTAGAAAGCAAGACATAGGATCCCATGAGAAATTGCAACTTGGACCCTTGTCCTTTTCCTTTAACCCCTCGTTAGTATTGGCTGTTGATTTTTGTGGGAGATAACATTCTGGATATGTGTTGACAAATAATGGAACAAATTCAATAGACTTTACTTTCAACGAACGGAGTGTGTTTTCATTTTGCATTTGATGCAACCCTCCCTCTTTTGTACATTGATCGAACATGTATCTTACATTGTTGCACTTAGAAAGCTCCACAATTTCTAGTAGAGGAAGGTCTTCACAGTAACAAATTGGCAATATGAATTCCAGCTCGTCACACCCTTCAACACTAAGGAGTTTCAATTGCTGAAACATTGAGTCATGACTCCTTGGATTAGGATCTTTATCTTCCACTATCTCTTCTATGGAATATGACCCCTCATCACTTATTATGTATTTCAGCTCAGAACATTCAACGATCTTCAAACTTTCTAGGAGCATTAGACTTTGAGCAGTGGATGGATGAAAAAGATAAGTCATTGAACAATCCTCTATATATATGGAATTAAGGTTTTCCAGCTCTAGCTTGCCCTTAAATAATGTGCTTCCCAACTCTTGACAATGCTTTAACTCCAGCTTCTTTAGTTGCTTAAGAAAGCCATGAGGATAACTACCATAACATATTTCTCTCACATCCACTTCAACAAGTTGCAACTCAACTAACTCGGAGAAGAAATTCGCTCCAGATTTAAGTTGAGGATGCTCGATATGGATTAAACACTCCATCTCAAAACATTTCTTCAAAGAAAGCTTGATTAAGTCATCCATAGCTCTATCTCCTATTGAAACAATGCTAGGAATAAGATTGTTCCAACCTATTTCATTTTCTCCTTCTAACTCCAGAATCTCTGCTCTTGTGGCAAGGGATTTAATTATCTCTTTGGAGAAGATTCTTTGTAACTTTCTTGGCCTAAAACATCTTTTTATAGAAGTATCCAACTGAGAAGAATCAAAGGCAGAGAAGTCGCTGCCATCAATATGGTATATTTGGTATTCAGGAAGGTATGTAATTTGAGGAACCTTCGTGTCAGTAGGTGTATGATCATCATTTGAAACATAATACAGTTCCTCTAGTTGGGAGCATCTTGCAATCACTTCAAATGGCATATTGTTCATTTCAAACGAACAACGTTTCAAGCATAGAAATCTCAATTTATCTAGCTCACTAATTTGATTTGGCAATTCAATAAGTGAACAATTAGTCAATTCTAGAGACTCAAGCTTTTGTAAGTTTATTATCAACACAGATATATCGCCTAACACCCAATTTTTGAGAGACAGTGTTCAAATCTCTTTTAGTGACTGAATTGATTCTGGTAGTGATAGAGCTGAAGTTCTGCCATACTCAATTTTAGAATGTAAAAGTAAAACTCTAAGGTTCTTCATCCCTCCAAAGAATGCATCAGGGACTTCCAAAGAACCAGATGTGTTTAACCATACTAAAAGAACCTTGAGTTTGCTACCATTAAAACAATTGGGGAAACCATTGATGATCCAAGATGAATATTTCATATTCTCCTTAAAATCTGTCTTTGAATCCTTGATCACTTGAATCTTTTCATTCTCAATCTCCAGGGCCACTTTGCGAATCACATCATGCAACTTTACACATTCTTCATTGGCATTCAACAATAAAGAAGAGTTTATGAGTTTGTTTTTCTCCACATGCGCTTGACTTCTTGCTATATCATATTTGTTTATTCCTGCAAATAGTCCCGATCCTATAGCGATTCTGCTTAAAATCTCTACAGGTATTTCATGAGCTTTTGGGAATATAGAGCACAACAGGAAGAGTTCTTTGGTTTTCTTATCTTTTAGATGATCATAGCTTAACTTCAAAGAATTATAAAACTTCATCACATCTTCATCAAAAATCTCAAGCCGTGATGGTTCATCTGTACTTTTCATTGTTGTCAAAGCATGATGCCAATCTTCTACAGGCTAGTCTTTTAAGGTTTTTGCCACTGCTACAACTATAACTGGTGATCTTCCACACTCATTCACAATATCCACTGCCACATTCTTCAATTTATCTGGGCAACCCTGACCAGTTTCCATAGCATGAAAAAGGAAAAGTTTCAATGCGTCTTCCTCAGGTAAGGCCTCTAGTTTAATCCTCCCTTGGCAACTCATTTGAGTACAGACATTCTCATAACGTGTGGTTAGCAAAACACAGCACCGACCCTTGCTATCAAAGCGAGGCTGAATCCCCATGTTTTTAAGGTTTAGCTTTTCCCAGACATTATCAAGTATTATGAGCAACTTCCCAATGTTAGCAATCTTGCTCCATATTTGTTGCGCGTGGGTCAATAGCTTCTCTTCCACTAACTGCAATTCCAATTGCTTTGCAATCTCATCTCGAATCCTTTGTTCATCCACAGGGGTAGACACTTCAATGAAGATGACTCTATCAAAGGCATTTGATTTTTCAACATGTTTCCCAACTTCTACTGCCATTGTGGATTTCCCTGTTCCTCCCATCCCTTGCAATCCTATCATATAGTTATTCTCATCTGCTAATGCCTTCTTGAGTTTCTCAAAATTTGCCTTTCTACTCTCAAAGGACATGAACTCTTGTGAATGATATTCCATTCCTGGCACTCCAGCTGCGCGTGCAACTTCTTCAGGCAATTGTTTAACTTCAGCTATCAAGTTTGGGATCTGCTCTTTCATTAATTTTTCAATCTTCTTGGCTTGTGCAATTTGGGAGAAGCAATTTGTGCACAAGCCAAAGCATTTGGTTGGTTGAGGGTCATGTTGTACAAGTTTTTCTGCTCTTTCAAGCCATTCTTTAACTCTAGGGTCAACTAGAGTCTCATTTTTTTATTGGCCTTATCTATCATTAGCTTTACACCTCCCACTGCAGCTGACAACCTTCCTCTTTCATTTTCGAAGTCTTCAACAAAACTCTTGTAGTTATGCAGATACGCAAGTTCCTCCCATGCTTTACTTGCAAACCATTGCATGAAAGGTTTTCCAACATCCAGTACCACCTTCTCCATCTATCATGCATATAGGATTATGATTATAATATAAACTATATCAGGATATCTAGGGACTTGCCAACTATGTCTAGGATTACAATATGGTAATCAAAACCATATTATTCTTGATTCAATTATTCAAATTCTTAATGAGTGATTAATTATTGGAGTTCTTCAATAGTAGGGAGCGATCATAAAAAGAATGACATATCCATCTACTTCACCCAAGTGAGTGGATAATATTTGATTGACTTATTGTATTTGTTGTTGTACAACAAAAATTTTAGGGCTAATTCATATGAAATTATTTGCATCATTCCTGTTATTGGCCACCTTTAATTGAACTTGAATGTAGATTCTGTGACTTGCATTCGAAAGAAGGGAATTGTTTATAGACCACTGGTTGAGCAACTTATTAGAATAAGGCCTATGTCTAATTTGCACTTGACACGAACAAACTTAAGAGAGCTTACGAAGTCAAGAGAGGGTGTGAGCTTAATTGAATGTTAACTTCCTATACAAGAGACCATAGAAAGTTTGACATATGGGTTTGATTGGATCAAAAGACATTTCTTGGACAGCTTGGCCCAACCTAGAGGATTATTCAGATACTCCCAAATTATCTCGGATCGATTTTGCTCCAAGATAGAGACTTGGACAGACAGGTCAACTGGATCTCCGGTTTTTCAGACTAGCCCAATCTGAATTTGCAAACTATTCTATCATGAACTCTGCTGTTCTTTTTTGTTTTCCTTGGTGGTGATGAACTATGCTATTCTAAAGTTCAAATAGGAGGATAATTGTGTCTATAAAAACATATGCTATTCTAAGTGAGAAAAGCAACCAAATATAATTAATTTTAATAAATATTTATTTGGAGATAATCACAATCAAAGATCTAGTGTATGTAGTAGTAGAAACATAGAGAGAGCATTATTATGGAGAATATGTATATAACTAATTTCAAATGTCATGTAACTACACAAACACACAGCATTCCCTAAATTATAATTAAAGTAAGCTATAAAAAGCCAGTAATGGCAACCTTCTTTTTCCCAGAATGACAACCAAAATAACAATCTAAAGGAAACTCAACTTAAAAACGGCTCACTGAGTGTGACAGAAAAGTGAATCACAAGAATATGGTTCAAATCAATCGTGACTGAAGACAGCTAATTAAAGAAGTATGAATATCTCCCTCAAAAGAAGAAGTATGTATATCGATAGGAAGAAGAAAAAATGATGCATAAGGAGGACTTTATTCCCATTTTAGTTATTTTACGAAAAAATAATTTTTCCCAAAAAATAACCTTAAAAGCTTGTTGGAGGTTTGTTTGAACTTTTGAAAACTAAATAGTTTTTTTAAAAAAAATAAACTTCTTCGTTCTATTTTAGTAGCTATTTCAAGTAAGTTCTTTTTTATGATCCATGAGTTCTAGTTATTTTGAGAAGCACTTTCAAATAAAAATCTTTTATAAACTCAGAGAAACATGTTCTTTAATTATTCAATTTAAATTAAATATAATGATTATAAAAAAAAGTAAATCTGGGTTTGTTGATCAATTTATTTAAATGGGATTTTTACAATCTTACCGAAACCATTGATAAAAAAACCTAAAAACATGCAATGATGCAGGTAATTCTCATTTCCACAGTGACATAAATTAATAAGAAACTTTCTACATGTAGGAAGCTAGACTATATCATATCAACATTCATATGAAATATAAAAAATATATACAGCCACGTTGCTAAAAAATTATAGAAAACACAATTAACTTTATATTCCATGCAAATATCCATAACCCATCTTGGTTTATACTTTAAGAAATCTGTAAAAATTTCTATAAATAAATTAATTTTACAATTAAAACTATGCATATACTAACCTGCGGGAAACAAGAATTGAAATCTTCTAGTATGCTTCACGTGACCAATCAAGAACTAGAAAGTAAAAATAAGTTTAAGAGACAATGCGTTCGCGCATGCGTATGTGTATGTATGTATAAAAGAAGATGCAAACATAATTCCTAGTATCACTTTTTAGAAATATAATAAATTGAATCACTTCTTAGACCGTCTAAAAATTACATATATAAAAACTCAAAGAAACATGACCTTTAATATTTCAGTTTAAATAAAATCTCAATGATTTCAAAAAAAAAAAAAAAACAATCTAGGTTTGTTGATATAAATTTTCTTAATTGTGTCTTTTACAGCCTTACTTAAAACGTTGATAAAAACCTAAATACATGTGAGTAGTTCTTGTTTTCATAGTGACATAAATTAACAAGAAACTTTCAAGGTATAGGAAGCTAAACTATATCAATATCAACATTCAAATGAAATATAGAAAATATAAAAAAAACCATATTGTTCACAAATTGTAGAATATACAGTAAATTTGATAATTGAGTTGTGATAACCCACATGGAAAAAAAGGATAAATTATAAAAACAATAAAATAGAGTAATCTTTTAAAGACATTATGATATATATCCCATAGGATTTTTCTACTATTCCAACAAACTCTTTTAATAATATAACTTAAATTTTTATTGAAGATATCTTTTGGTTGATTACTTAATCACTCATAGAATCCATAAAATATTTTGAAATATAAACATTTATATAATTCAAAACACATAAGAAGATGTTTAGTAAATATTATTATTAATGAATCTCATTTAGTAGATATTAAGGAATCTGATTATATTGTAAATTTTCGCTGGGAAGCATGAGAATCTATATGTTCTTATTAATTAGACGTTAAGAGGGGTATTAATAAATACTATAAGCAATCAATAAGTTAGCTAATGGCATAAGTTTAACTATATAGTAATTATCTTATGCTTAAATAAACTATAGGTGATACTTAGTGACGAATCCTTAGCTGGTGTCCAATCCTAGTGTGATTAAAGAGTAACTTTACAATAGTTCATATAAGGTGAGAGCATGAATAGCAAGGTGGCACCATTCGTTTTACCTTTGCTATGTTTTCAGCCTTAAATATCTTTTCCTTGATTTTATTTCAATTCCTTGGGAGGCAAATTCCAAATCGCTTTATTAATCCTAAATATTTCCAAATACATCTTTCGTTTTCATTTTGTATGAGGACTTTATAATTTTTTGGTGATAATTATCGTGATAGCATTTGTTAGTGTGGATAGATATTGGGTTGGGGGTGTTAGCTGCCCACTCTCAGTTGTGCCTCATTTTTGGGGCACTTTCCAAATATATATTTTTTGTATTTCTTTTTAGCATTAGGTTCTATATAAAACAAGTGACATTTTGATATCTTATAGGCCAAAAAACCGTATTGTTTTCAATTTTTTATGATCTTTCAAAGATTATTCAGAAAAATAGTGCAATTTTCTTTTCAACTTAGAGTACTGAATTTTTAAAAAATCATAAAAAAAATTAAAAACAACACTTTTTTTGCCCATGAGATATCAAAATGTCACTTATTTTATATAGAATCTAATAATAAAAAGAAACAAGAACAAAACATTTGGGAAGTGTCCATAAATTGGGGCACAGCTGGGGGCACATCTAAGAGGGGCAGCAACACCCCCCTGTCCGTGGATATTTCAATTCATATTTTTATGTTTCACTTTCCTATACTTTTTATAATAAATTTATCTTAACATATATTTTCTTACTTTTATCTTGTTTATTAGCGTTGTTTTCAAATCCTCCTTCATGTTTTCAAAATATTATTGATTTATTTTTTAATAAGAAAAACGTTTTTTATTTTATATATATATATATATATATATATATATATATATATATATATATATATTTATATTTACCTTCTTTCAACCTCTCTTTTTGATTAATTAATTTGATTTTAAAAACAAAACCTTCTTCATGTTTTCAAATATTTGACTAATTTTTCTTTTTGGTAATAATATTTGACTAATTTTTTTATGAAGGAAAAATATTGTTAGGAGGTATATTTCATATATACATATATGAAATGTATACATATGATATTTTATGTTTTGGTGAGATGGTTATCCTTCACCAGGAGTATATGGTAAATGAAATAGCATATAGGTGGAACAGTTATTTCCTATCATGACTTATATGTTTATGACATGCAATATATGGAATAGGATATAGGTGGGATGGTTATTCCCCACTAGGATTGACATTGAGTGATAGTGTTGATTGAAATATTGTGGTTAAATATTTGATCTTAATTTTTTTTATTGAGATAGATTTAGTGAACATTTACTTCATTTTTTAGTTTTCAACTCAACATTTAAATTTTGTTACATTTATTTATTTTGAGGAAAACCGTTTGTGAAAAACTTGGTACACATTTGCTTCCCTTCTACGCACTTTATTATTTATGTTCTCAATGAATTAGTGGTAGACTCATTTCTCTCTCTAATTTTTTTTCAAATAATGCAACAAGTGAGGTTGATTGTGATCGATATGCTTCATAAACTTATGGAGTATATTGTAATATATTGGCGAGCCTCGACAGATTCCGTGATATCATGATTGCTATGATGGTGTCAGAGTCATTGTGTTATGTGCT
This sequence comes from Inga laurina, assembly GCA_963855925.1. Classification (NCBI taxonomy): domain Eukaryota; kingdom Viridiplantae; phylum Streptophyta; class Magnoliopsida; order Fabales; family Fabaceae; genus Inga; species Inga laurina. The sequence continues at coordinate 16,949,784 of OY979701.1, read as the reverse complement.
AAATGGGATAACATGTGCATCCCCAAAGTTAATTGTCATAGATTTGTTCTCTCATTGCAATTTTAATATGGAAGTTTAATAAATATTGTTATTGTTGTGTAAATATTTGTTCTAGAGTCGGTACACTTTGTTTAAGGCTTGCTAGGCTAAGTGAAATTATTTCGCTTAGCCTATGCGCCGATCACAACTCAGATTTTGATTTGTGACAATACTCCATCTAAATATACAAAACCCATCCTAGTTTATAATTTCAAGAAATCCGTAGAATTTTTTGATTAAATAAAACTAACGGATAAAACTAAAGTTGTCAAACTCATGAGTTTAAACAAACTCTTATGACAGGGGTACAAACTCAAATCATAAACTTATAAGAGTTTATTTTTATCAATAAATAACTATTACTAGTGTATGATTAAATAATTAAAATATAAAAAATGACAATAATTTGATTTAAGTATATTTTAAATATAAATAATTGAAATTAAATCCATCATTATTCATAATTTAAGTTAGAAACACAGAAACGTAAACTTGATTAGGGAGTTAACACGATTTTTGCAAGTTAGAAACACAGAAACGTAAACTCGATATGTGAGCATGATTTTAGAAATAAGTTAAATTGATTTTATAAGTTAGAAGTACACAAACGATAAAGTAAGAGAGTTAACTCACAAGTTTAACAACAATAATTAAAACTATGCATATACTAACCTGGAAACTGGAATCGAAATATTTAAGTATGCTTCACGTGGCCAATAAATATCTAATTAGAAATAAAAATAAGTTAAAAAAAAGTTTAAGAGACAATATGTGTACTTGTGAGTAAAGAAGATGCAAACATAATTCATCAGTATGATGGAGTACAAATCCTTACCTCAGATATTTCTATGCGTTACGGCCGCAATGCCTTCGATATAAAAACCTCTTTTTCTTTTTTCTTTTTGGGATTTTTTTTAAAGGAAAGGAACTATGAGAACAACGATGGTAGATATAAGGAATTTAATTAAATACATAGAAAAAACGTACAAAGTACTAGGAAGAAGGGAGATTTGAACACAACTGCTTTTTTTTTTTTTTTTTGGTTTTCTATAAACAAGAAGGAGAAGAACAAGATACCAACGATCAACAGAGAGATGAGAGTAAAAGAAATAATTCAAATCAAGAACATAAAGCTTGAAAAAAAATAGGTTTCTTCAATAGACAAACTCTCAAACAGAAGCCAAAACTCTAAATCTTTTTTTTATTTTTTATTTTTTGGAAGCAGAAGAAGAACATCAAAAGCTTTTTGTGATTGAATAGAGAAACGCAAGCAAGAACTGAAGAAGAACACAGAAATTGCAGAGAGAAGTGTGGTAGATAGTTGATGGGTATTGGCATAAATAATTGGAAATAATTAATTCTTAGATTATTTTTTGTTCGCATACACTCTAAAGTCTTTGTGTAGTTGTTGTTGACTTTGTTTTGTTCGGATTCAGTAATTGAGCTTGTGTGTAGCCCCCCCATGACAGGCTGTGTTTATTAATTTTTCTATCCCATGTGACATATAATGTAATGCCAGCTCATCACAATAGCACATTTCTCATCACATGGCTCATCATTTTACATTTTATATTGAGAACCGATCACCATTGGGCCTTGCTCGCACTCTATAAATCTGTAGCCAAAATATAAATATAATGCTGTAAGTTGGCATGAAAGTGATTGAAAACGATAGAAAAAGTAGTCACTAAAAAATGCACTCATTTGTCCAAAAAAAAATGTACTCAGAGAAAATGGGTCTCTGTCTCTCACCCAAGTTATATTGTTTAATTTCCAATAGGAAAAAAAGGAAAAGAATATTAAACAATTTATTTATCAGATAATATAGTTTTGCATCAACATTAATTGATAATAGTGTGGCTTGACAAAAACAAAAATATTATTAGTATTATTCAAACAATATATGTATTTTTTCAGGGTTATTAAATACGGACCAGACCAGATCGGTTGGTTACACCTGAAAACAAGTGAACTGGCTAGATAACCGGTCTGGGTGAACCACTTAATTGATTCACTATTTTTTTTTATTTTTTTAAAAATTTAATTTGATTTTTTATTTTCTTTAGAATTTCATATTAATAAATTGAATTCTTCACTTCCTCGCTGGTTTGACCTTGAGTTAGCTCCGATTTGACTCCGATCTAACCTATTAACCCTTAACTCAGTACCTCCATCAGTTCAGTAGCTGGTTTGGGTTTAATAACTTTGATTTTTTCCCAACGAAATCATAATAAGCTAATGATACTGACGATCAGTTTTAAAATAGCGTATTTCACATCACAAAGCTTATTATTTAACATTTTATATTGTGAAACGATAACCACTAGGCCTTCCTTATACTAAAAAAATGCAAGTGGCAGTAAAAGCTCATCATTTTACATTTTATATTGCGAAACGATAACCATTAGGCCTTCTTCGTACTAAAAAATTGCAAGTGGCAGGAAAAGGATTGAAAAATAGACCATGTGAAATGTGATGGTGGGTTGGCAAATGAATTAGTTACCAGACGGTTTATATTTATTTTTATTCAAAATTTTAATTTGATGGATATAAAATTTAAAATAAAGATAATATCTTCATTAATATTTTTTCTCTCTTTCTCTCTCAATCTTTTTCTCATATATTCTCTCTCTCTCTTTTAACTCTCACCTACCCACTTATAAATAAGGACATATTTTAAAAATATTTTTTATATATATTTATATTTTTTTTTACCTTCATATATTTATTACTTTTAACTAATATTAAAATTCTTTTTGTAACAATTTTAACATTTTTTCCATCGTACAATTTAATTTTTAGGATATTATAATAAAGTACAGAGGGAGTATTAAAAATTTTATTATGATTTAAGTATAAATCTCCATCAACATTTGGTAGAGATAAATGATCTAATTGTATCATATCATCACCGCCTATATCAAACAAAATTTTCACTCTTATACCATACCAAAAGGAATATTCTATATTATTCAATTTTTTGTTTTGGTTTGCCTTATACATTAATTGCTTTATTTATATCACTTTCTTCTCTCTAATAACATTCTTAATTGATCAAAACGAACTTGCACTCCACTGGAAGTAGGGCCTCTCCATCGAGTTCCTCTCCATTGTACTCTTTTCGTTTATTTTTATAAATAATTTTCTTTCTCTTTGAGCTAATCCATAATATAAGTAACTTTTTTCTTGTGTGTCAAAATTTAAACTTTTTTTTTTTTGTCTACTCCTATTAAATACATTTCTTTATATTCACTATCCCACACTCACAACTAATTCTTTTTCATTCAATATTTATTACACATTCTCTCTCTTGTTTTATACTCATTTTCTCTCATATTTTTTACTTATTTTTTCTCCTATTCTCTTTTCATAAATAGAGGCATATTTGAAATAAACGTGATATTGTTTACATATTTAATTTTTTTTAAACTAATCTTAACCACCAGTTTATTTTATATCATTCGGAAAAAAATTGTTTATTAAAAAGACCGGAGGAGGGAGTACCCTTCGTTGAAATAAAAAATATCATCCCCTTTTTTCTTCCCCCACCCCAGCGTCCCTGTTCAGCGCCTTTTTGAAGTGTGGAAGCTCGCAGGTTTCATTTCCTTCATCTGTTTTGGTTTTCCTTATTCGGTTCTATGCACCGCTTCGTTGAATAATTTCTCGGGCGCACACATCTGCATTGTTACTCTCATTAGAATATGCTGAATTATTTATTTTTTTAGTCGGTGACGTGATTCTTCGTGTGATTGCTGAGCACGCGGGGTAGGAAACGCATATTAATTTATGTTATTAGCTAGCTGGCTGTGGTTATTAGCTGGCTGTGTGAGAGGAGTTTTATCTCGGCTTGCACAAACCTAGATTTAAAACCTAAATTTGAGTAATTCTCAAACATCTTTACCTCATAAATCATAAAAGCTATTCTCAAAAGTTAATTCAAATACACAAGTCAGAGAAAAGATTTTCATAAATTGATTCTTTACGTCAGACTCTTTGTCTAGAACCACGACAAAGTAGCATTTTTATCGAAATTGTATCATTCTCAAATGAAAAAGTCAATAAAAAAAAAGTAGTAAGAATAAAAAGAACATGAGTTAAAATAGAGATTTATGAAAAGGTACTTTAAATTAGAGTAGTTTAAAGTTAGGGAAGATAACTCATTTAAAAATGTTACATGACGGTTGTTTCTTAAAAAATGTCATTTTTCTCTTTCATACTTATAGTTAATTGTTATAACCATTATATTTTTGTTTTTCCTTGATGTAACATTGGAAGACAAATCATTTAAAAGCTTTACATGACGGCTGTTTCGTAAGAACCATCGTTTATATTATTATATACAGGATAGTTAATAATTACAACCGTTATGTTTTTGTTTTCCAAATTATGCCTCTCAATATATGACAGTACACATATTTAGTTAATCATTACGTTTTAACATTATATATTATTGCGCGAACTCAACCTCGACATACATGATGTTTATTTGCCATAACTTTTATTTATTAAGCATCATACATGTGTGATTTTGTGGCAGTGTATGTTCTTTCAACACTAAGTTTAAGCTGTTTAATTTCCACTTGCCATCGTTCACTTCATCACTCCTGTTCTTCCTGATTGACATTATAAAAAATAAAATAATTAAAAAAATATACTGTTGGAAAGTTTTCAACAGATCCAGGACATCAAATTGATCATACTCCCTCGTTTCCTAAATATAAGTTTCAAATATCAGAATATGTTCATCCTAAAATATAAACTTCATTTTAGGTTTGTCAAAGCATTTATTACATTTTTTTCCAATTTAATCTCTTAAATGTATTTGTTGCATTTTTTATCTCTCTCACTTATCGTTTTTACAAATAAGGGTATAGTTGAAAAAAAATACATATATAATACTCTTAACTAATTTCAACTATTTTTATGATAACCACAAATCAATTATTTGAAACTTATAACTAAGAACGGAGGGAGTATAATACAAATATCTCAACCAAATCTTCAGAAAAAAGTGAGAAAAATACATAAATAAGAATGAACCAGTGCACAAGGTTCCTATCAAGTAGGATATGGAAGTAGTTCAAGGTGCTAATGATAGTCTTCTAACTCCTTCTCCAACTTCTCAACGACAGCTTGTATGCTCAAGGGACTGCTCATACCTATATTTCTCCAAGGCTTCACAATTAAGATTAATAAAATTAAAAAAAAAAGGTGCTATTTTGAACTTAAAAGGTGAAAAAGGAAAATAAAATATCATCAGAGCACTCAATAAAATAATAATAATAATAACAAATTCCATGGTAAGAATGAGTCAGCTCAGCACTACTTCATATTGCTATCTATGATATCAAACCACCGAGCCCAGAATAAAATGAGCATTTTAATAAACCAAGCGTGATGAAATGCTCCTAATGAATATTAATATTAGATAGCTAAAATTATACAAATCATTTAATTTCTTAAACATTACGGAACGCTCTAGCAATGTAACCTGTATGAACAAGACAACTGAAAAATTACTCTACAATTTAATATTAAAGTCACATTTTTTTAAAGTACCAAATATGAGTAAGGATACCGCATTAAAAATGTTAAAAAGATTACATCAAGTTAACAAATAGAATAACACAATTTTTTTAATATGGGAAACTCCGTCAACATGAGAGAAAAAAGTCAAGGGATCTAGCCCAGAAAAACTTTACAATGATTAATATTTACAACAATTATTCCACAATATTCGTAACCCAAGCCCTACTCTCTTTTTTTCTATTTTTTTGGGATAACAACATAAACACTATCACCACAATGATAATACAGAAAACACAATATACATACATAGCAACCCAACTTTGACTACAATCTAGAACCTAAATTTTATTTTTTACAGGAAATTTAAATGACAATTTCCAACAATCAAGACTTCTGCTTAAGATAAACTCCTAAAAGCAATGAGCTTTTCTTCAAATTGGCTAGAAAAGAAGCCCACTGTCCTCATTCTCTAGTTGAGATCTCTCTTTCTTCACTGCTTCTAACTCCTTCATGAATCCAATGGTGTAAGGTGTCAAAAACACTCTTCTTCTTTTGGTCTTGAAGAGACAACAGTTTGATCTCACACTCTTTGATTTCTTTTTCTTTGCTATACACAGTTCAGCTTGCAATATTTATAGATTTGCTCCTTCAATTCTGCTTCCCCTACTTGAACCTCAACCATAGAATTCTCAGGCTTTTGAATTTCAAATAAAGGAGTCATGGTTGCTTCTTTTACTTGCAAACCTTCTTAAGAAGGTGGCTTCACTGTTTTCTTTAAAATATTTTGCATAGCACAAAAAAGTAATTTAGCTTGCAGTTAGTTCTAGCGCTATCTCTTCAACAGCAATATTCTTTACTAGCTAATTAAATTTTACAACATTTAATGGAGAGAGGAACTGTTTGTTGTTTAATTATGTAAGTCTATTTCATTCAAGGAAAGTGTAAAGTATGATGTATTTAAAAATTGTGTGTTTTCAAGCTGTAAAAATTTAACATTTTCCATTCAAAATCATGCAATAAAGTGCAAACTTACTTGAGAAGATACTGTATTGGAGAAAAACTCATGGTTTTGATTGTGGATCTTTAGAATGCAAATGGAGTTTCTCTTTCACTCTGTATGAACATATACAAATATTCAAAATGCTGCATAAATTTAATTCATTTGTTTTATATTGTACAATACGAAAATCATACCAGTGGAGATTCAATTTGTGAAGTAGTAGTAAATGATGGAGGTTTGTCGGCTTGTTCTGAATCCTTGACTTCATCAGCTTCTGATTCTGGACTTTCTTCATCACTTGGCTCTACTATTTCCTTAATCTGTATAACTATTAGGACCACTTTTAGCAACCTAAGAAAATCCAGGACAAGGGAAAGGCACTTTTTGTTGGTCTATAAATTTGGAGAAAGAAATAGAGAAGTAGGATGGCTATAGAACTACTATAATCAAAGGCTATGAGAAGGTTAAGTTGGGGACTGTGAAGATCACTTTTTGGGTCTATAAATCTTCCCTTTGGTTGATAAGGAGGGGCAGAGAAGAATTTTGATTAGGGTGTGGCTTTGGCCTTAGGTGGAGAGTGCCAACGTCTTAAATGCTTGGCAAGTCTGTTGTGTTTTACGTTTGTGTTGTGTGTTGTGTGTTTGTTGTGGTGTATTTTGTTATGTTTCTTGTTTAGTTGCAAGGGTTACTTTGATTGTATTTTATGTTTTGGGGGGTAAGAATCATCATTTTCCTTTGTAACAACATCATCATTCTTATGTATTTCCACTCTTTTTCCTTGTTTTCATCTATTTCCTCTTGTTGCTAGTATAAAATAGGTAAGGTCATAGCAGTAATATATAGGGGACCACAAGGAAATTAAAAAGTTCTGGATTTAATTTATTGATATTGCACAATAATTTGGAAGCAATCAAGAAGGCTATAAGTAAGAGAGAAATATAAACCATTGTGTTTGTGTTGTTCACAAATACTTTGTCTTTTTTTCACACACGCACCAAGAGCATCCCCAACAAGACCTTCTCCATTTTACAAAGGAGCCTAATATAAACAGTAGTAGCATGAAGTTATGATAAAATAATACAAACATGCAGCTATTTTTACTAATAGTAAACAATACGGCTCATTCTTCATATTTCATAAGATTTGAAGATGATAGAGGAATCATTATTGGTCTTTTATCAAAACCAAGAGATTACAGCAAAATAACAGAATTATTATATGACAAGCATATACGTCTGTTATTAGCAGAGATGTAATAATGAAATGAAATGATGAATGAAGTTGTTGGGGATCCAGTTCAGAATATTAGGCGCCAATGTAACAAATTTCATGGTTGGCCATAAGCCATATTTTCAAAAGATCCTCAAAAACTGATGAGAGCTTTGAATTGAAGCAAGGCGTCATATAATGGAGCTGCAACTCAATCAACTGCTAAAAACTTGAAGCTAGATACAATTTAGAAGACTAAGTGATACACATAAAGGTTTCAGCAATACATGTATGATTATGCGTGATCTATATAAGGTACCATTAATCATAAAACAATCAAGATATGTTGATTGGGAAAACATAAAACCACTTAATCTGGACCAAAGTGGGCCAGCGATGCAGACACATATAGGGGTAAAGGTTTTGTTTTGTTAACAATATGTGACCTTTACGTATGCTGTATTGTACTAACCGGCTGTTGTAGAAATTTCGGGAAGTTCAACTTACAGATGGGACTAGGTCGAAATTTCTACAAAAAGCTTCATTTTATTTATAAGGAATATGCTTATATATGATTTAGAAATTGTATTTGTATGTGAAGAATTATTATACTAATTATGGTATTATAAATACTATTATATTTAGTATGTCAAGTATTTATAGTTATATTTTAAGGCTTATGGAATATGAGTTTTCTTGTATTCCGTGCCGGTCACCCTTAAATTTTCAGGGCCTGACAATTTGGTATCAGAGTTTAGGTTTCCTATAGTTACGTGGAGCAAGGATTCTTCTTTGGGTCTCAATTATCATTATGAACCCGGGCATAATCGTAATTGAGGCATTATTGAAGGCCTTATAGGATGTCCTTCCTTGTCTTTGTACTAATTGTCTACTATTTTCTTATACATGAAACTTATATATTGAACTTAACATGTCTTATGTTTACTTTTGTAGTGAGGATGTAAAGTATCAAATAAAAGGACTAGTAATAGAAGACTAGACTGTTTCCTGATAAAGTATCTACACGAGAAAGACAATGTAAGTGGTTTGTGCATGAATTACCCAAGTATAAGAACAAGAGTGATATAGATAAGTTATTTTATTATTTAGTATAATTAAAGGGGCTAGAGTGTCTGGTCAATATTAGATATTATGAGATATTAGGATTAATATTATTAGATATTAGGTTTGGGTTTGGATTATATAGTTAATGGTTCGAATTAGATATTTTATTATGATATTTTAGTTATTTAATGGTTTGCATTACCCCTGACTTATAAATAAGGGTAATTGTCAATCTTATTTATTTATTTTTGTGTTTTGAACTCATACTATTTAGTAGATTCTATTTCTTTTTACTCTCTTTACTCTCTATTCTTCTCTCTTTCACCTCTCTTTCTACAAGCTACTAAAGAAGATAAACATTTCTGTAACTTTGAATACCCTGTTTATCCTATATAGTATAGGAAGATACAAAGAGTAACACAAGGGTAGCAATTAAGTAAAATACATTGTTATTATTATCATTGGGCATTGCGTTGTAGATCAATCTTCTTTAGTAGCCTTTGGTTGATAAACATTCATGTGTTGTTTGATTATGGTTGTGATAATTCATATATGTCTAATATGTGTCTAAAATTAGTTGTTCAAATAGACCTAACCAAGTTCAAATAAAAAAAAAAAAAAAAATCTTCAATGGAGAAAGGGAATGAATGGTATCGTATGTTTTAATTCATTGCATCTTGCGTAACCCTCAATAGCTTTGTCTTTCTAGGTGGCATTTTTGTTTTGCAACCCTTATCCTTAAATACTATTTCAGTGCCATCCTTGGGACTTTCTTCTTGAGAGCTGTGTCCAATCTTTTGGTTTATGTCGATTGTTGTTGTGGTTAATCATGATAGGGATTTATTCTAAGAGATACCTGTCATTGTATTTGTCATGCTTGGATCTTATCATGCATATAAATAGGTGATTAAAGTAGTAGCTCTTAGTGTTATTGTATATTACTTAGAAGTCCTATAAATCAAACATGCCAAGTTGTCGATGAGATTGAAGGACCATTGTTTCAAAGAATTTAAAAACAAATCATAATACGTAGCGGTAACTTCTTGAAGGTTATTGATGCAATTCACTGAAGAATATGCCCACTTATTTTTACAATCTCATCTAACTGCTTATTGGTGGTTTATTCCATCTCTTTTAGTTCCCTTAGTACACTTTTCTCATCATCTATGATATCAATTTTTATTGAGAGTGATTTTGGAACTCTGTAGTGTTCTTTGGTTCCCTTTGTTCGTTTTATAGTTGTTTTTCTTGTCACCATTTCTTCTAAATATTACCTAGTTCATGACGCTTTGTGCTTTAGAATGTCATTCATCTTGGTTATCATTTTCAATACAGATCTTTCTTTGGTCTTCAAAATTTTCTTGGGCTTCGGTTTGGGTTTCTTTTCTAGTCCCATCAATGTTGAAATTGTCTGAGTCCTCAATTAACTGGTCTTTAGTATTTATATTACTTGAATTATTTTATGGGAATATTGTTTCTTTGCACTTGCTTTTCTTGGTAGACTCAGCTAGGGGGACACCCCTTTGGAAAAAAAAAACAGAGAGAGAAAGAAAGAAGTAAAAAGTTTAAAACATCCAAACTTTTAGATTCTCTACATGACATTATTCTATCTTTCCGCTGAAATTATGTCTCCCCACTATTAGGTGTAGAAGTTAGTTCACTTTTCTCCTGTTCTTTGTTGTGACCAAAGTTGATATTGAAACTTAAACTGGGAAAAAAAAAAGATCACAAAGAGTGAGAATCACTTGAAAGTAGTAATAAAAGAACATCATGACTAAATCAAACTACAAGGCATAAGATGACTTAAGACAAACACAATACTCATAACAATCAAATATGCGAATTTCAATCAAAATAACATATACAAGCTAAGAAGAAACATAATTCACACAGCACAATGTCACTTCGGACTCCGTAGAACATACCAGATTTTCTAGAGGTTGGCACTCTTCTTCCAAAGGGCCAAGCCACGCTTCAAAATTCTTCTGTCTCTCCTCCTAGAGTCAAGTTTAGATGTAAAAACCCAAAAGGTGACTTTCATAACTTATCTTATAGGATTTGACTACAACAATTCTATAGCCACCCTAGTTCTCATTTCTTGCTCAATTCTAACATGCAAAAAGTATATTTCCCTTGTCATAGATATCGCTAAGTTGCTAAAAGTGATCCTAACAATCCCCAAAATTTTCTGCAATGTGTGCGCATGTTGTTCAACTATCTTTTCAGTGTTTTCTCTTAGAGCATCTTCTTCTGCCTTTCCTGGAATTAGTACCATCTATTTCTGGATTCATCATTATCTCTATTTAGTTATTTATTTATTTTTGAGCCAGATTGACTTGACATATGGATTTTGTACAGTATTTGTTCTAAATGTATCTTCCCTATTATCTTCATGTTCTAACTTATTGCTTGATCTAATTGATTTAAGAACTTTGTGTTCATCCTCTAGTATAAATTTCATATCAGCTTTCCTATGCTAAATTCCTATTAAACCCCAATGTTTGGTAGCTTCTATGTCTTCATTTTTCATTAAAGACTCTACATTTGTTAGGAGATGTAGTTTAACTAATCTCGCCCAATGTTATTTCAAATGTTCTTGTAATTTGTTCCTTACATTCCAAATTAGCATCTTTTACTCTCTTTGATACTCCACTCTTCGAGATCCCTTCAAATGATGCATATTGATCTGTGGGTATTTTAAGACGTTGGTCAAGGTGGTTGTTGCCGATAGAGATATCCTCTTTAAAAACCTTGATATTTGGTTTCTCATCACCAGCAAGAGTCGATCTTTTACCTCATCGTGTTCTGTCACAGTCGAGTCCTTCTATGCGTGTCATTGATGGCTTTAGCCATGTCTGCCTGAAATTGCTCTGATTTAAATACCTTTTCAAGATGGGATGATTCCGAGAAACTTTTGATTTCTACTAGAGAATATTTATTTGGATTGCTTTCTAACTGGGCTGATATTGAGTGTCTTTCTTCTGGTTTAGTATTCTAAAATATAACTTTATTACCTGAACATTTCTTTCTTTCTCCAAAAGAATCATTTGTTTTTCTCCCCGAAGAAAGCATTTGTTGTTCAAGTGTACAAATTTAAGTGGTTCCAAATATTCAATTGATAAGATAACATGCTTGTTTATAAATCGGTAAACAGAATATTTCTCTGTTGTTTGATGATTGAGATAATGCCTTTGTGAGTGTCTCACCTTGTTGATCTCAACTGGTAAGCTAGTGTTATATTATTTTCCTTTATTCTCTATATAGCGTCCTTAGTTTCCTTTTCATTGCCTTCAAATATTTTCTGCTTGTGGCTTTGGCTTCCATAGATGCAACTTAAGAATCAAAACTATAATCGTGAAGAAAAATAATTTAATGAATAAACAAATGTGTTTGTACATAATTAGGTAAGCTGATGTGTATTTATTTTCAATCTTAGTTTATCTCAGCCCACTTAAGATGGATAACATTAATCTTGTTTTTAGCATTATTTCCTGCATTGAGTCTATTAAAGATGTAGGTTTTAAACACACTATAAAATAATTAGAAATTTAAATTCGGAGGACCGAATTTCTTAAGAGGGGGAGAATGTGAAAGCCCAATTAAAAAGGTAAAAAAAAAAACAAATAAAAAAATAATAATAAATAATAGCATCAGATTTTTGTTTCCCTTCTATTTTCCTTCGACTTGAGCTTTGTACAGATGGAATCAATCTGTAGGGAACTCTTAGTAGCAAACATAGTACATGGCTGGTTCTCCTTGTAATATACAACTTGCCTCTATGGCTATATATAAAACGCAAGTGTGTGATATTTTCTATGATAATTTCTAGACCAAAACAACTAAGGAACGATATCGATGTCTATTTGGCGCCTTTGATTTAGGACTTGGAGAAGTTGTGGAAGGAAGGCGTAGATTTGTTTGATACATATAAGAAGGAGTCTTTTAAGCTACGTGCAATGATTTTCACCATGATAAATAACTTTCGAGCATACAAAAATTTGTTAGGGTATGTCACACCCTTATCTTTATTTCACCTTTTTCAAAGTATTTACGGAAAATGATACGCAGTTCGGTGGGCAACACAGGAATAGCATAAATATACTGATATTAAATGAAAATTTATATACAGGAGTCTTCCCCGCAGGGTTTGATAATTTTACAAATTTTGTCCAAAATATCCAACATATTAAAATTAAACTAATATAACCAAATAACTCTGATCTTAGGACCTGCACATCTTAATTTCCCATGTCTTCCACTTTGCCTTTGGAGCCACTGGTTCCCGCTGGAACATTTATTATTTATGAAAAAGGGTGAGATTCCAAGGAATCTCAGTAGTAACACATAATCCATCATATAAAATGCGAAAATTAAATATGTAATGCACCATATAATGTAAATGAAAATTCATACTATAACATGTGTGTACACAATACTCAGGGCCAAATGACTGTTTGGATCCCCTACATGTCCGTGTACCTCAGTTGAGTCCCATACCACAGCTAGGTAATGTGCCCCAGGCACGTGTTCATATCACAGAATATAGCAACATATAGCATATCAACATTCACATAGTGTATGAGAGATAGAGTTACTACCTTCTGTCCCTTTTTGCTACACAAGAATAGTTCCTCGAACTATGTGCCAACGGCTCAGGCGATTAATTCAGTCCTAAAATTCCAAATGTACAAGAATTAGGTTAAAACCCATTCATGTACCCCTTCAGAGATTCCCATAATATTTTTGGTGGTTATATTAGTCTATACTGAAAATTTACCAAAATGCCCCTGGGACCCGGTCCCGGCCCCACTGTACCCGGTCTGACTATACTTTTTCAGAAATTTTGACCCAGGCTATTCTAACATATTTTCATCCAAGGAATCCATTTTTAACCTCGGTTTTTACAAAATCACTGCCAAACAACAGTTTCACTATTTTCCAGAAACTGACATATTTTCAGTCAACTTTGAAAATTCATAACTAATTGTAGAAAATTCCAAATTGACTGATTCCAAAGCCTAAATGAAGATCTTTAATTGTACTTTTATGGAAAAATAACCAAATATGATTACTGACTACATATATTACCCAGAAATTCGGCCAACTATTACTGTTCCAGATGGCATTTCAGAAACAAAGCTCAACTTCAAAAATCCATATCTTTTAATCTACTAGTCCAAAAATTATGTTCTACCCATCAATTTAAAGGTATAAATGTCTTCCTTAAATCTGGAAAGTTTCATAATTTTTTGTTAAAGTTTAGTTTTCCAAAATTTCGTCACAACCAATCTAACTTTCAGAAATATAATCTGTCAGCAACTAAATTTCAAAAATTCATAACTAACTCTAAAAAAAATCGAAATGGAGTGTTCTAAAATTCTATGGAAATCTATTTAAGTGTAGTTTCATGAAAAAATATCAAAAACTACTAGATGTTATCTAATCGTTCCCAGAATTTTCGAAAACCATAACTGTCAGGCTTGAACGTCCAGAATGTTCTCTGTTACTGACTTAACTTTCAAAAATCATAACTCTCGCTAAAGATATCAAAATAATTATTTCTTGGAGTCATTGGAAAGCTATGAATGTCTAATATATTCATGTAAAATTTCATAATTTTTCACTAAGGTTTTCCTAGTCAAAACGCAACATGAATCTGACTGACTCCCAAAAACGTTAGTTTTAACAGTCTAACTTCAAAAATCAAGAACTCATCCATTTTCATTCCAAATTGTACTTTTCTTGATTCTATCATCAACTACACATTCTAAACTATCTATATAAAAAGACCCATTTCGAAATTTCCATCTATAGCCTCTGTTTAAGATTTTACAAGTTTCAGGTATGTACTCTGTTTTTCGGACAGCAAAACAGAATTGAGAAAACTAGCATGTATACATGAATTTGTACTCTAAACCTCACGAATTTTAACTCTATACTCTGTGAAACATATATCCTGAGGTTAATGATTGAATTTCATAACCAAAGAACTCCAAAATTCACCCCAAAATCGTCACATAATCACTGGTTTAACAACTTTTCGGTGACAGAAACTTTCGGACGAATTTTCTCTTATTCCAGCCACAAAACCACCACAGAAACCACTCAAATCCAACGTGAAAATAAGGATAAATGTGTAGTAAACTCACCTAAATATATTTATGATGTTGGATGTGGAATTTGGAGCTTCTTCTTCCTTCCTCAATTGAACCGATCACTCTTGCTCTCTTGTCTCTCTCTTTCTCTATTCTGTTTTCTTTCTATCTTTCACTCTCTCTTTGACCAGCTACTTGGTCGAATGAAGAGCTGAGGGAATATTTAATTAAATGGCTGAGTGGGTGCAAGTGTGAATCATATTTCCGGATAAAAGTGTGGTGAGGTGTTGAGAGTGCTTGTCCGTGAATGTGTGTTGGTCAAAAGGATGTGCCAACAAAAGAATTAATGCTAGTGTGTTTGTGTCGGCAGTTTTTTTTAGACAAAGTGTCGGCAGCTATTAATATATATATATATATATCTATATAGGTATATTTTTATCCTATTAATTATACACATTAGGCCCTAATTTTTCCCTTTGTCTAATTTAAGATTCCTTAAATTTTGTAGGTTCCATAATTTGACTTATTATCAAATTCTCATTTAAATTTTCTTTTTAGAAAATTTTAACCTTCATTAAATTTGGGATATTACATTTCTTCCCCCGTAAAATAAATTTCGTCCCCGAAATTTGTTACAAATACATAGCCATAAACTCTGGGTAATACTTCCTCATATCTGCGTCTGTTTCCCATGTGGCCTCTCTAGGAGATAACCCTTTCCATACAACTTTAATGAACGAGATGCTCTTGCTTCTGAGATTCTTCTCCTGCCGATCGATGATTCGGTCAGGTATGACTTCAAAAGTCAAATCGTCTCGCATTTCCACGTCTTTATACTCAATTACATGCTCTGGATCGGGTTGATACTTTTTCAATTGGGAAATATGAAAAACGTCATGCAATCTGCTCAAGTTCAGTGGCAAAGCAATACAGTACGCCACTGGCCCAATCCTCGCCAATATCTCAAATAGACCAATGTACCTCGGTTACAACTTCTTTTTTTTTTTAATTAGTGCTCTGCCAATACCTATAATTGGTGAAACTTTCATAAACACATGGTCACTGACTTCAAATTCTGGAGGTTTCCACCTCGTATTAGGATAGCTCTTATATCGACTTTAAGCAGTCAATAGTCTCTGCTTGATAAACTTTATTTGCTCGATTGTCTGATAAACAACATCTAGCCAAAGTATGCGTCTCTCAGACAATTCTGTCCAGCACAAGGGCGATTGACACTTCCTTTAGTACAGTGCCTTATAAGGAGCCATCTGAATGCTCGAATGATAACAGTTGTTATAAGCGAACTTTGCCAATAGAAGGAATTTGTTCCAATTACCTTTGAAATCTAACGCACGCACCCTCATCATATCCTAAAGTATTTGTATGGTTCATTTTGTCTGCTCATCTGTCTGAGGATGTATGCCTTGCTGAATCTCAGTTTAGTACCCAATGCTTCGTGAATTGCCTTACAAAACTTAGAAGTAAATCAAAAATCACAATCTGAGATGATGTTCTTTGGAGTACTATGTAAGCTCACTATTCCTTGATATAGATCTCCGCCAGTCTATCAGAAGAATAATAGATGTGATATGTAGGAAGTGAGCTATCTCTATAAATCTATCAACTATATCACCTAAATTGCATCATGATTTCTAACCTTAGGTAACCCCGTCACGAAATCCATGGTAATGCTTTCCCACTTCCACTCAGGAATCTCCGGGTTTTGTAGAAGTCCTGATGGTCGTTGATGTTCAACTTTCACTTTTTGACAAGTGAGATGCTAGAGACAAACTTAGTCACCTCTCTTTTCATTCTCGTAGCACTTAATATTCGGGTCTTATTGCCCTGCACAAACATGTACACTGGGACTTACCACTAATAGACCTGTCTGTAGACATGACTGTCTATAATTGTGCTCACTATATGTAATTGTGTCTGCATGTTTGGTATTCAGGATCAAATAACCGTTAGACCCTTACTAGCCATATTGTATATTGTCTAATCCAACTATGTTTTTTTTTTTTGCTCAGAATCAATGACTATGCCCCTTTTTTTTAATCATACTATGTGCATTGGTCGCTTTGTGCACCATCCACTGCATGCATTGTATCACAAGTGGGTGATTCATTTTATAAGGCTATAGCTATCAAGAAATATTCGCCACCATTATGCTCTACTACACTAGGGCTCACTCCAATTCTAGTTCACATGTGTCACTACAAAACCACAAGGGTTGTGTGACTGTTGACCATACAGGTCATTACACTGTACACCACGCAGGATGTAATATTATTGACCACATCGATCACATTACTGTACACCAAAGAATGTGTAATACTATTGGCCACACCACCTCAGCAGCATGTTTTATGCACCGCCTTTCGGCCTCAGGGTTACTTGTGATTCTCACCAATGCAACCAGGACCCGGCACTAACCAGCGACCTGGCCATGTCAGGGGTACATCCTGATCATGGGGTTGATTAACATGCTCTGATGGGGCTGCCTTATCAATAACCCACATGGGTTTAATCACTATATGTTACACAAGCTGGATTATTATAGACCTCACGGGCCTAATCAAGATAGGTGGGGGCTACACTCTTTGCCTACACTTGTCTTACTACCCCAATTGAATCTTAATTGCATCCATAGTAACCCATAATCATTCACACAAATTGTGATAAATAAGTATGCTATACACCATATAAGTAACAGAATTATAACACCATAAATCTGACTGTCTGGCTGCATACATGATTCAGGATCATGTAACTGTATGACCCCTACTTGTGCCTTATTCCTACGCAGACAATTGCCTGCCCAGAAATGTTTCTCTGTCCCGACGCAGGCGACTGCCTACCCGGAAATGTTTCTCTATCCTAATTGGGTTCTGTGCCCCAACCAGGCTTTATGTCTCAACTCGTGTCACAAAATATGGCATATAAGGCATATAGATAATCACATAGTGTATGAAAAAAAATCACTACACTAGCCTTTCCTGAATGATATTAAATTTCTACCTTTCCCCTAGTCTGAGATTTGCTTTTGCTGCTCCTCTTATAGTTGTCCATTATGTATCACGATATTGGGATTTGATAAATTCCATTCTATGAGACAACATGTCTTAGCACCACTCGTAGGTACTCCTCATGTTCTTCTCTATTCTTCAAGTAGATTGGAAAATTGACACTAAATTTATAACCAGTCCTCTCTTAACTAGAGATCAAACCTTCGTCAGAAGCTAAGGGTGTCAACCTCTGTAAACAGTATACCCTTGTTGATTGAGTTGTGTTATTCATGTTTGCAAACTGTCTCTCTTAGGAGCAAGTGTACATAGAGGCTCTCATTCGGGTTCCTCAGACTATTGTTCATATTCTTGTTCCTTAATTCCACGGATCATCACTAGCACAACACAATTTTGAATAACTTTGCCAGTCAAAGAACACACTAGTCCACTAGGTCTTAAGACCTCTGGACACATGTCCATTACAATATATTTGGCATGTAAGATTTTACAACCTAGGGTCCCTAACCCAACTTTTAGGTTCATCATAAAATCTAGAACTTTAACATCACATATATTGGAAATTATTTTTCTCAAATATACCCAATAGGTTCGCTAAGCATTAGAATTAATAGCGTCTATTCTAACCTCTACAATATTTGGATATTATCCTCAAAACATTACTGAAAGTTCAACACTATCCACAAGGTTCAATTTTCCATCATGAACAAAACCATAGTGCAACCTGATTTGCATTTTGACCTAAGCACTATTTTAGCTCAGATCTGATTCAAGTCTATTCTCAACCTTCAGTATCATCAAATTGGATCCCCTTCAGGATCAATATACGGCACAAACACCGCTAATTATTTCTTAGATATTATAACATACCATTCTTAGCTATATTCTATACCTCAAACAACTCTGAGTTATTTTAGCATTCCTCAAACCTAAGGCTCAACATTGATTTTTGATTTACAATCCATCCCTTAATTTCATTCTGGATTTATAACCTCAAAATCAATTGAGTCAAAAATCATTCTACCTCAATCATACCCAACATATATACTAAAGTCATCATATAGTACTGTATATCACAATTAATTAATATCATTACTTAACATGGAGAAACCTCAAAACAATTACTATACCTCAAATTTTCAATTACCTTATCAAATGAACTTTTATGCGCAGCAATTACTACATTAGAAACAGTTCGAATTAAGATTAGTACTTATATTATCAACATCTCCATGGTTCTAAACATCATTTGAATCATCTAATTAAAATGATTATTAGTCATGAAGAAACCTTAAGATAATCACTATTCCTCAAGTCTCCATGACCTTGCCAACTTAACTTCCTAGGGTGTCACCCATCCTAGGATTCCCCAAGGTTAAGCACACTTAACTTTTGTGCACCAGTGTCAAAATGCAGTGACTAGCTTCAGCTGTCTCCGACCACTGCTACGCTGTGACTGCCCTTGGTCCACTGAGTCTTGTCACTATCTTTGGCTAACTTAACATTATGTGTAGACACTAACCATACTGATATATAATCCCAGTACATGTGCCAAAATGTGTATCCTGATATGTTCCCTGTTGTCCACAAAGTTGTTTGTTGAACCCCAATCTATAGTCTCATTCTTCTTCCGGCCCAAAAGTACAGTGTTGTGCGGATTCCAATGTCATCCAGAATCCCCAAACTAAACTATCCTTGACCACCCTTCACTGCGGTTAGTCTGTCCATGTATAATGTATTCTAGTCTACTGGGATGTGGTACTCACGAACAACACGTAGGTACATACCCTTGATGTGCTGCCATAACTCTTGATTTTGGTTATAAGCCATGCATCACTTATACCGCTCCAATGCCAGATCGGTATTGGAATCCAGATCTATCTCTGTCTTATCTGTTAATGGCTTATTCGCCTGACTCTTAACTACTTGCAATTGTGGCTAAGCACTAATCAACCTGTTGGTGATTCTGTCATAGGATGAGGCTAATACTCAAGCCTTACTCGGATCCGCTTTCTCGGTATCCGCGTCATCCTTGTACCACACTCTCTCTGATATGGTATTATGTGTTGCCTTCTAAGTATTCTACTTTTCCTCGGCCTTTGTTTGTTCCAATTTCAGAGCTTGTGAACTAGCCGAAATAATTTACTTCGTTATTCCTATCATCGGATAATTAAGTATATCAGTATACTATCATGTTGCCAGAACCACCGTATTTACTCTGAGCAAACAATTCTGTGGCCAGAATCCTTGCTCTGATACCAAAATGTCACACCCTTATCTTTATTTCACCTTTTTCAAAGTATTTACGGAAAATGATACGCAGTTCGGTGGGCAACACAGGAATAGCATAAATATACTGATATTAAATGAAAATTTATATACAGGAGTCTTCCCCGCAGGGTTTGATAATTTTACAAATTTTGTCCAAAATATCCAACATATTAAAATTAAACTAATATAACCAAATAACTCTGATCTTAGGACCTGCACATCTTAATTTCCCATGTCTTCCACTTTGCCTTTGGAGCCACTGGTTCCCGCTGGAACATTTATTATTTATGAAAAAGGGTGAGATTCCAAGGAATCTCAGTAGTAACACATAATCCATCATATAAAATGCGAAAATTAAATATGTAATGCACCATATAATGTAAATGAAAATTCATACTATAACATGTGTGTACACAATACTCAGGGCCAAATGACTGTTTGGATCCCCTACATGTCCGTGTACCTCAGCTGAGTCCCATACCACAGCTAGGTAATGTGCCCCAGGCACGTGTTCATATCACAGAATATAGCAACATATAGCATATCAACATTCACATAGTGTATGAGAGATAGAGTTACTACCTTCTGTCCCTTTTTGCTACACAAGAATAGTTCCTCGAACTATGTGCCAACGGCTCAGGCGATTAATTCAGTCCTAAAATTCCAAATGTACAAGAATTAGGTTAAAACCCATTCATGTACCCCTTCAGAGATTCCCATAATATTTTTGGTGGTTATATTAGTCTATACTGAAAATTTACCAAAATGCCCCTGGGACCCGGTCCCGGCCCCACTGTACCCGGTCTGACTATACTTTTTCAGAAATTTTGACCCAGGCTATTCTAACATATTTTCATCCAAGGAATCCATTTTTAACCTCGGTTTTTACAAAATCACTGCCAAACAACAGTTTCACTATTTTCCAGAAACTGACATATTTTCAGTCAACTTTGAAAATTCATAACTAATTGTAGAAAATTCCAAATTGACTGATTCCAAAGCCTAAATGAAGATCTTTAATTGTACTTTTATGGAAAAATAACCAAATATGATTACTGACTACATATATTACCCAGAAATTCGGCCAACTATTACTGTTCCAGATGGCATTTCAGAAACAAAGCTCAACTTCAAAAATCCATATCTTTTAATCTACTAGTCCAAAAATTATGTTCTACCCATCAATTTAAAGGTATAAATGTCTTCCTTAAATCTGGAAAGTTTCATAATTTTTTGTTAAAGTTTAGTTTTCCAAAATTTCGTCACAACCAATCTAACTTTCAGAAATATAATCTGTCAGCAACTAAATTTCAAAAATTCATAACTAACTCTAAAAAAAATCGAAATGGAGTGTTCTAAAATTCTATGGAAATCTATTTAAGTGTAGTTTCATGAAAAAATATCAAAAACTACTAGATGTTATCTAATCGTTCCCAGAATTTTCGAAAACCATAACTGTCAGGCTTGAACGTCCAGAATGTTCTCTGTTACTGACTTAACTTTCAAAAATCATAACTCTCGCTAAAGATATCAAAATAATTATTTCTTGGAGTCATTGGAAAGCTATGAATGTCTAATATATTCATGTAAAATTTCATAATTTTTCACTAAGGTTTTCCTAGTCAAAACGCAACATGAATCTGACTGACTCCCAAAAACGTTAGTTTTAACAGTCTAACTTCAAAAATCAAGAACTCATCCATTTTCATTCCAAATTGTACTTTTCTTGATTCTATCATCAACTACACATTCTAAACTATCTATATAAAAAGACCCATTTCGAAATTTCCATCTATAGCCTCTGTTTAAGATTTTACAAGTTTCAGGTATGTACTCTGTTTTTCGGACAGCAAAACAGAATTGAGAAAACTAGCATGTATACATGAATTTGTACTCTAAACCTCACGAATTTTAACTCTATACTCTGCGAAACATATATCCTGAGGTTAATGATTGAATTTCATAACCAAAGAACTCCAAAATTCACCCCAAAATCGTCACATAATCACTGGTTTAACAACTTTTCGGTGACAGAAACTTTCGGACGAATTTTCTCTTATTCCAGCCACAAAACCACCACAGAAACCACTCAAATCCAACGTGAAAATAAGGATAAATGTGTAGTAAACTCACCTAAATATATTTATGATGTTGGATGTGGAATTTGGAGCTTCTTCTTCCTTCCTCAATTGAACCGATCACTCTTGCTCTCTTGTCTCTCTCTTTCTCTATTCTGTTTTCTTTCTATCTTTCACTCTCTCTTTGACCAGCTACTTGGTCGAATGAAGAGCTGAGGGAATATTTAATTAAATGGCTGAGTGGGTGCAAGTGTGAATCATATTTCCGGATAAAAGTGTGGTGAGGTGTTGAGAGTGCTTGTCCGTGAATGTGTGTTGGTCAAAAGGATGTGCCAACAAAAGAATTAATGCTAGTGTGTTTGTGTCGGCAGTTTTTTTTAGACAAAGTGTCGGCAGCTATTAATATATATATATATATATATATCTATATAGGTATATTTTTATCCTATTAATTATACACATTAGGCCCTAATTTTTCCCTTTGTCTAATTTAAGATTCCTTAAATTTTGTAGGTTCCATAATTTGACTTATTATCAAATTCTCATTTAAATTTTCTTTTTAGAAAATTTTAACCTTCATTAAATTTGGGATATTACAGGGTACAGTGTGAAGGAGCATAAAGCATGTCCGATATGTGAAGCAGATACACACTTCCATCAACTTAAGCACACAAAAAAATGGTCTACCTTGTTCATTAGACGTTTTTTCATCGGTTCCACCTGTATCGTAAGTTAAGAGAGCTTTTTAATGGCTTATTAGAACATGGAATAGCTCTAAAGGCATTAACTGAAAAGGACGGTTATAGTAAGGTGGAACATATCAATGTCATTTTCGATATGAATCAGAGTACTGCGAGTAAGAAGAACATATGGAAGAAGAAATCAATTTTCTTTGATCTTCCATATTGGCGTAATCTTGATGTGAGATACAATATTGATTTGATGCATGTAGAGAAAAATGATTGTGATAGCTTTATTAGTATGGCTTTGCACATATCAGGGAAGACTAAGAATGGAATTAGTGTAAGACTAGACTTGGTTGATATGGGAATAAGAGAACAATTACATCCACAACTAAGAGATGATAGTAAAAGGGCATATATGGAGCAAACAGTGTATACACTATCAAAAGCTGAGGAAAAAAGTTTGTGCAAGTTTGTGCATGACATTAAGGTGCCACAAGGGTATTATTTTAATGTGAGAAGGTGTGTCTTAATAGAAGATTTGAAGTTAATGGGATGAAGTCCCATGATTATTATATATTGATGCAACAACTATTACCAGTAGCTATTAGAGGCGTTATAAAGATGAAGTGTAAACCACTATAACAAGATTGTGTGTTTTATTTAATGCTACATGTAATAAAGTCATTGGTACAGAAAAGTTGGATGAATTAAAAAATGAGGATTACATTATTTTATCCCAACTAAAGATGCATTTTCCTCCTTTATTTTTTGAAATAATGGTGCATTTGATAGTTTATTTGGTAAGAGAGATAAGGCTTTGCGGTCCAGTTTATCTAATGTGGATATACCCTTTCGAGCGATACATGAAGATCTTAAAAGAGTACTTTAAAAATTCTTATGGACCTGAAGCCTCAAAAGTTGAAAGCTATGTAGTTGAAGATACTATGGACTTTTACAAAGATTATATATCAAGGGCGAAGGAACAATCTTGGCATAAATAGGGGAGAAGCAAGGGAACACGAGGACTCAAAGTGAAAAATATGTCTCATGAACAGGTGTTGCAAGCACATTTATATATCTTGAATAATATGGAAGAAATTCAACCGTATATAGATGGAATGACATGCAAATAGCTAATGAGCAAACAAGACATTTATAAAGTGATTTGAGGAAAATGTTTCGCATGAGACTGGTGGTCTAAGACAATCGAGTTGTTAGCTTGGGACATTCTTTTCAGGTCATTATCGGAGCGGTTATGATATACATAGGTATTCTTTCTACACAAAAGACCAAGATGATAAAAGAACTATACAAAATAGTGGGGTGATGGTAGAAGTTGAAGCCATGTACTTTTCTAGGTCGAAAGACAAAAACCCTATATTAGCATCTATGACCTATTATGGAGTTATAGAAGAAATATGGGAGATGACCTACAACAAGATCAAAGTTACTTTATTCAAATGTAAGTGGGTTAGTAATAATGATGTTGTAATATATCAACAATTTGGATTTCACTACAAAAAAACATGTTATTACCGACGGAATTACCCACGGAATTATTTCTGTCGGTAATTTCCCACGGTTTACCGATGGATTTTCTGGCGGAATAATTACTGACGGAAAATAATTCCGTGGGTAATTACCTACGGATTAAAGACGGAAAAAATTCCGTTGGTAAATACTGACGGATTACCCATGGAATTTTTTCCATTGGTAATTAACCACGCCTTACCCACGGAATTCTGTGGGTAATTTGAATGAGAAATTACTGACATAATTCCATGGATAATCTGTCTCTAATTACCAACGGAAAAAATTCCATCGGTAAATCTAACAGATTACCCATGGAAGTTTTTCCATTTGTAATTACCCACGCCTTACCCACGGAATTCCGTGGGTAATTTGAATGAGAAATTATCGATGGAATTCCATAAGTAATTCGTCTCTAATTACCGACAGAAAAAATCCCGTCGGTAAATCTGACGGATTACCCACGGAATTTTTTTCGTCGCTATTTACCCACGCCTTACCCATGCAATTCTGTGGGTAATCCGTCGGTAAAACTAATAATTTTTTTATTATATTTTAATAATTTATATAAAATAATAAAAACAAAAATAATCTATAACAAATAAAATTTAAATATCATAAAATTAATATTTAATATAATATATTAAATATATATAATATTAATAATAAAAATTTTAAATAAAATAAAAAATTAAAAATTTTAAAATTTATATCATTAAAACAAAATATATAATTATATATAAATATATATTTAATATTATATATGAATATTAATATTAAATATTTAAATGAAATAAGAAATTAAAAAAATTTAAATTTATATTATAAAAAAAGAAATATATAATTATGTATTAATATATATGTAATATTATATATATTTATATTAATATTAAATATTTAAACGAAATTAGAAATTAAAAAATTT
Organism: Inga laurina; assembly: GCA_963855925.1. Taxonomy (NCBI): domain Eukaryota; kingdom Viridiplantae; phylum Streptophyta; class Magnoliopsida; order Fabales; family Fabaceae; genus Inga; species Inga laurina. The sequence goes on along the minus strand of OY979701.1, from coordinate 16,924,331 downwards.
TATATTTTAAATTATGAAAAATGAAAAATATAATTATATATAAATATATATTTAATTTTATATATATTTATCTTAATATTATATTTTTTTTAATTATTACATTATATATATTATTACCTGAATAAATAACGCAAGGTTAAAGCAGCTCAACTAGCAAAGGCATCAGAACACATACCAAAGGTCCAAGGTTCGAATCCCACCTTAAGTTTGAAATATGTCCAATATTCATCTTTCTCAAATTGTAAGGGTATAATGGTGGTGAAAAAATTCCATGAGCGCTACTGCCAACGTATTTCACCTACATCCCAAATAAATATAAAATTCATCTTATAAAAATGCTTAATGTATATATTAAATTGTAATATATTATATTTGCCTCCTTATAGTCGTAGCACCATAGGAGAATGGATGCGAAAGCGGGAGGGAGGAGACATTTTTATTTCAATTTTTAAAAAATTATAATCAAAGAAATTTTGGTCTTGTTTATTTCTGTTTTTAATTATTTTTCTTTCAAAACATTTTTATAAAATTATTTTTAAAAAAATTCAAAATTTACAAAAAAATATATCTGGATAACTATCCGATCTCATCTAACTTAATCTTTACAACATTTATGATTTAGCTACTAAATGCAAATTATTAGGAATTAAATTTCGAGCATTCTCAATTCTTCTCTATCAATTAAATGCAACAATGAAGCAAAATTTAAATAGTTAATTGTTCAAACAAGCGAGTGTAAATTTGACGAGAAAAAGTGATTTGTAATTTGATTTTAATCTATATAAAAGTAAGTTCTTATGCTTTAATTTGTGAACAAAATAAATTATCTATTTAATAGATATCAACCTGATTATAAAATAAAATTGTACAACATTTAGAAATCTCTACTTATGCCATTCTTACACAAACACCACCCTTCCCCATCTTCAATTGATCCGAATTTTCACAGTAAAAGGGGGAAAAGCCGAAATATCTTCAACAAAACCAATATGAACAAAGGTTGAATTCCAATACCGCATGCTAAAATTTGAATATAGAATCAAATTATACGGATTATTGAAATATGGATAAAGTGACAAATACCACAGTAATATATGTTTGATATAAATTATTCAACATAACATATATGTTTCAAATTAAAATATAGAAATTGAATATATGTTTGTTTCAAATTGGATTTGGGAATTTTAGGGGATGGGTCCCTGCAAAATTGCTTTTTTATTTGTTTTGGTAAGCCGATGATGTGGATAAAATTATATTTTGACTCTTCATTTTAACTACGTAGGAGTATGTATGTGAAAACATTGTGCTGGATGTTCATTGTAAACTTTGAAATGCTATGGGGTTTATTTGTCAATGAATCAAATGCTGGGGTTTTTTTAAAATATATATATATATATATATATTAGCCTAAACATTGTAACCAATTTGATTAACACAATTTTTTAGAGTAATGTGTGACTACTTACGCAATTAATTTTTTTTTTGAAAAAGAATTATTCTAAATGCAAAGAAACATATGTGGCATTAATAAAAAGTGAGGGAGAAACATATAAATGTACCTGAGGTACAGCATGGTCCAACTCAGCTGTTTTGGATATAGTTGCATCATCTTTATTTGTAATTTCTGATTTTGGTAGAAAACAAGAAAAAGAATCCCAAGAGACGTTGCGACTTGAACCCTTATCCTTTTCCTTTGACACCTTATTAGTATTTGCTGTTGATTTTTGTGGGAGATAACATTCTGGATATATGTCGACAAATAATGGGACATCTTCAACAGACATTACTTTCAATGAACAGAGTGTGTTTTCATTTTGCATTTGATGCAACCCTCCCTCTTTTGGATATTGATTAAACATGTATCTTAGATTCTTGCACTTAGAAAGCTCCGTACTTTCTAGTAGAGGAAGGTCTTCACAGTAGCCAATTGGCAATATGAATTCCAACTCAGCTTCTTTCAATATTCGAACATGAGCTCGTCGGCAGGAGAAATCGAAGAGTAGATCTGGTTCAGAGAGAGAGAAAATGTTGCTGTCTTTTCCCGTGTTCCAATTTCTTTAATGATGCTTATTTTCTTCAAAAACAAAGTTTCTTTAGTGATGTTTATTTTCTCCCAAGGTGCCAACTGCCAAGCTTTGTCTTTTAGTGGGGGTAGATAAGCTGCCCATTAGTCCTTTTTTTTTTTTTCACCAACAGTTATCCAATATCCATTGGTCAATACATAGATGGATGATGGATAAATAAGATGTTACGTTTTTACTTTAAAGTACCACTGTATTTGATTTTCAACGAGATATTCATGTTCATTTATTTTATAAAATTAATTTATAGATAAAACATACGTCCTCTCTTTCCGCTTTAAAATTTTATATTAAAAATTATGAAAAAAACTCCATAATATTTAATGTTTAAATATAAGATATCATTAAAATTATAACTATTATCTAATTTTTTTAATCATTTCATTGTGCAATAGGATACATGTTATATGTAAATTTTTTCAAGTTGTGCAAATATTTTATAGATATTTCTTGTACATAACATTATATTTTTTTTTAATTATCACTTCACCGGTTCGACCGATCCGACCGGATGAACCATGACCCGCTGACTTTTTCCGGTTCGTTATCCGGTCCAGCTTTAAAAACATTGATAAAAATAAAGCTTTGAACCACTAAGTCTAGAGATATATTAAATTAGTTATGATTTTTCTACGTCTTAAGGAAAATTCATTATCTCATGGTACCTTATTTTATAGAAGAAGTTTAAAGTGATAAAGTTTTTAGTTTTTCCAATGGTGCCTATTGGGTCACATTGTGGTGGTCCTTAAATGGCTAAATAACTTTGATAAATGACTCTAGAGTAAGGTGTTACAATAACAACAACATTATTATTATGTATTTCCACTCTTTTTCCTTGTTTTCTTCTATTTTCTGTTGTTGCAAGTATAAAATAGGTAGGGTCATAACAGTTACAAATAGGGGACCACAAATAAATTAAAAAGTTATGGGTTTAATTTTTTGATATTGCACCATTATTTGGTTGCAATCTAGAAGGCAATAAGTAAGAGAGAAATATAAACCATTGTGTTTGTGTTGTTCACAAATACTTTTTCATATTTTCACACACGCACCAAGAGCTCATCCCCTAACTAATTGTCATAGAGATCATCAAAGTCAGTCTCCTCTAAGCTCAGTTTCAGTCTCTTGGAAGTGCTGGGGCCCAGCCTTCTTTTAGTGGGGCTTCTCATCTTCAAATCCCTGCAGAAAAGTCAGCAGATCTGATCTATCTAGGCCATCTTCAACGCAATTGGTAACAATACCAACAAAGGAGCCTAATATAAACAGTAGTAGCGTGAAGTTTTGAGAAAATAATACAAACATGCAGCTATTTTCACTAATAGCAAACAATATGGCTCATTCTTTATATTATCCTAAGATGAGGGAGGAATACAAATTTACCAAGCAAATCATTATTGGTCTTTTATCAAAACCTAGTGATTACAGCAAAATAACATAATTATTATATGATAAACACACATGTCTGTTATTAGCAGAGATGTAATAATGAAATGAAATGATGAATGAAGCTGTTGGGGATCTAGTTCAGAATATTAGGCGCCAATGTGACAAATTTCATCCCTGGACATAAGCCATGTTTTCACAGAGATGCTCAAAAACTGAAGTAGGGCGTCATATAGTGGAGCTGCAACGTAATCAACTGCTAAAACTTGAAGACTAAGTGATACACATATAGATTTCATTAATACATGTATGATGATGCAAGATCTATATACAATCAAGATATGTTGATTGGGAAAACATATAACCACTTAATCTGGACCTAAGTGGCTCAGCAATGCAGATACATATAGGAGGAAAGGTTTTGTTTTGTTGTGCTAAAAGCAAGATTATAGAAGATATTAATTAAAGGAGAAGAAATGAGTTGAAGACATTCATTAATGAACATACTAAATTATAGAAGACAAAGTGAATAAATTTGTGGATTAAATGAATTAACTTATAGAAAATTAAATTTTGCTTCTATTGGAGAACTCGATAGCTTCAAGTTTGGTGTATGAACAGTCAATTGTGTTGTTTCCCTGTGCTTTTTCTTTTCTTTCATTTGATTGAGCCATTTTTTCTATGCTTACCTCTAAATTTTTTTCATAATAATAACCAATCCCGATGTCCTTATTAAACAAAATAATTTCAAATATATATTATGATGAGAAAAATCGTAGCAAATATATATAAATTGTAAATATCTAAATTGTAAAACATTTATTTAAATATTATCCTACTTGATTATTTAAATTGGGGGAGTAGACACCTAGATTATCAAGGCAAGTTAATGACACATTAAAAATGTCAAAAAATTACATCAGATAAACAAAAAGAAGAACACACAATTTTTTAATGTGGAAAACTCCCTCAATGTGAGAGATAAAAACTACGAGATCTTGTCTAGAAAATCTTCACTATGATTAATACTTACAACAATAAGTTTTCCACAAATTTCAACCCAAGCCCTACTCTTTTTTTTCATTTGGGATAACAATGTAACAACTATTCACTGTCAATACAGTGAAAATCACCACAATGATAATACAGAAAACAGCAAAATACATACGTAACAACCCAACTTCGACTATAGTCTAGAACCTTTTTTATTTTTAAAGGAAATTTAAATGATGGCCTCTAACAATCAAGGCTCTTCTGCTTAAAAAAAGCCCCTAACAACAATGAGGCTTTCTTTAAATTGACAAGAAAAGATGACCACTTAGAATCTACATTCTCCAACTCCTTCATGAATCCATTTGTGTCAGTGTCAGAAACACTCTTCTTCATTTACTCTCAAAGAAACATTAGTTTATTCTTACACTCTTTGACTTCCTTTTTTTTTTTTTTTTTTGCACCTTAGAGATTTGCTTCTTCAACTCTGCTCCGCTTGTTTGAGCCTCAACCAGAGAAGTTTCAGTCTTGTGAATTTCAGACAAAAGAGTCATGGTTGGCTTCACTGTTTCCTTTATAATTGATTGCATAGCACAAAGAAGTAATTTAGAATGCAGTTAGTTCTAGCAGCATCTCTTCAGCAGCAATATCATTTACTAGCAGATTACATTTTACAAAAAAATATAAACTTACTTGAAAAGATGCTGCGTTGGAGAAAAGATCATATCGTTCTCATTGTGGATCTTTAGAATGCAAATGAAGTTCTCTTTCACTCTACATTAACATGTATCAAAATTCAAAAGGCCTCATCGACTAAATTCATTTGTTTTGTATTGTAAACTATGATAATCTTACTTGCTGAGATTCAATTTGTGAAGGTGCAGCAAATGGCGCAGATTTGTTGATTTGTTCTGAATCCTTGACTTCATCATCATCAGCTTCTGATTCTGGACTTTCTTCATCACTTGCCTCTGCTATTTCCTTAATCTACAACATATGGGGGACCACAAAGAAGTTAAAAAGTTCTAGATTTATATTATAGACAATGCACCATAACTTGGAAGCAATCAAGAAGGCAATAAGTAAAAAGAGAGAAATATAACGGTTGGCTTCTTAGGTGTGGTGGATTTTAGGAAAGTATAATATGCATACATTTGTTGAACCATTGTTTTGTTGGGCTGCTGGCGGATCCCTCTTTATAGTCTTCTCTGCTAATTGTATGACCCTCTGAACAATAAAAGAATATATGAAAGAATTGAAGTCATTCATTAATGAACAGAGGAAATGCTAGAAGACAGAGAAAAATATTGTGGTTTAAATGAATTAATTTATGCATCTATACGTGAACTTGATAAATTTATGTTTGGTGCATGAATGGTCAATTGTACTGTCTCCTTTTGCTTTTTCTTTCATTCGATTGGGCCATTTTATTTCGTTACTTACATTAAGAAGTTGTTCAGCAGAATCAAGTGCTTCCAAGTAGACCGGGTCACCCTGAGATTTTTCCAACCAGTCCCAATAACCTAACCAAACAAAACAATTCCAAATATGTATGATAATGAGAAAAATCATATCAAGTACATACGTAGCAATTGTAAATAATCAATTAAATCATTTGGATGCTTACTGGAAAGGAAATCATTTTCAGCTGAAGTTAAAGAGAGACTGGGACAATTCTCTATGTCACGAATCATGACAGTATGGAAATCAATTGCAGAGCATATAGTATGAAGTTTTGGTAGATCTTCAAGGTGTATCACAAATAGGTTTGGGAAGACATGCTTAATGTCCAACTCTTGTGTTGCGTCTTGCTTCCCTCCAAATACTTGCTCAAGCTCTGGGGCACCTGATATTTGCAACATTGTGAGCTGCGGAAGGCTACTACATGTGGAGATAGAGAGTAGACATTTCAAACTTTTGCAGTTTTCCACATAGATGATATGCAGATTTGGGAAACAACATTCATCATCATCATCATCATCATCCTCAATGATGCATTCTAGCTCTTCACATTCTAATACCCATAGGTGTCTCAAATATGGCAAGCTTCTTGAGATAGATGCAGACAAGATAAATTTCAGTTGAGGGCATCCAGAAATCACTATCTTGAAAAGATTTTGAAAGCTCAGATGAAGATTTTTTGGTCCCACACATATGTTTCTTAAATTATCCATGCTTCCCAATGTCAGGGTTTCCAAACTTGAATTCACAAGACTTGCAATTTGAAGTCTTTCAAGATCAAAAATTTCTTCCATATCCAATAATGATAAACAAAGATGTTTCAAATTGCACAACTGCATCCCAATTAGCTGTATCATAAGATATATCAGTATCAAAGAATAAAGCAACATATCAATCAATCATTAATTAAATGTTACAAAAATAATTAATTACCCTTTTTCTTGAGAGCTGTTCTTGATTTATTTGCCCCTCGACTGACAAATCTATAAAATAGTTTATAGGTAGTTGAGGGCATTCACTCAAAAAGATATCTTGCAGCGACAATGCTTTCACGTAATAGTTTTCAGGGCACATGCTGACCATATTTGATACTCCTTTAAGCCATAGTTTTTTGAGAGCTGAGAGATCAATCTTTGTATTGTGGTTTTGGTGAGGTGAGTTATCATCGCCACAAGATTTTCCAAACACATATTTCAACTGAATAGCTTCCGTGATAAGCACAGATTCCAAGTGCACAAGCTTTCTAGAACAAAAAGCTGGAAATATATATTCCAACTCATCACATTCATTGATTTCAATGGTGCGTAATTTTGGAAAGATAGAGTCAGCATTCAAATGATCATGACCTTCTACCTCTTCTGTTACTATATGCTCCAGTTCATCACAATTCGAGACTACCAATTCTTCTAATAATGACAATGATGAGGCAATGGATACATAAAACAATTTCTTTAAGTTTGAAATATCTCCAATATTCATCTTTCTCAGATTGCAAGGGTATAATGGTGGTGAAAAAATTCCATGAGCTCTACCGCCAACGTATTTCACCTACATCCCAAATAAATATATAAATTCTTCTTATAAAAATTCTTAATGTGTATATTAAATTGTAATATATTATATTTGCCTCCTTATAGTCATAGCACCAAAGGAGAATGGATGCGAAAGCGGGAGGGAGGAGACATTTTTATTTCAATTTTTTTAAAAAATTATAATCAAAGAAATTTTGGTCTTGTTTATTTTTGTTTTAATTTTTTTTACTTTCAAAACAGTTTTATAAAATTATTTTAAAAAATTTTTAAAAATAAAAAACAAAAAATCTATGAGGATAACTGTTCCAAAAAAAATTTACATTGGAAACTAAACATACAGAAACAAAAACAAGAAAATATCTAAAAAAAATTTTGTTTTTTAGTTTTTAAAAACATATTTCTGTTTTTTTTTTAAAAATACCTAACTAAAAACAAATTATCAAACAAGTTTTTTTAAACACAAAACTGTTTTTCAAAAAACAAAAAAACAAGGCATTTATTTCTCCGATCTCATCTAACCTAATCTTTACTCCCTTCAGTCCTATTTATAAGCAACTTTCTCTCTCATGGGGTGGTCCCTTTTATAAACAACTTTCACTTTTTGTGTAAAAATGTAAGCTTTTGTTTTTTCCTATTTTACCCTTATTAAATACTCATTCTTTCTTATATTTTATACTCATTATCTCTCATACTTTTTATCTATTCTCTCTCCTAAACTCTTTTCATAAATAGGGGCATATATAAAATAAAACATGACATTTTTGACAAACTTATTATTTTTAACTACCAGTTTGTTTTGCTCAATCAAGGAGAAAGTTACTTATAAATAGAACTGGAGAGAATACATCATTTAGGATTTAGCTACTAAATGCAAATTATTAGGAATTAAATTTCGAGCATTCTCAATTCTTCTCTATCAATTAAATGCAACAATGAAGCAAAATTTAAATAGTGAGTTGTTCAAACAAGCGAGTGTAAATTTGAGGAGAACAAGTGATTTGCGATTTGATATAAAAGTAAATTCTTTTGCTTTAATTTGTGAACAAAATAAATTATCTATTTACTAGATATCAACCTGATTATAGAATAAAATTGTACAACATTTAGAAATGTCTAGTTATGCCATTCTTACACAAACACCACCCTTCCCCATCTTCAATTGATCCCAATTTTCACAGTAAAAGGGGGAAAAGCCGAAATATCTTCGACAAATAGAATCAAGAACAAAGGTTGAATTCCAATACCGAATGCTAAAATTTGAATATAAAATCAAATTGTACAGATTATTGAAATATGAATAAAGTGACAAATACCACAGTAATATATGTTTGATATAAATTATTCAACATAACATATATGTTTCAAATTAAAATATAGCTGTTTGTTAATTGATAGAAATAATGTTGCTTGGTTGAAGGGTCAAAAAGTAATGCTGCTTCATGCCATTTCCACACAAACACCATCCTTCCCCATATTCAGTTGAACCCAAATCTTAATTACAATCCAAAACCTGATAATTATGACTTGGTTTTTTGCCCGCGTTTTGCATAACAAACCGAAAGTGGCTCTTTCGCAAAACCTAGAATTTTTAATGTTACTGATAACCAGGATTTCTTAAAAGAGAACTCTACATTGAGCCTATTGGGGGGGGGGGATAGGTTTTTGAAAGAAGACAATGAGCTAGCTTACTTTTTTAGGATAACTTACTATTTTGGATTTGAGAATTATAGGGGATGGGTCCTTGAAAAATTTCTTTTTATTTGTTTTGGTAAGCTAATGATGTGGATAAAATTACATTTTGACTCTTCATTTTAACTACGTAGGAGTATGTGAAAACATTGTGCTGGATGTTCATTTTAAAATTTGAAATGCTATGGGGGTTATATGTAAATGAATCAAATGTTGAGGTTTTTTTTTAAACAAAAATATATTTTAGCCTAAACATTATAACCAATTTGATTAACACAATTTTTTAGAGTAATGTGTGATTACTTACTCAATTTTTTTTGACAAATAATTATATTCTATTAATTTTCAATGCAAAGAAACATATGTCGCAATAATAAAAAGTGAGGGAGAATCATATAAATGTACCTGAAAGGCAGCATGGTCCAACTCAGCTGTCTCAGATATAGTTGCATCATCTTTATTTGTAGTTTCTGATTTTGGTAGAAAACAAGAGCAAGGATCCCAAGAGACATTGTGACTTGAACCCTTGTCCTTTTCCTTTGACACCTCACCAGTATTTGCTATTGATTTTTGTGGGAGATAACATTCTGGATATATGTCGACAAATAATGGAACATCTTCAACAGACATTGCTTTCAATGAACGGAGTGTGTTTTCATTTTGCACTTGATGCAATCCTCCCTCTTTTGGATATTGATCAAACATGTATCTTAGATTCTTGCACTTAGAAAGCTCCACACTTTCTAGTTGAGGAAGGTCTTCACAGTAACCAATTGGCAATATGAATTCCAACTTGCCACATCCTTGAACACTGAGGAGTTTCAATTGTTGAAACATTGAGTCATGACTCCTTGGATTAGGATCTTTATCATCCAATATCTCTTCTACAGAATATGACCCCTCATCCCTTATTATGTATTTCAACTCAGAACATTCAACGATCTTCAAAGTTTCTAGGAGCATTAGACTTTGAGCAGTGGATGGATGAAAAAGATACGTCATTGAACAATTCTCTATATATATGGAATTAAGGTTTCCCAGCTCTAACTTGCCCTTAAATAATGTGCTTCCCAACTCTTGACAATTCTTTAACTCCAGCTTCTTTAGTTGCTTGAGAAAGCCATGAGGATAACTACCATAACATATTTCTCTCACATCCACTTCAACAAGTTGTAGCTCAACTAACTTGGAGCAGAAAGTCGCTCCAGATTTAAGTTGAGGATGCTCGGTATGGATTAAACACTTCATATTAGAACATTTCTTCAAAGAAAGCTTGATTAAGTCATCCATAGCTCTATCTCCCATTGAAACAATGCTAGGAATAAGATTGTTCCAACCTATTTCACGATCTTCTTCTAACTCCAGAATCTCTGCTCTTGTGGCCAAGGATTTAATTATCTCTTTGGAGAAGATTTTTTGTAACTTTCCTGGCTTGAAACATCTTTTTATAGAAGTATCCAACTGAGAAGAATCGAAGGCAGAATAGTCGCTGCCATCAATATGGTATATTTTGTATTCAGGAAGGTATGTAATTTGAGGAACCTTCGTGTCAGTCGGTATATGATCATCATTTGAAACATAATACAATTCTTCTAGCTGGGAGCAACTTGCAATCACTTCAAATGGCAGATTGTTCATTTCAAATGAACAAAGTTTCAAGCATAGAAATCTCAATTTATCTAGCTCACTAATTTGCTTTGGCAATTCAATAAATGAACAATTAGTCAATTCTAGAGACTCAAGCTTTTGTGAGTTTATCACCAACACAGATATATCGCCTAACTCCCAATTTTTGAGAGACAGTGTTCGAATATCTTTTAGTGACTGAATTGATTCTGGTAGTGATAGAGCTGAAGTTCTACCATACTCAATTTTAGAATGCAAAAGCAAAACTCTAAGGTTCTTCATCCCTCCAAAGAATGCGTCAGGGACTTCCAAAGAACCATTTGTGTTTAACCATACTAAAAGAACCTTGAGTATGCTACCATTAAAACAATTGGGGAAACCATTCATGATCCAAGATGAATATTTCATATTCTCCTTCAAATCTCTATATGAATCCATGATCACTTGAATCTCTTCATTCGCTATCTCCAGGGCCACTTTGCGAATCACATCATGCAACTTTATGCATTCTTCATTGCCCTTCAACAATAAAGAAGAATTTATGAGTTTGTTTTTCTTCACACTCACTTGACTTCTTGCCGTATCATAGTTGTTAATTGCTGCAAACAGCCCAGATCCTATAGCAATTCTGCCTAAAAGCTCTACAGGTATTTCATGAGCTTTTGGGAATATAGAGCACAACATGAAGAGTTCTTGGGTTTTCTGATCTTTTAGATGAGTATAGCTTAACTTCAAAGAATTATAAAACTTCATCACATCTTCATCTTCATCTTCATCAACAATCTCAAGCCTTGATGGTTCATCTGCACTTTTCAGTGTTGTCAAAGCATGATGCCAATCTTCTACAGGCCAGTCTTTTAAGGTTTTTGCCATTGCTACAACTATAACTGGTGATCTTCCACACTCATTCACAATATCCACTGCCACATTCTTCAAATTATCTGGGCAACCCTGCCCAGTTTCCATAGCATGAAAAAGGAAAAGTTTCACTGCGTCTTCCTCAAGTAAGGCCTCTAGTTTAATCCTCTCTTGGCAACTCATTTGGCTACAGACATTCTCATAACGTGTGGTTAGCAAGACACAGCAGCGACCCTTGCTATCAAAGCGAGGTTGAATCCCCATGTTTTTAAGGTTGAGCTTTTCCCAGACATTATCAAGTATTATGAGCAACTTCCCTACTTTAGCAATCTTATTCCATATTTGTTCAGCGTGGGTCAATAGCTTCTCTTCCTCTAATTGGAATTCCAATTTCTTTGCAATCTCATCTCGAATCCTTTTTTCATCCACAGGGGTAGACACTTCAATGAAGATGACTCTATCAAAGGAATTTGATTTTTCAACATGTTTCCCAACTTCTATTGCCATTGTGGATTTCCCTGTTCCTCCCAGCCCTTGCAATCCTATCATATATTTATTCTCGTCTGCTAATGCCTTCTTGAGTTTCTCAAAATCTGACTTTCTAGTCTCAAAGGACATGAACTCTTGTGAATGATATTCCATGCCTGGCACTCCAGTTGCACGTGCAACTTCTTCAGGAAATTCTTTAACTTCAGCGATCAAGTTTGGGATATGCTCTTTCATCAATTTTTCAATCTTCTTGGCTTGCGCAATTTGGGAGAAGCAATTTGTACACAAGCCAAAGCATTTGGTCGGTTGAGGGTCATGTTGTACAAGTTTTTCAGCTCTTTCAAGCCAATTTTTAACTCTAGGATCAACTAGAGTCTCTTTTTTTTTATTGGCCTCATCTATCATTAGCTTTACACCTTCCACTGCAGCTGACAACCTTCCTCTTTCATTTTCAAAGTCTTCAACATAACTCTCATAGTTACGCATATACTCAAGTTCCTCCCATGCTTTACTTGCCAACCATTGTGCTGCCTTCTCCATCTATCATGCATATAGGGTTATGGTTATAATATAAACTATATCGGGATATCTAGGCACTTGCCAACTATGATCTAGGATTGGTAATCAAAACCATATTATTCTTGATTTGATTATTCAAATTCATAATGAGTGATTAATTATTGGAGTTCTTCAATAGTAGGGAGCGATCATAAAAAGAATGACATATCTATCTACTTGCAAACTTGTGAGTTCAATTGAATTTGTGGCTAGCACAAGTTTAAAAGTGAGTTAATATGATTTTGCCAGTTAGAAGTGTATAAACGATAAACTAGGAAAGACAACTTACAAGTTTAATAACAATAATTAAAACTATGCATATCCTAACCTAAAAAATGGAATCGAAATATTTAAGTATGCTTCATGGCCAACAAATATCTAATTATAAATAAAAATAAGTTAAGAAAATGTTTAAGAGACAATATGTGTACCTGAGTAGAGAAGATGCAAACATAATTCATAAGTACCATGGAGTACAAATCCTTACCTCTCAGAGATATCTAAGTGCTATGGCTGCAATGCCTTCGATATAAAATCCTCTTTTTCTTTTTTGGATTTTTATTTTGTTTTTTTTACGAAAGGAACTATGAGAACAATGATGGTAGATATAAGGAATTTAAATACAAAGAAAAAACGTACAAAGTAGCTATTTAGACTTCATTCCCATTTTAGTTATTTTACGAAAAAATAATTGTTCGCAAAAAATAACCTTAAAAGCTTGTTGGAGGTTTGTTTAAACTTTTAAAAACTAAATAATTTTTTTTTTCAAATAAAAACTTCTTCGTTTTATTTTAGTAGCTATTTCAAATAAGTTCTTTTTTTTTTATCTATGAGTTCTAATTATTTTGAGAAGCACTTTCAAATAAAAATACTTTTATAAACTCAGAGAAACATGTTCTTTAATTATTCAATTTAGATTAAATATAATGATTATAAAAAAATAAATCTGGGTTTGTTGATCAAGTTATTTAAATGTGATTTTTACAATCTTACCTAAACCATTGATAAAAAAAACCTAAAAACCTAGGTTAAGGAACCTGAACCAAACCGGCCGGTCCGGCTCGGAAACCTGCGAACCGGTCCGGGTTCCAATTTAATTTTTTTTTCTTAATTTTTCCTTTAGATTTTCATACTATAAGTCTAAAATCTTCAATTTCTCACCAGTTTGGTCCCGGTTTAACTTCGGTTTAGCCCCAGTCTGACCCACTAACCCTTAACCCAGTACCCTGACCGGTTCAATACCCGGTCCGAGTTTTAATACCTTGCTAAAAACATGAAATGATACAGGTAATTCTCATTTCCACAGTGACATAAATTAATAAGAAACTTTCCACATGTAGGAAGCTAGACTATATCATATCAACATTCATATGAAATATAAAAAATATATACAGCCACGTTGCTAAAAAATGATAGAACACACAATTAACTTTATATTCCATGCAAATATACATAACCCATCTTGGTTTATAATTTAAGAATTCTGTAAAAATTTCTATCAATAAATGAATTTTACAACTAAAACTATGCCTATACTAACCTGCAGGAAACAAGAATTGAAATCTTCAAGTATGCTTCACGTGACCAATCAAGAACTAGAAAGTAAAAATAAGTTTAAGAGACAATGTGTGCGCGCATGCGTATGTATATGTATATGTATATATAAAAGAAAATGCAAACATAATTCCTAGTATCACTTTTTAGAAATATAATAAATTGAATCACTTCTAAGACCGTCTAAAAGTTGCATACATAAAAACACAAAGAAACATGACCTTTAATTATTCAGCTTAAATAAAATCTCAATGATTAAAAAAAAACAATCTGGGTTTGTTGATATAAATTTTCTTATTTATGTTTTTTACAGCCTTACTTAAAACGTTGATAAAAACCTAAATACATGTGAGTAGTTCTTGTTTTCATTGTCACATAAATTAACAAGAAACTTTCAAGGTATAGGAAGCTAAACTATATCAATATCAACATTCAAATGAAATATAGAAAATATAAAAAAACCATATTGTTCACAAATTGTAGAATATACAGTAAATTTGATACTTGTGATAACCGAAATTGAAAAAAAAGGGATAAATTATAAAAAATAAAATAGAGTAATCTTTTAAAGACATTATGATATATATCCCATAGGATTTTTCTACTATTCCAACAAACACTTTTAATAATATAACTTAAATTTTTATTGAAGACATCTTTTAGTTGATTACTTTTTTTTTTTTTCCTTAAAGCATTCGGTATCCGGCGCTTTTTCTGGGTCCTGGCCTTCTTTGGGCCAGGTAAACCCAAGCAACCGACTACTCCGGATTCGAGCCGGGTTGAACCCTTTGAGTGTAAAGCTCTCCCTCCAGCAGAGACTCCATCCACCGGTCTCGAACCCGAGACCTTGTGGAAGGGGCTCAAATGCCGAACCACTTGAGCCACCTGCCATCGGTTTGATTACTTTTTTTTTTTTTTTTGCTTAAAGCATCCCGTATCCGGCGCTTTTTCTACTTTTAGTTGATTACTTAATCACTCATAGAATCCATAAAACATTTTGAAATATAAACATTTAAAATAATTTAATACACATAAGAAGATGTTTAGTAAATATTATTATTAATGAATCTCATTTAGTAGATATTAAGGAATCTGATTATATCATAAATTATCTTATAGGATTATATAGGAGACCCATTTAAAAAGCAATAAATTTTCAAACTTAAATTTCTACAAAGCCCTAGATTGTTATAGCCTCCTCCTCCATTCTATTATCCAAATGGTCGCCAATCTCAATAACCTCCTTACATCCAACAATTTACTGCTACCACACTACCACATCAACATCTTCTCTTCTCTAAATTCAAGAACAAATAATTTGTTCCATATCAATGTATACAAGGAGGGATCGCCTCTTGCCAATTACATTAGTGTTGAGAAGGTATTCTCCACATCCATCCTTAATTAATATATAAGCCTAGTTGTGAAGCATGAGAATCTATACTTTCTTATTAGTTAGACGTTAAGAGGGGTATTAATAAATACTATAAGCAGTCCATATGTTAGCCAACGGCATAAGTTTAACTATTGTATTTATCTTATTCTTAAATAAACTATAGGTGATACTCAATGAGGACTCCTTAGCTGGTGTTCAATCCTAGTATGATTAAAGGGTAACTCTACAATGGTTTATACTAGGTGAGAGCATGAATAGCAAGATGGCACCATTCGTTTTACCTTTGCTATGTCTTCAACCTTAAATATCTTTTCCTTGCTTTTATTTCAATTTCTTGGGAAGCAAATTCCAAATTGCTTTATCATTCCTAAATATTTCTAAACACATCTTTCGTATTCATTTTGTTTGAGAACATTATAATTTCTTGGTGATATTTATCGTGATAGTATTTGATAGTGTGGATATTGGGTTGGGGGTATCAGCTGCGCCTCATTTTGGGGGCACTTTTTAAATATTTTTTTTGTATTTATTTTAAGCATTAGATTATATATAAAAACGAGTGGCATTTTGATATATTATAGATAAAAAATGGAGTTGTTTTCAATTTTTTATGATTTTTTAAAGATTATTAAAAAAAATGGTGCAATTTTATTTTTTAACTTAGAGTACTGAATCTTTGAAAAATCATAAGAAATTAAAAACAACATCATTTTTTGCTCATAAGATATCAAAACATCACTCAATTTATGTAGAATCTATTGATAAAAAGAAGCAGGAACAAAACATTTGGGAAGTGCCCCAAATTTGGGGCATAGCTGGGGGCGCAACTAAGAGAGGCAGCGACACCCCTTGTCCATGAATATTTCAATTCATATTTTTATGTTCCGATTTCCTATACTTTTTATAATAAATTTATGTTGACATATATTTTCTTACTTTTGTCTTGTTTATTAGCGTTGTTTTCAAATCCTCCTTCATATTTTCAAAATATTAAATTGATTTATTTTTTAAAAAGAAAAATGTTCTTTCATTATTTATTTATTTATATTTACCTTCTTTCAACCTCTCTTTTTGATTAATTAATTTCATTTCAAAAAAAGAAAAAGAAAACCTTCTTTATGTTTTCAAAGATTTGACCAATTTTTTTATGAAGGAAAAATATTTTTGGGAGGTATAATGTACATATATATATATATGGAATGTATATATATGATATTTATGTTTTTGGTGAGATTGTTATTCCTCACCAGGAGTATATGGTATATAAAATAGAATATAGGTGGGATGGTTATTCCTTATCATGACTTATATGTTTATGACATACAATATGTGGAATAGGATAGAGGCCGGATGGTTATTCCCCATTAGGATTGATATTAAGTGATAGTGTTGATTGAAATATTGTGGTTAAATATTTGATTTTAATTATTTTTTATTTATTGACATAAGGATTTAGTGAACCTTTACCTCATTTTTTAGTTTTCAACTCAACATTTGAATTTTGTTATATTTATTTATTTTGAGTAAAACTGTTTAATTTGTGAAAAACTCGGTATGCCTTTGCTTCCCTTCTACACAATTTGTTAATTATGTTCTTATTGAGTCAGTGGTAGACTCATTTCTCTCTCTATATCTTTTTTTTTTCAAATAATGCAACTAGTGAGATTGATTGTGATCGATATACTTCATAAACTTATTGAGTATATTTTAATATATTAGTGAGCTTCGACGGATTCCGTGATATCATGACTACTATGATGATGTCAGAGTCATTGTGTTCTGTGCTAAATGGGATAGCATATGCATCCCCGAAGTTAATTGTTGTAGATTTGTTCTCTCATTGCGATTTTAATATGAAAGTTCAATAAATATTATTATTGTTGTGTAAATATTTGTTCTAGAGTCGGTACACTTTGTTTAAGGTTTGCTAGGCTTAGTGAAATTATTTGGCTTAGCATATGCGCCGATCACAACTCAAATTTTGGTTCGTGAGAATACTCCATCTAATATACAAAACCCATCTTAGTTTATATTTTCAAGAAATCAGTAAAAGTTTTTTGATTAAATAAAACTAGTGGCTAAGACTATGGTTGTCAAACTCATCAGTTTAAGCAAACTCTTATGAAAGGGATATAAACTCAGATTGTAAATTCAAATCATAAACTTATAAGAGTTTATTTTTATCGATAAATAACTATTACAAGTGTATAATTAAATAATTAAAATATAAAAAATGGCAACAATTGGATTTAAATATATTTAAATCTAAATAATTGAAATTAAATCTATCAACATTCATAATTTATCTTATTCAACAAAGAATCTTCCATGAAGTTTATATATGAAGCCACTAAACATGATCAAATATAATAGTTAGCGAGTTAACACAATTTTTGCAAGTTAGAAACACAGAAACGTAAACTTGATATGTGAACACGAGTTTAAAAATAAGTTAACATGATTTTGTAAGTTAAAAGTACATAAACGATCAACTAGAAGAACCAACCAACTCACAAGTTTAACAACAATAATTAAAACTATATGCATATACTAACCTGGAAACTGGAATCGAAATATTTAAGTATGCTTCACGTGGCCATCTAATTAGAAATAAAAATAAGTTAAAAAAAAAGTTTAAGAGACAATATGTGTACTTGTGAGTAAAGAAGATGCAAACATAATTCTTAAGTGTGATGGAGTACAAATCCTTACCTCAGATTTTTTTGCGCTACGGCTGCAATGCCTTCGATATAAAAACCTCTTTTTCTTTTTCTTTTTGGGATTTTTTGTAAGGAAAGGAACTATGAGAACAACGATGGTAGATATAAGGAATTTAAATACAAAGGAAAAAGGTACAGAGTACTATGAAGAAGGGAGATTTGAACACAACTGTTTTTTTCTTTTTTCTTTTTGGGTTTTCTATAAACAAGAAGGAGAAGAACAATGATAGCAACAATCAACAGAGAGATGAGAGTAACAGAAATAATTCAAATAAAGAAAATAAAGCTTGAAAAAAAAAAGGTTTCTTCAATATACAAACTCTCAAACAGAAGCCAAAACTCTAAATCTTTTTTGTATTTTTTTTTTTTTTTTGAAGCAGAAGAAGAACATCAAAAGCTTTTTGTGATTGAAGAGAGAAACGCAAGCAAGAACTGAAGAAGAACACAGAAATTGCAGAGAGAAGTGTGGTAGATAGTTGATGGGTATTGGCATAAATAATTGGAAACAATTAATTCTTGGATTATTTTTTGTTGGCACATACTCTAAAGTCTCTGTGTAGTTGTTGGTGACTTTGGTTTGTTCGGATTCATTAATTGATCTTGTGTGTAACCACCCCATGACAGGCTGCGCCTATATTAATTATTCTATCCCCATGTGACATCTATTGTAATACCAGAGATTAATCTTCATTATTGCTAATAATTAATTCAAAACAGCACATTTCTCATCACAATGCTCATCATTTTACATTTTATATTGAGAACCGATCACCACTAGTCCTTGGTCACACTTAAAAATAATGTAGTCATAAAATAAATATAATGCTGCAAGTTGGCATGAAAATGATTGAAAACGATAGAAAATGTAGTCACTAAAAAAATGTACTCAAAGAAAATGGGGTCTCTCTCTCTCAGTCAAGTTATATTGTTTAGTTTCCAATATGAAAAAAAGAAAAGCATATTAAACAATTTATTTATCAGATAATATAGTTTTGCATCAACATTAATTGATAGAGTTATTAGTGTGGGTTGACAAAATGAAAACATTATTAGTATTATTCAAACACTATATACATTTTTTCAGGGTTATTAAACTCGGATCGGATTGAGCGGTTCGACCCAAAAACTAGCGAACTGGCGAGATAACCAGTCCGAGTGAACCACTAAACCGATTCACTATGAAATAAAAATGAGAAAGTTTATGAAATAAAATAAGCAACTAATTATATATGCACGCGCAACACTTGATTTTGATGCTCTCTACTCATGAGATTTAAATATTATTTTGAAGGCTTAAAAAAAGAAATTTAAATACTATTCATCTTTCGAAGCTAATGATACTGACGATCAGTTTTAAAATAGCGCATTTCACATCACAAAGCTTATCATTTTACATTTTATATTGTGAAATGATAACCATTAGGCCTTCCTCATACTAAAAAAATGCAAGTGGCAGGAAAAGGATTGAAAAATAAAATATGTGAAATGTGATAGTGAGTTGGCAAATGAATTAGTTACCGGACGGTTTATATTTACTTTTATCCAAAACTTAATTTGATGGATACAAAATTTAAAGTAAAGATAATCTCTTAACGATTATGTTTTGAAAAATAATTTTTATTTAAAAATCATCATTTAAAAATTTTAAATTTGGAGGGTTCAAATCTGATACGTTTGTGGTGCTCATCACTCTTGATGAGCATCCAATTCCCAAACCGGGTTTGTTTGTCAAAGAGGAGTGTAGAGATAAATCAGTACTCCATTGGTCTCTTACTACAAGATCTAAGTTTTTGAATTAGCTTAACCTTTTTTATAAAATATAATTTGAGTTTGTCTTAATATTAAATGTTTTTTTACTTATTATTTTACCTTCATTAATATTTTCTCACTCTTTCTATCTCATGATCTTGTTCTCATATATTCTCTCTCTCTCTCTCTCTCTCTCTCTCTTAACTCTCATCTACCCACTTATAAATAAGGACATATTTTAAGAATATATTTCTTACATATTTATTACTTTTTGAACCTTCAAATATTTATTACTTTTAACTAATATTAAAATTTTTTGTAACAATTTTAATATTTTTGCCATCGCACAAATTAATTGTTTGGATATGATAATAAAGTACAGAGGGAGTATTAAACAATTTTATTATGACTTAAGTATAAATCTTCATCAACATTTGGTAGAGATAAATAATCTAATTGTATCATATAATTACCGCCTATATCAAACAAAATCTTCACTCTTCCCCGCTTCTAATTAATACCATACCAAAAGGTATATTCTATTCTATATTATTCAATTCTTTTTTTTTTTTGTTGGTTTGTCTTATACATTAATTGCTTTTTTGACCAAAAAAATACGTTAATTGCTTTATTTATTTCACTTTCTTTTCTCTAATAACATTCTTAATTGATCCAAACGAACTTGCCCTCCACTGGGAGAAGCAGGGCCTCTCCATTGAGTTCCTCTCCATTATACTCCTTTCGGTTATTTTCATAAGCAATTTTCTCTATGTTAAAGCTGATCCATAATATAAGTGACTTTTTTTTATGTCTTAAAATTTAAACTACTTTTCCTTGTTTATTACTATTAAATATATATCTTTATATTAATTATCCCGCACTCACAACTAGCTCTCTTTCATTCATTATTTATTACTCATTCTTTCTCATGTTTTATACTCATTCTCTCCCATATTTTTTATTCATTCTCTCTCCTATATTCTTTTTATAAATAGAGACATATTTGGAAAAAATGAGATATTGTTTACATATTTATTGTTTTTAACTAATCTTGGTGCCTATTTGGATTTGCAGTAGAAACTGTTTTTCCAACGTAATTTTCGGTGTACAAGATAAGTATATGAAATGAGCTTTTTTTCGATTTACGTGAATGTACTTTTTATATGCCAACTTCAATAGACCCTTAACCATAAGTTTGTTTTATACCATCAAGAAAAAAGTTTCTTATAAAAAAAATGAGAGGAGAACCCTTCATTGAAATAAAACAACGGTGTTTGATTTATAAAAAGAAAAAAAAAAATTGTCTCTTGACTTTTTTTCCCTCCACCCCAGTGTCCCTGTTCAGCGCATTTTTCAAGTGTGGGAGCTCTCAGGTTTCATTTACTTCATCTGTTTTCGTTTTCCTTATTCGGTTCTATGCACCGCTTCGTTGAATAATTTCTCGGGCTCACACATCTGCATTGTCAATCTCATTAGAATATGCTGAACGATTTAATTTTTTAGTCCGTGACGTGATTCTTCGTGTGATTGCTGAGCACGCGGAGTAGGAAACGCATATTAATTTATGTTATTAGCTGGCTGTGGTCCCTTAATTTAGTGAGAGAAAAGGTTTTCATCAATTGATGCTTTACGTCAAAGTCTTTGTCTAAAACCAAAACAAAGTGGCATATTTATTGAAATTATATCATCCTCAAATTCAATCATCACAAATTCAATCATCACAAATTCTATTGACTACAACAATCAGAGCGAAAATCATGATGAAGGAGGAAGAGCTTATGGAGGAGGAGAAGCATGTGGAGGAAGAGCTTCCTAGGGTCTTAACATTAAGATGATGAAAGAAAGAAGGAAGATGTCAAAAAAAAAAAAAAAGTAGTAAGAATAAAAAAGAATAGAAGAGTTAAAATAAAGACTTATGAAAAGGTGCTTTAAATTAAAGTAGTTTAAAGTTGGGGAAGACAAATCATTTGAAAGTGTTACATGACGGTCGTTTCTTAAAAAACATCATTTTTCCTCATTTATACTTTATAATCAATTATTATGACCATTATGTTTTTGTTTTTTGCTGATATAGTGTTGGAAGACAAATCATTTAAAAGTTTTGCATGACAGTTATTTTATAAAAACCATCATTTTTACAAGTGTAATACAAATATCTCAACCAATTCTTCAGAAAAGTGAGAAAAGCATATAAATAAGAACGAATCAGTGCTCAAAGTTCCCACCAATTAGGGTAAGGAAGTCGTTCAAAGTAGTTCAAGGTGCTGAACGACAGCTTGCATGCTCAAGGGACCACCCATACCTATATTTCTCCAAGGCTTCGCAATTAGGATTAAAAAAATTAAAAAAAAAGAAAGTGTTATTTTGAACTTAAAAATTGAAAAAGAAAAATAAAATAGCATTAGACACTCATAAACAACAAGAAGAAAGCCATCTTTATTCTATTAGGTGGCATCGACTACATGGATCATAATTGTGCTCTGTCGAAAACCATTAACACTCAAATAAAAAAAGAATAAATTCCATTGTAAGAATGAGTCAGCTCAGTACTACTTCATATTGTTATCTATGATCTCATGCCACCAAACCTAGATTATCATGAGCATTTTAATAAGCAAGTGCGATGAAATACTCCTAATGAATATTAATATTAGATAGCTAAAATTATACAAATTACTTGTTAAACATAATGCAAAGCTTAAGCAATGTAACCTATTTGAACTAGACAACTGAAAAATTACTCTAGCAATGCAATATTATAGTCACATTTTTTTGAAGTACCAAATATAAGCAAGGATTTCACATTAAAAATGTTAAACAAATTACATCAAGTTAACAAATAGAATAACACAATTTTTTTAATGTGGGAAACTTTCTCAATATGAGAGATAAAAGCCAAGGGACCTTGAAACAGAAAAAAAAAAAAAACAGAGCATGAATGACGCAGAGCATGATAGCAACAATAGTGAACGATGGCTGAAGGGGGTTGGTGGCTGTGGGAGTAGGTGGGAGAAGAGTTGGTGAAGCCCAACGTTTCTGACTCTTATAATATTTTAATAGGTCTTTTAGTAGTATAAATAGGTGAATGAGATTCACTGTAAGACATCCATAATTTGAATAATTACATTTGAGATTGGTTCCTGAACCATTTTGGTATCAGAGCTGAGTTCTAGAGTGCCAGAGAGCGAAAGAGTGAGGAGTGGGTGAGAAACAAAAAAATGTGAGAAAAAGGGTGTCGGATTTTCACTCTCGGAGTGTTTTTTGAAGAAACTGATATCACCATTGTGTTCAAAAGGCCGAAAAACCTAGGAATAGCCTAGATCACAACATTGAAACAGTTCCACGCGCCTCCACGGACGTCGCCTGAAAGTCGCCTGAATTTCAGACAGTCGCCGGAGTTCAGAGGTTGAAGATGATGACGTCATCTGCCACGTCATCCTGATCTGCTGCGTCATCAACAGGTCAGCCACCCTTTGACTGCCACGTGTCATAACTGCCACGTTAACAATCCCAATCAGCTCAACTTTCAGAAATTGCAATTTGCCCCTAAATTGGTAAAAATTACAATTTCGGCCCAAAAACTTTCTGAAATTATACTTTGGCCCCCAGATTTCTGCCAAAATTACATTTCGGACCCCAAAACTTTCTGAAATCACATTTTTGCCCCATATTTCCTCCAAAATTACATTTCAGACTCCAAAACTTTCTAAAATTACATTTTGGTCCCTAATTTATGCCAAAATTACATTTCGGAACTCAAAACTTTCTGAAATTATATTTTGACCCCAGATTCTTTCCAAAATTACATTGCATTCCCTGAAAGTTAAGAAATTACCTTTCTACCCCATTTGTCCATAAAATTTCCAATTTTATCCCTTACTTTTCCATAAATACCAATCCTACCCTTCCACCCTATACCTAACCTCACAAGAACAATTCCAAAATGCCTCCAAGACGCAGAAACACACAGGAGATTGAGATGGACGAGATGAGACGCCGGATACAGGAACTAGAAACCACTGTACAAACACCGCAAGTCATGCTAGAATCTCGCAGTGAATATCCAGATGATTCAGATAATAATAGTTCGTCGTCTACTGACTACCGCCGCCGTCCTCAACAACAGCAATTCCGCCTTAATGACATAAAGATAGACATACCTGAATTTGAGGGAAGACTTCAACCAGACGAATTCATCGATTGGCTTCAAACCGTCGAACGAGTTTTTGAATATAAAGAGATTCCTGATGAGCAGAAAGTCAAAATTATCGCCATCAAATTAAAGAAACATGCCTCCATATGGTGGGGAAATCTCAAGAAAAGACGTGAAAGAGAAGGAAAAAGCAAGATCCGGAAGTGGGACAAAATGCGACGTGAGCTCTCACGTAAGTTTCTTCCAGATAATTATTATCAAGATAATTTCCTTCAATTACATAATCTCCGCCAAAAGGCTATGACTGTGGAAGAATATACGAGGGAATTTGAAAAACTCATGATGAAGTGTGATATCCAAGAGAGGGAGGAGCAAACAATAGCCCGTTATATCGGAGGATTAAATATCAACATTGCTCATCCGGTACAGCTCCAAAAATACTAGACTCTGGACGACGTCATTCGTCTAGCCATCTGTATTGAGAAACAGTTGCCCAAAAGGTTTCCGTTTCAACCGTCTTCCTCCACTGAAATTCCTTTTGATGGACATGAAGCACACATGTATCAGCCTACACAAATGCTTCAGCATAACTCTTCAAACAAGCATACACAAGAATATATATTAGTCTAACTCTTCAAGCAAACCTCCAACAAAGGCTACCAAGGAATTTAGCTCCAAAGCACCTAAGTGCTTCAAATGCCAAGGGTTCGGTCATCTCGCTTCAGAATGTCCTACCTGCAGAGTTGTTACTATTATTGAAGGGGAAACTTCTGCAGTATTTGAAGAAGAAGAGGAGCTCATACCCGACAAAGAACCTGTCTTTGATGAAGAGCCAAATTTTGATGAAGAAGTCATTCCTCCTGATCACTGTGAAACACTTGTGATCAGACGAAGCTTGCATACAGCCACAGTGAAAGAAGAGCCTTGGCTACGTCACAACATTTTTTATACTCGTTGCACTACTCAAGGTAAAGTCTGTGACGTCATTATTGATAACGGAAGCTGTGAAAATGTAGTCTCTAACTACATGGTAGAAAAGTTGCAACTACCAACTCACAACCATCCGTACCCGTACAAGCTCCAATGGTTTAACAAAGGAAGTGCAGTAAAAGTGTCAAAACGATGCTTTGTTACTTTTTCTATTGGTAAAAGGTATCACGATGAAATTTGGTGTGATGTTGTTACGAAGGACGCTTGTCATCTTCTTCTGGGAAGATCTTGGCAATATGATCGACGCGCTCTATATGATGGTTATACAAACACATATTCCTTTCAGAAGGATGACGTGAAGATTCAGCTCGAACCTTTGCCACCCGATAAACACATCAAAGTAAAAAATAAGTCCAAGTCATTTTTACTCAAGCATAAGGTTGCGGAATTATCTCCATATCTTGATGATGATGTTGTTTCTGACTCGAGGACGAGTCCTATCCAACCTCGGGAAAATGAAACAGAAAAAAAATAGAGCATGAATGACGCAGAGCATGACAGCAACAATAGTGAACGACGGCTGAAGGGGGTTGGTGGCTGTGGGAGTAGATGGGAGAAGAGTTGGTGAAGCCCAACGTTTCTGACTCTTATAATATTTTAATAGGTCTTTTAGTAGTATAAATAGGTGAATGAGATTAATTGTAAGACATCCATAATTTGAATAATTACATTTGAGATTGGTTCCTGAACCAGACCTAGTCCAAAAAAACTTCACAATGATTAATATTTACCACAAGTATTCCACAATATTCATAACCCAAGCCGTACTCTCTTTTTTTCTATTTTTTTGGGATAACAACATAAACACCATTCACTATCAACATAGTGAAAATCACCAAAAATAATAATACAGAAAACAGAGAATAACCCAAATTTGACTTCAATCTAGAACTTTTTTTAAAAAGAAAACTTTATAGAAAATTAAAATGACAATCTCTAACAATTAAGACTTCTTCTTAAGATAAACTCCTAAAATCAATAAGATTTTCTTCAAATTGGCTAGAAAAGAAGACCACTTAGAGTCCTCATTCTCTAGTTGAGACCTCTCTTTCTTCACTGCTTCCAACTCTTTTATGAATCCAATGGTGTAAGGTGTCATAAACACTGTTCTTCTTTTGGTCTTGAAGAGACAACAGTTTGATCTCACACTCTTTCATTTCTTTTTCTTTGCTATAGTGCATGTTTGGCAATCTACAAAATCATGGTTTCAGAAGCCCTTCTCCGCAAGCCGAAACAAAACGCCTCTCACACATTTATCTCGTAAATCATAAAAGTTATTCTCAAAAGCTAATCAAAACACTCACATACACAGTTCAGCTTGCTATAGTTGTAGATTTGTCCCTTCCATTCTGCTTCCCCTACTAGAGCCTCAACCATAGAATTCTCATTTCTCAGCCTTTTGAATTTCAAATGAAGGAGTCATGGTTGCTTCTTTTACTTGCAAACCTTCTTAAGAAGGAGGCTTCACTGTTTTCTGTAAAATTTTTTGCATAGCAAACAGAAATTTAGCTTGCAGTTAGTTCTAGCGCTATCTCTTCAACAGCAATATTCTTTACTAGCTAATTAAATTTTACAACATGTTAATGGAAAGAGGAACAGTTTGTTGTTTAATTATGTAAGTCTATTTCATTCAAGGATAGTGTAAAGTATGATGTATTTAAAAATTGTGTTTTCAAGCTTTTAAAATCTAACATTTTTCATTCAATATAATGCAATAAAGTGCAAGCTTACTTGAGAAGATGCTGTATTGGAGGAAAATTCATGGTTTTGATTGTGGATATTTAGAATGCAAATGGAGTCTCTCTTTCACTCTATATGAACACATACAAATATTCAAAATATTGCATAAATTTAATTCATTTGTTTTGTATTGTAAAATACGATAATCTTACCTGCGGAGATTCAATTTGTGAAGTAGTAGTAAATGGCAGTGGTTTGTTAGCTTGCTCGGAATCCCTGACTTCATCAGCTTCTGATTCTGGACTTTCTTCATCTGATTCTCCAATAGCTTCTTCTAATTCTAGACTTTCTTCATCACTTGCCTCTACTATTTCCTTAATCTGTAACTATTAGGACCACTTTTAGCAACATAAGAAAATCCAAGACAAGGTAAAGACACTTTTTGTCGGTCTATAAATTTGGAGAAAGAAATAGAGAAGTAGTATGGCTATAGAACTGCTATAATCAAAGGCTATGAGAAGGTTAAGTTGGGGACTGTAAAGATCACTTTTTGGGTCTATAAATCTTCCCTTTGGTTGAAGAGGGCAGAGAAGAATCTTGAATGGAGTGTGGCTTTGGTCGTAGGTGGAGAGTGTCAACCTCTCAAATGCTTGGCAAATCTGTTTTGTTTTATGTTTGTGTTGTGTGTTTGTTGTGGTGTATTTTGTTCTGTTTCTTGTTAAGTAAGTAGCAAGTGATACTTTGACAGTATTTTAAGTTTCTGGGGTAAGAATCATCGTTTCCCTTTGTAACAACATCATCATTCTTATGTATTTCCACTCTTTTTCCTTGTTTTCATCTATTTTCTCTTGTTGCTAGTATAAAATAGGTAGGGTCATAACAATAACATATAGGGGACCACAAAGAAATTAAAAAGTTCTGAATTTAATTTATTGATATTGCACAATAATTTGGAAGCAATCAAGAAGGCTATAAGTAAGAGAGAACTATAAACCATTGTGTTTGTGTTGTTCACAAATACTTTTTCTTTTTTTCACACTCGCACCAACAGCATCCCCAACAAGGCCTTCTCCATTTGACAAAGGAGCTTAATATAAACAGTAGTAGCATGAAGTTATGATAAAATAATACAAACATGCAGCTATTTTTATTAACAGTAAACAATAGGGCTCATGCTTCATATTTCATAAGATCTGAACATTATAGAGGAATCATTATTGGTCTTTTATTAAAACCTAGTGATTACAGCAAAATAACATAATTATTATATGACAAGCACATATGTCTGTTATTAACTGATGCGACCCAGACTCAACAAGTTGTCCCTTCAAATTCAAGTGACATCTCTTCCATTTCAAATGATCATTATCAAATTCCAACCGAACAAATCATGAGAGCACAAGCTAAAATATTCAAGGAAGCATTGATTGGGCTGATTGAAGAAGTTGTTGTAAATCAAATGGCAATTGGATCAATAAATCTGATTTACAAACCAAAGATGCTGAAAACGTCACTAAGTTCATTTGTGCTAAATATGGAGTTGTTAATCAAGTTTTGGGCTTGGAAACTTCAAAACAAAGAGGTTGGACCTAGTACTACACATGGGAGGCTCATTTGGGCCTAAATAAACACATTTTGAACCTTAATTTGCTGAATACATCTTCTTGAAGTTAGATATGCGAAAATCAACAAGGAGTTGGTGGCAATTTGACTTTTTATTTCTTTAAGCATTTGTATTTGAGTTTCCAACTTTCTTCTAGATTGTATTAGACTTTTGTGTTTATTGTATTAGACTTTTAGGTTTCCTAGCACATGGTTTTACAATTTGTATTTTCTATATTCAGATTTGCACCTACTACAATTAGGTTCCTATAAATACTTGGTGTTTCTTCATTTGTAACACACAATTCAGATTTGAATCATAAATGAAAGTTGCACTTCTGCACTTTGTTTCTTGAGAGTGGATTCTCTCTAAGGGTTCTTTTTAGAACTAACAAACTTATCAAGGCTTGATCAACCTTGTGGCGTTTTCCAACACTTCGGGTCCTTGTTCTTTTGTGTTCAAGGGTTCAAGTGGATCGTCGATCTGTGTTTAGCTTTCTTGGGGTGTGTATATTTCAGAATTGGTTGTGGGTTCGTGGGATCTTCCCTTGTGGGTTCGCACCATCTTGGTATCAGAGCTTCGGATCTAAACTCAGGTCATATCTATCTGTTATTCATTTCCATTTTCGTTTCAAGTTTTCGTGCTTTGTTCTTGTGTCTGTCCATGTCCAGATTTGTTACTTCTGTTCGTCAAGTTTTTTCTTCGTGTTTTCCAACATTTAATATGTCAAATTCATAGTTCAGAATCTCTTCTTTCATCTCGGTTTGGAATCGTTTCAATCTGATTTGTCATTTGGGAGTTCTATCTAGTTTAATCTAGTTGTATTTTCTGGAAATTCTGGGCTTGTTCTTCTTCGTTTTTTCTAGAACGTCTTGAAATATTATGTCCTTGTTTGACTTGTTTCCTTTGTGTTTTTCATCGTTTAATAGGTCATTTTCATAGTTCAGAATCTCTTCTTTCATCTCGATTTGGAATCGTTTCAATTCAATTTGTCATTTGTGAGTTGTATCTATTTTAATCTAGTTGTGCTTTCTGGAAATTCTGGGCTTGTTCATCTTCATTTTTCCAGAACGTCCTGAAATCTTATGTCCTTGTTTGACCACTTTTCCTTTGTGTTTTACATCGTTCAATAGGTCATTTTCATAGTTTAGAATCTCATCTTTCTATTCGTTTTGGTTTCATCTCAATCCAAAATTTCCACTGCGAGTTATAGTCTTTCCAAAACAGACGCTTTTTCTGGAATTTCTGGGTTCAGATTTCTTGAGTTTTGTTTTTGTGATAGATTCTGCATTCTCTTTAAATTTCAGTAGGGGAGAAAAAAAAAAGCAAGAGCATCAGAAAAAAAGAAAAAGAAAAAAAAATTGAAAAAAAAATACTGAAAAAAGAAATATTGTGGTGGAAGTGTTTTGAGCAATATCTATTGTCACATCCAGAATTTGTGAAATTTGTGTCATTTAAACTCTTGATTTTCATGAATTTCCTCTTCCAATACTCACATTGATATTCCATATTTCTAAGTGTTGTGTTGATTCTGCAAATTGTGATTACTTTGATTATGAATTGCTTAGTTCTTTAAAGTGCCTCAAGAGGAATCTAAGAGTGGAAAAAGGCAAAAGAGTGAAATACATCAATCTAAAAGCCAAATTTGAGTGAAACACGAGTGACACAAAATTGTTTGAGTGAAATACGAGAGTAGAGTGGTGAGGTCCATTTTTCTCTAAATCTAACTTTTCAGGTATCATCAATATGCATGATGAAAAAGAGCTTCTAACAAATTTTGACTCCTTACTAAAAGGACTTCAAAGGTTCACTGATGAAGCAGAGCAATGGATATCTAGTCACAACTCCAAATCAAAAAGAGAATTACGAAGAAAGTTGCAGGAGTTGAAGCAAGGTTCCATGTCTGTTGATAAATATTTTCAAGAGTTGGAATTAGCTATGACTAGAGCTAGAGTCAAAGAAACTTCAAAAGCCACTAAGGATCGTTTTGTAAATGGGCTTAATCCTGAATTAGCTTCTTTTGCAAAGACCTTTAGCTTCTTGGACATTGATCTTTTGGTTCAATTTGTTGCTGAGCATGAGCAAAAAATCAAGCAACAAAGATGTTCAGATCGTAGCTCCAATGCAAAGGAGATTGAAAGTTTCAATGTTACAATTCCTAATGATGATCAAGTGCTAACTACGGAGGAAGAAGTAGTGAATGTTGAAAGTCTTGCTGACCATTGTGTGGAAGAAGACCTTCTTATCAACTATATCCTTCTAAACCTTGTAGCTAATCATTCATTGGTCCTGCTAAGCATCCGACTTGGACAAATAAACTAATATCATTGGTTCATACATGGAACGTCTTCAAATATGCCACTTCATCAATCCAAGTCACCTTTACATTGATGTAATGACACAAAAAGTCTTCTATATTTGTCATCTCATTGGTCAATTAATTTCATTTCACCAGGCTGCAATTAATGGCCATTAATTCATGCTCCCTCAATTAAAGACTCATTATGGTGTATATTGGAAGTTGTGATTTGAAAAATTAAATAAAGTAATTGTTAATTAATAAATTAAAAGTTCATTTTTTCCAATAAAAAATAAAAATACCTTTTTTTCTACAAATTTACTTCTAATCAGATTTAGACGGGTGGTTTGTGTGGTTACAAGTATGCAAGTCCTAGTCATTAACATACTCTCATGCACTAGTGGGGAACCGAAGTATTGACCCCTATTGGTGCTCATAATACAATTCTCAAAGCACCATTTAATTCTTCCTAATTCTCGCATCAAGAACCCTTTCCCCATGCACTTGAATCTGATTGTTAAAAGTTTGAAACAAACTTATGGATCCTATTGCTCCTTCCAAACGGCAATCCATAAATGATTCATTCCAAAGGTGATTTCCAAAGAACCCTAATTGAACGACACATGCTTTCTATAAAAGGATCCTAACCCTAGCAATTGGGATGCCACCCAGACCGTTGTTTCATTTTCATATCAGGAAGAATATGACAAATCGCTACAATGGCTTCTTCGGACTTATCCTCCTTCTTGCAAACCGACAGCACCCACAACAATTGGTGCATTTGTGTGAAGGTCATCTCTAACTTCTGGGACATCCCACATGCAAGGAGTCATCACCAAGTCACTTACAATGCAGTTATAACCGATGCAAAGGTTGTATATGTTATGTATGAAAAAAAAAAGGTTGTATATGTTAATATTTTCCATTTGGTTCTCTTATGTTCCAGTACCAAAATCAGAACATGATGAGGTACCCACATAAAACAATTATATAATGTGCTTGTTTGGAACAACAATTGGAATATTTAAAAACAGTTTTTCAATCATGATTTATGATATATGAAGTAAGTATGTAAGAGGAGTTTTTTCTCTTTTTGTATGACTGTATTGAACGAATTTAGTTTTTGTGTTGACAACAGGAATCAATCGCTTCTAGGGAATCTGACCGCACTTCCTCGCAAACAAATGTCATTGAAGATTACCAAGAGCAGTAGAGATTCATATGAACAGATCTTCCGGGGCAAAATTATTTTTCACCAGTTGTTAAGTTCATTGTGTACAACTCCAATCAATTTGTGGCCAATCAGATTCAAATTTAACTAGTCACTTTATTTACTATTTCTTTGTGTGAATTACTCTTATTGGTTGGTTGAAATGGAGATTAATTTGTTCAACATAATTATAAACTTATCAACGCCATATATGTAAATAGTCCTATACCCAAATTTTAAAAATTAATTTGAAGTAATTATTATCAACGTCATATATGTAAATAGTCCTGTACCCAAATTTTAAAAATTAATTTGAAGTAATTATTATCAACGTCATATATGTAAATAGTCTTCTACCCAAATTTTAAAAATTATTCTGAAGATAAATATTATTATTATTATAAGCATGGCACACCAGTTTGTTGTTCTATTGAGTTTATATTATCAAATTTATTAAGAATGTTGTTGTGTCGTTTATTAGTATTAGTTTGTGATAGCTTATTTTTTACTTATAAATGCTTATAAATCGTGATTTAAGGTATACGAGGTAAGCATGTGAGAAAAGTTTTATCTCGACTTACGTAATAAGCACTTATTATTTAAAAATAAACTATTCCAAACATACCTATAATCTATAATCTAGGACATTCTCATAAACGGTCAACCCACGCATTTAGTTTTGGTATGTACTTCTTATTCACATCATCAGATTAATTAGTTTTTTTTTTTTTTTTTTTGAGTTACAGTGACAAGAGAAGAAAACTCTTGAGGCCATGATGGACCCAAATACAGACACCGAACAAAACCAAAGAAAAGAAACTACTGAGCCCAAAACTCAGCTGAGATCAGCTAACAGTTGGGCCGAACAAAAATCTGGTGGGAAATGCAATAGATACATATCGTTGTTCGAATCTATGGCCCTTTTTGCCAGAACATCGGCACATTTAAGGGCTTCTCTGTAGCAGTGATGATTCTCTAAATCTCAATCCCTGTAGATTAATTTCCTGACTTCCTCCACCTCATACTGAAGCGGATGATAATGTCCCCCTGACTAATATAGCAGTTGAATTGCTTCAATGATCTAAATCTAATTAGTTCTTTAATGAGACGTGATGACTTCGTATCACTTGAAATTGACAATGATCTAAATCTAATCATGCTACCTGACCGTCAACATCAGCTTGTCTTAGTCTACGTTGTTGTTTCCATTCAAAGTCCATTTCATAATTGCTATAGTTTGATGCCATATATGTAATATTCATGGTAATTGAAATGAATGAAGACGGTTATAATCCAATAATGTTAGTGCATTTTTTATTAATATATTTTTCAAACACAAAAAATACTCATGTCTCAGCTTTATAAAATGAACTATTAATATATTTTAATACTTCAAAACCTATTCAGCTGTATTACTTGTATTTTGTAGGTTTCTATGATATGATATCAAGCATAGTAATAGTGATTTGACTGATGCTTAATATGTATAAAGTTGATTGATCGCTATGACGGTGCTGTTTTATTTTTTGCTTTATATCATAACTTTGAATATCACAGTATGTAAAGATATGAAAAAAATCACAAACCATTTATATGTGCAACAAGGCGTGCTTTGTATTTTTCAATTCCGCCATCTTTGTTTAGCTTTATTTTGTAAATCCATTTGACTCCAATAGATTTTTGTCCTTTTGGGATATCCACCAATTCCCATGTATTATTTTTCTCTATATATTTGATCGCCTCATCCATAGCAATTTGCCATTTTGTATCTTTATTCGCTTCTTCAAATGTGACGGGATCACAATCTGCAAAAAAAGCAAGGTGAGCTACAGAATCTTCATTAGATAATTCATCTCTACTTACATAATCTATCATTCAAGCTGGTCTCTTTCGAGATCGACCAGCACAAGATTCCTCTATTGTTACAGTGGTTGCTGCTCATGATTTGGAGAATATTCAAGGGTAGCAACAGTAGTATTTTCAATGACATTCTAACGGTTTTTTTTTTTGGGTTGAATTTGGGATGTAGTTTTGATTTTAACATTGCTAAAATTGAAATATTAAATTTGTTCAAATAAACTTTTTTTTTTATATTGTACCGTTTGCTTTTGACATATACTTTTATATGCTTAAAGAATTTTTTTTTTTTTTACCTTAAAGTTCAATTTTAAAGTTTTTTTATATATTCCCCTTCTAATTTCAAGAAACATTTTTAGTTTCTGATTCGACTTGTATACCATAGATATGAGGCTGACTATTACTTAGTTTATAAAGTAGTTAGAAATACTTAGCTTTGTTTCCACGATATGGTGTAATATTTTATGGTAAACTCAGCATACTTCTTTGAAATGTTCAAATGCTTGACAATATGATATTGATAGATGACTTTATCGTCCTAAAACCTTATATCTTTTAACATAATTATTCTAACCACCCATTTCCTCAGCAAAGTGTATTTACTTTGACCAAAGCAATGCAAAGTGTATTTACAAGTGGAAGAATTGTGTATTTAATGCTCTCCATTAAGACACCACATGAATTATAATTAACATATCACATTGGTCAACACAAGGCAATAGGAATGCGAGTTTTTTTTTATTAACATCTTCCTTGATTAATTATCTGGCTTTATTATTTTTTTAAAACTATATGGCAATGTACACGAAAATCACATTGCAATGTACAAGTAAGACGGCCAACGTAGTTCCAGAGAGGTATTTTAAAATATCGCGATAGATTGAGTTAATTGAAAATCACATTGCAATTTTTAATGAATTGTAGAATACACAATTCTGTGCATCACACAGGGTAATTTTTCAACGTGCAGTGGTTCCACTATGATTGAGTATTTTAGCTCAGATTCCATTAATCGAACTGATAGCACACATGGTAGCTTTGAAGATTTGTATGATAAAGAATATCTCAATGGTATTGGGTGCTCCAGGATTCCTCATCATAAATTGGTTTTGAAAGTAGGTGTACCAGTTATGTTAATAAGGAACATTGATCAAGCAGCGGGTTTGTGCAATGGGACAAAGTTACAAATTTCACATTTAGGAAAGAACGTTATAAGAGCAAAGGCTTTGAATGGAATTAGCATTGGTGAGGAGATTTTGATACACCGAATGGACATGAATCCATCTGAGGCAAAACTACCTTTTCAGTTGACAAGACGCCAATTTCCTATCATCATTTCTTTCACTATGACAATCAACAAAAGTCAAGGTCAATCAATGACAAACGTTGGGATTTACCTACGAAGCTCAGTTTTCTCACATGATCAATTGTATATTGCACTATCCAGGGTTAGGAGTTTCAATGGACTTAAATTACTTATTGTAAATGAACGTAATTTATGTACGAATACCACTCTAAATGTGGTGTATAGATAAGTTTTCCAAAACCTCAATTAAACAATAAATGTGACTTGAATGTGAAGTTCAGATATATAGTTGTAGTTAATGTTGCATAACAAAGTTGATTTCCCTTTCCGTTAGGCATTAGTCATTTCCAATTAATCATAGTGGAAAACACTTATCCGTGCAACGCACGGGTCGTAAGTCTTGTTCCAACTACAAATCTTGTGATTGAAGAAGTTCCTCTCAATCATGAAATGAAAAGTGAAAATATGAGTGAGAGTGATTTTAGTGAAGCTGTTCTAAAGAGAGAAAATCAGTTTGAGAGAGAACAAGATATTGAGAGCATAGAGTGCTATCAAAATAAAGAGAGTAAAAATGAGAGTGAAGAAGTCAGTGAAAATAAAGATGAAAAGAGTCATGAGAAAAGTGAGGTTAAGAGTGATTGCAAGGATATTGTTTTGGTTACTAATGATCTTAATCATTATTTTTCTTGTGATTTTGATGTGTTGCAGGTGTTCTTGGATTTGATTCCTAAGAAGCCACCCGATGAATTCTTACCTTCAAGAAGCATTGAACCTTCATTTCCTTCAAGTGACATTGAAAAACATTCTGGTTCTCTAAAGTTTGATATTGTTGATAACTTGCTGCCCTTAAGATGCCTTGAACTCAACACTTTTAATATTCATTGTCCCATGGATTTTGCTGTTTGTAGGTGTTCTTATATGCATGTTGCAGCTTGTTTTGATGATACTCTTATTTATAGCAACAAACATGATGAGCATGTGAATCATTTGCTATGTGTGCTTGAAGTTTTGAGAAAGGAACAATTGTTTTCAATTCTGGAAAATTTTGATTGTTGCATGGAAAACATTGATTTCCTTTGTTATGTGTATTTGCTTGGTCAAGGTAAGCTTAACAAAAGGCATACATGCTGGCTGAAATTTATTGAGACATTTCCATATGTCATCATATATAAGAAAGGTAAAGAGAATGTTGTTGTTGAAGTATTGTCAAGAAGGTATAGTGCTCTTTCTTCTCAAAATCCCAGATTGCTTGAATTTGAATATGCTGAGGAAATGTATGTAAATGATATTGGCTTTGCTGAATTGTTTCTTCCTTGTGAAATTGAGCATTATGCATCCAAAGCCAACAAACAAAGAAGTTGTGTTCTTTTTAAACTTGTTGATGCTTACAAGATTGATCTAGCTTGTGGGTATATTGTTATTGTTACTTTTAATGTGGCTGATATATGTCCATTTGATCCAGGTGGAGATTCGTGGACGAATCATTTTGAGGAGAGAGGGAATGATGCGACCCAGACTCAACAAGTTGTCCCTTCAAATTCAAGTGACATCTCTTCCATTTCAAATGATCATTATCAAATTCCAACTGAACAAATCATGAGAGCACAAGCTAAAATATTCAAGGAAGCATTGATTGGGCTGATTGAAGAAGTTGTTGTAAATCAAATGGCAATTAGATCAATAAATCTGATTTACAAACCAAAGATGCTGAAAACGTCACTAAGTTCATTTATGCTAAATATGGAGTTGTTAATCAAGTTTTGGGCTTGGAAACTTCAAAACAAAGAGGTTGGACCTAGTACTACACATGGGAGGCTCATTTGGGCCTAAATAAACACATTTTGAGCCTTAATTTGCTGAATACATCTTCTTGAAGTTAGATGTGCGAAAATCAACAAGGAGTTGGTGGCAATTTGACTTTTTGTTTCTTTAAGCATTTGTATTTGAGTTTTCAACTTTCTTCTAGATTGTATTAGGCTTTTGTGTTCATTGTATTAGACTTTTAGGTTTCCTAGCACATGGTTTTACAATTTGTATTTTCTATATTCAGATTTGCACCTACTACAATTAGGTTCCTATAAATACTTGGTGCTTCTTCATTTGTAACAGACAATTCAGATTTGAATCATAAATGAAAGTTGCACTTCTGCACTTTGTTTCTTGAGAGTAGATTCTCTCTAAGGGTTCTTTTTAGAACTAACAAACTTATCAAGGCCTGATCAACCTTGTGGCGTTTTCCAACACTTCAGGTCCTTGTTCTTTCGTGTTCAAGGGTTCAAGTGGATCGTCGATCTGTGTTTAGCCTTCTTGGGGTGTGTATATTTCAGAATTGGTTGTGGGTTCGTGGGATCTTCCCTTGTGGGTTCGCACCATTAACAGATGTAATAATGAAATGAAATTATGAATGAAGTTGTTGGGGATCTAGTTCAGAATATTAGGCGCCAATGTGACAAATTTCATGGTTGACCATAAGCCATATTTTCACAGAGATCCTCAAAAACTGACGAGAGCTTTGAATTGAAGCAAGGAGTCATATAGTGGAGCTGCAACTCAATCAACTGCTAAAAACTTGAAGCTAGATGCAATTTAGAAGACTAAGTGATACACATAAAGGTTTCAGCAATACATGTATGATTATGCATGATCTATATAGTGTAATATCCCAAATTTAGTGAAGCTTAAATTTTCTAAAAAGAAAATTAAAATGAAAATTTGATAATAAGTCAAATTATGGAACCTACAAAATTTAAGGAATCTTAAATTAGACAAAGAGAAAAATTAGAGTATAGTATGTGTAATTAATAGGATAAAAATATACCTATATATATATTTATTCAAAGCTGCCGACACTTTGTCCAAAAGAAAAAGTGCCGACACACACACACACACTAACTTCAACCACTCCACCTTCTTTTGTTTGCACACCTAGAGGCTTCTCCAACGCACACAAATACTTTTGCTTAGAATTGGACAACACAAAAGGATAAACCAATAAACTATACCCACACACTCTCCAGCTAATTATGGACAGCACACACGCATACACACCTATTAAATAAATCATATCAGCCTCCTCACACGATGTTCTGCATCCAAAGCCAAAAGAAAGAAAACAGAATAGAAAAAGAGAGAACAAAGAGAGAGTCAAGAGAGCAAGAGTGCGATCGGTGTAATTGAGGAAGGAAGAAGAAGCTCCAAATTTCACATCCAATATCATAAACATATTTAGGTGAGTCTTCTACACATTTATCTTTATTTTCACGTTAGATTTGAGTGGTTTCTATGGTGGTTTCTGGCTGGAATAAGAGAAAATTCGTCAGAAAGTTTCTGTCCCCGAAAAGTTGTTAAAACAGTTATTGTGTGACGATTTTGGGACGAATTTCGGAGTTCTTTGGTTCTGCAATTTACTCATTAACCTCAGTACATATGTGTAGGAGAGTATAGAGTAAAAATTCATGGTTACATATTAGTTTTCTTCACCTTGTTTTGCTGTCCGAAAAACAGAGTACATACCTGAAACTTGTAAAATCTTAAACAGAGGCTATAGATGGAATTTTCGAATGGGTCTTTTTATATAGATATTTTAGGATGTGTAGTTGATGATAGAATCAAGAAAAGTACAATTTGGAATGAAAATGGATGAGTTCTTGATTTTTGAAGTTAGACTGTCAAAACTGACGTTTTTGGGAGCCAGTCAGATTTATGTTGCGTTTTGACTAGGAAAACCTTAGTGAATAATTATGAAATTTTACAGTAATATATTAGACATTCATAGCTTTCCAATGACTCCAAGAAATAATTATTTTGATATCTTTAGCGAGAGTTATGATTTTTGAAAGTTAAGTCAGTAACAGAGATCATTCTGGACGTTCAAGCCTTACAGTTATGGTTTTCGAAAATTCTGGGAACGATTAGATAACATCTAGTAGTTTTTGATATTTTTTTATGAAACTACACTTAAATAGCTTTCCATAGAATTTTAGAACACTCCATTTCGAATTTTGTAGAATTAGTTATGGATTTTTGAAGTTGAGCTCTGTTTCTGGAATGCAATCTGGAACAGTAGCAATTGGCCGAATTTCTGGGCAAAATGTATAATCAGAAATTATTTTTGAATATTTTTCCATGAAAGTACATTTAAAGACCTTCATTTAGGCTTTGGAATCATTCAATTTGGAATTTTCTACAATTAGTTATGAATTTTCAAAGTTGACTGAAAATATATCAATTTCTGGAAAATTGTGAAACTGTTGTTTGGCAGTGATTTTGTAAAAACTGAGGTTAAAAATGGATTCCTTGTATGAAAATATGTTAGAAGAGCTTGGGTCAAAATTTCTGAAAAAGTATAGTCGGACCGGGTACAGTGGGGCCGGGACCGGGTTCCAGGGGCATTTTGGTAAA
Source organism: Inga laurina (assembly GCA_963855925.1). Lineage (NCBI taxonomy): Eukaryota > Viridiplantae > Streptophyta > Magnoliopsida > Fabales > Fabaceae > Inga > Inga laurina. Next base: position 16,884,743 of record OY979701.1, on the reverse strand, counting down.
TTTTCAGTATAGACTAATATAACCACCAAAAATATTATGGAAATCTCTGAAGAGGTACACGAATGGGTTTTAACCTAATTCTTGTACATTTGAAATTTTAGGACCGAATCAATCGCCTGAGCCGTTGGCACATAATTCGAGGAACTATTTTTGATGTAGCAAAAAGGGACATAAGGTAGTAACTCTATCTCTCATACACTATGTGAATGTTGATATGCTATATGTTGCTATATTCTGTTATATGAACACGTGCCTAGGGCACATTACCTAGCTGTGGTATGGGACTCAGCTGAGGTACACGGACATGTAGGGGATCCAAACAGTCATTTGGCCCTGAGTATTGTGTACACACATGTTATAGTATGAATTTTTCATTTACATTATATGGTGCATTACATATTTAATTTTCGCATTTTATATGATGGATTATGTGTTACTACTGAGATTCCTTGGAATCTCACCCTTTTTCATAAATAATAAATGTTCCAGCGGGAACCAGTGGCTCTAAAGACAAAGTAGTTGACACGGACAATTGAGGTGTGCAGGTTCCAAGATCAGAATTATTTGGTTATATTAGTTTAATTTTAATATATTGGATATTTTGGATAAAATCTGTACATATTATCAAACCCTACGGGGAAGACTCATGTATATAAATTTTCGTTTAATATCAGTATATTTATGCTATTCCTGTGTTGCCCACCGAAATGCGTATCATTTTCCGTAAATACTTTGAAAAAGGTGAAATAAAGATAAGGGTGTGACATTTTGGTATCAGAGCAAGGATTCTGGCCACAGAATTGTTTGCTCAGAGTAAATACGGTGGTTCTGGCAACAGGATAGTATACTGATATACTTAATTATCCGATGATAGGAATAACGAAGTAAATTATTTCGGCTAGTTCACGAGCCCTGAAAATAGAACAAACAAAGCCCGAGGAAAAGTAGAATACTTAGAAGGCAGCACATAATACCATATCAGAGAGAGTGTGGTACAAGGATGACGCGGATACCGAGAAAGCGGATCCGAGCAAGGCTTGAGTATTAGCCTCATCCTATGACAGAATCACCAACAGGTTGATTAGTGCTTAGCCACAATTGCAAGTAGTTAAGAGTCAGGCGAATAAGCCATTAACAGATAAGACAGAGATAGATCTGGATTCCAATACCGATCTGGCATTGGAGCGGTATAAGTGATGCATGGCTTATAACCAAATCAAGAGTTATGGCAGCACATCAAGGGTATGTACCTACGTGTTGTCCGTGAGTACCACGTCCCAGTAGACCAGAATACATTATACATGGATAGACTAACCGCAGTGAAGGGTGGTCAAGGATAGTTTAGTTTGGGGATTCTGGATGACATTGGGATCCGCACAACACTGTACTCCTATCCGAACACCATATGTTGGGCTGGAAGAAGAATGAGACTATAGATTGGGGTTCAACAAACAACTTTGTGGACAACAGGGAACATATCAGGATACACATTTTGGCACATGTACTGGGATTATATATCAGTATGGTTAGTGTCTACACACAATGTTAAGTTAGCCAGAGATAGTGGCAAGACTCAGTGGACCAAGGGCAGTCACAGCGTAGCAGTGGTCGGAGACAGCTGAAGCTAGTCACTGTGTTTTGACATAGGTGCACGAAAGTTAAGTGTGCTTAACCTTGGGGAATCCTAGGATGGGTGACACCCTAGGAAGTTAAGTTGGCAAGGTCATGGGAACTTGAGGAATAGTGATTATCTTAAGGTTTCTTCATGACTAATAATCATTTTAATTAGATGATTCAAATGATGTTTAGAACCATGGAGATGTTGATAATATAAGTACTAATCTTAATTTGAACTGTTTCTATTGTAGTAATTGCTGTGCATAAAAGTTCATTTGATAAGGTAATCGAAAATTTGAGGTATAGTAATTTTTTTGAGGTTTCTCCATGTTAAGTAATGATATTAATTAATTGTAATATACAGTACTATATGATGACTTTAGTATATATGTTGGGTATGATTGAGGTAGAATGATTTTTGACTCAATTGATTTTGAGGTTATAAATCCAGAATGAAATTAAGGGATGGATTGTAAATCAAGAATCAATGTTGAGCCTTAGGTTTGAGGAATGCTAAAATAACTCAGAGTTGTTTGAGGTATAGAATATAGCTAAGAATGGTATGTTATAATATCTAAGAAATAATTAACGGTGTTTTGCCGTGTATCGATCCTGGAGGATCCAATTTGATGATACTGAAGGTTGAGAATGACTTGAATCAGATCTGAGCTAAAATAGTGCTTAGGTCGAAATGCAAATCAGGTTGCACTATGGTTCTGTTCATGATGGAAAATTGAACCTTGTGGATAGTGTTGAACTTTCAGTAATGTTTTGAGGATAATATCCAAATATTGTAGAGGTTAGAATAAACGCTATTAATTCTGATGCTTAGCGAACCTATTGGGTATATTTGAGGAAAATAATTTCTAATATATGTGATGTTAAAGTTCTAGATTTCATGATGAACCTAAACGTTGGGTTAGGAACCCTAGGCTGTAAAATCTTACATGCCGAATATATTGTAATGGACCTATGTGTCCAGAGGTCTTAAGACCTAGTGGACTAGTATGTCCTTTGATGGGCAAATTTATTCAAAATTGTGTTGTGCTGGTGATGATCCGTGGAATTGAAGAAAATGAATATGAACAACAGTCTGAGGAACTCGAATGGGAGCCTCTATTTACTCTTGCTCCTAAGAGAGATAGTTTGCAAACATGAACAACATAACTCAATCAACAGGGGTATACTGTTGACAGAGGTTGACACCCTTAGCTTCTAAGCAAGGTTTGATCTTCAGTTGAGAGAGGGCTGGTTATAAATTTAGTGTCAATATTTCAATCTACTTGAAGAATAGAGAAGAACATGAGGAATACCTACGAGTGGTGCTAAGACATGTTGTTTCACAGAATGGAATTGATCAAATCCCAATATCGTGATACATAATGGACAACTATAAGCGGAGCAGCAAAAGCAAATCACAGACTAGGGGAAAGGTAGAAATTTAATATCATTCAGGAAAGGCTAGTATAGTGATTTCTTTTTCATATACTATGTGATTATCTATATGCATTATATGCCATATTTTGTGACACGAGTTGAGACACACAGCCTGGTTGGGGCGCAGAACCCAATTAGGATAGAGAAACATTTCCGGGTAGGCAGTTGTCTGCGTCGGGACAGAGAAACATTTCTTGGTAGGCAATTGTCTGCGCAGGAATAGGGCACAAGTAGGGGTCATACAGTTACATGATCCTAAATAATGTATGCAGCCAGACAGTCATATTTATGGTGTTAAAATTCTGTTACTTATATGGTGTATAGCATATTTATTTATCACAATTTGTATGAATGATTATGGGTTACTATGGGTGCCATTAAGATTCAACTGAGGTAGTAAGACAAGTGTAGGCAAAGAGTGTAGCCCCCACCTATCTTGATTAGGCCCGTGTGGTCTATAATAATCCAGCTTGTGTAACATACAATGATTAAACCTATGTGGGTTATTGATGAGGCAACCCCATCAGAGCATGTTAATCAACCCCATGATCAGGATGTACCCCTGACATGGCCAGGTCGCTGGTTAGTGCCGGGTCCTGGTTGCATCGGTGAGAATCACAAGTAACCCAGAGGTCGAAAGGCGGTGCGTAAAACATGCTGCTGAGGTGGTGTGGCCAATAGTATTACACCTTCTTTGGTGTACAATAATATGATCGATGTGGTCAATAATATTACATCCTGCATGGTGTACAGTGCAATGACCTGTATGGTCAACCGTCACACAACCCTTGTGGTTTTGTAGTGACACATGTGAACTAGAATTGGAATAAGCCCTAGTGTAGTAGGGCATAATGGTGGCGAATATTTCTTGATAGCTATAGCCTTATAAAATGAATCACCTACTTGTGATACAATGCATGCAGTGGATGGTGCATACAGTGAATAGTGCACAAAGCGACCAGTGCACATAGTATGATTAGAAAAGGGGCATAGTCATTGATTCTGAACAAAACACATAGTTGGATTAGACAATATACAATATGGCTAGTAAGGGTCTAACGGTTATTTGATCCTGAATACCAAACAGGCAGACACAATTACAGATAGTTAGCATAATTATAGACAGTCATGTCTACAGACAGGTCTATTAGTGGTAAGTCCCAGTGTACATGTTTGTGCAGGGCAATAAGACCCGAATATTAAGTGCTACGAGAATGAAAAGAGAGGTGACTAAGTTTGTCACTAGTATCTCACTTGTCAGGAAGTGAAAGTTGAACTCACCGACCCTAAGGGCTTCTACAAAACCCTATGATTCCTGAGTGGAATTAGGAGAATATTACCATGGATTTTATGACAGGGTTACCCAAGGTCAGAAATCACAACGCTATATAGGTGATATAGTTGATAGATTTTCAAAGATAGCTCACTTCCTACATATCACATCTATTATTCTTCTGATAAATTGGCGGAGATTTACATCAAGGAGATTGTGAGATTACATGGTACTCCAAAGAACATCATTTCAGATCGTGATCCTCGAATTTACTTCCAAGTTTTGGAAGGCAGTTCACGAGGCTTTGGGTACTAAACTGAGATTCAGTAAGGCATACATCCTCAGACAGATGAGCAGACAAAATAAACCATACAGATACTTTAGGATATGATGAGAACCATACAGATACTTTAGGATATGATGAGGGTGCGTGCGTTAGATTTCAAAGGTAATTGGAACAAATTCCTTCTATTGGCGAAGTTCGCTTATAACAACAGTTATCATTCAAGCATTCAGATGGCTTCTTATAAGGCACTGTACTAAAGGAAGTGTCAATTGCCCTTGTGCTGGACAGAATTATCTGAGAGACACATACTTTGGCTAGATATTGTTTATCAGACAATCGAGCAGATAAAGTTTATCAAGCAGAGACTATTGACTGCTTAAAGTCGATATAAGAGCTATCCTAATACGAGGTGGAAACCTCCAGAATTTGAAGTCAGTGACCATGTGTTTATGAAAGTTTCACCAATTATAGGTATTGGCAGAGCACTAATAAAAAAAAAAAAAAGTTGTAGCCGAGGTACATTGGTCTATTTGAGATCTTGGCGAGGATTGGGCCAATAGCGTATCGCATTGCTTTGCCACCGAATCTGAGCAGGTTGCACGATGTTTTACATGTTTCCCAATTAAAAAAGTATCAACCGGATCCAGAGCATGTAATTGAATATGAAGACGTGGAAATGCGAGACGAGTTGACTTTTGAAGTCATACCTGACCGAATCATCGATCGACAGAAGAAGAAGCTCAGAAGCAAGAGCATCTCGTTCATTAAAGTTGTCTAGAAAGGTTTATCTCCTATAGAGGCCACATGGGAAACAGACGCAGATATGAGATATATGTAGCAAATTTCGGGGACGAAATTTATTTTACGGGGAGAGAAATGTAATATCCCAAATTTAGTGAAGCTTAAATTTTCTAAAAAGAAAATTAAAATGAAAATTTGATAATAAGTCAAATTATGGAACCTACAAAATTTAAGGAATCTTAAATTAGACAAAGAGAAAAATTAGAGTATAGTATGTGTAATTAATAGGATAAAAATATACCTATATATATATTTATTCAAAGCTGCCGACACTTTGTCCAAAAGAAAAAGTGCCGACACACACACACACACTAACTTCAACCACTCCACCTTCTTTTGTTTGCACACCTAGAGGCTTCTCCAACGCACACAAATACTTTTGCTTAGAATTGGACAACACAAAAGGATAAACCAATAAACTATACCCACACACTCTCCAGCTAATTATGGACAGCACACACGCATACACACCTATTAAATAAATCATATCAGCCTCCTCACACGATGTTCTGCATCCAAAGCCAAAAGAAAGAAAACAGAATAGAAAAAGAGAGAACAAAGAGAGAGTCAAGAGAGCAAGAGTGCGATCGGTGTAATTGAGGAAGGAAGAAGAAGCTCCAAATTTCACATCCAATATCATAAACATATTTAGGTGAGTCTTCTACACATTTATCTTTATTTTCACGTTAGATTTGAGTGGTTTCTATGGTGGTTTCTGGCTGGAATAAGAGAAAATTCGTCAGAAAGTTTCTGTCCCCGAAAAGTTGTTAAAACAGTTATTGTGTGACGATTTTGGGACGAATTTCGGAGTTCTTTGGTTCTGCAATTTACTCATTAACCTCAGTACATATGTGTAGGAGAGTATAGAGTAAAAATTCATGGTTACATATTAGTTTTCTTCACCTTGTTTTGCTGTCCGAAAAACAGAGTACATACCTGAAACTTGTAAAATCTTAAACAGAGGCTATAGATGGAATTTTCGAATGGGTCTTTTTATATAGATATTTTAGGATGTGTAGTTGATGATAGAATCAAGAAAAGTACAATTTGGAATGAAAATGGATGAGTTCTTGATTTTTGAAGTTAGACTGTCAAAACTGACGTTTTTGGGAGCCAGTCAGATTTATGTTGCGTTTTGACTAGGAAAACCTTAGTGAATAATTATGAAATTTTACAGTAATATATTAGACATTCATAGCTTTCCAATGACTCCAAGAAATAATTATTTTGATATCTTTAGCGAGAGTTATGATTTTTGAAAGTTAAGTCAGTAACAGAGATCATTCTGGACGTTCAAGCCTTACAGTTATGGTTTTCGAAAATTCTGGGAACGATTAGATAACATCTAGTAGTTTTTGATATTTTTTTATGAAACTACACTTAAATAGCTTTCCATAGAATTTTAGAACACTCCATTTCGAATTTTGTAGAATTAGTTATGGATTTTTGAAGTTGAGCTCTGTTTCTGGAATGCAATCTGGAACAGTAGCAATTGGCCGAATTTCTGGGCAAAATGTATAATCAGAAATTATTTTTGAATATTTTTCCATGAAAGTACATTTAAAGACCTTCATTTAGGCTTTGGAATCATTCAATTTGGAATTTTCTACAATTAGTTATGAATTTTCAAAGTTGACTGAAAATATATCAATTTCTGGAAAATTGTGAAACTGTTGTTTGGCAGTGATTTTGTAAAAACTGAGGTTAAAAATGGATTCCTTGTATGAAAATATGTTAGAAGAGCTTGGGTCAAAATTTCTGAAAAAGTATAGTCGGACCGGGTACAGTGGGGCCGGGACCGGGTTCCAGGGGCATTTTGGTAAATTTTCAGTATAGACTAATATAACCACCAAAAATATTATGGAAATCTCTGAAGAGGTACACGAATGGGTTTTAACCTAATTCTTGTACATTTGAAATTTTAGGACCGAATCAATCGCCTGAGCCGTTGGCACATAATTCGAGGAACTATTTTTGATGTAGCAAAAAGGGACATAAGGTAGTAACTCTATCTCTCATACACTATGTGAATGTTGATATGCTATATGTTGCTATATTCTGTTATATGAACACGTGCCTAGGGCACATTACCTAGCTGTGGTATGGGACTCAGCTGAGGTACACGGACATGTAGGGGATCCAAACAGTCATTTGGCCCTGAGTATTGTGTACACACATGTTATAGTATGAATTTTTCATTTACATTATATGGTGCATTACATATTTAATTTTCGCATTTTATATGATGGATTATGTGTTACTACTGAGATTCCTTGGAATCTCACCCTTTTTCATAAATAATAAATGTTCCAGCGGGAACCAGTGGCTCTAAAGACAAAGTAGTTGACACGGACAATTGAGGTGTGCAGGTTCCAAGATCAGAATTATTTGGTTATATTAGTTTAATTTTAATATATTGGATATTTTGGATAAAATCTGTACATATTATCAAACCCTACGGGGAAGACTCATGTATATAAATTTTCGTTTAATATCAGTATATTTATGCTATTCCTGTGTTGCCCACCGAAATGCGTATCATTTTCCGTAAATACTTTGAAAAAGGTGAAATAAAGATAAGGGTGTGACATATAGGGTACTAAAACAATCAAGATATGTTGATTGGGAAAACATAAAACCACTTCATCTGAACCTAAGTGGGCCAGCGATGCAGATACATATAGGGGTAAAGGTTTTGTTTTGTTGTGCTAAAACCAGGCCTAGGTTTGGGAAGATACGTGAAAATTCTCCACAGGATCAGAACCCAGGCCTTAAGGAAGGACTTAAGATATGAATATTTGGAGAGCCAGAAATTCATACAAGTCTCCACATCACAATCTCAATCTTTCCAACGCAGTATTCAAGTTTCATACCTTGCAACTGGTTCATATCCAATAACTTTCTTTTATTCTCCCTGGTATCATTAAGCATTTATATCAAACATATATATAGCCTTGATTAACAAAAATGGTGACCTAATATTAAACTAGGAGATTGGGGAATAGAGGGAAAGAAAACTGGACTTGTATGATTATATTTCCTCAAGAGAACAAAGTCATTTTGTCCATTTCTCAGGTATGTGACCTTTCGGTCTGGAAAAACAGAGTCACCCAGACCCAATTCCCAGAGATAAAACCACAACTTTCAGTAATATGGCCCACCAAAAGTACAACTATAACAATATGTTGTTTCAACACTTAGTTTAGGAAGTTTCCACTAGTCATCATTTGCTTCTTCTGTTCTTCCTGATTGACATTAAAAAAATTAAAGTAACAAAAAAAAATTGTTGGAAGGTTTTTCAACAGAATCAGGACATCAGATTGATCATATAATACAAATTATCTTGACCAAATCTTCAGAGAGTCAAATACATATATTAAGAGGCTTTTCTTTTCTTTTATCTACCAAAAGATGCATCATTTATACAAGTTGTTAATCAAGTAATATGATACTCACACGCAGCATCTTTATTCTTCAATTGCTTTCTCTCCCTTTTCTAAATCGTTCAAGGTGCTGAAGGTATTCTTCTAGCTCCTTCTTCAACTTCTCAATGAACTGGCTTGTATGCTCAAGGGACTGCTCATATCTATAGTTCTCCAAGGACTAGAAATTAAGGTTAATGAATTTAAAAGTGTTATTTTGAACTTAAAAGAATATGATGAAAATTTAATAAATCAAGCATAATGAAGTACTCCTAATGACTATTAATTAGGTAGTTAAAACGATACAAATCAGTCCTTAAACTAGAGTATATAAGTACATCAAGAAAAGATGGCTTGTATAAAAGACACTTTTTATAACATATCATGAAGTAGATAATTTCTACATGAAATAGCCCATGAAAAGAGGGGGAAATAGTTGAGCCTTCTAAATGCCAGAAAAGAATACAGTGTCTAACATACAAAACAAGGCTATAATAACAGAGCTAAAATAACCTTCTCTTTTGACAGTGTATCTGGAGGTGGCATTACTTTTGGCCGCACATAATTCTTTCCACGGTAGAAAATTAGAGTATTATTGGGCTTGATGTCAATCACAATGTCTTTGCTCAGACGGGCAAGCTCTTCAGCATATCCATGAACCTGTCCTGGCTTGCAAGGCTTGCAGACAACCTTAAATGTCTCATGTCTCTTCCACTGAAGATGCACGTTTAGAACTACCCCACCAAACACTCCCTGTCTCCTGACTGGGACACAGTTTTTCTTGTTCTCACCAGTATGCTTCAGGTAATGTATCTCTTCCTCCGTTAAAATTTCTGGGTCATATGTTTCTGCTGGCAGTTTTGGTACCTCAAATTTCTGCAGCTTCTCAATTAATCAGGCTTCCTTTCGCTTGGCCTGCACATTTTCAAGTTTAAAAAAAGACACCAAATGATTTTAAAAAACAAACAAGGGGCCAAAGAAAAATGAAGAATTCCAACTATCTGAGGCACTTTAGAAAAACAGTAACACTGTAGATTCTTAAATTCATGCCCTGTTCTCAAATTAATCAATAAGGCAATTGAGAAACTGCATGATTAATGCATGTCTGTCTCAGTCAAAAACAAAAACTTCATAAAGACTATTTTCACATAAGAGATAAGTCCCATTGTAATAAAAATCTTGTAATGTTCAGTTCCCATAGAACATCGAGCGGATACCTTATTTTGGGCATTTTATTTTTATGCTGAAGCAGTGCCAAGCAAGGATCATCGCAGCATGACATAAATTGTCATTTGAAAACTGGAGAAATCATAAAAGAATGTTAACATCTGCAGGAAATCATCTAACCTTATCAAGCTTATATCTGATCCTCACTTCTGGACTTGTGGAATTCATCTTCATTTTAGCCTTCAAACGATAGCATCTAAGCTCCTTCAATTTTGCCTTTCTAGACATTTTAACTTTTCTCTTCTTCTTGTCCTTTGTTGTGGAATTACCATTATCAGGCTTCTTGCCTGGAGAGAACCTTACAACGTCATTGTTTGTGTCCAGCTCAAATGAGGCATTACTGGTGTATCTAGCTAGCAGACAGTTTGTAAAAATACCCTGGGCTGACTTACTTGATCTCTGAATGAAAAGGAAATCCGAGGAAGAAGGAAATGATGCCACTCTTGAAATATGCCTTGCCAAACTGTAGTTTCTTGGATGCATACACATATAATGAGTAGAAGATATGGAACACGAGATTGTCCTAGGGGATGATGTGACAAAAGGAAAATTTTCAACTAGACAGCGGAACCAGTACAAGCTACCTCTGCAGAGAGAGAAAATAAATACATTAAAAAGCCTAGGAAATGAAGAGGTACTTGGACAGGAGTAAGTTCACAACATGAACTGTGATATATACACACACACATACACTGCAGAAACCTTTTCCTCCAATTTATGTTTTGACAAAAATTTTAACTTTCTGAAAAATATAATACTGACATTTTTTTACCCCTTGATATGACAATGAAGGAACAAGCATAACGGGAAAAGCACCAAAAACAACGACCGCCTCCTCTGATTGAAGCTCCAGCAAACATAGAATCCTCGCAATCCCAAATTTCAGCTGAAAATCGAGATTAAAGAAACAAACAAGAGAAATAAAGCGGTCAATGCCAAAGCAATTTGGTTTTATAGAGAAATCGATTATCGAAATTATACATCTTAAAGCTTTCTCATGGGGCCAAAACATCGAAGTGCTCCAGTCATCGCATCGAACATTCAACTCAACCAACTAGATAATATTTGTAGTTTCCTGAGAGAAAATTCGAGAATCTAAACCTCAAAACTGAGATAAATCAACCAGACATGGCATTGGTTCCTTTTTCTATACGTTCCCAGAATTTCCTTGCTGCGTCAGTGTTCCAACATACAAATGGCTACAAGTAGGGAATTGCTTATTTTTCTTCCCCTTTCATTTTACGGATATAAAATGAAAACATGACACACGACTTTTTTGAAAATAAATAATAATAAATCAAATGAGTAATTTTTTTTTTTTTTGCATTTACTAAGAAAATACATATATTATATTTTACCAAAAAATAATTTTTATTTTAATATTCGATCCATATGAAATTTTAAAAAATAGAATCCAAATAAATCATAAAAATGTCTTGAATTTTATTAATATACAAATAAGTAGCATCCATTTTAATATTTAATTCAACCGTTAATATAAAACTCAGTTAACTAATTTAAGAATCGTAAGAATAGTAATAAATCTAAATAAATTAATTTAAAATATATACATTTATTATTTTTTTTCTAAATTAATTTACTTGATATAATTCAATGATATATATTCGTATTTAAAAAATAATCATTTAACATGTATTATATAATTCAGTAATTAATTTAGTTTCATTAATCTTCCCAAAACAATGATAATGATGAACTATATATTTGCAATATAAATTAAGTATTATATTAATCAGTGAAGTAGTGTCAAAAAGCTTATCTTGATTTCTTTCTTTCTTTCTTTCTTTCTTTTTTTTTTTTTTGACCGATTATCTTGATTTCATATAAATGTATGGAACTCACTTTGGTTTTCATTTTAAATGTATATAATATCAACTAAAATAAAATACAATAATATTTTGTTTTAAGATGGATCATCATATTATATAAAATTAAGAAAATATGTTACAGTGAATAATTGATATTTGCAATGAGTTTAAAAAAAAAAAAAAAAAGCTGTGTCATATTATTCTTTTATTTTTGTTAATGCTTTAAAAGAAAATCAAATTACCCTTATAATGCCAGTGAGTCGAATTAATTTTGTACTCCTTCTCATCCTTAATATAAGACATATTTATCTAATTTAAATAAATTAAAGAAGTTAGTCAAGTTAGTTAATATGACATATATTTTTTAAAATACCATAGTCATCTTCTTTAATTTACTCAATGTTTCTCCTCGTTAGTTATTGTTGAGGGGGACATCAATAGGGGTAAAGTAAGAAAATATTGACAAATATAAAAAATATGTCTTATATTTAGGACCAAGATTAACTATCCAAATATATTTTATATTAAGAACTGGAGGAATATAAATTTTAAAAATATAATCCATGGCAATTTTAATAAAATTAGGCATGTCTGATTAATTTATTTTTGGAAAATCCCCATAAAGTAGTTTTTGAATTTCAAAATGCTCAAATGGTCACATGAACCTGTAAACAGCAATTTGGTGAGAGATGAGGAATATGAAATATCAAAATTTAACTGAAAATACTTAAATGCGCTTATCTCATCCTAACCTCTCAATCCTCTCTCCTCCTCCTTCAAGGCTTCTCTCCTTCCATTTTTTTCTCAACCTTCTCGTTATTTCTTCTCTCTTTTTCAAAAAATCAAAAAACCAGATGAGATTCTCAGAACAAGAAAAAGCACTACCATCCATACACAACTTTAGTGTATCTATCGTTGAGCCACTTGAAGCTCTTTCTCAGACCTTTCAATTTACCTTAAACAGTATGCACCTTGCAACCACGACCCACTTTTTCATATGCAACTATGGATCACTGAAACTCAAGCTTTACCTGAAGGAACTGTTTTTGGGTGGTTGAAGGAGGAACAACGGCGGATGAAACACTGTAACAGCAACGGAGGTCTTGCATGCCATGGAAGCCGCCGGCGGAAGTGGTTCCATCACTATAGGATTTGGATATGAAATCTTCCATGCAGAACCCCAAAATCCAAAACCTTCTGGCCCAAGGAGGGTCAATATTTTTCCTTTTTTGAAATGGGTTGTTCATTTACAATATTGACATTGCTATGTTAATGAATTAGCAGCCAAATGTGTATTCATGGTACAACAAAAATAAGCATAGTTGAACATTTTGAAAAGGCATGGTTTCTTCTTTGTATGGGCATTTTTAATCTGTCATCATACCTTCTCCCACAAAAGCTGTGAAAAGGTTCTAATGAATCCAAAAATAAGTCAATAACCACCAGAAGCAACGAGGCTCACTGAAATATCAAAAGGGCTATGTTCCTGTGAAAATGCAGGTGTGAGGTGTGAGGATGAGGAGATTAGGAGACGAAATTCCTGGGGAAAAGTCAATGGAAGAAGAACAAGATTTGAGAAAGAAATGATTTAATTCAAGGGCAATTCCATCTTTTGCCTTAAACTTTGATATCTCAAAATCGTAGAGTACTTTTTTTTTTTTTATCGATCTTTTTTTTTTTACTCACGTGACTTTTTGAAGATTTTAAAATTTTGAAGGTATTTTATGGGATTTTCATTTTAGTTTTTTAGTTTCAAGAAGTCCATTTAAGATTTAGGAATAATGCTTATGGCGTTATAGAATCATTGGATAAAAAATTTTAGGGAGATTTTCCATCTTGAACGTCGCAACTCTTTTTCGAACCAAAAAAAAATGTTGCAACTCTTGCAAGGCGCGGCTTACTTTGGGGAAGGATTCTTGCAAAGCATGCGACTTTTTTCATTATACCAAATCTTGCAAATAACTGATACAATAGATAGATCTCGATGCAGGGAAGCACCAGCAAATTGTTACTGCAGAGAAACTAAATTGTAAAAGAGCAATCTACGCCTAAATTTTCCTACTTCAAATTGTGCATAGAGAAATAATTATAAGCCTTAAATCATGCATCAACATGTTTATTTTACTGTAAATCATGATAAAATTCTCTCATCTTTCAACCTTCTCTTGACGTTGAAATGAAAAACAATGCGCGATTAGGGTTTCAGGCTTAATGAGCAATCTCTACCGGTCATCTCCGATAATACCTGAGGTAGTAGTACTGGTTGAGTGGAGAGAATCATCTGTTGTTATAGATCTATCTCCAGATACATCTTCTTCATCTTCTGATGTCCATGGAACCACCTCAATCTTCTCTACTTCTCTCACAACCTCCCTCATATCTGGTCGATTCTCAGGGAACCTATCGGTGCAACGCATTGCGATCTGAAGTAATCTTAGCATTCCGGGAAGGGCACTTCTCTGACCGGAAATTTCCTTATCGAATATCTCCGCCGTCCATTCCTCCCTCACTGCTCGGTGGACCCAGCTACAGAGATCCGACCCGGTAACTCCAGGTGGGGCTGAACATGTGGATAACCTGCCTGTTAAAAGTTCTATGAGAAGGCTTCCATAGCTCCAGACATCAGATTGCTTTGATACTTTCCTGGCGTACCCATATTCGGGTGATTTGTAAACGACCATGCGTTGAGCTGCTATGGGTTGTGCTATGAGTGAGGAAAGTCGCTAGTCAGAGATGAGGACCGTGTCATTTTCATCTAGTAGGACGTTTGAGGACTTCAAGTGTCCATGGGGAGCCATGGTGGTGGTGTTGTTGGGCTTGGCATTGAGATGAAGGTATGTTAATCCTCTTGCTGTAATGAATGTCCAATCCAATTTTGAGATGCATAACTAGGGAATAAAGTGTTCATTCTTAAATTGATTTTTCATTGTTTAGACAGAGAAGAAAGATTTGAACCTTTTATCTTGTTATGCACAACTCTTGACACCTGAGCTAGCCCCACATAAACTACTCAGATTGATTGCTAACAAGATGGAAAAAAAAGGACATTAATTAGGTAAATACTCACTTTCTCATAATTTATTTTGTTAGAATTTTTGTTATTTTAATCCTTAGACTTCACTGTGGTTGGTGACTTGCTGTAGAATCTCATATAGTATTAGAATATAGAGTTGATATAATCTTTGGTCCCTTAAGTTTGCCTTTAATTTGGTTTTAGTCTGTCAAGTTTTAAACTATAAGTTTTGGTCATTCAAGTTGTATTTCGTTTAAAATATTGGTTTCTATAACTTAATAAAAACTTAGACCATTTTATCCTTATAAAGACTAAAACCTATGATTTGAAACATGAAGGACCAAAACTAAAATGAAAGTAAACTTAAGGGACCAAACATGATACTAACCCTAAAATATATTATTAGGAATCCCCTGATTATAGGGATTAATTAAACTATAGATTATAGAAAATAGTGGTTAGGATATTATTTTCAAATTTTAAATCTCAATCTCATTAACAAATATGATTTTCTCTTGTGTATAAATGTAATCACCCTCTCATCTGAATAATTCAACAATTATTCTCTCATTGATTATTCTTCATGGTTTCAAAGTGTCTTTAAAAATAATCAGATATTAACCTAATTTTTCCAACGTCGTAAAAACTCCCAGCACCGTCGAGTTTCACCAGATCAGTCGCTTTTGCTCACCGTCCGATCACACTGTTGAGCGCTAACCCCTACTCCCTGTGATCGCTGCCTGGTCGTCCGTCACAGTTAGGCTCTCCTTACACCATCGTTCACAGTCAGGCTCTACTTGTGAGCACAGCGCCATTATCCATCAGCAACTGGTTGTCCATCACAGCAAACCAGGCAGCGCCGTCGATCGTCCGTGTCTGAGTTCAGCAACACCGTCGACCGAACTCCCCAACGTCACCGAGCCGCTGTGTTGTCCCTGACGTGACCCAGTTGTCGTGCTATCCCTGACATCTGGTATCACGTTGACTTCTTCAATCATGGACCATTTTGTCATTTTGAAAATGTATAGCACTTAACTGTCATTTCTAAAATTTGGACCAATCTGTCATTTTGAAAATTAGTAGGACTAACATGGTATTTCTAAAATTTGAGCCCTAAACTGTCATTTTCAGTTTTTGGTCAGTGTGCCTATTCGTGACTCTCGGATCCACTGAATCTTATCAGTATGTCCACAGATTCTAGTGCTTCCTCTCTTTCTGTGCCACGAATTGATGCTAATAACATCTCTACTCTTCTAGTTTCGAGAAACTTATCAACGATAATTATCGAGAATGATCTCAATTCATGATTTTTACTCTCGATGGAAGGGATAAACTTAAATATACAATACGGCTCATTCTTCATATTTCATAAGATTTGAAGATGATAGAGGAATTATTGTTGGTCTTTTGTCAAAACCTAATGATTACAACGAAATAACAGAATTATTATATGACAAACACATACGTCTGCTATTAGCATAGATGTAATAATGAAATGAAATGATGAATGAAGCTATTGGGGATCCAGTTCAAAATATTAGACATCAATGTGACAAATTTCATGGTTGGCAATAAACCATATTTTCACAGAGATCCTCAAAAATTGATGAGACATTTGAATTGAAGCAGGGCGTCATATAGTGGAGTTGCAACTCAATCAACTACTAAAAACTTAAAGCTAGATATAATTTAGAAAACTAAGTCGTACACATATAGGTTTAAGCAATACATGTATGATTATGCATGATCTATATACGAAACCATTAATAAGGGTACTGGAAGAGAGTAATAAGTAATATGATATTTGAGTTTAGTGTAGTTAGTAAGGGTAATATTGAAAATCACTTGAATTGTAAGACAACTTTAATGCTTTTAACTGTTTTTATTAGTTTGTGAAAATTGATAGTCGATGCTTTATAATAAAGACTAGAGGGAGTATGCATTATACTACTCTGGTCCTATTTATAAGTCCAAATTAACTAACTCTCATGTACCAAGGAGAGTTAGTTAACTCATTAATTATGAGCTAAATTTTCAATTTTGCCCTTATATATTATTGGTTCAAAAGTCAACATGAATAAATTCTTTTTATTTATAGCAATTAGTATGGCCAAAAAAGTAAAAAAAAAAAAAACACATTTACTACTTTGAAATTTGACTTATAATAAGGATAAAAATTTTTTATTAAAATAAACTTATAAATAAGACTAGAGTAGTACTCCATTATAACAAAATTAACATAATAATAAATGACAGATAAAATTATATATTCATATGAAAAAGTTAATGAGAGACTTTATAAATAGAACCAAAAATTTATTCTCTCTCTACTCTATAAACAAGACAAGTAGTATAACAAGAAGATCAAGTGCAAACACACACTAACAGAATTGCAAAACTATCATGAAAATAAAAAATTAACTCTCTTCCATGATTTTGATTCCTTTCTGCAACAATTAATGTATTTGATATGAAATCCTCCTTTTGTTGTTTTTTTTTTTTTTTTGGTTTTTGGTAATAAAGAAGAACGAAGCCAACAATGGATAGTGGAGAGAAAAATCAAAGGAAAATTTTAAATGAAATGATGAAGCTGTTGGGGATTCAGTTCAGAATATTAGGCATCAACTGGTTCACATCAAAAAACTTTCCTTGCCCCCCTGGCATCATTAAGCATTGATATCAAATATATGTACAGAATTATCACAAAAAATGGCGACCAAATGTTAAATTAGGATACTGTCCAAGAATCACGTCAAAGAATAAAAATGCTTGCTCACGTATGTGACCTTCAGGTCTGGAAAAGCAGAGTTACCCTGCCCCAATTCCCACCAAAAGTATCACTAGAACAATTTACTGCATAAGTTTCTGAGGCAGAACTATATTCCAGCCTATCTGAGGCACTTAAGATAAACAATAATTAACACTGCAGATTCTTAAATGTATGCCCTGTTATCAAACTAATTAATAAGGCAATTGAGAAATTGCTTGATCAAACAAAACCTTGTGTGATTATTTTACTCAATGGAAAATCTTGTAATGTTCAATTCTCATGGAACAACGAGTGGATACTTTATCTTGGGAGTTTTAGGCAGCAGCAGTGTCAAGTAAGGAACGTCACAGCATCACAAAAGTATGTAAACACATTAAAATTATCTAACCTTCTCAAGCTTATATCTGATCCTCACCTCTGTATTTGGGGAATTCAAACGATAGAATCTGAGTTCCTTCAATTTATTCTTTATAGAAATATTAACATTTCTTCTTCTTCATGCCCTTTGTTGTGGAATTACTATTATCAGGCGCGCGCCTTGCTCAGAGAGAACCTTACAACATCATTGTTTGTGTGTTCAGCTCAAATGAGGCATTACACATATCAAGAGCTCAATAAATGAAGAGGGCACCTGAACAAGAGTAAGTTCACAGCATGAACTGTGATATTTTTATATATTCTGAATAAACCTTTCCTCCATTTTATTGTTCAATAGATATGTAATTGTTAGTTTTTGAATAAACCATATTACATAGAAAGTCAACTTGATTGACAAAAAACAAATTTTATATGAACTGGCTGTAATTTTTGAAACAAGAGAGGAACCAAGTGTAAATTTAGCAAATCTCAATACAAGTTGTGGAATTTATTATCATAACTAACAGCTCAACTCAAGAAGAAAAAACTGTGTTGAGTTGAGATTCTTTAAATATATCATTCAATAAAAATCTAAGAGTACTATAGCCATACAGGGTTTTATCAACAGCTGTTTCATTCAGATCCATCTTCAATGAGGCTTCCAAGTCAGCAAGAGCCTTAGTCACCTCGCCATCATTTTCATGAGCAGTAATCTTGAATACACAAGGCATGCGAATTTCCATATCAGCTCCTTCCTCCATTAAATAATATCATTAGATGATCATCCTCAAGTTGTTTAGACATATTAGGCATGCAAATCTCTGCTAAAGTGACCTTAATTTCATCCTGAAGTATATAAGAATAGAGAAATATCATTCTTACTAATACAATCTAGAATGAAAATAACACTCATTCTGGTCCTTAATATAAACCATATTTACCTAATTTGATTGGATTAAAGAAGTTAGTTAAGTTAGCTAATATGACATGTATTTTTTTAAAAACACCCTAGTCATATTTTTTAATTCTTTCATTCCCTCCCTTCCTTGATTATTGTTAAGGGAGTATTATCAACAAGGATAAATTAGAAAAAGATTAACAAATATGAAAACTATGTCTTATATTTAGGACCAAAATCAACTCTCCAAATATGTTTTATATTAAGAACCGGAGGGAGTTTTTCCAGAAACATATAAGGCTCTAATAATAAAAGAACGGTTATAAATGGAACGACGACCACGACAACAACAAGCCTTATTTACTAGGTAGCGTCAATCACATAGATTGCATGATGCAATTCATCTCTGTAGATTTATTATTAAATTGTTTCAAAGGAAAAACATTATACCCAAAAAACAATGAAATAAACTATAGACATACTTGTGCAGATTCAGTAATGTAAATATCTAAAAGGTCTGATTGTAAGATCCCTGATTTTGTTTCAGTACTAAGTTGCTATTCGAGGCTTCTTGGGAGTAGAGGTTGAAGGGATCTAACACCAGAAAAATTATAAAAGGAATTAATGTCAAAGCCAATAAAGTACTAAAAGTGCAAAGATCAAAGGACGGTAAATGAAAAGAATAATTATTTACTAATGGAGAGCTCTTTGCAATTTAATTTGATGTCTCTCCAACACTTGCTCCAATATTCTGCACATCATTGAATGAGATCAGTTTCTTGTCTCTCCAACACAGCAAAGCATTGTCCTAATACATATTGGGTTCTATTTTCGGTAGTGCTTGTTGATCAATTGTGATTCTCTTGCCCTTGCCCTCAATGCGAACTAAATTATCCTAATTGAACATAAATATGTAAAAAGCACTAAAGAATTGTATCATTTACCTTAAATTCAACTGATATCATGATTTGATTCGTTCCAAGAGCTTCATCTATACCTCTTTAGATATTATTTCGAGTCGTTAGTTAGTTGGGGAAATACTAGCCGGCGTTATCAAAGCCTATTCCCCAGCCTATATTCTCTCTTGCTGTTTCCCTCTCTCCCTCTCTTTTCTTCTCTATACCTCTTTCCGTATTATGGAGGAATGACAGTATATCAGAAATAGGAACTTGTTTAACAATTTTATCTGCTGTTGCTTTGGCGCTCAGTGAACTTGCAATATGTTAATGGAGATAAGAACTGTTTGTTGTTTATGTAATTTATTTCATTTCAGGAAAATGTACAGTATGACCAATTTATAATGTATGTGTTTTCAAGCTGTTAAAGTTTAACATTAGTTACTCAAGAAAATGCAATAATGTAAAAACTTACTTGAGAAGATGCTATATTGGAGCAAAAATCAATTGGTCTTTGATTAGAAAGCAAATGAAGTCCTCTTTCACTCTAAATGAACATGTATGAATATTCAAATGGCCGCATAAATTTAATTCATTTGTTTTGTATTGTAAAATATGATAATCTTACATGTTTGTTGGTTTGTTGTAAATCCCTGACTTCATCAACTTATATAGCTTGCTCTGATTGTGAACTTTCTTCAGTACTTGCCTCTACTATTTCTTTCAACTGTAACATATAGGAGCACTGAGAAATTCCATATTTAATTTATTGATATTATAGGAAAATATAATATACATACACTTGATGAACCATTGTGTTGTTTGGCTGTTGACCTCTCTTTATAGTCCCCTCTATTTCTGCTGTTAACCTCTGAACAATAACAAAATATACTAAAGAAGATGAAATGAGTTGAATTCATTTATTACAGTGAAAAAAATATATGGATTAATGAATTAATTTGTGGCAAATTGAACCTGGCGTAATTACTTTCATGGGTGAACTTGATTTATTTAATTTTGGTGTATGAATGTCAATTGTATTGTCTCTTTTTGTTTAATTTGATAGTCATTTTTTTTTTTTGCACTTACACTACAAAGCACATCAAGAAAATCATCTTCATCTATGTTGCCCTTCTTAAACTCCGATGGTGCTAACCATTCCGTATATCGTAACCATACAAAATATTTCAAAAATATATTATCGTGAGAAAAACCATAGCACGCATATATATATATATATATATATATATATAGCAATTGTAAATAATTACAGTACTATTTTGGATTCTTACTGTCAAGGAACTCAGACTCAACTGAAATTAAAGAGACGTTGGGATAACATATGCTTCTCGATGGCATATCACAGTCTGGAAATCAATTGCAGGGCAGATAGTATGAAGTTTTAGAAGATCTTGAAGGCCTACCACAAATAGCTTTGGGAAGACATGCTTGTTGTCCAACTCTTGTGTTGCTTCAAAAACTTGCTCAAGCTCCGGAGCTCTTGATATATACAATGGTGAGAGATGTGGAAAGCTACCACATGTGGAGATAGGGAATAGGCATTTCAACCTCTTGCAGCCAACCACAACAATCATATAGAGATTTGGAAAACAACCTTCTTCATGATGAGGATCATCATTATCATCCTCAGTGATGCACTCTAGCTCGTCACAATTTGATACCTGTAGGTGTACATGGTAGGCTTCTTGAGATAGATGCAGATAAGACAAATTTCAATTGATGTCATCTGAAGATTTTTATCTTGGAAAGATTTTGAAAGCTCAGGTGAGGATTTGTTGGTCCCACACATGTTTCTTAACTCATCCAAGCCTCTCAAACTCAGGGTTTTCCAAGCTTGAATTCTTAGAACTTGCAATTTGAAGTCCTTGATGAAGATCATAAATTGTTTCCATCTCCAAGGATTCTAAACCAAGATGTTTCAAATCGCACAATTGCATCACAATTAGCTGTATCATAAGATATATTAATATCAAAGAATAAAGCGATATATCAATCATTCATAAGCTAACTGTTAGAAAAATAACTGATTACCTTTTTCTCTCGAGCGTTGTTCTTGTCCTTTACACCCCTTGACTGATAAATCTAGGAAAGAGTTCATAGGAAGTTGTGGATAATGACCTAAAGTGATACCTTCAAGAGATGATGCTTTCACATAATAGTTCTCAGGGCACATACTGATCATATTTGGTACCTCTTCAAGTCTTAGTTTGTTGAGAGCTGGGAGATGAATCTCAATATTTTGATTTTGATGAGGTGAGTTATAACCACCAAAAGATTTTCCAAACACAAATTTCAAGTCTCTGGCCAATGAGATACACACAGATTCCAAGTGCACAAGGTTTCTAGAACAATGCTCAAGAAAACAGGATTCCAACTTCTTACAAGCGATGATACAGATTCCAACGTCTTACAATGCTCAAAAGTTGGAAATACAGATTCCAACTTCTTACAAGCGATGATTTCAATGATGCGTGAGTTGGGAAAGATAGAATTGGCATTCATATAATCATTACTATATGGTTTTAGTTCACAGGAGAAGACTGTCAATTTTTGCAGCAGTGACATTGATGAGGAGTTGGATACAGAAAATAGTGATCTTAACTCAGCAAAACTGATATTCATCTCTCTCAAATTGCATGGGTATAATAGTGGTGCAAAAATCCCATGAGCTATGATGCCAACATATTTCTCCTGCATCCCAAACAAAATATATGAATTCATCTTAAAAAAATTGAAAATGAGCTAAATTGTTACGTTCGGTCATTAAGTTTACATCATTTTTTAGTTTAATTCCTTAAGTTTATAAAATGTATTTTTAGTTGCTTAATCTTAAAATATGAAATGGTACGGCAATTATCTATAAATAATTCAAGTGTTGGGGTTTTCTTTCTAATTTGTTCAAGAATTAATTAGGGTTTTATAACCAATTTTTGAAAGTAATGGCTCCTTATATACTCTATTAATTCTTTTCTTAAATGAACTCTACTCTATTAATTCTCAAAGCAAAAAACTTATAAGTAGCATTAATAGGAAATGCAATAGATGAACATATATATGTACATGTGGGGCAGTGTGGTCTGGCTGAGCTACATTGGAAGTAGATGGCTCATCTTTATTCTTTGACCCCTCACTTGTATTTGCTGCTTGTTTTTGTAGGAGATAATGTTCTGGATATATAACTAACAAATAGCCGACCACTTATAATAGACATTACTTTCAACTAAGAGAGTATGCTTTCTTCTCGCATTTTATGCAACCCTCCTCCTTCTAGATATTGCCCAAACATGTATTTTAACCTCGGACAACAAGAAATGTTCATGCTTTCTAGTAGAGGAAGGTCTTCACAAAAACAAATTGGCAATATCAATTCCGATTTACCACAATGTTTAACACTGAGGAATCTTAATTTCGGAAACGTTGAGTGATGACTCGTTGAATTAGGATCTTTACCATCCACCTTCTCCTCTATTGATGATCCATCATCCCATGTCAAGTATTTTAACTCAGAACATCTATCGACCTTTAATGTCTCTAGCAGCCTTAGATTTTGAGTAGTGGATGGATGAAAAAGGCATGTCATTGAACAATCCCATATTTCTATAGACTTGAGGTTACCCAGCTCTAGCTTGCCCTTCAATAATGTGCTTTCCAACATGACACAATGCCTTAACTCCAGCTTCTCTGGATGCTTGAGAAAACCAACTGGATAAGGACCACAAAATAATTCTCTCACACCCATCTCAACAAGGTGTAGTTCAGCTAACTTGGAGAAGATCGTCACTCCAGATTTCAATTGAAGATCAGCATGGATCAAACACTTAATCTCACATCAATAAATCAATGAAAGCTTGATTAAGTAATTTGACCGTGTCTATGTGACTCGGGGTCAAATATAAAATAGTTAATCCAAGCTTAAATCACTTTGAAACACAAGCTCTTACCTTGATTTTCTTCCTCTCTCTCTCTAGCCTCAAAAGCTTCACAAACTCGTTCTCTCTTCCTTTTCTCTATGGCTGGCCGAAATATGCACAAGGGGAGGGAGAAAGTGTGTTTTAGTATTTTAGTCTTCATGCTTCATCCTAGCCCTTGATCTAGCTAGTGGTTGGGATTTCTCCACCTCTCATGTACACCATCCCTCCAACCATACCTCCCACCATACTCTCTTGCTTTAGGCCATCCTTTGTCATCATTCATGTCCAACTGGATTGGGACTAGATTTCTTCTAGTTCCCCAAGTCATCCACTCTTCCCTTTTTTCTAACTAAATCTATTCTTCTCCCTTATTTTTCATGTTGGACGAAAATAATGAGAGGAAGGAAAGGAAAAATTATTTGTTACTCATTCCATAATTCACATAATTGAATTATGTATAATCCCCCTTAATTTCTCAAATTCTTGATTTATTCCACCAAGAATAATCTAATTATGCATTTTCTTTTATTTTCCTTGATTAATTGAAATAACTTCAATTAATTGGGAAAATAATTAATCTTGGCCTAAATTGGCAAAATTATGATTTTCCTATTACCTTGGTAATTTAATTCAATTTTTGAATTAATTTGCCCATTTCCCTTTTAATATGAATGTTTCAAAATTCACAAGATCCAAATACATGAATATTCACCATTTTATTAAATTATTCAAATAATTACAATATATTTTTTGTGAATGAAATTTGGGGTGTTACAATGTTACCTCGGAAGTATTCAAAATGGAGCAATTTTACCCCACTGTTAGAAAAGTTAATGTTGTTGGTCAATTTGACTAACATGGCATGCCACCTCATCATCCAGTCACCTCTTCATCTGTATCTTCAGAAATTTATCCCCTTTCTTCCCAAAACTTCCCCAGATCAGCCATGTTGAATTAGCAGCGAGGGAGTAATCTTTTTTGGTGCGCCTCATCTTCTTCTCACTTATACTCAAACGTGTTTCTTAAAGATAAATAGATAATAGGTCTCACAAGATCGAGGCAGAACCATGACTCAGAAACAAAAACGCTTGGCTGGAAGGTGATTTTTTTGGGAAAAAAATTATATCTATGATATTTCAGATCATGTGTTCAAAATGACTTCAGAAATATGTAGATTCAAGTGAACCCTCTTGCCAGAACTACAACCACCATCATCAAAAAATACCATCGGCCATCTAATAAACAATATTACAACAACATCCAAACCCAAACTATTAATTAACAATGAACAAATATATTTTGAAGAAAATCAAAATAATTGAACAATAATCAATTGAAAAACAAAAAAAGGGAGCAAACTGTGGAAGAAGAAAGAAGGTGACAGATGTAGAACCATGGAAGAAACAACGAGCAAACAGCCCAAATCTGAGAAATTAATGAAACTTCCTCATGAGATTTGGCTCCATAACTGTAGTTGGAATGGGAAAACAAAAAACAAAAAGGTCATTCCTCTACTCTTCCACAATCTTGGCCTGTCATAGAGTGAACTAGAGTAGAAGCTTTCTCTCTTGAAGTTTAAAACTTGGGCCTCAATCACGACATCAAAAAAAGAACATGAAATTTTAAAAAGAAAAACAGAAAAGGAAAAAGGCTGATGTTGGGACCTAAGGAGCTGGGTCGACTTCATCCACGCTGGCGACCTTTGTGTTGTAGGTTGAGGAAGTTAAGCTTGAGAAGGTCGAAGATGGATGGAAGGGGATATGCCACAGAAGAGAGGGAGGGGGGTTGGGAAGAGTCGGCTACGCCACTGGAGTAGGATCAGGAAGAGAATGACGAATCTCGGGATGGAGGAATGGCATTGGAGGGAAGGCGCCTCTGAAGAAGATAGGGTTGATCTGGCTTGAGTGACATGGTGAGGCAGAGAGACAGAGAGGAAGTGATCTGGATGTTGTGGTGATTGGATGATGAGGTCGCATGTCATATTAGTCAAACTAACAGTCAACATTAACTTTTATAACGATGGAGTGAAATTGCTCTATTTTGAACACTTTCAGGCAACATTACACCAAAAAAAACTTTCAGGATAAAATTGCTCTTTTGTGAAAACTTTCAGGAGAAAAATGAACTTTAACCCCTTTTTTTGGTAATAAAGAAGGACGAAGCCAATAATGGATAGTGGAGAGAAAAATCAAAGGAAAATTTTAAATGAAATGATGAAGCTGTTGGGGATCAGTTCAGAATATCAGGCACCAACTGGGTCACATCGAAAAACTTTCCTTTCCCCCCGGTATCATTAAGCATTTATATCAAATATATGTACAGATTGATCACAAAAAATGGCGACCTAATGTTAAATTAGGATACTGTCCAAGAATCACGTCAGAGAATAAAAATGCTTGCTCATGTATGTGACCTTTAGATCTGGAAAAGCAGAGTTACCCTGCCCCAATTCACCAGAACAATTTATTTCATATGTTTCTGAGGCAGAATTATATTCCAGCGTATCTGAGGCACTTTGGATAAACAATAATTAACACTGCAGATTCTTAAATATATGCCCTGTCGTCAAACTAATTAATAAGGCAATTGAGAAATTGCTTGATCAAACAAAACCTTGTATGATTATTTTACCCAATGGAAAATCTTGTAATGTTCAATTCTCACGGAACAACGAGTGCATACTTTATTTTGGGAATTTTAGGCAACAGCAGTATATCAAGTAAGGATCATCACAGCATCACAAAAGTACGTAAACACATTAAAATTATCTACCCTTATCAAGCTTATATCTGATCCTCACCTCTGTATTTGGGGAATTCAAACGATAGAATCTGAGGTACTTCAATTTATTCTTTCTAGACATATTAATATTTCTTCTTCTTCTTGCCCTTTGTTGTGGAATTACTATTATCAGGCGGGCGCCTTGCTCAGAGAGAACCTTACAACATCATTATTTGTGTGTTCAGCTCAAATGAGGCATTACACATATCAATAGCTCAATAAATGAAGAGATACCTGAAGAAGAGTAAGTTCACAGAATGAACTGTGATATTTTTATAAATATTGAATAAACCTTTCCTCCATTTTATTGTTCAATAGATATGTAATTGTTAGTTTTTGAATCAACCATATTACATAGAAAGTCAACTTGATTGACAAAAAACAAATTTTATATGAACTGGGTGTAAGTTTTGAAACAAGAGAGGAACCAAGTGTAAATTAAGCAAATCTCCAGACAAGTTGTGGAATTTATTATCATAACTAACAGCTCAAGAAGAAAATAGCTGTGTTGAGTTGAGATTCTTTAAATATATCATTCAATAAAAATCTAAGAGTACTATAGCCATACATGGTTTTATCAGCGGCTATTTCATTCAGATCCATCTTCAATGAGGCTTCCAAGTTAGCAAGAGCTTTAGTCATCTGGCCATCATCTTCATGAGCAGTAATTCTGAATGCACAAGGCATGTGAATTTCCATATCAGCGCCTTCCTCCATTATTTTAAATAATATCATTAGATCATCATCCTCAAGTTGTTTAGACACATTAGGCATGCAAATCTCTGCTAAAGTGACTTTAATTTCATCTTGAAGTATATACGAATAGAGAAATATCATTCTTACTAATACAATCCAGAATGAAAATAATACTCCCTCTGGTCCTTAATAGAAGACATATTTACTTAATTTGATTAGATTAAAGAAGTTAGTTAAGTTAGTTAATATGACATGTATTTTTAAAACACCCTAGTTATCTTCCTTAATTCTCTCATTCCCTCCCCTCCTCGATTATTGTTGAGGAAGTAGCAATAGAGGTAAATTAACAAAAAATTGACAAATATGAAAACTATGCCTTATATTTAGTACCAAGATCAACTCTCCAAATATATCTCTAATAATAAAATTGGACCAGAGAGAGTATCCTTTTTCTTGAAACATATAAGGCTCTAACAATAAAAGCATAGTTATAAATGGTACAATGATTGCGACAACAACAAGCATTATTTACTAGTTAGAGTCAATTACATAGATTGGATGATGCAATTCATCTCTATAGATATTTTTAAATTGTTTCAAAGGAAAAACATTATACCCAAAAAACAATGAATAAACCGTAAACATACTTGTGCGGGTTCAGTAATGTAAATATCTAAAAGGTCTGATTGTGAGCTCTCTGATTTTGTTCTAGTACTAAGTTGCTATTTGAGGCTTATTGGGAGTAGATATTGAAGGGATCTAAGACCAGAAAGATAAAACAAAATAAATCTCAACGAAAGCCAATAAAGTACTAAAAGTGCAAAGATCAAAGGAGGGGAAATAGAAAGAGTAATTACTTACTAATGGAGAGCTCTTTGCAATTTAATTTGATGTCTCTCCAACACTTGGTCCAAATATTCTGCACATCATTGAATGAGATCAGTTTCTTGCTTCTATCTGTGACAGCAAAGCATTGTCCTAATACATATTGGGTTCTGTTTTTGGTAGTGCTTGTTGATCAATTGTGATCCTCTTGCCCTTGCCCTCAAAGAGAACTAAATTATCGTAATTGAACATAAATATGCAAAAACCACCATAGAATTGTATCATTTACCTTAAATTCAACTGATATCATGATTTGATTCGTTCCAGGAGCTTCATCTATACCTCTTTAGATATTAGTTAGAGTCGTTAGTTAGTTGGGGAAATACTAGCTGGCGTTATCAAAGCCTATTCCCCTGCCTATATAAATACCCATAAAGTTCAATAAACAGATGTGTAATGCCTCTTATGTGTGAATAACAGTACTTCAGTTTCTCTCTTGCTGTTTCTCTCCCTCCCTCTCTTTTCTTCTCTATACCTCTTTCCATATTATGGAGGTATGACAGTATATCAGATATGGGAACTTGTTTAACAATTTTATTTGCTGTTGCTTTGGTGCTCCGTGAACTTGCAATATGTTAATGGAGATAGGAACTCTTTGTTGTTTATGTAATTTATTTCATTTTAGAAAAATGTAAAGTATGACTTGTTTATAATGTCTGTGTTTTCAAGCTGTTAAAAGTCTAACATTAGTCACTCAAAAAAATGCAATAATGTAAAAACCTACTTGAGACGATGCTATATTGGAGGAAAAATCAATTGATCTTTGATTTTCTCGATTATGGATCTCTTTAGAAAGCAAATGAAGTCCTCTTTCACTCTAAATGAACATGTATGAATATTCAAATGGCTGCATAAATTTAATTCATTTGTTTTGTATTGTAAAATATAATAATCTTACATGTTTGTTGGTTTGTTGTAAATCCCTGACTTCATCAACTTCTATAGCTTGCTCTGATTGTGGACTTTCTTCAGTACTTGCTCTGCTATTTCTTTCATCTGTAACAGATAGGAGAACAGAGAAATTCCTGATTTAATTTATTGATATTATAGGAAAGTATAATATACATACACTTGATGAACCATTGTGTTGTTTGGCCGTTGACCTCTCTTTATAGTCCTCTATACTTCTTCTGTTAACCTCTGAACAATAACAGAATATACTTAAGAAGATGAAATGAGTTGAATTCATTCATTATAGTGAAAAAATATATATGGAAAGATTTTGAAAGCTCAGGTGAAGATATTTTGGTCCCACACATATGTTTCTTAATTCATCCAAGCATATCAAACTCAGGGTTTCTAAGCTTGAATTCTTAGAACTTGCAATTTGAAGTCTTTGAAGGTCATAAATTGTTTCCATGTCCCAAGATTCAAAACCAAGATGTTTCAAATAGCATAATTGCATTGCAATTAGTTGTATCATAAGATATATTAATATCAAAGAATAAAGCAATATATCAATCATTCATAAGCTAACTGTTAGAAAAATAATTGATTACCTTTTCTGTTGAGCGTTCTTCTTGTCCTTTACACCCCTCGACTGATAAATCTAGAAAAGAGTTTATAGGAAGTTGTGGACAATGACCTAAAGTGATACCTTCTAGAGATGATGCTTTCACATAATAGTTTTCAGGGTACATACTAATGATATTTAATTGGTACCTCTTCAAGTCTTAGTTTGTTGAGAGCTGGGATTTTGATTTTGGTGAGGTGAGTTATAATCACCAAAAGATTTTCCAAACACATATTTCAAGTCTTGGGCCAATGAGATACACACAGATTCCAAGTGCACAAAATTTCTAGAACAACAAGCTGGAAATACAGATTCCAACTTCTTACAAGCGATGATTTTTTTTTTTTTGGCCAAAAATACAAGCGATGATTTTAATGATGTGTAAGTTGGGAAAGATAGAATTGGCAATCATATAATCATAACCATCCACATCCTCTATTACTATATGCTCTATTTCACAGGAGAAGACTGCCAATTTTTGCAGCAGTGACATTGATGAGGAATTGGATATAGAAAATAGTGATCTAAACTCAGTAAAACTGATATTCATCTCTCTCAAATTGCATGGGAATAGTAGTGGTGCAAAAATCCCATGAGCTGTAATGCCAACATATTTCTCCTGCATCCCAAACAAATATATGAATTCATCTTAAAAAATTGAAAATGAGCTAAATTATTACGTTTGATCTTTTAAGTTTACCTCACTTTTTAGTGTAATTCCTTAAGTTTATAAAATGTATTTTTAGTTGCTATATTATAAATATTATTTTTAATATAAAATTATAAATATAATATTAATAACATATATATTAATAAATAATATTATAATTTTAATAATTAAATTTAAATATAATTATTTAATAATTAATATTTTAATTTTATAAATATTAGAAATGGTATGGCAATTATCTATAAATAATTCAAGTGTTGGGGTTTTCTTTCCAATTTGTTCAAGAATTAATTATGGTTTTATAACCAATTTGATGAACACAATTTTTGAAAGTAATGGGTGATTGTATACTCTATTAATTCTGAATGTAAAAAAAGTATAAGTAGCATTAATAGGAAATGCAACAGATGAACAAATATATGTACCTCTGGGGCAGTGTGGTCTGGCTGAGCTACCTTGGAAGCAGATGGCTCATTTTTACTCTTTGACCCCTCACTTGTATTTGCTGCTTGTTTTTGTAGGAGATAATGTTCTGGATATATACTAACAAATAAACGACCACCTGTAATAGACATTACTTTCAACAAAGAGAGGATGCTT
Organism: Inga laurina; assembly: GCA_963855925.1. Taxonomy (NCBI): domain Eukaryota; kingdom Viridiplantae; phylum Streptophyta; class Magnoliopsida; order Fabales; family Fabaceae; genus Inga; species Inga laurina. The sequence goes on along the minus strand of OY979701.1, from coordinate 16,853,840 downwards.
TCTTCTTGCATTTGATGCAACCCTCCTCCTTCTAGATATTGCCCAAACATGTATTTTAACTTCCGACAACAAGAAATGTTCATGCTTTCTAGTAGAGGGAGGTCTTCACAAAAACAAACTGGCAATATCAATTCCGATTTACCACAATGTTCAACACCGAGGAATCTTAATTTTGGAAACGTTGAGTGATAACTCGTTGAATTAGGATCTTTACCATCCACCTTCTCCTCTATTGATGATCCATCATCCCATATTAAGTATTTTAACTCAGATCATCTATCGACCTTCAATGTCTCTAGCTGCCTTAGATTTTGAGTAATGGATGGATGAAAAAGACATGTCATTGAACAATCCCATATTTCTATAGACTTGAGGTTACTCAGCTCTAGCTTACCCTTCAATAATGTGCTTTCCAACACGACACAACACCTTAACTCCAGCTTCTCTAGTTGCTTGAGAAAACCAACAGGATAAGGACCACAACATAATTGTCTCACACCCACCTCACCTCAACAAGGTGTAGTTCGGCTAACTTGGAGAAGATCGTCTCACTCCAGATTTCAGTTGAAGATCATCATGGATCAAACACTTCACCTCATACCAAGAAATCAATGAAAGCTTGATTAAGTGATTTGACCGTGTCTTTGTATCTCGGGATCAAATACAAAATAGTTAATCCAAGGGGAAATAAGGTTTTATTTTATTTTTTTTATTAATAATAGTGAAAATGAAAATGCAATTCAATTAAATGCATAAATATTATTTTTTTGGTATTTTATTAAATTGATGCAATTATTTTCCTCTAATATAAAATCATAAACAAACCACTCAAATTAATTTAAATCAAGAATTCCAATACAATCACACAAATTCAATTACACATATTATACAAACAATAATCCAATCTCAAATAAAATATATAAATGAAAATTAAAATTTAATTAAAAACTACTCCCTGTGCAATTCATTGAAGCTCCAGCCATGAATTGTGTTACTTTGCTGAAACAGAACCAATAGCAGTGGTGAAAGTGATAGTGCAGAGGAGGTGATCATGGTGGCCGAACGGTGCTGTGACTGGCGGTGGTGAGGAAACACAGAGGAATGGCCGGCAATGGAGAACAGAGAGGCGTCGGCAGTTGTGAACAGAGGAATATAGAAGACAGAGGCTGTGACTGTTGGTGATGCTGACGGTGTGAGGAAGAACAAGGAAGAAGGTCGCCGGCGCTACTTTGGGTTCTGGTTAGAGCTCGCCGGAATCTGAGCTGGAAACAGAGCACGGTGGTGGTTTGTGGTTGAAGCAGACGGAGGTGACGGTAAAGGTGTTGAACGGTGGTTGGTGAGACCGACTCTCAGCTCCCCCTGTCCTTCGTCCGCCTCAACCGTGTCGGAGCTGGTGGTGAAGGTTGTCCGACAAGGAAGAAGAGGGGCATGGTGAAGGTGGTGGTGTGGGTTGCTTGAGAGAAAGAAGGCCGAAGCTCACCGGAGAAAAAAATGGAGGATGATGCTTGGTGGAGACGGAGGTGCGTCGCAGGCGGCAATGGTGAGGAAGAAGACCGCCGGCGACACAATGAGGAAGGAAAAGGACGACGGAGGTGGTCGGATCCCCTATGAGCTCAACGTGCCTGTATATTTAAAGAAGGAAAAGGAATGGTTGTTGAATGGTGATGATGCTTCTGTGCGTGTCTTTTGTTTGAAGAAGGAAAAAGAAATGAAAGTGATGATGATTATGAAGGTTATCATGGTGATGATAAGAATCCACCAGCCCACGCTCCACTCTGTCTTTTCCTTTTTATTATTTGGGTAAAGCATCTTATTGGTTCTTTATGTTTGTATTAAGTTCTTTATATTTAAAAAGTATATTTTTAGTCCTTTAAATTTAATACTGTTAGTCTCACTTAATAAAAATTGTTGACTCATTAAATTTGAATGATGACTGTGTCATTAAATTACATATATTTACATTTTGATCTTTTTAATTTTTATGTTTATCTTTATTTAAAAATGAACTTATATGATTACATTTCCTCAAGAGAACAAAGTCATTTTGTCCATTTCTCAGTTATGTGACATATAGGTATGGAAAAACAGAGTCAGCCAGCCCCAATTCCCAAAGACAACCACAACTTTCAATAATATGGCCCACCAAAAGTATAACTATAACAATATAACAATATGTTGTTTCAACACTTAGTTTAGGAGCTGGCAAAAAAAAAAAAAAAACACTTAGTTTAGGAAGTTTCCACCGGCCATCATTTGCTTCTTCTGTTCTTCCTGATTAACATTAAAAAAATTAAAGTAACAAAAAAATTGTTAGAAGGTTTTTCAACAAATTTAGGACATCAGATTGATCATATAATACAAATTATATTGATCAAATCTTCAGATAGTCAAACACATATATTAAGAGGCTTTTCTTTCTTTTTGACTACCAAAAGATGCATCATTTGTACAAGTTGTTAATCAAGCAATATGATACTCACACGCAGCATCTTTATTCTTCAATTGCTTTCTTTCCATTTTCTAAATCGTTCAAGGTGCTGAACGTATTCTTCTAGCTCCTTCTCCAACTTCTCAATGAACTAGCTTGTGTGCTTAAGGGACTGCTCGTGTCTATATTTCTCCAAGGCCTAGAAATTAAGGTTAATGAAATTAAAAAGGTGTTATTTTGAACATATAAGGAAAAAAATAGTAGTATCAAAAACTCGTTAAAGAGAATATTTTGCATAGGAAGAATATAAGTCAGCTCTGTACTATTTCATGTTGCCGTCTATTATATCAAACCACCAAGCCAAGAATTAGAATATGATGAGCATTTAAAAAAATCATGCATGTTGAAATACTCCTAAGGAATATTAACTTAGGTAGCTAAAACGACACAAATCACTCCTTAAACCATAACAATTAAGTACATCAGGAAAAGATGGCTCGTATACAAGATACTTCATTTTTATAACATATCATGAAATTGATCATTTCAACATGAAATATTCCATGAAAAAAGGGGAAAATAGTTGTGCCTTCCAGCTTATCTGAGGCACTTTATATAAACAGTAATATTGCAGATTCTTAAATGTATGCCTTGTTATTAAAGCATGGCTGTACCAGTGAAAAACAAGAACTTCATAAAGACTTTTCACATAAAAGATATGTCCAACTATAATAAAAACGAGTGGATAACAGAACTTCATAAGGTTCAATTCTCGCAGAACAGCGAGTGGATACTATATTTTGGGCATTTTGAGCAGCAGTAGTATCAAGTAAGGATCATCACAACATGACGTAAATTATCTTTTGAAAACCGGAGAATGTCTTGAAAATATGAAGATCCTAAAGTTGTCGTAAAAAGTATGTTAACATCTGCAGTAAAATTATCTAACATTCTCAAGCTTATATCTTATCCTCACTTTTGGATTTCGGGAATTAATCTTCACTTTAGCCTTCAAACGATAGATTCTGAACTCCGTTAGTTTTGCCTTTCTAGACATTTAAATTTTTTTCTCCTTCTTGCCCTTTGTTGTGGAATACCATTATCAGGCGTCTTACTCATAGAGAACCTTGCAACATCATTGTTTGTGTTCAGCTTAAATGAGACATTACTCGAGTATCTATTGGAGGTGTGATTCAAAACGTAATGCAGCAAATCTGGGAGTTTGACTTGGTCATCTAGCAAATCTTGCAGGCAACGTGGCAAAAAAAATCGTGGGTTTGATGGGTAGCTAAAATGGTATAGAAACCAAACTCAAATGTGTTTATCCAAATTCTTCATGCATTACAATGAAAAACAAACACCTATTTATACTAAAACCATAACCTTATAAATTCTTTAAATAATGAGAAAGTCATATCTGGCAACCACACACCAACTCCCTCCCTGTTCACAACGTCAGTGTTTACATCATATGCAATGTCAACGTTGGCTGCAATGTGTTCACATTCTCTGTTTCATTGTTCTGTTTTCCATTTCTGTTTCATTCTCCCGGGGTTGGACAAGACTTGTCCTCGAGTCACAAACAACATCATCATCAATAAATGGAGATAAATCCGAAACCTTATGCTTAAGTAAAAATGACTTGGACTTATTTTTGATTTTGATGTGTTTATCTGGTGGCAATGGTTCGAGCTGAATCTTCACATCATCCTTCTGAAAGGAATATGTGTTTGCATAACCGTCGTATAGAGCTCGTCGATCATATTGCCAAGGTCTTCCCAGAAGAAGATGACAAGCGTCCATCGGAACAACATCACACCAAACTTCATCGTGATACCTTTCTCCAATAGAAAAAGTAACAAGGCATCGTTTTGACACTTTGACTGCGCTTCCTTTATTGAACCATTGGAGCTTGTATGGGTACGGATGGTTGTGAGTTGGTAGTTGTAACTTTTCTACCATGTAGTTAGAGACTACATTTTCACAGCTTTCGTTGTCAATAATGACGTCACAAACTTTACCTTGAGCGGTGCAACGAGTATGAAAAATGTTGTGACGTAGCCAAGGCTCTTCTTTCACTGTGGCTGTATGCAAGCTTCGTCTAATCACAAGTGTTTCACCTTGATCAGGAGGAATGACTTCTTCATCAAAAATTGGCTCTTCATCAAAGACAGGTTCTTTGTCGGGTATGAGCTCCTTTTCTTCTTCAAAAACTGCAAAAGTTTCCCCTTCAATAATAGTAACCACTCTGCGGGTAGGACATTCTGAAGCGATATGACCGAACCCTTGGCATTTGAAGCACTTAGGTGCTTTGGAGCTAAATTCCTTGATAGCCTTTGGTGGAGGCTTGCTTGAAGAGTTAGACTGATATTCTTGTGTATGCCTGTTTGAAGAGTTATGCTGATGCATTTGTGTAGGATGATGCATATGTGTTTCATGTCGATCAAAAGGAATTTCAGTGGAGGAAGACGGTTGAAACGGAAACCTTTTGGGGAACTGTTTCTCAATACGGATGGCTAGACGAATGACGTCATCTAGAGTCCAGTATTGTTGGAGCTGCACTGGATGGGCAATGTTAGTATTCAACCCTCCGAGATAACGGGCTATTATTTGCTCCTCCCTTTCTTGGATATCACACTTCATCATGAGCTTATCAAATTCCCTCGTATATTCCTCTACAGACATAGCCTTTTGGCGAAGATGATGTAACTGAAGGAAATTATCTTGATAATAATTTTCTGGAAGAAACTTACGTGAGAGCTCGCGTCGCATCTTGTCCCACATTCGTATCTTGCTTTTTCCTTCTCTTTCACACCTTCTTTTGAGATTCTCCCACCATATAGAGGCATGTTTCTTCAATTTAATGGCAACAATTTTAACTTTCTGCTCATCTGGAATCTCTTTGTACTCAAAGACTCGTTCAACTGTTTGTAGCCAGTAAATGAATTCATCCGGTTGGAGTCTTCCCTCGAATTCAGGAATGTCTACCTTAATGTCATTAAGGCGGAATGACTGTTGTTGAGGACGATGGCGGTAGTCAGTGGACGACGAACTATTGTTATCTGAATCATCCTCTGGATATTCACTACGAGATTCTAGCATGGCTTGCTGCGTTTGTACAGTGGTTTCCAGTTCCTGTATCCGGCGTCTCATCTCGTCCATCTCAATTTCGCGTGTGTTTCTGCGTCTTGGAGGCATTTTGGAATTGTTCTTGTGAGGTTAGGTATAGGATGGAAAGTATAAGGATAGGATCGGTTTTTATGGCAAGTAAGGGGTAAAACTTGAAATTTTATGGACAAATGGGGTAGAAAGGTAATTTCTTAACTTTCAGGGATGGAAATATAATTTTGGCAAAAATTTGGGGTCAAAATGTAATTTCAGAAAGTTTTGGGGTATGAAATGTAATTTTGGCAGAAATTTGGGGCCAAAATGTAATGTCAGAAAGTTTGGGGTCCGAAATGTAATTTTGGCAGAAATTTGGGGCCAAAATGTAATTTTAGAAAGTTTGGGGGCAGAAATTATAAATTTTACCAAATTTAGGGGTCAAATTGCAATTTCTGAAAGTTGGGCTGACTGGGATTGATGACGTGGCGGTTATTACACGTGGCAGTCAGTGATTAGACGACGTGGCGCTGACTGGTTAGACAGTGATGACGTGTCAGCTGACTGGGTCGTCTTCAACCTCTGGACTTCGGTGACGTCTGAAATTCCGGCGACTTTTCCGGTGACTTTCCGGCGACGTCCGTGGAGGTGTTTTTCGGCGGTGACCGAGGCTATTCCTAGGTTTTTCGGCCTTCTGAACACGATGGTGTGGTCGGTTTCTTCAAAAAACGCTCCAAGAGTGAAAATCCGACACCCCCTTTTTCTCACGTTTTTTTTCTCACCCACTCCTCACTCTTTCACTCTCTGGCTCTCTAGAACTCAGCTCTGGTACCAAAATGGTATAGAAACCAAACTCAAATGTGTTTATCCAAATTCTTCATGCATTACAATGAAAAACAAACACCTATTTATACTAAAACCATAACCTTATAAATTCTTTAAATAATGAGAAAGTCATATCCGGCAACCACACACCAACTCCCTCCCTGTTCACAACGTCAGTGCTTACATCATATGCAATGTCAACGTTGGCTGCAATGTGTTCACATTCTCTGTTTCATTGTTCTGTTTTCCATTTCTGTTTCATAAAATTTAGAAAGTGAAAGCTGATATTCATGAATAAAATATTGGTGTCAATTGTATTTATTAATTTTGTTTATTTGTTTAATTTAATTTATGAAAGCTAGTTGATTTCTGGATCAATAAAATCCCATGTAATCATCCTTGATTTAGCAAGCAATTACAGCAATAAAGAACATAAGCAAAATAGCTCAAATTTCTCCCGTATTCCTCTGCATTTTTTCTTCTGCTCTCAGGCTTAAATCAGTAGTATCTAGCCAATCTGAGGAAATCTGAGGAAGAAGGTAATGATGTCAAACTTAAAATATGCCCTGCCAAACTGTAGTTTCTTGGATGCATACACATATCATGAGTATAAGACGTGGTGAAACAGAAACGGAAAACAGAACAATGAAACAAAGAAGAGAGAATGTGAACACATTGCAGCCAACGTTGAGATTGCATATGATGTAAACACTGACGTTGTGAACAGGGAGGGGGTTGGTGTGTAGTTGTCGGATCTGACTTTCTCATTATTTAAAAGAATTTATAAGGTTGTGGTTTTAGTATAAATAAGTGTTTGTTTTTCATTGTAATACATCAAGAATTTGGATAAACACATTTGAGTTTGGTTCCTATACCATTTTGGTACCAGAGCTGAGTTCTAGAGAGCCAGAGAGCGAAAGAGTGAGGAGTGGGTGAGAAGAAAAAAACGTGAGAAAAAGGGGGTGTCGGATTTTCACTCTCGGAGCGTTTTTTTGAAGAAACCGACCTCACCATCGTGTTCAGAAGGCCGAAAAACCTAGGAATAGCCTCGGTCACCGCCGTGAAACACCTCCACGCGCCTCCACGGACATCGCCGGAAAAGTCACCGGAATTTCAAACGGTCGCCGGAGTCCAGAGGTTGAAGACGACCCAGTCAGCTGCCACGTCATCACTATCTGACCAGTCAGCGCCACGTCGTCCAATCACTGACTACCACGTGTCATAACCGCCACGTCATCAATCCCAGTCAGCCCAACTTTCAGAAATTGCAAATTTGACCCCTAAATTTGGTAAAATTTACACTTTCTGCCCCAAAACTTTTTGAAATTATATTTTGGCCCCCAAATTTCTGTCAAAATTACATTTTGGACCCCAAAACTTTCTGAAATTACATTTTGGCCCCAAATTTCTGTCAAAAGCCTGGCCTGGCCTGGCCTGTTTCCACCCCTACTAACCTCACAAGAACAATTCCAAAATGCCTCCAAGACGCAGAAACACACGCGAGATTGAGATGGACGAGATGAGACGTCGGATACAAGAACTGGAAACCACTGTACAAACGCAGCAAGCCATGCTAGAATCTCACAGTGAATATCCAGAGGATGATTCAGATAACAATAGTTCGTCGTCCACTGACTACCGCCATCGTCCTCAACAACAGTCATTCCGCCTTAATGACATTAAAGTAGATATACCAGAATTTGAGGGAAGGCTTCAACCAGACGAATTTGTCGATTGGTTACAAACAGTTGAACGAGTCTTTGAGTACAAAGAGATTCCAGATGAGCAAAAAGTTAAAATTGTTGCCATCAAATTGAAGAAACATGACTCCATATGGTGGGAGAATCTCAAAAGAAGGCGTGAAAGAGAAGGAAAGAGCAAGATACGAATGTGGGACAAGATGCGACGCGAGCTCTCACGTAAGTTTCTTCCAGAAAATTATTATCAAGATAATTTCCTTCAATTACATAATCTCCGCCAAAAGGCTATGTCTGTAGAAGAATATACCAGGGAGTTTGAGAAACTTATGATGAAATGTGATATACAAGAAAGGGAGGAGCAAACAATAGCTCGTTATCTCGGAGGGTTGAATACTAACATTGCCCATCCAGTGCAGCTCCAACAATACTGGACTCTAGATGACGTCATTCGTCTAGCCATCCGTATTGAGAAACAATTCCCTAAAAGGTTTCCGTTTCAACCGTCTTCCTCCACTGAAATTCCTTTTGATCGACATGAAACACACATGCATCAGCCTACACAAATGCATCAGCACAACTCTTCAAACAGGCATACACAAGAATATCAGTCTAACTCTTCAAGCAAGCCTCCACCAAAGGCTATCAAGGAATTTAGCTCCAAAGCACCTAAGTGCTTCAAATGCCAAGGGTTCGGCCATATCGCTTCAGAATGTCCTACCCGCAGAGTGGTTACTATTATTGAAGGGGAAACTTTTGCAGTTTTTGAAGAAGAAAAGGAGCTCATACCCGACAAAGAACCTGTCTTTGATGAAGAGCCAATTTTTGATGAAGAAGTCATTCCTCCTGATCAAGGTGAAACACTTGTGATTAGACGAAGCTTGCATACAGCCACAGTGAAAGAAGAGCCTTGGCTACGTTACAACATTTTTCATACTCGTTGAACCGCTCAAGGTAAAGTTTGTGACATCATTATTGACAACGGAAGCTGTGAAAATGTAGTCTCTAACTACATGGTAGAAAAGTTACAACTACCAACTCACAACCATCCGTATCCATACAAGCTCCAATGGTTCAATAAAGGAAGCGCAGTCAAAGTGTCAAAACGATGCCTTGTTACTTTTTCTATTGGAAAAAGGTATCATGATGAAGTTTGGTGTGATGTTGTTCCGATGGACGCTTGTCATCTTCTTCTGGGAAGACCTTGGCAATATGATCGACGAGCTCTATACGACGGTTATGCAAACACATATTCCTTTCAGAAGGATGATGTGAAGATTCAGCTCGAACCATTGCCACCAGATAAACACATCAAAATCAAAAATAAGTCCAAGTCATTTTTACTTAAGCATAAGGTTTCGGATTTATCTCCATTTATTGATGATGATGTTGTTTGTGACTCGAGGACGAGTCTTGTCCAACCCCGGGAGAATGAAACAGAAATGGAAAACAGAACAATGAAACAAAGAAGAGAGAATGTGAACACATTGCAGCCAACGTTGACATTGCATATGATGTAAGCACTGACGTTGTGAACAGGGAGGGGGTTGGTGTGTAGTTGCCGGATCTGACTTTCTCATTATTTAAAAGAATTTATAAGGTTGTGGTTTTAGTATAAATAGGTGTTTGTTTTTCATTGTAATACATCAAGAATTTGGATAAACACATTTGAGTTTGGTTCCTATACCACGTGGAGTCCAGAATTGCGCTTGGGGATGATGTGACAGAAGAAACATTTTCATCTAGAAAGAGGAACGAAAAAAAGCTACCTCTGCAGAGAGAGAAAATAAATACATTCAAGAGTCCAAGAAATGAAGAGGTGCATGAAACGCGTTAGGAAGAGATGTTAAATCTTCCTATTACTTACCGGAGTTTATGAAAGAATAAATAAATAAATAAATATATATATATATATAATAAAAATTAAATAGTACCAAAGACAACAAAATTATTAACATAAAAAACCTTTCATGGTAAAATTCACAGGTCATCTAGATCAAAGGAAATCATATTTATTATAATTAAAATAAAGTATAGAAGAGTCTCAATTATATGCACAAATCGTGCAATATAATCACTCAGCCCAACAATCAAAACTACAAACTTAAATAAAAAGAAAAGAAGCTTAAAAAAAAAAACAGAGCTCACTGCTAACTCAATTACTTTCTCATTTTTTTGGTAGCACCCTCAACCGTCTCAGGTTTCTCCCTTTTTTTCTTTTTTCTTTTCATAAGTTAGAAAATACATATAATTGAATAATTAAATTTGGGCATTTCTCCGCAAGGACCCCAAAACCCCACACGCGTGAGCATATCTCCACCTGTCATCTCCACGACTCCCTGAGGTATCTCCAGATGCATCTTCTTCTTCTTCCGACGTTAGTGGAATCACCTCAATCTTCTCCACTTCTCTCACCACCTCCCTCATATCTGGCTGATTCTTGGGGAACTTATTGATGCAATCCATTGCGATATAAAGCAAACTCATCATCCCAGGAAGTGCACTTTCCTCCACAAAAATGTCCTTATCGAATATCTCATTCGCTCATTGTTCCCTCACTACTCGTTCGACCCAACTATAGAGATCCAAACCGGTTACCCCAGGTGGGGCTGAACATTCAGATAATTTACCTGTAAAAAATTCTAAGAGAAGGCTTCCATAGCTCCAGACGTCAGATTGCTTTGATACTTCTCTCGTGGACCCATATTCGGGTGATTTGTAAAACCCCAATGGGTTGTGCTACAAGGGAGGCGAGTCCGTAGTCAGAGACGAGGACTGTGTCGTTTTCATCTAGCAGGACATTTGAGGATTTCAAGTTTCCATGGGGAGCCATTGTATTGTTGGGCTTGGCATTGAGATGAAGGTATGTTGAAGCTCTGGCTACCCCTTTTGTCGCTGATAATCTTGAGTTCCATGTGAATGGAATCCGATTTCCACTTCTGTTTACTGTAATGAATGTCCAATCCAGCTTTGAGATGCATAACTAGGTCATGCGGATGCTGAGATTGATTTTTCGTTGTTTTTTTTTTTAGATAGACAAGAAAGGTTTGAACCTTTTATCTTTTTATTCTCAACTCTTGACAGTTGACACTTGAGCTAGCCACAGGTAAACTACTCCGATTGATTGCTAATCAGAATGAAAAAATGACTTATTTAGATAAATAGTTTTCTTTCACTTAATATAGATTGTTAGAATTAACTTATTTTAATCCTCAAACTTGAATGGATTTTGATTGGGGACTTACTAAATCATCTCCAAGTATTACACAGGTAATATTTGGTATGTAATGATGTAACAGCAAGGTTGATTGTCTATAAACATTAGAAAGTTCCTAATTTTGTTTTAAACCCATTTTTAAATAGAATGAAATGCATGTCAGAGCAAAATGATTTGCATAAGAAAAAACTAGTTTATGTAGCTAAGTATACATACTTTCATATTACTGAATCTGGTCAGATTGGATTCTTTCTGAGTTTTAGATTATTAACACTCATTATACTCAAACTTCCTGGGAACTGTTATCTCATGCAAGGAGGAACATTTCTATTTGTTGCTACGTTCTATTTGTTGTAATAACTTTAGTGGTTTATAAAACAAAGAAGCAAGTCCAGAATGAAAATTATCATGAAGCCTAGAGAAGAGATTTCCCTTCTCTGCATATCTGTAGAGCAGCAACCTCTCATCTCTGGAATAGTGGTAAGGAAGCAAAGGCAACAAATTTGGATGCTTCAGATCAGCAATTTCATGCAATTGCTTTGCAAAATCCTCTCTTGTCATTGGCTTAAATTTCTCTAGGCTCTTTGCAACATTGGAAGTTCCTCCATTCAGCATAGCCTTAAAACTGGTCCACTTGATACCCGTACCCAGTACTTCTGCAGAAGCTTGCAAGTATTCATTCCATTGAAACTTCATTTCATCTGTAAAGAATATAAGCTCCATCTTCTCTTCCACTGCCATCACTACTGAACTGTGATGATCTCCCATTTCCGTAGTCTGCAATATATGAGGGACCACAATAAAATTAAAAGGTTGGGTATGTAATTTATTAATATTACACCATAATTTGGAAGCAAACAAAAGGGCAATAAGTAAGAGAGAAATATAATTGCTGGCTTCTTAGCTGTGGTGGATTATGAGAAGGTATAATATACATACATTTGTTGAACTATCGTTTTGTTGGGCTGTTGGCGGATCTCTCTTTATAGTCTTCTTTGCTACTTCTCTCAACCTCTGGACAATAACAGAATATATTAAAGAAGATGGAATGAGTTGAGGTCATTCATTAATGAACATAGCAAATCGTAGAAGAAAAAGTGAAAAAATTTGTGGATTAAATGAATTAATTTGTAGGAAATTAAATCAGTAAGGGGGGAAGTTTTATGCCTCTATGGGTGTGAGCTTCATAAATTTGAGTTTGGTGTATGAATTGTCAATTTTACTGTCTCTATGTGCATTTTATTTCATTTGATTGGGCCATTTTATTCTGGTCTTTACATGAAGAAGCTGTACGAAAAGGTCAAGTTCATCCATCTTGCCCTTTTTACTCTCAGATTCTGTCAACCAGTTATAATAACCTAACCAAACAAAATAATTCCAAATATATTATAATGAGAAAAATCATAGCAAGTATGTAGCAATTATAAATAATTAATCAATCTTTTGGATTCTTACTGTCGAGGAACTCAGTATCATTTCAAGTTAAAGAGATGTTGGGACAATCTTCTAGTTGACTGTATACCACGGTCTTAAAATCAATTCCCTGGCAAATAGTATGAAGTTTTCGCATATCACTAAGGTTTATAAAACACAGCTTTGGCAAGACTTTCTTGATGTCCAACTCTTGTGTGGCGCCTTGCTATCTACCTCTTCTATTATATGCTCCAATTCATCACAGCGGTGGATTACCAATTTTTCTAACTGTGACACTGATGAGGCAATGGATACAGTGAACAATGACCTCAAGTTTAAAATATCTCCAATATTCATCTCTCTCAAATTGCATGGTTATAGGGCTTCTACATGTAGTCAAAGGCCATGAGAAGATTGAGTCGGAGACTCTGAAGATCACTTTTTACGGTCTATAAATCTTCCCTTTGGTTGAGAAGGAGGGGCAAAGAAGACTTTTGATTGGAGTGTGGCTTTGGCCTATGGTGGAGAGTGCCAACCTCTTGAATGCTTAGCAGGTTTGTTGTGCTTTATGCTTGTATTGCGTGTTCGTTATGGTGTCTTTTGTTCTGTTTCTTGTTAAGTTGTAAGTGTTACTTTGATTGTATTTCATGTTTTTGGGTGTAAGAATCATTGTTTCCCTTTGTAACAACATTATCGTTATAACGTATTTCCACTCTTTTCCCCTTTTTTCATCTATTTTTGTTATTGTTGCTAGTATAAATTAGAAACTTTTTTAAAGTGGCTTTGATCAAAAGTCAGTTCTGTGTCTCTGTGTGTCTGTTTAAGTGTAGCATATATGTATCTGGTATTATAAATATATATATATCCAATCAAATGTCTGGTTTATTGCTGTTAAACAATTAAAGATAGGTTGCTGTGTATATGGCACAGATTGGGAAAACAGGCTTGAGGTATAGATTAAATAGAGTTTATGCTCACTTTTTTTTAGGGTTTTTTTCTAGCATGCTCATGTAGGACTATCTCTCTATTTTTTTTTATTTGATAAAAGGGTTTTACTTTTTGAAACTTAGAGTGCAATGGGTTTTCACCCCCTCTCAATAAAACTATCTCTCAATTTTTATCTTATAAAAGTCACTGTTCGCTAAATGGTTAATATTGATTGGCTTAACAGTCATGACGTTTTTTCACTATCTTAAAACCTTTATATTTGCTTTTACACCATTTTTTTTATCGGCATATCTGCTAAATGATCAATGATCAATGTTGGTTAACTTAACAATATAGAAGATTCATGTGTACTTTTTTCTTCCAAAGAACCATTTTAGTGTTAGGCATTCATGGAACAAATTTAAGACCATGTTCTTTGCAAGAAGAAAATGGCCATCCCTTACATAAGAATTTGTCCAGCTCCTCAAATTTTAGTTGGTCCACAGCGACCAAAATATGCGAAGATGTGAACTAGTTCCTCTGTATTTGCGGTCATTCAGAACCAGAACGTAAATCGACCTGTTACAAACAAATAATATACTCCACAAGACAAAAAAGCGCATGATATATTAAAAAAGAAAGTACATTCTGTGAATACTATAAGACAAGTTTAATCCAATCATATTTTGCTATCATAGGTAACAAATCTTTCAAGTTAACTTGGACAGAATTCATAGCTCCACACACATAACCTCTTCAAGAACAGGATTTCCCATAGCAGAATCTAAGAAAGCCTTAAAAAGGTGACCTAGTGACCTATGCATTTATTCATTTTGAACAAAGTTAATTCTTCGATCGACATAATAAAACATTGGCGCTCAGCTATGTAATGAAAAAATCTATGAGGTTCAGCTTCATGAAAAGCCAACTTTTAATGGATATGCATCTTCATTTCAAATGTATTTGCTGCAGTGTAGGCTATAAAAAAACAAACAAACAAACAGGAAAGGATACACTTCTGTGAATCCTATTTGTTAACAATGAGGAACCTTCCCACTACCCATTTTAGGAATAGAAGATGGAGCCAAAAAGAGCAGAGAAAAAGACATGTTATCTCATATACTATGACTCCTCATCCCAGAAAATTCTGATTAATCTCAAATATAGAACCTTAACAAAGGTTCAAGCTTTCCAAATTAACCTTTCTGGGTAAGGACTGAGTTCTTAGATCAAAGAAAAACAACAAATTAACCTTGAGAAAGACATGCCCTTTCTGGTAGATTTCTCAGTCTGACATACTCTGAACATGACAATGGCAAAAGAAATATTTAGGACCCATCTTAGCATATTACAAAAAAATGTCAAATTATTTAAATCTACTTAATTCAAGACTGTACAAGAAATAGGGTGGCTCCATCTTTTTCTCTGTTCTGCAAAGCTTCCAACTTTGGTTGAGTACTGATTCTTATCACGTAGCCTATGTGTGTATAGATGATTCAAAGTGTTGGAATCAACATGTTGTAACATTTTCACTGATTTCCCATTTTTTTCATTTACCATTGTCTCCCCATCACATGATTCTCTGCCTTTGGCTATGATTTTAATGTTCTTTTCCTCAAATTCATGATTGAGACTATTTGAATTGCTGTCTGCTAACACCACTGCTCCTAGAAACTCCCCCAAGAATGTCTCCTGTGAATTGCAATATAATGGCATAAATACTTACACCTTAAGAAGAAGAAACGATGCCTCTATAAGTCAGGAGATTTAAACCATGTTTAGTTTCACGTTAGAAAACACCAAAATCATGATTTTGATACTTCTAAGGCAGGACATAAGCATGTTTGGATTCATGTTGAGAATTACTAAAACCAAGGCTTTGTTGGTCTTCAACGTATACACACTGTTGATCATAAGAGATTGATAGTTTGCAAATATGAAAGGGTTAAGTTGCATCTAGCATTTTAGAGTATCCTTTTAGTAGCACTCAGTATTCTAAAGAAGTTTTTTGTCCATTCAGTTTCGTAAAGTATTTTTTCCAATAGCATATAGTATCTTAAAGTGATTTTTTCTGCAATTTTTCCCTTTAAGTACTTAAAAAAAAAAAAAAATACTTGATGCATATTACTATCTACTGCTCCGGTCCTTCATATAAGACGTATATTTCTAATTTGATTAAATTAAGGAAGTTAGTTAAATTAGTTACTATGACATATTTTCTGAAACACTTTAAACATCTTATTTAATTCCCTACTTTCCTTTCCTCCTTGATTATGGTTGAGATAGAATCAATAGGAGTAAATTAGGAAAATATTGACAAATAGGAAAACTATGTCTTATATTTAGGATCAAGATTAACTCCCCAAATATTTTTTATATTAAGACATATTTCTCGATACATATAACTCTTTTCTACAAGGGGCAATCCCATTCAGGAAAAAATTGCAATCCTGTAAACATGCTCCCATTTAAGAGGCAACTTGAGCTTGTTCAAATTAGGATCTTATCTTAAGAATCAAAATTTAACCCGCAACTAGTTCTTATTTTCGGAAGTGGAGGTAGTATTAGATAAGAATTTGTCCATCTTCTCAAATTTTGCTGATACACAACTACTGTAATATGCTAAGATGTGTACGACTTCCTCTGCTCTTGAGTCTCCTCTGATCCAGTGCCCTTTAATTTTTTTTCCCCCGAGATAAAAGGCAAGCCGAAGCTTGAATTAACTAGAGCTAGGACATCAGCCTAGGTACATATCATAGAACAGCCAAGACACGAGCTAAGAGCAACAATGCAAATCCTTTAGGCACATCTCTAAGTACCCAGCCGGAATATCCTGGTGTCTTTCTCTCACAAGAAAATCAACGCATCTAATGGTGTTCCTTCGCGCGTGTCTCAGTTCCTTCTATGCTAAGATGTGTAATGCTTCCTCTGCTTTGTCATTTGTATTTCTTTGTCACCTCATAAGCCACGTTCGTAATAATTGAAATAATTGTTAGGATAAACAACTAAACATAACATACTGCTCTAGCAATGACTTATCTGAATTTGATAATTGAAAATTGACTCTTTAAAATAGAAAAGGATTTATTTAATAGTCACCTTTTTTAGAGTATAAAATATGAGTTAGACAAATGCATTAAAGATATCAAAAAAATTAGCTCAAGTAAACAAATAAAAGAACACACAATTTTTTACGTGGAAAACTCTCTCGATGTGAGAGATAAAAACTACGGGACCTAGTCCAGAAAACCTTAATATTTACAACAATCCTTTCACAATTCTTGACCCAAGCCATGCTCCTTTTTTTTTTTCTTTCGGGATAACTCATCCACTAATCACTATCTACTTGGTGAAAACCACCACAATGACAATGCAGAAAATGAAAAAGACATACATAACCCAAGCTTGTACGATTTAGAACTTTATTTTAATTAATGAAATTAAAATGACAACCTCCAGCAGTCAAAGCTTTTGCTTAGGATGAACTCCTAACAGCAATGATGTTTTCTTCAAATTGGCTAGACAAAAAGACCACTTAGAATTCACAGTCTCTGGTTGAGACCTCTCTTTCTTTATTGCTTCCAACTCCTTTATGATTCCAATGGTGTCAGAAACACTCTTCTTCTTTTGCTTTTCAAGAGACAACAGTTTGACCTCACACTCTTCAAGACACACAAGGCATGCAAGTCTCTGCCTGAGTGACCTTAGTTTCATCCTGAAGTGAATAAGAATAGGCAAATATTATTCTTACTAATATAATCTAGTAAGAAATTGTGATATTTTCTCCAAGAAAAAACAGGGAACTCTAAAAACAAAGTTATAAATGGTGATCAACATAAAAATTATTATTGATTTTTTCAAAGAAAAAACATTATATTCGAAAAACAAAGCAATAAACTAGAAACATACTTGTGTATCTAAAAGGTCTGATTGTGAGCTCTTCAATTTTGTTTCATTTCTTCTCGGAAGTAGAGATTGAAGGGATCTAAGACCAGTAAAATAGAGAAATTAATGTCAATGAAAGTCAGTAAATTATCAATAGTGTAAAAATCGAAGGAGGGCAAATGGAAAGAGTAATTATTTACCAATGGAGGGCTCTTTTCAGTAGTTGTTGATGGAATTGCCATTGCAATTTTATTTGATGTTTCTCCACCGCTTGCTTCAATATTCTGCATAGCATTGAACGACATCAGTTTCTTGTTTCTGTGACAGCAAAGCATTAGAATATAGTCTTCCGTAGATTGTTAATTAACCTTTTGTGAATCATGAGGATGCATATCATGTTCTGTTTTGGGGAGTGCTTGGTGATCAAGTGTGATTCTCTTGCCCTTGCCCTCAATGCCAACCAAATTATCCTAAATTATACAAAAAAGCACCATGAAATTATATCATTTACCATAAATTCCACCCTTTTCAAGAAAGACTGTATTCTTACATGTAGACACTCATTTTCTGAAGGAAAAACAAATGCTGTTGGTGATGACTTGCTCGATTCTAGTTCCATGATTTGATTTGTTGTGAGAGCTACTTCATCTAATTTTGAACCTTCTTGAGAAGTTACCTCCATTGTTTCCTTTACAATGTGTTGCATAGCACAAATAAGTCATTCAGCTTGCAGTTAGTGCTAGCTCCATCTCTTCGGCAGGAGTAATCTTTACTAGCTAATTTAATTTTTCAATATATAACCATGAAGGTGTTTATCGGGGATTTGCCCTTAAAATATCTCAATTAGATGATGGTTTGAATGGTAAAGTATGAATAATCTTACTCGAGGAGATTCAATTAGTGAAGGAGCAACAAATGGCGCAGCTTTGTTGGTTTGTTCTGAATCCTTGCCTTCATCAGCTTCTGATTCTGGACTTCCTTCATCACTTGCCTCTTCTATTTCCTTAATCTATAACATATAGGAGACCACAAAGAAATTAAAAAAGTTGTGGATTTAATTTATTGATATTGCTCCAAAATTTGGAAGCAATCAGCATAAGTAAAACAGAAATATATCTGTTGGCTGCTTAAGTGTGATATACATACATTTGATGAGCCATTGTTTTGTTCGGTTGTTGGCGGGCCTCTCTTTACAGTCTTCCTTGCTATTTCTCTTACCCTCTGAACAATAATATAATAGAATATATTAAAGAAAATGGAATGAGTAGAAGTCATTCATTAATGAACATATTAAATTGTAGAAGATCCAGTGAAAAAAAAATTTGTGGATTAAATGAATTAACTTTTAGCAAATTAAATTAGTAAGGGGGAAATCTTTATGCTTCTATGGGTGACCTTGATAATTTTAAGTTTGATGTATGAATATACTGTCTCTTTTTGCTTTTTCTTTCATTTACTTGGGCCATTTTATTTTGGTACATACATTAACAAGATGTTCAAGAAGCTCATGTTTATCACCCCTCGTCCTTGGATTTAGCTGGCGAAGGGGTCGGACACTCTCACCAATGGAAGAGAGTTCAATCCTGGGAAAGTTTACTTAGTTGTGGTCCAGTCGAGACGCTGGGGGAGGCATCCCAAATTGGAGCCCTGCCCTTGGATTATGGGTGAGTCTAACTCCTTTCCTAAAATTTTTCTATCAAACAAAAAAGAAGAAGAAGATCATGTTTACCCACGTGGCCCTTGTTCCTCTCAGATTCTACCAACCATTTTCAATAGACTAACCAAACAAAACAGTTTCAAATATATATTATAGTGAGAAAAATCATAGCAAAGGAGATGTTGGGACAATCTTCCACTTCACAGCATATCGTTCTAATGTATTTCCACTCTTTTCCCCTGTTTTCATGTTTTTTTTTTGGTTGCTAGTATAAATTAGGCAGGGTCGTAACAGTAACATATAGGGTAACACAAAGAAATTGACATTGCACCATAATTTGGAATCAATCAAGAAGGCAACAAGTAAGAGGCAAATATAAATGTTGGCTTCTTATAGGAAAGTGTAATATACATACACTTGATGAACCATTGTGTTGTTCAACTGTTGGCGGATCTCTCTTTATAGTCCTCTCTACTACTTCTCTTGCCCTCTGAACAATAACAGAATATGATAGAGAATGAGTTGAGGTCATTCATTAATAAACATAGTGAATAATAAGAGACAAAGAGAAAAAAAAAATTGTGGATTAAATGATGAATTAATTTGTAGCAAATTAAATTAGTTTTTTTTTTTTGGGGATTTATGCTTCTATGGGTGAACTTGATAAGTTTAAGTTTGGTGTACGAATCATCAATTTTACTGTCTCCTTTAGCTTTTTCTTTCATTTGATTGGGCCATTTTATTTTGGTACTTACATGAAAAATCTGTTCAAAAAGATCAGTTTTATCCATGTTGCCCTTGTTACTCTGAGATTCTTCTAACCATTCCATATAGCCTAACCAAACAAAACAATTCCAAATATATATTATAATGAGAAAAATCATAGCAATATATAGCAATTGTAAATAAATAATTGACCTTTTTGATGCTTACTTTCAAAGAACTCTATATCAGTTGAAGTTAAAGAGATGTTGGGACAATCCTTTACTTGACGGTATATCACGGCCTGGAAATCAATTGAATGGCAGATAGTTTGAAGTTTTGGCAGACCTTCAAGTAGTATTGCAAATAGATTTGGGAAGACATGCTTGATGCCCAACTCTTGTGTTGTGCCCTGCTTCCGTTTAAATACTTGCTCAAGCTCTGGGGCACTTTCTATATACAACACTGAGAGCTGTGGAAGGCTACCACGTGTGGAGATAGAGAATAGGCATTTCAAACTCTCGCAGCCTTCCACAAAAATCATATGGAGATTTGGAAAACAACATTCTTGATCATCATCATCATCCTCAATGATGCGCTCTAGCTCTTCACATTCTGTTACTGCTAGAGTTCTCAAACATGGAAGGCTTCTTGAGATAGATGCAGACAATATGAATTTCAGTTTATTGCAATTGAAGATATATAGCTTGGCAAGATTTTTAAAGCTCAGACGAAGATTTTTGGGTCCCACACATATGTTTCTTAACTTATCCATGCCTCTCAATTGCAGGGTATCCAAACTTGAATTCACAGGACTTGAAATTTGAAGTCTTTCAAGATCATAAATTGTTTCCATGTCCAAGGTTTCTATGCAAAGACGTTTCAAATTGCATAACTGCATCCCAATTAGCTGTATCATATGATATATCAGTACCAAAAAACAAAGCAATGTATCAATCAATCATAATTCAAATGTTAGAAGACAAATTCATTACCTTTTTCTGTGAGAGTTGTTCTTGTCCTTTATCCCCCTCCGCTGATAAATCTATAAAAGAGCTTATAGGAAGTTGCGGACACCCATCAAAACTAATATCTTGTAGAGACAATGCTTTCACATAATAGTTTTCAGGACACATACTGATCATTTTTGGCACTTCTTCAAGGCCTAACTTGTTGAGAGCTGAGAGATCAATCTCAGTATTTTGATTCTCATGAGGTGAGTTATAATCATCGCAAGATTTTCCAAACACATATTTCAACTGATTGGCCTTATAGATACGCACAGATTTCAAGTGTACAAGATTTCTTGAACAAGAAGATGGAAATACATATTCTAACTTGTCACATTTCTTGATTTCAATGGTGCGTAAGTTGGGAAATATAGAGCTCGCATTCATATGATGATGACCATGTACCTCCTCTATTACTATGTGCTCCAGTTCATCACACTTCGAGACTGCCAATTCTTCTAATAGTGGCATTGATGAGGCAATGGATACAGAAAACAGCGACCTTAAGTTTGAAATATCTCCAATATTCATCTCTCTCAAATTGCATGGGTATAATGGTGGCGTAAAAATTCCATGAGCTCTATTGCCAACATATTTCCCCTGCATCCCAAAATATAACAGCGATGTGAAAAATATTTTAATATTTTCAAAAAAATATTTCTGTTTTTTTTTTTTTTGGAAACACCAAACTAAAAATAAATTAACTAAGAAGTTTTTTTTTTAAAATTTTTTTTTAAAACAAAAAAATGTTTTCAAAACATGAAAACAAACAAAGCCTTCATTACTCGGATTTCCTCTAACTTAATTTTTGCTACATCTCAGCTACTAAATGCAAATTATTAGGAATTTAAATGTCCAACATCCTAAATTTTTCTCTATCAATTAAATGGAACAATGAACAAAATTTAAATAGTTAATTAGTCTATAAATCGAGTGTAAATTTGAAGTGAAAACGTGATTTGGTTTTTATCTATATAAAAGTACAATTTTTTGCTTTGATTTGTGAACGAAATAAAGTATCTAAATTATATTATATAAAATAAAATTATACATATATTATATTAAAGTATGAATAAACAGACAAATGACACATCAATATATGTTTGATATAAATTCAGGAAAATTCCAGCTAGACCCAGCTAAAATATCAAAATCTAAATTAAGGCATACACTTTTAACAAATTCTCAATCTAAAAATACTTCAAAATAGGAAAAAAGAATTTTAGTTGACAAAAAAAAAAAAAAAGAAAAAAGAATTTTAGTTATGCAGTACATAGGGGTGTTCAGGTTTTTTAACAACATAAAAAAAAAAAAAAATCTTTAGTTGGCTATTTTCATACAAACACCGCCCTTCCCCATCTTCAGTTGATCCCAATATTCACAGAAGGGGGGGGGGGGAGGAAGCTAAAATACCCTCAGCAAATAGAACCAAGAACAAAGGTTGAATTACAATACCATATATGTTTGAAATTAAAATATAGTTGTTGGTTAATTGATAGCGTGGCTTAGTTGAAGGGTCAAAAAGTAATGTTGGTTCATGCCATTTTCACACAAACATCATCCTTCCCCATCTTCAGTTGATCCCAAATCTTAATTACAATATCTTTTAATGATCCAATCCTCAACAGTAATTGAGTTTGCCCAATATACAATGTTAATTTAATGGGCCGAGTGTAGCCCAATATATGTAAATGACTAATATGTTGAGGTTTTTCAAAAAAAAAAAAAAAAAAGCCTAAACATTATTACCAATTTGATAAACACAATTTTTTAGAGTAATATGTGATTACTTACTCAATTAATTATGTTTTGAAAATAAACTCAGTTCTATTAATTCTCAATGCAAAGAAACATATGCAGCATTAATAAAAAAAAATAGTGAAGGAGGAACATATATATGTACCTGTGAGGCAATGTGGTCC
Organism: Inga laurina; assembly: GCA_963855925.1. NCBI lineage: Eukaryota > Viridiplantae > Streptophyta > Magnoliopsida > Fabales > Fabaceae > Inga > Inga laurina. Next base: position 16,831,055 of record OY979701.1, on the reverse strand, counting down.
AGCTGAGCTGTCTCGGATATAGATGGCTCATCTTTATTTGTAGTTTCTGATTTTGGCAGAAAACAAGATAAAGGATCCCATGAGAAATTGCAACTTAGACCCTTGACCTTTTCCTTTAATCCCTCACTAGTATTTGCTATTGATTTTTGTGGGAGATAACATTCTGGATATGAGTTGACAAATAATGGGACATCTTCAACAGACATTACTTTCAATGAACGGAGTGTGTTTTCATTTTGCATTTGATGCAACCCTTCCTCTTTTGGATATTGATCAAACATGTAGCTTAGAGTCTTGCACTTAGAAAGCTCTACATTTTCTAGTAGAGGAAGCTCTTCACAATAACCAATTGGCAATATGAATTCCAACTTGTCACACCCTTGGACACTAAGGAGTTTCAATTGTTGAAACATTGAGTGATGACTCCTTGGATTAGGCTCTTTATCATCCACTATTACTTCTACGGAATATGACCCCTCATCCCTTATTATGTATTTCAGCTCAGAACAGTCAACGATCTTTAAAGTTTCTAGGAGCATTAGACTTTGAGCAGTGGATGGATGAAAAAGACAAGTCATTGAACAATTCTCTATATATATGGAATTAAGGTTTTCCAGCTCTAGCTTGCCCTTAAATAATGTGCTTCCAAATTCTTGACAATTCTTTAACTCCAACCTCTTTAGTTGCTTGAGAAAGCCACGGGGATAACTACCAGAACATATTCCTCTCACATTCACTTCAACAAGTTGCAGCTCAACTAACTTTGAGAAGAAAGTCGCTCCAGATTTAAGTTGAGGATGCTCGATATGGATTAAACACTCCATCTCAAAACATTTCTTCAAAGAAAGCTTGATTAAGTCATCCATAACTCTATCTCCCATTGAAACAATGCTAGGAATGAGATTGTTCCAACCTATTTCATTATCTCCTTCTAACTCCAGAATCTCTGCTCTTGTGGCCAAGGATTTAATTATCTCTTTGGGGAATATTCTTTGTAACTTCCCTGGCTTGAAACATCTTTTTATGGAAGGATCTATCTGAGAAGAATCGAAGGCAGAAAAGTCACTACCATCTATATGATATGTTTGATATTCAGGAAGGGATGTAATTTGAGGAGCCTTTGCACCAATCGGTATACGATCATCATTTGAAACATAATATAGTTCTTCTAGTTGGGTGCATCTTGCAACAACTTCAAATGGATTGTTCATTTCAATCAAACAACGTTTCAAGCATAGAAATCTCAATTTATCTAGCTCACTAGTTTCATTTGGCAATTCAATTATTGAACAATTAGTCAATTCTAGAGACTCAAGCTTTTGTAAGTTTCTCATCAACATAGATATATCGCCTAACTCCCAATTTGTAAGAGACAGTGTTCGAATGTCTTTTAGTGATTGAATTGATTTTGGCAATGATAGAGCTAAAGTTCTACCAAACTCAATTTGAGAATGCAAAAGCAAAACTCTAAGACTCTTTATGGCTTCAAATAATGTATTTGGAACTTTTAAAGAACTATTTGCATTCATCCATGCCAATAGAACCTCGAGTTTGCTATCATAAAAACAATTGGGAAAGCCATCCATGATCCAAGATGAATATTTCACATTCTCCTTCAGTTTTTTCTTAGAATCCATGATCACTTGAATCTTTTCATTATCGATATTCTCCAAGGCCATTTCACGAAGCACGTCATGCATCTTTGCATATCCTTCACCAGCCTTTAACAATAAAGAAGAATTTATGAGTGTGTTCTCAATCTCATGCACATGACTTCTTGCTATGTAGTATTTGTCACCTTCTCCAAAAAGCCCCAAACCTATGACAATTCTGCTTAAAAGATCAATGGGTATATCAGAAGCTTTTGGGAAGATAAAGCACAACAAGAATAGTACTTGGGCTTCTTTATCCTTTAGATGGTCATAGCTAAATCTCAAAGAATTATAAATCTTTCTTTTATGCTCATCAACAATGCCGTGCCTTAATGGCATAGGATTTTTTAATGCGATCAAAGCTGCGTGCCATTGTTCTGGCGGCCATCTTTTGAAGGCTTTTGCTATTGCTACAATCAAAATTGGCAAGCCTCCGCACTCATTAACAATATCTTCTGCCAATCTCTTCAAATCGGTAGGGCAATCATTCCCACTTGCAATAGTATGAGATAAGAAAAGAGTCAATGCATCTTCTAAAGGCAAGACATGTAATCCAAGAGTCTTTTGGCATCCCATGCTTGTACAAATGTCCACTGAACGTGTGGTTAGAAGAACACAACAACGACCTTTGCTATGGATGCCATGTTGAATCCCTATGTTTTTAAGAGTAAGCTCTTCCCAAACATCATCAAGTATTATGAGAACCTTCCCATCATGAGCAATCCTGATCCATATTTGTTGTGCATGGCTCAATAGCTTCTCTTCCTCTAATTGCAATTCCAATTGCTTTGCAATGTCATCTCGAATCCTTTTTTCATCCACAGGGGTAGACACACTTACAAAGATTACTCTATCAAAGGTATTTGATTTTTCAACATGTTTCCCAACTTCTATTGCCATTGTGGATTTCCCTGTTCCTCCCATCCCATGCAATCCTATCATATACTTATTCTCATCTTCTAATTCCTTCTTGAGTTCCTCAAAATTTGCCTTTCTACTCTTGAAGGACATGAACTCTTGTGAATGGAATTCGATGCCTGGCACTCCGGCTGCAAGTGCAAGTTCAGGAAATTTATCAACTTCAGCAATTAATTTTGGGATAAGTTCTTTCGTCAAACTTTCCAACTGCTTAGCTCGGCCAATTTGCGAGAAGCAATTCGTACACAAGCCAAACCATGTGGTTGGCCTAGTGTCTTGTTGTAAAAGCTTATTGGCACTTTCAAGCCAGTGTTCAACCATAGGCTCAACTCGAGTCTTATTTCTTTTATTGGCTTCTTCTATTTGTAGCTCCACACTTTTTACCTTGGCTGACAGCTCTCCTTGTTCATTTTGGAAGTCTTGAACATAACTCTTGTATTTACGCAGATACCGAATTTCCTTCCATGCTTTACGTACCAAGTCTTGGATGATTGATGCTGCAACACTGCTACAAATATCCGACACTACCGCCGCCATCTAACACGCATATGGGATTAAGGTTACAAAATCAACTAGATCAGGGACATCTAGGTACTCGCCAACTATGATCTAAGATTATAGTATGCTCATCAAAACCGTATCATTCAATAGTAGGGAGATATCATAGAAATAATTACATCTTTCTCCACTTCACACAAGTTTGTTTGAGTCTATACACACACACACACACACACACATATACAATATTTCAAAGGATGCATATTCATCCTTAAATCTGTAGCAATGATCATGACCAAAATCATATCAACAGCAATTTTTATATAAGAATCACGGAAACTACCATGATTTACAGCTAAGAAGCATGATTTGATTATATTAAAATTTCACAATGAGTGATTAATTACTGGAGTCCGTCGTAAGTTGAGAGAGATTATAGAAAGCATGACATCTCTATCTAGCTACTTCAATTCACCAACACACACACACACAATATTTAAAAGGATGCCTACTAATCTAAAACCAACAATAGCATGTCATGACCAAATAAAAGGTAATTCTAAATCGTAATGTCACCATTATTACAATTATGTCAATTCACCCCAAGTGTGTATAAAATATTTTGAAGGATGAGTATTTATCCTAAAATCAACGAAAACAATGAGTTGTTTGTTGACATATAATCTAAAGTCTTTGTGTAGTTGTTGGGGACTCTGTTTTGTTCGCATTCACTAATTGATCTTGTGTGTAACCACAACTTATTTGTTTGGATTCATTTTACATTTTATATTGTAGTCACAAAAATATAATGCCGCAAGTTGGCCATGAAAATGATTGAAAACAATAGAAAATGTAGTCACAAAAAAAATGTACTCAAAGAAAATGGGGCTCTCTCTCAGCCTAGTTAAATTGTTTAATTTCCAATAGGAACAAAAGAAAAGAATATTAAACAATTTATTTAGCAGACAATATAGTTTTGCATCAACATTAATTGAAGTTAATACTGTGGGCTGACAAAAACGAAAATATTATTAGTATTATTCAAACACTATATATATATTTTTCCCAACGAAATCATAGCTTCTGTTTGTAATATGATGTTTTGATTTTTTTACAGATAATTAAGGCTTTTTTTTTTTTTTGGGTTAGGTTTTTCTCATTTTCCTTTTTCTCATTTTCTTCTCATAATCTCATATCCACCGTTACCATTAGATTAAAAGAATAAAAACCTCTTTTTCTTTTATGTTTAAGAAAAGGATCTATGAGAACAACTATTAGGCCGAAATTAAAGAAGACTTGAACACAACTTTGTTTTTTTAGAGGAGAAGAAGAAAAATAATAACGAATGAGAGTAAAAACTAATCCAAGTATAAGAAAGTAAAGCTTGAAGAAAACAGGTTCCTTCAATAGACAAACTTTGAAACCAAGGACAAAACTCGAAATCATAGATAAACTTTGAAACAGAGGACAAAAAACTCGAAATCTTTCTGGTTTTTGTTTTTGTTTTTGTTTTGAAATAAGTGCTTTTTTTTTCTTATATTACCATCCAGTATCCTGTTTCTTAAGAAAAACAACTTATTTGTTCTATTTTAAATAAGTGCTTTTTTTTTCTTATATTATCATCGAGTATCCTGTTTGGAGTTTGTGGCTACTCCACCCAACACAAATGTCTTCTCTAGGACTTGAACTCAAGACCCGATGTACTAGGGTTTTATACTGCTAGACCAACTTTATGTTAGTTCAAATAAGTTCTTTTTTAATAATCGATGAGTTCTAATTATTTTGAGAAGCACTTTCAAATAAAAAAAAAAGTATTTTTTTATGATTGTAATAAATGTAAATTGGCTTATACTTTTCATAAATATAATAAATAAATTTTTAGACAGTCAATAAATTACTTTTATCTTTTTTGATTGAACAAAAATTACTTTTATAAACTCAAAGAAAAATGCTCTTTAATTATTAATTTGAAATACATAAAATCTCAATGTTAAAAGAATCAATCTGTGTTAGCTGATTATTTGTTTGAATGTGATTTTTACAGCCTTACATAAACCATTGATGAAAAACGTAAAAACATGCAAGCAATTCTTGCTTTCATAGTGACATAAATTAACAAGAAACTTTTTATATAAGGAAAGTTAGACCATATCAATATAAACATTCATATAAAATAACTCATCGGAAAAAAAAAAACGTTCATATGGAGTATGGAAAATGTAAAGAGCCACGCCGATCACAAAGGATAGAAAACACGGTTAATTTTTGTGCTCCATATAAATATATCCACCTTGGTTTATAATTTAAGAAAGCTGTAAAATTTTATATGAATAAATAAGATTTATAATTAAAATTGTGCTTATACTAACCTGAAGACAGGAATATATCAAAGTCTTCGAGTATGCTTCACGTGACTAACCAAGATCTAGGGAAAAAAAGTTATAAGTTAAAAAAGTTGAAAAGACAATATGTGTGTGTAAAAGAAGATGCAAACATATATAATTCATAAGCATGATGTAGTACAAATCCATACCCCTAAGATTTTTTGATGCAGCAATGCCTTTGATATAAAAGCCCTCTTTTCCTTTCTTCTTCTTCTTCTTCTTTTTTTTTTTTTTTTTTTTTGGTATTTTTAAGAAAAGGAACTATGAGAACAACCAGGGCAGTAGAGAGAAAAATCAAATGACGAATTTCAATACCAAAAATAAAGTACAAAGTACTTGGCAGAAACAAGATTTGAACACAATTTTTTTTTTTTAATTTTCTCTAAACAAGAAGAAGAACAACTAAATAATTAACAAAAATGAGAGTAAAAAAAATAGTTCAAATACAAGAAAATAAAGCTTTAAAAAACTTCCTTCAATAAAGAAGTCAATTTGTTTCTTTTTTAATCTTCGGAATTTTTGTTACAAGAAGGAGAACAAGATATAGAAACTATATAGACAAAAATTAAAGCAAGAATTCAAGTTGAGCACTCAAATTGTTTTTGCTTTTATTTTTAAGGAAAAAAAAATGTTTCAACCACGAACAATGAGGAGAAACTTCATAGGAAGGATAAAAAACACAACAGAACCAAAACAAACTATTTACCAGAAAGTCCAAAGAGTTCTAATGATTCGAGAAGGAATTTTATTTTTGTTTTCCAAGAGCAAGTAGAAGAAAAGTGGCAGGATTCGGATAGAGTACACAACTTTGAAGAGGAAGAAAGGAACAAATGAAGAACAGAGCAAACCAAACGAGTGATTCAAATGCAAAGAAATAATATAGACGAACTCTGAAACAGAAGACAAAACTCTAAATCTTCTTTTTCTTTTGGAAAAGGTAGAACACCAAAGCTTTTTTGTGAATGAAGAGAAAAATGAAAGCGAGAGGGCAAGAAGAGCACAGAAATTGCAGAGAGAAGAAGCAAATACATATAGACCCAGTGTAAGTGATAATTGAGCCATCTTTTAGAAAGTTGGGAAAGTCAAGAGCGGGCCTACGTCTTTTTGTTGGGATTCAATAATTGATCTTTTCTTTATCGACCTTTTGACAGGCACCGCCATTAATTGTTACTTTATCTCCATGGGGCATCTAATCGATCTTTTTTTTTATATAAATTGGAATTCATTAAGTTTCTGAAAAAAAAAAACTTAATAAAAGCAACAACATAGACATTGGATAGAGCTTTTATCCTTCATTAATGACCGTCCCCTGTACAAAAGTGATGGTTGATCAAGGAATACAATAACTCCGTTAATAATGTGTCATAACTTAGCTAATTGATATAATCGATCTTTTCTTTACCACAAGTGCCTTTCATGAGTATGCGCGAGCAGGCTTCTTTATTTTTTTTATTTTATTTTTTTTTATGCTAGCTAACTTTGAGTCCACATAAAACCGACCACTTTTTAAAGGGGAAATAATTCCTTCAATTGCCATAATAAACTCAGCAAGGTTTATGTTAGGGGAGAGTAATGGGCAGGTTGGGCAGCCCATGGCCAAACCCATAGCCCGTCCATTTAACTTTAGATGGATATGGGCTAGTCCAAACCCATACCTTAACCCATATAAACCCGTGTAAACAGGCTAGCATATAAATGGGCGGGTTAACACGGGTTATGGGTAACCCATTTAGATTGGACCTACTTATTTTTTAAAAAAAGAAAGATAGATAAGCAGCAAGCCTTCTTTTCAAATCCATGATCTATCAATCTAAATTATGATATCCACAATTCATACAAAAGAATTCAAATTTAGACAATTAATCTAAATTATGATATCCACAATTCACACAAAAGAATCCAAATTTAGACAAGTAGTAAGTACCATCATAACAGAATTTTGATGTTTAAACTCCAACTTTTAAATTAAAACATTACAAATACAAATTCAAAGATCAACAAAATGTCATGCTTCCATTGAATATTTGATATCTTCAATTCTTCATAAGTTGATGCTTCATTTTTCACCATCATCATCAGATTCAGTTGAAGAAGGGGGTGTAGCTCCAGAAGCTAAATCTTTTTCTGCAAAATAAATTAAAAAAAAAAACATATCCGAGAACGAATTCAGGGATGACGAGAACGAACGAGACTACTGGTGTAGTGGTGTGCAGGGTTGGAGTTGTTGATGGATGATGGTGAGTCGGAGTTTGTGATGCGTTGATTGAATCATATTTTTACATGATTTTTCATGATTTATTTGGGATTTAAATGCATTTTATGAAGCATTATTGCATAATTAAGCATGAATTTTGGTTAGGAACAATTGTTTTGAATTAATGGTAATTAGGGACAAAATGATCAAAATTATTAATTATTTGTTACAATTGTTTCTTGGAATTTTAATGTTACTTAAGCTTAAATTTTGTATTATAGGTATTAAAGAAGAAATTGAAGATTTTGCAGTTTCAAACTATTGGGCCAAGTGGAAAAAGAAAAAAAATTGAGTTTTGCTGCTATTTTGGGCTTCTTGTAGCTGAATGAAAAAAAAAATTAAAGAAACAAATTTGGGCCCGCAAGGAGAAGAGGGCTCAAAAGCAAAGAAGAAAAAAAAAGAGAAGCTAGAACAGAAGCAAGGCCCAAAAGAGACAGAAAGGAGTGGGCCGAGTCTGGGAATTCAGAAAAAAAAAAAGACAAACCCGATCAGTTGTGAGACCCGACCTATTATTGGGCTTCATGGAGAAATTCTGGGTGTGGGCTGCAGCTGCAGGGGAAAAACAGATCCGAAAGAAACACAGAACAGGGACCCGAGAAGCTGAGAACATATACAGACGGGAGTTGAGCGCCGCAAGGATCATCATCGAGTATCATCAGACCTGAACGTCCCCTCCTTCCTCTTCTTCTCGTCGCCGGCGGCGAGCCTCACTCTTACTACCATTGCCGCCGGCGATCACTGTGAACCAGAAGAGACAAAGAGCTGGGAGTGTGACACGGACACACCTCAACCAAGCTGGTGCGCCGGATCTGTTTCTGCTGGGTGAGTACCGAGAGATCAGAACTGTAAGCTCAGAACACTAGAGCTTTTGCACCAGCAACTTGCTCTCACTCTAACTCTGATACTCTTCCTCACTCAGCACCATACCTTCCTCCACCGTCTAACACTATCACAGCGTCCACCCTTCCTCTGTTTCAGACCGTGAGCCACTCCCCTTCTCTAACCATCATCACCTTCTCAGTTTTCCACATCAAAGCCCCTCTGTTCTGAAATCACCACCGACCTCCACTCTTCTGTTTTTCCCTCTATCTTTTCACCATCTTCATCAATTTCCTTCCACCATAACTACCTCAGAGCCTTCTCTGATTCAAGCTTCCACAGTGCCAATTCTAGAGTTCCAACTTCTTCATCTTTCTGTGTGTGTACAGATTGTCTCTATTCCCTTTCTCCATTACATTTTGAATTCCATCTTTTCATGGATACCGGGCATTTGGAACTGCTTGCAGCTACTGTTGGTACAATGAGGGGCTGATTTATTTGCTTATTGGTGATGAAGATATTTGCTTGAGCTTAATGAAATACATAGGGGAGTTCTTTTTTATCATTCCATTAGTCTAGAATTATATATTTAATTGCCTAGTTTTAAGAATTATTGTATATGATTCTGGAACTGAGATTGATGTTAATTGTCTCTGTTGGTTTGATATTTGTAATTGGATTGGATTTTTGTGGCTTGTGGGATTTATATATATACATTTCCTTATTGATTCAAAGAAATTGTGCTTTCTACGTGTTATTGTTAGATTGTATAATTGAATTGGATCAATTGAGTGTCGTGTTATCGCATTCATATTAAGAGGAAACAAGTCATAGTTATCCATTTTAATTGCACATTAAGTGGTTTTTAACAATATCTCAAGAGGTAGTAGTTAGCTATGTTTGTAGGAGCTACTATTAATTGGGATTATTGGAATCAGATGTTATTTTGAGGTTGCTCTTAAGACTTAATGAATTCTTAACTCCCATAATCTTTTTGAGTAAGGATTGTCATTTCTTCATTACCAAGAGCACCCATCATTCATATTTTCCACTCCATACCATTCCATTCAATCTTATCCATCCCATTTTTATAAGAAGACCAAAAACAATAGTTAGCATTTAATTAAATTGCATCTTTCTTTTAATTATTAATTTCAAAAACCAAAAATCATTTTCCTCTTGTTTTAATTGCATTTGCATGATAATTAGTTTACTTAGGTAATTCAACAAAAGGCTCCTCAAGTGAGACGACCTGAGTGTTGCATTATACTGCAATTCTTGGATAAAAATATTTTGCATTTGACCCTAAGGCGTAAAGACACGGTCAAATCAATGGCGCCGTTACCGGGGAGCTAAGTAATTGGCTCCCTAGATAATCTAATTGTCAAATTCATCTTTTGACAAGGGTTTCTCGTGTTGAGCTTATTAGTTTTGCATTTTTGGTTATTTCTTTGCATATAGTTTAGGATTTTTGCATTTAGATTGCATTCATTGCACTCTTGCCTTGATTTGACTTGGTAGTTTCTGTGTGGTGTTGTTGCATTCAATTTCATATGATTATAAGCCCACTTATTTGAATTCACCATGTCTCCTAGTTAATTCATAGCATATTTGCATTATTTGTCAAGTTGATACTTTTCTTTCCTTTTCATTTGCATTTGTATTTTTGTTGATTCTTTTTCTTTGTTTTTCATAGTTTATAGGTAGATAATCCTCTTGTGATTCATTCGAATTTATTGTGATTGAATTTTCATGGCTTGGTTTAATGGTAATCAAGGTTTACCCTTTCACTCTCACTATTCTGTAGCAGATTCGACTGAAAGGCAAGAATCCATCTTTGAAAGTATCCATGCTATTCAACAAACGTTACAGCTTCTTCAAGCTAATTTGGGATGTCAAGATAGTCCAATTGGTCAAGAATGCCAAGGTTCATTCCACCCTTCATACCATGAACCCTACCAACAACCTTCATTTCAACCTCGTTACCCACCACACCCACCCTATAGATTATACCATGAACCTTCTCCTCTACCATATAACCCATATTATGAGCCTCATTCTAATCCTCCACCGTATAACCACATGTCATATCATGAACCTTCTCCTTCATTCCATTCCACTTTCCAACCATTCCATCCACCTCATGAGCCTCTCTACCCACCATTTCAACCATCTTATGGACCTCATTCTCAACCATGTGAGCCTCTCCAAGAACCTTCTATTGGTAGAGTTATTGGAGAATTCCAAAAATCAATAACTCGTACTGTAAATGAGGAGCGGTCACATAAGGACACCTTTACCATTTGCATGGCCTCTATAATGCGATCAATGGAGCAAGGAGATAAAGAGCGTGCAAGTTTGGCCAAGGATTTTGACCGTCTCACTCAGCCATCAAAAGAAGCGGAGCGATGGAAGAAAGACGTTGAACAATTTGAGAAAAATATGGAGTTGCTTTCACAAAAGACTTCTAAATGCAACACTCTACAAGAGACCCTTTCTCCATTGCCTCCTATAATCCACCCACTCAAGCCAAGAAAGTAAAGAAGGTGCGATTCCAACTTCCAGAGGAGTCTTCCTCTCCTATGGAGGAGGAGCAAGGAGTACATGTAATACCCCGAATTCTGAAACTTGAGGCTAGAGAATAAGCCTGAGATAAGTGGACTGCTAAGCCCCGGTTTAGCAAGATCCTAAATTGTGATTAATAGATAATGACTCCAAAAGTGGATGTGGTTAGTGATAAATAACCCTTTTGGAGAATTCGATGTGATTTGAGTTCCGGATGTGATTCGTATGTGCTGTGAGTAGTGCCGAAATCCTGTATTTAAGTTCAATTATGGATTAACATCTAAATTGACTTAAAATAGAGGGAAGGCGCATATTATGGCTAAATGAAAAGATGTGAAGTGTTGGTGGTGATTCAATGAGAATTACCGTAATCAGGGGCAAAACGGTAAAGTTACCGACCTATTGGTCAGTTACCGAAGAGGAAACTCATTGGTAACTTCAAGATCAATGGTTAGGATTGATTTGTGTGATAGATCAAAGGGTGGAATCATGTGTGCAAGTGCCTATGTGAGCTCATGAAGATGGATCAAGATCATGACAAGTGGCAACTTGTGAGCCTTAGATCTTGGTCAAATGTTCAAAGTGCTTTTTCTCTTCCCTCTCCTTTATTTTGGTCGGCCAACACATGAAGCAAATGGAAAAAAAATCTGATCACTATCTTCATCATCTTCATCTCTCCAAAGCCTCCATTTTCGCCTAGCTCAAGGAAGAAAGAGAAAACTAGAGGTGAGATTTTGGTTGGCTTGTGGTTCTCTAATGCTCTAATCACCTTCTATAAAGTTGTTCATAGTGATGAGAGCTTCATCTCTATGGTTTTAGATTCTTGATTGGAGGTGTTTAATGGCTTGAGGAAATTTGGAAAGATGGAGAATCAAAGAATTGGTTTGGGAAAGAGGAAGAGGTGAGTATTTGAAGACTTTTGATCTAAGTTTTGTGAGTTTTGGTTGAGCTTTGTGAATTTCGAATTTTGCCCTGATTTTCTTGTGATTTTGGATTGGATGAATTGGGTTGTGTTTTATGTTGAAAATGGTGCCATGTTGTGGTATTTGATCATTGGAATTGGTTTGAATTGGATTGGACACAATGGTTGAAAAACTGGAAATTCTGTCCAGTGAGAATTCTGTCTGGGTAGTCTGTTTGTGATGCCGTTTTGAATAGGCAAATGATGTTGGAAAATTATGAAACTTTCCAGTCTTAAAGTTCACATCTCAAGCTTCAAAATGGATATAAATTTTGTGTCATTTCGATTTTTGAGCTGGGAGTTTGAACTGACCAAAGTTTGGTATCCAAACTAGACTCTGTTTTGGCACAATGTTAGGTTTTTGGTAAATCTGGACTTTTGTGGTGATTTCTAGTAATGGCTAATATTTTTCATAGAAAGCGGACTTAAATAGTTTTCATTTGGCTTTGGAATCACCTTATTTCGATTTTTTCTGAATTAGTTATGATTTTTGGAAGTTCAGCCAATAAACTGGATTTTCTGGGCCGCAGCCAACCCCCATTTTCAGCATTTTGAGAGTTTGAAAGGGTTCAGTATTCGTTTGGTTCGCGAGTAAGCGGAGCTGGAGCATACGTGGAAAGAAAAGTGTAGGGAACTTACCTCTCCTGCATGTATTGATATTTGTGTTTGTGTATTGATGCATGTTATTGCTTTGCTTGATTATGTGGAACATATATGAATGATTGAAGCTCTGTTTCTATTTATGCTATGGCCATGAGTATGTTGTTGAAACATTGAGCATGCGAATATATCATTATGTGAACATGAGTTATTGTGATGCAAGCATGTCATGCATTAAACACTTATCTTGCATGCATATTGGTATCTGTTTCCTACTGGGATTCTCTAGAATCTCACCCTCCCCTACCAACATTTTAGACAGGTCAAGTGGCTCAAGGAAGGAGCAAGTGACTAGGGGCAGCGAGAATCCCTTATGGGCATTTGTATTTGGTAGTTGGTTATCGTTATATGCTGGGATAATTGTATATGTTCGGATGATAGTTGGGATGTATATTTGGATATTGTATTTGTATATTGGATGAGTAATGAGTATGCATGTATGGAGTTGAGATTTGTGTAATCCCCGTTTGAAGAATTGTAAAGGGCGAATGTGCCCTATGAATTCTATGTAAAGGTATGAACCCGGGAGTTGCCGGGAAGTTGTTGTTGTACACTCTGATATTTTTATAAATGTGATATTCCGCGTAATGTAATTGTATTCGAAATTGAATATGAGACCAAGTAAAATATTTTCGAAAGTTATCTGTGAAAACCCTGTCGTGAAGATGGGATTTTAAATAAGTTTTGTTTCCTATTGGTCTCTATTTCATTTTAATTGAGTATTTCGGATATAATTACGGAAGGGGGTTACAGTACAAGCTCAAAAGCCATATGCCACTTCACAAGTGGAAGATTCCAATCCTTCGATGCCTATTCCCACACAAACACAAGAAGTGGAGCAAAGACAACAGAGTATTAAAGAGTCTTCCTTAATATTCGGTAATGATCCTATCCTTATAGAAGTAGACTCTCCTACTACTTTAACTAGTAAAGCAATTCATGATTTGAGTGATGATGAAGTGGAGCAAATCCCCTAAACTTTCTGAAATTTCATTTTGACCCCTCAGATTATGCCAAAATTACATTTCAGACCCCTGAACTTTCTAAAATTTCATTTTGACCCAGATGCAGCCAAAATTACATTTCTACCCCTGAACTTTCTGAAATTGCGTTTTGACCCCCCAGATTTTGCCAAAATTACATTTCAGACCCCTAAACTTTCTGAAATTACATTTTTTGACCCCCAGATTCTGCCCAAAATTACATTTTAGACCCTTGCACTTTGTGAAATTGCATTTTGACCCAGATTCTGCCCAAAATTACATTGTTTCCCCTAATTACCCAAATTTCCTATTTTACCCCTGACTTTTCCATAGACACAAATCCTTCCCCTACCCTTCTACCTTGTACCTAAGAACTGCGTACTTAAGTCATAACCTGTCAAACAAACTACAAAATGCCTCCAAGACGCAGGAATAGACACGAGATTGAGATGGAGGAGATGAGACGCCGGATTCAAGAACTAGAGGCCACTATAGCAGAACAGCAAGCCTTGCTCGAAACATGTAGAGACCACTCAAAAGATGATTTGAATAGCCACAGTTCGTCATCCCCTGACTACCGTCAGCGTCCTCGACAACAACCATTCCACCTTAATGACATTAAGGTAGACATTCTTGAATTCAAGGGAAGACTCCAATCGGACGAATTCATTGACTGGCTACAAACAGTTGAACGAGTCTTTGAGTACAAAGAGATTCCAGATGAGCAGAAAGTTAAAATTGTTGCCATCAAACTGAAGAAACATGCCTCCATATGGTGGGAGAATCTCAAAAGAAGGCGTGAAAGAGAAGGAAAGAGCAAGATACAAATGTGGGACAAGATGCGACGCGAGCTCTCACTTAAGTTTCTTCCAGAAAATTATTATCAAGATAATTTCCTTCAGTTACATAATCTCCGCCCAAAGGCTATGTCTGTAGAGGAATATACCAGGGAATTTGAGAAACTTATGATGAAATGTGATATACAAGAAAGGGAGGAGCAAACAAAAGCTCGTTATTGATACGAATTCAGATGATCAATTAAATAGTGCAAGTGTACACTGTCGTAATTAAGTAATATAGAAGTAAGTAGAGTATCGTTCCCACGAGGATTGTTCACTAAGTACCAAAATGAGCAATTTTAACTCTATTTAGTCGATCGATTAATTGGTGATTGAGAGTACAAAATAAAAGAAAGACAATTAAATATGAATACAGATGATATGAAAACAAATATGAGAAAAAGTCCTAGGGGTCAGATTTCACTTAACAAATTCCGGATTGAATCACTTATCTATTCTAGCCCAATTTATTCCACATGATTGATAGTCGAGTTTCCCTAATTTAATTACTAGCCTCTTCCAAGGTCAAGCAATTCTATAATCAATTGCTAATCCAATATATTCCTATATGAATTTAAGCAATTAATTATGCATTAAGATTTGTGGAACTCAGTAAGACTACACAACTCATATGAATATATTCCTATTCCATATGCAAGTCATGGTTTTAATTATAGGGTCTACACACATGTATCTCCTTCCAGTCTCAACATGTATATTGAAATCATTCAAAAGATGGCCAGTCAATCAAAAGCATTAAGAATAATAATTAAAACTCAATCTTGAAGGAGAAATTCAAACTAGATTAAATAAGTTAGGATTCAATCCGTCATTAATAAGCTACGTCATCACCCTAGGAAAATGAAAGTTTAACACATGATGAAATTAAAAACAAAACCAAAATAAATTGACATTATATAAAACTAGAATGAAATCCTCAGAAATACTGCATAAACTTGAATATTAAATTCTCAAATATAAATATACAACCAAAAGATGCATGAAAAATGAAGAAATCTAGCCGTCCATTTAGGAGGTAAAACCTTTCATGTAGGCGGCATGCAAAGTGTAATACAATCCTAAGCCTTCCAAGATGGAGGCATGCAAAATGTAATACAATCCTAAGCCTTCCAAGATGGAGGCATGCTATGCATGATATTAAATCTAAGAAAACAACACAAAGAACTCATAAATGTTAGAGAAAGATCTTTCCCGGTCAGAGAAGGACCTCTCCCTATCAGAGAAGGAAACCTCTGCTTCTCTTCCTCTCCTCCTCCTTTGAGCTTGGCATTGATCTCTATTTATAGGGGGAAAAACGTGTGCTACAGTACTGCTACAGTGATCTGGCTGCTGCTATAGTGCCGTTGACTTGCTACAGTGTCCGGTGGCTGCTACAGTACTTTTTTTATTTATTTTTTCATTTTTATTTTTATTTTTTTTAAAAAAATGCTGTTTATTCCAAAAACAATATTTAGTTATCAATCACACCAAATTTATTATATTAAACGCAAATATCATCCATAAAATCATCATATAAGGGAAAATAAATATGCAAATATTCTACTTATCAGTTATCTCGGAGGATTAAATACGAACATCGCTCATCCAGTACAACTCCAGCAATACTGGACTCTGGATGACGTCATTCGTTTAGCTATCCGTATCAAGAAGCAGCAGCCCAGAAGGCCTCCGTACCAACCGTCCTCCTCAACCAGAATTCCTTTTGATGGGCGTAAGCCACAAATACATCATCCTAGCTCTTCAAGCACGCCTCCACCTAAGGCTACTAGGGAATTCAGCTCCAAAGCACCTAAATGTTTCAAATGTCAAGGGTTCGGTCATATCGCTTCTAACTGCCCTAACTGCAGAGTTGTCACCATTATTGAAGGAGAAGCTTCTGCAGTATTTGAAGAAGAAAGGGAGCCTATGCTAGAAACAGAACCAATATTTGATGAGAAGCCAGTATTTGATGAGGAAGTTACTCCTGCTGATCACGGTGAATCACTTGTGATTAGGAGAAGTCTACATACAACAACTGTGAAAGAAGAGCCTTGGCTACGTCACAACATTTTTCATACTCGTTGCACTACACAAGGTAAAGTTTGTGACGTCATCATTGACAACGGAAGCTGTGAAAATGTAGTTTCCAACTATATGGTAGAAAAGTTGCATTTACAGACTCACAACTATACGTGCCCTTACAAGCTCCAATGGCTTAATCAGGATAGCGAGGTAAGAGTTATAAAACGATGCCTTATTACTTTTTCTATCGGTAAAAGGTATCATGATAAAGTTTGGTGTGATGTTGTTCCTATGGATACCTGTCATCTTCTTCTGGGGAGACCTTGGCAATATGATCGACATGTTCTGTATGACGGTCACGCAAACACATATTCCTTCCAGAATGATGGTGTGAAGATCCAGCTCGCTCCTTTGCCACCTGATAAACATAATAAAGGCAAAAATGAATCCAAACCATTAGTGTCTTTAGTCGAGAAGGTGACCAAAACAGAAAGCCAAGTAATGGGTTTTCTTCTCTTGCTTAAGGCAAATAACAGAACTAACATTCCACTTGAAGTGCAGCCATTATTAGATGAGTTTCTTGATGTAATTCCAAATGAAATGCCGCCAGGATTACCACCCATGCGAGACATTCAACATGCCATGGATTTCATTCCAAGAGCAGTAATTCCTAACGGCCAGCTTACAGAATGAGTCCACGAGAAAATGCTGAAGTTCAAAGCCAAATTGAAGAATTGCTGAAAAAGGGATTAATCCGAGAAAGTGTCAGCCCTTGTGCCGTACTTATACTCCTAGTCCCCAAGAAAGATGGAAGTTGGAGAATGTGCATAGATTGCCGTGCAATCAACAAGATCACAATTAAGTATCGGTTTCCGATACCCATACTTGATGACATGGCCGACCAATTATATGGCTCTACTACTTTCTCTAAGATTGACCTTCGTAGCAGATACCATCAAATCCGAATTCACCCCGGAGATGAATGGAAGACAGCTTCCAAAACTAGAGATGGGTTGTACGAATAGAATGTGATGCCATTTGGGTTGACAAATGCTCCTAGTACATTTATGTGCTTGATAAATTAGGTCCTTCGCCCTTTCATTGGCAAGTTTGTTGTTGTTTACTTTGACGATATTCTTATCTACAGCAAAAGCCTAACGGACCATTTGGAGCATTTACGACAAGTGTTGCAAGTTCTTTGAGAGCAGAAACTTTATGCTAATTTGAAGAAGTGTACTTTCTTGACAAATGAAGTCATTTTTCTGGGCTATATTATCACTGTAGAGGGTGTACGGGTTGATCCAAGCAAAATTGAAGCCATTAATAGTTGGACAACACCGCAATCCATCCAAGAAGTCAAAAGTTTCCACGGATTAGCTTCCTTCTATAGGCGATTCATTTGAAACTTCAGTTCCATTGCCGCACCCCTCACGGATTGCATTAAGGGAGACAAGTTCCAATGGACAGAGAAAGCTCAGTAAAGTTTTGAAGAACTGAAGAAACGCTTGACAGAAACTCCTGTGCTAGCCCTTCCTAATTTTGACCAAGTGTTTGAGGTCAGTTGTGACGCCTCTAACACTGGAATTGGTGCCGTCCTAAGTCAAGAAGGCCATCCAATTGCTTTCTTCAGTGAGAAGCTTAAAGATGCTAAGCTCAAATGTTCTACCTATGATAAGGAATTCTATGCCATTGTTCGTGCTCTACAACATTGGAGTCATTACCTCTTCAATAAAGAGTTCATACTCTTTTCTGATCATGAAGCCCTCAAGTATCTAAACTCTCAGCAGAAGATCAGTCGTAAGCATGCTCGTTGGAGTGAAATCTTACAGTTTTATCCGTTTTTGATAAAATATAAGGCTGGAATTTTAAACTCAGTAGCTGATGCTCTTAGCCGCCGTCAAGCATTACTATCAACAATTCAAGCCAAAGTTGTTGGGTTTGAATGAGTCAAGGAGGTGTACCAGGATGACCCGGATTTTTGTGGAATGTGGGAGGCGACTGCAGGTCAACCTTTCCACCAATATTACAGACATGATGAGTTTTTATTTCGAGGTAAAACCCTGTGCATCCCTTAGTGTTATTTACGAGAGGCAATAATTTGGGAAGCTCATGATGGAGGTTTAGCTGCTCACTTTGGTAGAGATAAAACAGTTGCTCTAGTCAAAGAAAATTTCTACTGGCCAAGACTTGAACGAGATATCAACAGGCACATACAGAGATGCAGAATATGTCATTTGGCCAAAACCAAGGGTCAAAATACGGGATTATACATGCCTTTACCACTCCCAGAAGCACCATGGGAAGATGTAAGTATGGATTTTGTGCTGGGACTACCACGAACTCAGAGGCAGAAAGATTTTGTCATGGTGGTTGTGGATCCATTTTCAAAGATGGCCCATTTTATTCCTTGTCAGAAGACTAATGATGATGTGCAAGTTGCTGAACTGTACTTTAAAGACATTGTTCGTCTCCATGGCATTCCCAAGACTATCACGTCTTATCGTGAAGTTAAGTTTTTTAGCCATTTTTGGAGAACTCTCTGGAAGAAGATGGGTACTAAACTTCAGTTTAGCAGTGCTAGTCACCCTCAAACGGACGGACAAACAGAAGCTATAAACAAGATTCTTGGCAATCTTCTGCGAAGCTTTATTGGAAAGAATTTGAAGCAGTGGGATCTTATCCTTGCTTAGGTTGAATTTTCTTATAGCAATTCAATCAACCAAGCCACTGGAAAGTGCCTTTTTGAAGTTGTTTATGGCACTCGACCTCTCAATCCATTCGACCTGATTCCTTCAGCTAGCAAATAGTGTTACAGTGCAGATGCAGACTAAAGGGCTGAAGAAATCAAGAAACTACATAAGCAAGTCCGAGATAGGATCCAGAAGCAAAATTTGAAAATCAAAGCACACAGGGACAAGCATCGAAAGCAGCAAATTTTTAATGTAGGAGATTTGGTTTGGATACATTTGAGAAAAGAACGTTTTCCTAAACAGCCAAATGCCAAGTTGTCTCCTCGAGCTGATGGTCCATTCAAGATTATGCAGAAAATTAACAACAACGCTTACAAAGTGGAATTGTTAGGTGCCTACGGTGTTTCAGCTACTTTCAATGTTGCAGATCTATCTCCGTATCTTGATGATGATGTTTTTTTTGACTCGAGGACGAGTCCTGTCCAACCCTAGGAGGATGAAACAGTAACAGTAAAATGACAACAGACAAAGTAGGTAGTGCGGTTGGTGTAATGGCTTGGTTGGTGGCTGTTTCTTTTACTTTATTCCTCTGGCTTTCATCATGTTGTTTATTCCTTATGTTTTTTTCATCATTCTGTTTCCTCCCATAAGCAGTATAAATAGGAGTGTGAAGTGTGTTGTAGCATTCAGATTTGAGTTAAGAAATATTGAGAGTTGGTTTCTGAACTAAATGGTGTCAAAAACAATCTTCTTTTGCTTTTGGAGAGACAACAGTTTAATCTCACTCTTTGATTTCTTTTTCGTTGCTACACAATTCAGCTTGCAATTTAGAGGTTTGCTCCTTCAACTCTGCTTCGCTTGTTTGAGCCTCAACCATATAATTCTGAGTCATTTGAATTTTAGACAAAAGAGTCTTCGCTACTTCTTTTCGTTGCAAGCGTTGTTCAATCATTAGCTTTTCTTTATGTTCAAGCTCAGTTGTTGTGCCAGTGGTAGCATGGGCTTACTTGAAGGAAGATAAAATAGTTTGGATTTCTTGTTGCAAAGAGTGTATTGTAGCTTTAAGACCATCATGAGAATAATGAGAGGATAAGGTGCTTTGGGCACTCTCAAGGCAAAGTATTCTTTCTTCAAGGCTAGCTATTTCATTTAGGCTGATAAAGTCAAGGATTCAGAACAAGTCAGAAAGAGCCTTAGTCACCTCGCTATCATCTTCATGAGCAGTAATTATTTTGGATGCACAAGTCATGTGAACTTCTATGTCTGTACCTTCATCCATTATTTGGAATAATCTCATTAGTCATCATTCTCAAGTTGTTTGGACACATAAGATAGGCAACTCTCGGCTTGAGTGACCCCCTGAAGTAAAAAAGAATAGACAAATATTATTCCTACAAAAAAGATTCTAGTAAGAAAATATTATATTTTTTTCCTGAAACAAATAGCTCTCCAATAGATCAACGCAGAATTTTCAGCAATTGTTTCAAAGAAAAAATCATTACACCCTAAAAAAAAGCAATTCAATAAACTATAAGCATACTTGTGCAGATTCAGCAATGTGAATAGCTAAATGGTCTGATTGTGAGCTCTCTGATTTTGTTTTAGTACTTGAAGTTGCTATTTCTGACTTCTTGGGAGCAGAGATTGAATGAATCTATGGCCAGAAAAATAGAAAAATTAAAGTCAACAAAAGTCAGTAAAGTACTAATAATGCAAAAATCAAATGAGGGTGAATGAACAGAGTAATTATTTACTAATGGAGAGCTCATTTCAGTTGTAGTCAATGGAATTGCCATTGAAGTTTCATTTGATGTTTCTCCAACACTTTCTTCAATATTCTGCACAGAAGCATTGAATGGCATCAGTCTCTTGTTTCTGTGACAGTGTATAATATAGTCATTTTGTAGATTGGTAATGGACCTTTTGTGAATCGTCAGGATGCATATCATGTTCTGTTTTTGGTAGTGCTTGTTGATCAAGTTCGATTCTCTTTCCCTTGTCCTCAATGTGAACTGAATTATCCTAAATCAAAATAAGTATGCAAAAAGCACCATAAAATTGTATCATTTACCATAAATTCAACCCATATAAGGAAGGGTCACATTCTAACATGTGGATACTCATTTACATTATATTGATGGAGAGAGGAACCGTTTGATATTTATGCAAGTCTAATTCATTTTAATGCAATGAAGTATAAACTTACTGTATTGGAGGAACAATCAGATGGTTTTGATTGTGGGTATTTAGAATGCAAATGAAGACCTCTTTCACTCTACATGGACATGTATAAATTTAATTAATTTATTTTGTATTGTAAAATATGATGACATAGTTACTTTTGGAGATTTGTTAGTTTGTTCTGAATCCTTGACTTCATCAGCTTTTATAGCTTCCTATGATTTTGGGCTTTCTTCATCACCTGCCTCTGCTATTTCCTTAATCTGTAACATATAGAATACCACAAAGAAGTTAAAAAGTTCTGGATTTAATTAATTGATATTGGGCTGAAATTTGGAAGCAATCAAGAAGGCAATAAGTAAGAGAGAAATATATTTGTTGACTACAAATATACATACATTTGGTGAACCTTTGTTTTGTTCGGCTGTTTGCTAGTAATTCTTTATAAACTTCTCTGACGCTTCTCTTAACCTCTGAACAATGACAAAATATAATAAAGAACATGAAATGAGTTGAAGCCATTGATTAATGAACATAGTAAATTAAAGAAGACAAAGTGAATGAATTTGTGGATTACATGAATTAGCTTGCAGCAAATTAAATTAGCATGGGTATTTTGCTTCTATTGGAGAACTTGATATATTTGTTAGCTTACCTCCACAATTCTTTCATAATAATCTTCATCCATGTTGCTGTTCCCCTTGTTACTCTCAGATTCTTCTAATAACGAGTCCCCATATCCTAACAAAACAAATTAATTCCAAATGAGAAAAATCATAGCAAATATATAAAAATTGTAAATAATTAAGTAATCTTTTGTATGCTTACTGTCAAGGAACACAGTATCAGTTGAAGCTAAAGAGAAGTTGGGACAATCCTGTATTTGACGGTAGATCACATCTAGAAATCAATTGAAGGGCAAATAGTATGAAGTATTGGAAGATCTTTAAGGAATATCACAAATAGCTTTGGGAACACATGCTTGATGTGAAACTCTGAATCCTGCTTCCCTCCAAATACTTGCTCAAGTTCTGGGGCACTTGATATAGCCAACACCAAGAGCTTTGGAAGGCTTCCACATGTGGAGATAAGAGAATATGCATTTCAACCTCTCACAGCGTCCCACATTAATCCTTTGGAGATTTGAGAAACAACATTCTTGATGATCAGCATCTTCTTCAATGATGCGCTCTAGCTGCTCACAATCAAATGCCTCTAGGCATTTCAGATGTCGCATGCTTCTCCAGATAGATGCGGACAAGATATATTTCAGTTGATTGCATCCAAAGATTCCTAGATAGAAAAGATTTTGAAAACTCAGATGAAGATTTTGTTGTCCCACACATATGTTTTTTAACTTTTTTTTTTTTTGCCAAGACATATGTTTTTTAACTTGACCGAACGTATCAGACTCATGGTTTCCAAGCTTGAATTCAGAGGACTTGCAATTTGAAGTCTTTGAATATCATAAATTGTTTCTATGTCCAGGTATTCTAAACCAATATGTTTTAGATTGCACAAGTGCATCCCAGTTACCTGTAGCATATGATATATATTAGTATAAGAAACAAAGTAATACATCAATCAATATATCATAAACTAACTGTTACAAACTACCTTTTCTCCTGAGTGTTGTTTTGGTCCTTTACGAACTTCAACTGAAATTTATAAAAGTTTATAGGAAGCTGTGAACATTCACCCAAAGCAATACCTTTTAGAGACGATGCTTTCACATAATAGTTTTCAGGGCACATGCTGGCCATATTTGGTACTTGTTGAAGTCTTAGTGCATTGAGAGCTAGGAGATGAATCTCAACATTTTGATTTTGGTAAGGTATGTTATCATCACCATAAGACTTTCCAAACACATATTTCAACTACCTGGCTCCCCAGATAAGTACGGATTCCAAGTGCACAAAGTTTCTAGAACAAGAAGCTGGAATTACATATTCCAATTTATCACATCTCGTGATTTGAATAGTGCATAAGTTGGGAAAGATAGAGTTGGCATTCATATGATCATGACCATCTACCTCCTCCATTACCATATGCTTCAATTTATCGCAGTCAAAAACTACCAATATTTTTAAGAGTAACATTGATGAGGCAATGGATTCAGAACGTAGAGACCTTAAGTTTGAAACACGTCCATTATTCATCTGTCTCAAATTGTATGGGTATAACGGTGGTGTAAAAATTCCATGAGTTGTATTGCGAACGTATTTCTCCTGCATCCCAAACAAATATATGAATCCATTTTTAACAAAGGACAAAGTTGACATCTTAATGAAAAATTATAATCAAAGACGTTTTTCCTCACATCTCATCTAACTTTACCTTTACTAGATCTCAGCTACCATATATTGCAAAATTTAAGAATTTGAATTTCCAATATTCTAATTTCTTTCTCAATCAATTAAATGGACCAATAGAATGAAACAAAATGTTAATAGTTAATCGTTCAAAAAGGCCCGTGTAAATTTGATGTGAAAAAGTAATTTGTGATTTGATTTTGATAAATCCTAGGATCTAGGATTTAGATAAACAATCCAAGAACCAGAATATGAAGTTCTTGAACCAATAACAATACTATTTAAATATCTTTTCCTTCCATTCCCCTTCTATCTTAGAAGGCAGTATAAATAAAAAAATACATAACTGACAAACATAAGTTACAAGACACAACCAAACAGACAATAACTTCCTATACTTCCTAAATAGCTACTTTCCCTAAAAGATAAAACACATGAAACATAACTTCCCAACTACAACTATTTTGCCTTATCCTAAACGTCTCTTTCTAGAATAAACAAGAAGAGGACGTGGTGACCTATTATTACCCTCCCCTTGAAAATGAGCCTTGTCCACAAGGCAAAAGTGGGGAAACTGGGCAGCACTAAGATCATATGGTTCCCAACTAGATTCTTCAAGTGGCCGATTATTCAAATTCATGATGAATGATTAATTATTGGAGTTATTCAAAAGTTGGGAGAGATCTCACTGAAAGAATGACATCTTACTACTTCACGCAAGTAAAAGAGTGTGTGTAATATTTTAAAGCATGCATATTCATCCTAAAACAAGCAATATCTTTGATCATGAGCAAAACCTTATCAAAGTATGATGTGATTTGGAGGGGGCAAAAAGGAAGTTTAAACAAAACAAAAAATTTGATTGAATAATCATGAACTCCGACATGATGGGACTAAACTGCATAACAATACAAAGAAACAGAGATATAAGGGAGGCGTTTTGGAGCGCTTCTCAAGGGTTTGGAAGCCTGACTTGAGTGATTGATGTCATTTGAAGCTTCTTGAGTTATTTATTGATGTTGTTCAACAACGAATTTGGTGCTTAATATGAAATTTTTTTTACATTATTCTAATGATTGGCCACCTTGAGTTTAAATGTGGATTTTGTAATTTCTCTTTGAAACAAGGCAAGTGATTATAGACCATTGGCTGAGAGACTCAGAATTAGGCTTAGTCAAATATGAACTTGACTTATGCTCAAGAGCCCTACGTAGCCAAGAAAGGGTGTGAGCGTAATTGAATTTTCATACGAGACATCATATAAAAATGACGCCTGGGTGATGGATCAAAAGACATATGTCTGTGTGATTTAGAGGGCGTTTGGATCAGCTGAAAAAAAGCTATTTTCAACCTAAACCATGGTTTGGTCAAAAACCATCCAAAGACCCAACAAAATCCCATAATCCATTCTCAGCTAAAACCTTGGTTTTGAGGGGTAAAACCTTAGTTTGGCGATAATTCATTCTCAGCACACTTTTCCAGACATGTGAAGCCTAAATATGACCATTGTGCATTAATCTCTGACATTTCTCTCTCTTTCTTTTCTCTTTCCCTTCTCTTTTTTCCTTCGATATTCCTCCTCTTTCCCTTGTCTTTTTTGCTTCGAAATTTTCCTCCTTTGAACCTCAAGACTGCTTGCTCCTCTGAACCTCAAAATCGCTTGCTCCTTGCCATTTTCTTCTTTCCCATTCAGCTTTGATTCCCGTCAAAACTCGTCCGTGGCCTTCTCTTCCCAATCCTGTCCAAGCTGACATTTTCAGCTCCTTCTCTTCCAGATCCCGTCGACGGTTTGTTCTCGTCCGATCTCCCCATCTTCGGCGTTTTAGGTCACCATCTGCACTATTTTGAAACCATGGCTGGCTGGTGGTGGACGGTGGTGGAGTGTCGCGGTGTGTACGGTCCCCATTTCTCGCCATTTATCTACTACAAATCAGGTCCGATCTGAGGAGGTGGTGCGTGGCAGTGCTCTGTAGCCCATCGGAAAAGAAAGAAAGAAAGGTGGTGGTCGGTGCTAGTGAGTCTCTCAGTGCTCAACAACTCAAAACTCCCTCTCCTCTTCGCCGTTGCAAAACCTGTCCGGTGAGTCGATCGTTCGCACAAGTTCTTTTTTTTTCTTCAAATTTGCGTGCTCTATTGCCATTTAATTTTTCGCTCCCCTCATGAATTTCAATGCTTACACTCTATTGCTATACATGTATATATATACACAGAGAGAGAGAGAGAGAGAGAGATTTGTTTTTAGTTCTTGTTATTGCTATTTGATTGTGACAGAGAAGGAAATAGCTCACTTCTTGTCCCTTATTTCATTCATCTCTTCGGGGCCCTTACATGCGTGCTTGTTATGGTTAGAGAGAGAGAGAGAGATTTGTTTTTGGTTCATGCGTGCTTATTGTAGCAAAGGGTGAGGCTAAAAGAAGACCTTCACATGAAATCCAATAGACTTTAGCTGAGTGAATGACTTTAATACTTTTTTGTTTGGTTATAATTCAATGCTTGTGTTTGTTTTCTTTAGAATACTGTTTGGTTTGAATGCAATTAGTGGGTTGAGAATGATCGTCAATCATAGATTTCTGTTTGCTTAGAATGCAATGGCTTTCTTTGTTTGCTTTAGAATTCTGTTTGGTTTGAATGCAATTAGTGGACTGAGAATGATAGTCAATCATAGATTTTTGTTTGGTTAGAATGCAATGGTTGTCTTTGTTTGCTTTAGAATTCTGTTTGGTTTGAATGCAATTAGTGGACTGAGAATGATCGTCAAATCTAGATTTTTGTTTGTTTAAGGTGAAACCATAATGAGTAAGGGTAAGGAAAAAGCATCTTAGGATGTGAAGAACACAAAAGTCTTTATTGACCTATGCATAGACCAAGTTACGATGGGAACACGCAAAAGCACTAGCTTTAACAAAATTGGGTGGAAAGAGATCTCGGAATCCTTCACTGCAAAGACGGGCAGAATATATGAGAAGGGTCAATTTAAAAACAAACATGATGCCCTTAGAAAGGATTGGCAGCTATGGGATAGGTTGTTACACAAGACGGGTGTCGGATGGGATAGTGAGAAGAACACTGTTGTTACTGACGATGATTGGTGGGAGAAGAAAATTGCAGTTAGTAACTAATTTATGCGAGCAAACATATTTATTTCCATGACATCGTGCTTGTACGAACTTGTGTAACAAACTTTGATGATGAATGTACAGGAAGTTTCAGAATATGATAAATTCAGGACAAAAGGACTTCAATTTCAAGAAGAATTGACCCAATTGTTTTCAAGTGTCACAGCCACAGGATCACAAACTTGGGCTCCTTCATCCATGTCTCTTCCTATCCCACTCTCTACTGAGGCAATCCCAGAATATGATATGCAAGAGGGATCAGGAGACAGCGATGAAGTGTTAGGGACACCTATGAGGTTAAGCGGGGAGATGCATTCATTCAATGTCAATACCAACAGTGGAGGTAGTGGTGCCAACAACGACAAAGGGAAGGGAATCAATGGTGGGGAGAGAACAAGCAGCAGTGGCAGAGGAGCTAGCTCATTGGGGGTCAGGAAGAGGGTGCGACAATGAAAAAGAAAGGGCCTGCCTCAGCTAAAATAGCCAATGCCCTATGCAGGATTGCTGATGCAAATGACGTTGATGCTGAAGTTGCATGCGCAGAAAGGATTGCAGCAGAGGCAGGGGTTGAGAGGATGGCTGCAGAGGCACATGCTTACGAGATCTCAATTTCGGGAGTAATGAACCACCTTAAACAGGTTCCTGAAATTGTCAATAATGATGACTTTTATGCACGCAATGTACACCTCCTTATGAGGGATCCACCTACAAGGGAAATGTATGCAGCAGTGAAGGATATACCACACCAACTCCTCATTTTTCTTAAGCATGAATGTTATGAAAGTTTGTGAAATGTATTGCTATATTTACCTTTTCAATAGAAATTATGTTTAATTACGACTTTGATCACTTGTCTCTGAACATTGTTAATTTTCAATTGGATGTTATCTCACTTGTCTCTTAACATTGTTGATTTATAGTTTAATGTTATGTGTGTGCATATTATGACTACATAATTGTTGTCATTACCGTTTATAACATTTAATATATATGTCAACAGTGGGGGTAGGGATGGACAACACATTGAAAATTATTGCAAATCATAGGGAACGACGTAAAGAAAGAGTCTGAAAAGTGGCCGCATATGTTGGTGCATATGCTCAGCTATATTTATGTAAAGAACCGTGTCACACAAGTGACTTTACAGGTGCTAAATGGGTGCGTGAAGTCTTAAGCGGTAATTCGAACTGTTGTTATGACATGTTTAGAATGCAATTGCATGTCTTTCATGAGCTTTGCTTTGAACTGCAATGACATGGTTTGACGGAGACTCGAAATGTGGGTGTACATGAAATGGTTGCAATATTTTTGAACATAGTTGGATTTGTGGCATCGAGTAGGCTGCAACAGGAAAGGTTTCAGCGCTCAGGAGAGACAATTCATAGGGCTCTACATGCTGTCTTAAACACATGTTGCCGTCTTGCAATGAGTAACATCAAACCACAGGATCCTAAGTTTGAGAACATTCACTCAAAGATACGAGTCAGCAATAGATACTGGCCTTTCTTTAAAAATGCTATCGAAGCAATTGATTGCACACATATTCCATGCAAGGTCAAAGCAAAGGAAAAAATAAAATACATTGGTAGAAAAGGATTTACATCACAAAATGTGATGGCAGTTTGTGATTGGGACATGTGTTTAACATTTGTATTGGCTGGATGGGAAGGAACAGCCCATGATGCGCGCATATTTGATCATGCATTAACAACGTCGTCGATGAATTTTCCACATCCTCCAAAAGGTATGCTTATAACTCCTACACTTTAATTATTATTAATTATATACATATTTATTGACATTAACCTAATTATTTTGTAAAGATAAACATTATTTGGTGGATGCTAGCTATCCCACCCCGACTGGATACCTTAGTCCATACAGATTCGAGCGTTACCATCTCCCGGACTTTCAGAGGTCATCTACATTTCAAAACCACAATGAGACCTTCAATTACTTACATTCCAGTCTTAGGTACACAATAGAAAGAACATTTGGCGTCTGGAAGAACAAGTTTGAAATATTCAGAAAATGCGTAGTTATAGCTTCCCCACACAGGTTAGAATAGTTTGTGTTACAATGGCTATACACAACTTCATTAGAAGAACATCTATTTCTGATCCTAACTTCCGGCGCCATGATCAAGAGGGCATTTTGTGTGATGCTGATGCAGATGACGATATAGAATCTTCAACAATACATTCATCAATTGCATCTTCATCTGACATGGCTTCTCTTCGTGATTCTATAAGAGATCAAATCATTTATTATATGCACGAAGCTTAGTCATGTATTGTTTCCTTATTTTTACGTACGCTTTTATTGACAATCTGTAAAATGTTATTGTATTTATATTTTGACGTATTCTATTTTTGACAATCAGTGAAATGTATGTGTATCCCTACTTTGAACTTGTACTTTGGTATTTTGTAGTAGATTATTTTATATCCTAACTACTTATAAATGATTTTTTGTTACACAAGTTATTACTATACATGTATATACATACACACACACATATGTATGTTTGATCCAAATTTTTAAACCACATAATCGACTAATAATATATTTTATAAAAAAATTTTATATATTTTTTGATATTATATATTTAACTAATTTTATAATTATGAAATTTTATTTTTACATTTATTTCAAAATTTTTGTATATATTATACAATTAATGTTTAATAATGTTTAAAATATAAATTTATCCCTTACATGTAATTATCACAAAAACTAATGTCCTTTTTAGTAATTTGACCATGAAAAAAGCTATTCTGACCATAACATCCAAACACTCTCACTTTATCAAAATCACTTTTTTCTGAGAATCTATTCTGCTCATAATCTATTCTCTAAAAGCTATTTTCCACTTTTTCTCTGGAAGCTATTCTGTAAAAGCTAATCCAAACACACACTTAGACACTTGACTTAGCTTTAAAATTAATTAAAACTAAACTAATTAATAAAAATGAAATGAAATATTGTATTGTATTGTATTTAGGGGGTTCAGAATTATTCCTAAAATGCCTCTAATTAAATTAGAATTTACTTTTCTAAATTTATTCTTTGACTGTTGCTTGACTAAGATGAAATTGGATTGTGCCCAAATCCAACCAGTGTTGGGATTCTCTCATTTAACTTTTTCTCATTTTCTTCTCCTAATATCATATCCACCCTTAAATAAAAACAAGGATAGTTCAAATTTAATATTTTGTAGAATTATTATAAATATAAATAAATAAATCTAAGTTGTTAAAATTTGATATATAAAGTTCTTGACTCTGTAACATTTCGAATTTTCAAGCTTTGAATTAATGATTTATAGACCACTTAAAGGCTAGAAGGGATTAAATAAGGCCTCAAGAAAATAAATTTATTGACATAAGCTTATTTTTGAGTAGAAGAATCCAGAAAAAAAAAGAAAGTAAATAATTATTAAATATATAAAGGACCAAAATAATTACGGAAAAGTTAAAGATAATTTTAAAAGCTGATTCCTTGAATCAAGGATTATTTCTTAGGCCATATTTTAATTTGGAATTACTAGCTCACAAAGCTTATTGAGTAAGACTGGAAATAAAAGTGCCAAGTCATGGGCTTATTGAATAAGTTTGGAGAAGGATATATATATATATATATATATATATATATATAGATATATAAAAGCAGAACCTATAGTGCTCGTTTAGAACAGCGATTAGAGTATTCAAAAGTAGCTTTCAATTGTGATTTACGATATATAAGGTAATTATGTGAGAGGAGTATTGTCTCGATTTATATGCATAAGTACTTATAAACCTTTCATAAGTAATGCAAACATGCACTTAGTGGATGTTTGGATTAGCTTTTGGAGAATAATTTTTACAATTTACAAGGTAAGTATGTGAGAGGATGTTTATTTCAATTTACGGAAAAGAATTTTTGAAACCGTGATATGAGGCTTACCAAGCAAGGCTTTGGTCGGGTTGGGTTATCTTTTCCCTTAAAATAATCATCAGCAGCCTTCCTCACGCTCATTCTTGCCTTGCACGCATTTCACTTCTCACGCACGGCACTTGCAGAGGAGGCCAAGAGGGGTTATAAATAGAGTGAGGGAGAGAGAAAAGCAAAGTTTCGTTGCCAAGGGATTCAGAAGAAGCGATTGCCGATGGAAGAGCAAAGATCCGCTGGAAACTTTTAAAGCAGTCGCCAATTTAGACCAAGGTAGGGTCCTTAATCCTTCTTCTATCCCTTTGGTTAACTGTTGGCTGATGATTTATGGGGAAAAGAATAATAAAACCGAAACTGAAAAAAAGGAGAAAAGTTGATTTTGAACCTGCAACCTCTGTTTGATATATATTTATATATATGCATATGTATAGTGTTGGGTTCTGTGATTGAGGGTGAAAGGGAGATGATTCTCAAGCTCAAACTCTCTGTTTAGAAAATGATAGTGCCGGATTCCTTAATGGGAAGGAAAAGAATCTGAAATGCTAATGTAGATGTGCTTTACAAGTGAGCTATGAGTGTTTGTACATGTGTGCTCGTTTGTGACGGGTTTGAAGATGTGAAACCTTGCTAAGATTGTTGTTTGTTGTTTTCCTGTGCTGAATGATTGTTTGAGATACTTGACACGCCTTGAAATGTTAAAATGATGATTAGAGTTGTGGTAATCAAGGAGTACAAAGAATATGATGCTTGTTCAGTTAGAAAAAATTTCAGGATAAAGATTGCTACTGTTTGGATTTTTGTTAGAGCTTAGATTGTTCAAAGTCTAGAGTGGATAGATTATGCAAGTGCTATCAGTTGTATAGCATTGGGAGCTTACTGCAGTTGAGTTTTGGGAATGAAAACCGAAAGGTAAATCGTTGCTTTGGTTTTGCCAAATATTAAACAAGTGTTTTAAATGTTGAAAGCAAGATTAAAGATTATAACAAGATGATTTGAATGTAAGGTGAGACCTTTAGAGACTATGTGTATATATATTGTAGAAAAATGAAATCATGTATACATATATAGATGATTGCTGTTGTTATGAATCAGTTTTCGGGACCTGTAATTGATTGATGACACCGTGAGTCTTGCTGATTCATGTTTCTGGATATCAAACTATCATGAATGATGTCTAAGTTGTGGCTAAAGACTCCTAAATATGGTGTAATAACTTATATAAGAGCTAAGATATTCAGGGGATTCATTGTGTGCTAAACGAATGATTAAAAGGTAAAAAAGGAGTGTGTTAGGAACAGTGGGATTGAAATTTTACATTGTTCCCTTTATGCTCTATCTGGAGAGCTCAATCCCAGCAAGAAGGAATTGAATTAAAATAAATGTGAGTTCTTCAATAAGTTTTAGAAGGAAGAATGGCGTGGGAACAAGCTATAAGTTAAGCTTGTAATCTAAGAAAAGGATTATGTTGACAGTTAAATCAAAAGCAAGAGTTTTTTTTTGGCCCGGGGGGGGGGGGGGTTTGGGAAAGATTAATTATGCAAAATGAATATATGGGTGTGAATTAATCTGTCCCTGGTGAATAATTTATAGAATTCAATATTTGCTATCAAGTTGAAGGAAGAAGCAAAGCCCAAGAGAAGCAAAGAAAAGGACGAGAGCTAGAAGTTGGTATAAAGGTAGCTTTAATCATTTATTTCATATATAATTTGCATTAGTTGCATGTTTATTTTTGCCATTATTGCTGTAGTTAGGCATGAGAATATGCAATTCCTTCCTTAGCTATTGCCATGGTCATGTGTGATAGCTAGTTTACAGTCATTCAGTTACCTCTAAGGTATTGTTCTCTGTAGTTTGTTTTGCATGCTTAGTTACTTACCATGCATTCTACACTAAAATATGATTACTGCTACTGATATTCCCCATTCTCACCCCTCTCTCAATGTATTAACCATAGGAACAAGCACATCTAAGGGAAAAGAGAAGTTGGTGGAGGCTAGCTAAGGTGGATGGGAGAAAGCATGATATGTTAAGCTAATTTAGCATTAGCATGGCTTATTATATAATTACCATGGCATGTAAATTTTGTTTTGTTTTGGACTGTACATATCTCCATAAGGAGTATAAGATGAGTAGTTATTAACATGGTAAAACTTGTGAATATTGTGGATAATCAGTTGCACATGCTTGCTGAAACGCCCTTTTTACATCTGACGTTTGATAGGGTAAAAGTTTGAGTTATTTTTTGGAAAAGATTTGTCATTTTAACCTCTCGACCTTTTCCCTTATCATCCTCTTCATAATGCCAGCATTCCTCGCCTCAACCACAGTGGGTCCTCCTCTCCCTCGTGAGAGAATTTTTCTTAAAGCTTATGTTTATTAAGGCAAGATATAAAGGAAAAGTTACTAAAAGAAACTTTGTAGTGTTAGGCATTCAAGGAACAGATTTAAGACCATGTTCTTTGCAAGAAGAAAATGGCCAGCTACCATAATATGCGAAGATGTGAACTCGTTCCTTTGTATTTTTGGTCTTTCAGAACTCGAACGTTAATCGACCTGTTACAAACAAATAATATTTATTAAAAATGCATGATATATTAAAAAAGAAAGTACACTTTATGAATACCACAAGACAAGTTTAATCCAATCATATTTTGCCATCATAGGTAACAAGTCTTTCAAGTTAACTTGGACAGAATCCATAGCTCCACACACATCACCACTTCAAGAACAGGATTTTCCATAGCAGAATCTAAGAAGGCCTTAGTAGCTAAATGATTGGATATGAAACATTAAAAAGGTGACCTATGCATTTATTCATTTTGAACAACGTTAATTCTTCGATCGACATAATAAAACATTAGCGCTCAGCTATATACTGAAAAAATCTATTAGGTTCAACTTAATGAAAAGCCAATCTTTTAATGGACATGCATCTTAATTTCAAATCTATTTGCTGCAAAGTAGACTATAAATAAACAAACAAACAGAAAAGGATATCTGTGAGTCCTTCCCACTACTCATTTTAGGAATAGAAGGGGGGAGCCAAAAAAGAACAGAGGAAAAGACATGTTATCTCATATACTATGGCTCCTCGTTGTTCGCAACCGCAAGTGCACGGATCGCGTCAAGTAATACAGTGATAAGTGAGATCGTTCCCTCGAGGATTTGAATAACAATTTAGTCAAACAATGGGCTTGGTGTGTTTGATTAAGTTGAATCAAAACAAATTGTTGAGTGTGAGAAAGACAAATTTAAAAGATATGCTGATAACAACTAAGAAAAATACTGAACAGAATACGCTTCTCGTGGATTCAATCAAGTATAGAGAACCTAGGATTGTTCGCTTCCTTTGTATATCATAAACTCAATCTACTTCCTCTTCGATATTACTGTTTATGGGATACATATATGTCAGTCTAAGGTTCAATAGCCATTGGTTAAGCTCTCTCAAGTCATAACCAAACTTATATTTTCCAATTAGATACACAATCTCTTGCTGCATTTAAGGGAAAATAATCATTAAACAACCTCCTTACTTTGACAATGCTAGGTTAATAACTATATCTCTATGTTATTAACACACTATCCATTTAACTCTTTAAACTTCAAGTCTAGCATAACTCTCCCGACATTCTTCAATTAGATTAACTCTCTCAAGCTTAATCTAGTTGAACATGTTATTCATAGTGCTAGCAATTCATGAAAATCAGTGAAAACAGAGAAGAATTAACACATATATACCATTAGCTAAAGAAGAGGAAGAATGATTCGAGTTTAATCCATACAAAAGTGTCGAACAATCCTAGAATGAAAAACCTAGCTACTCATGTTCAAAAACGGATTACAAATAACAAGATTGAAAATCGCCATAACAGAATCACAGCGGAGAAAGGGAATGAATACAGAAGGATCAAGAGAACTGGAGTGAAATCTCTTCCAATCTTCAAGCCCACTTGATTCTCCTTGATTCTAGCAGATCCCAGCTCTGAGCACCACTCTAGCCGCCTCTCCCGGTCTTTCCAAATTGGGAACCCCCCTTCAAAACCCTGGGTTTGCCTTTTATATCTTCTCAGATGTCAGAACGCGCAGTTTCATTTGCGGGGTTGGGCCGCGGCCCAAGAGTTTCTGACCTCAAGTTGATGCTTATGGGCCGCGGCCCATGATATTGTGGGCCGCGGCCCAAAACTCTCTGTGCTGTTGTGCATTTCCTGGGCCGCGGGCTATGAGATGGTGGGCTGCGGCCCAAGACTTTCTATGCTTTTGCTGCTTTCATGGGCCGCGGCCCATGAGATGGTGGGCTGCAGCCCAAGACTTTGCCAGAGTTATCTTCTCTTCTGTTCTGCTCTGTTCTCCTCCCAGCTTGCCTTTCCTTCAAATGGTTGTTAGCTTCAACTTCCTTCCTATCCTTTTCACTGCATGTAGCTTCCTCTGGGCTAGCTATGACTGAATCTGTACCAGTTTACACAAAGAACTTGCACACATGGTTAAACATTCATAGCAGTTAGCGAGTAATGTCCTCCACAATTTCATTCTACTCTGTATAGCATGAGAAGAACACAATTCATCACTTTAACCCTTTCAAATGCCCACTTATGCACCCAAAGTGAAGTAAAACAGGATGAAATATGAAATTCTAATAAGAATTTCCTGAAGTTAACACACCCCCAAACTTGAACTTTTGCTCGTCCTCGAGTAAACTCAATCATTCACCAGCAGTCAAATTAAATTAAGCGCATGCATGACCCTTTCTTCTCTTAAGCTACTCATGTCACCAAATATACATGCATGCTTGGTTCATAGTTTAAAAACTAATTCCTTAGTCATTTTCAACTGAGTGTATGTTCAACAAGAGTTGACTAACAATCATCCTGCATTTATCAAGACCAGGAACAACATTTCAGCATGTATGATTCGGCCTCATTATATAGACCTAATCCTTTGCATTCTCTTTCCTTTTATTTAAACTCAATTCACACACCTTCAGTGCCACAGGAACTTTAAGGTTGTATGGAATTGTTCATTATTCTCGCTTGGAGCAAACACAAAGTTCAGTTTGAGGCAATGCAAAGGAAATAGGCTACAACTCAATCAACCAAAGTTATGTGCACAAGAAAACACTCACTGATATACGTGTTTAGTTCTCACAATTAGGGGTAATTTCGCTCAGTACCACTTATAGCAGGTCCTGCCATAGGCTTGTAGAAATTCTACTCTCTCCACCACTTGTACACCTAGATTTATGAATCAAGGGGCCTTTTACCAGGGTTGTAATGTTGGAAATGGTCTAATGGGAAGGACTAATGGGACAAGTGCCATGCATGCTGAAGCGTGTATAATGACATCTCTCTTTTCTTTTCTTTTCTCTTTTCTCTTTTTTTAACCTGTACATATTGATTTTCTTTTACTCCTTTCTTCTTTTCTTTTGTAAATTGCGTAACTAAGCACTTATTGAAACAAATAGTAAATCACATGCTAACTCACTGCTTTTCTAAGTATCATTCAATTATAGAGCAACAGCATGCATGACTTGTTAAATGTCAGATTTTTGAAGAAAGAAAAAGTGAATGGCTCAAAGGGGGTGATCAAAGGATGACTGTGAAAGGTTTGTGTTTAGGTTCATGGGTTTTAGAAACGAATGCCCCTATCATTTTCATTAATCCACATGCATATGTGATTTTGAAAAAGAATATAAACAAGTTCTAGAGGTACACTAGCATAAATGGCACAAACACTCTAATGGATGAAACTCAGGCTCAAGACTCTTCCAACAGATGTTTTCCTCTGTTGTGCACAGCCCCCAAGGTTAATTCAACCTTAACCTATTTCAAATACATTAACTTAACTGATCCATATGCTAACTCTACGCGCCATAACCAGCCACTTCCATACACTTTACTCAAAAACCTACCTAGTTCCATAAAAAAAAATTTAACTCAAAAATAGTATCACTCATGCTCTCGAAGTGTGTGAACTGCTAATCTCTTCCCAGGAATTCAAATACAATTTCAAAGGTCTTTCAATGAAAACAATTCATACATGTCATGCATTATTCTCACACCTCGTGTAAAATAAGAACCAAGCAGTCATGAATATCCAGTTTTTTTTTGAGACTCAACTCAGCTATCAAATACAATTCCCAGAAATTTAGCTCAAAGATAAGGCGTAAAACAGGTTTAAACACATGCATGCAAATATATCAGCACCCCCAAACTTGAGGGAGACAGTGTCCCTACTGTCTTAGGACACACTGTGTCACAGATAGTACCTGAAAAGAAAAGGAGCATACAACCAGCCATAGGTATAACAGTGAATACCATAGATATCAACACGATAATATCCAATAAAATCCTGATGTCAAGCAATAAGAGAGCAACTGTAACAATAGTACTGAAACAAAGTCTGAAACATATCCAGGAGAAATGGAAAACAACAGTAAAAATAGGCAGCACAATTAACTAATAACTAGTCCTCGCCATCACCATCACTGGCAGCTGCATCAGTGCTATCACCCTCAGCATCGTCATCCTCCTCACCGGCAGCACCGACATCCGCGCCAGCATCTCGCCACTGGCCTGAGCTGCAGCAGGTGCATGAGCAGCAAATAAATCCTCCAACCTGGTCAGGCGAACACCGTGATCCTGTAGATAGGTGAGACACTGAGCAGCAGTAGCCTCAGTGCGCTGAATAGCCGCAAAGATCACATCTAACGTGACTGCGGACTCGGAAGAGGAAGTGGCACCGGATGGTTCGCCCTGCTCCAGGGGAGATGGGAGGTCATGAGGAGGATGAGATAGTCCTCCCTGCTGAAAGAAAGGGTCAGTCGGTGTATGCTAGGAAGCTGGAACCTACTCGTCCGGCTTCGGTTTGATGCTCAAGTAGTTGAATGCCTTAATAGGCTTGAACCTAACCTCAGTAGCCGCAGCGGCAATACCCACAGAAGTACAGAAGGAGGAAATAAGGTGCGGCAGCATTAGACCCACTGAATGATCTCGGGCATGGTCGCGAAGAGTCTGATAAATCAAGGCGCCAAGATCAACAGGCTCCTTCTTCATAAGCAGGTAGATAAGGAGAGCCTGGTCTCTAGTGAGGCGACTCCTCTGCGATGACGGCCAGAAGTAGTCCTTGCCAAAATGCAGCCACACCTTAGCCTCAACTGATAAATGAGCCCAAGGTAAATGTTTCTGCGCCCCTCCGCGAGTCTGCCACGCCACTCGGTGGTTGTACACTAGCAACTCCGAAATATCATCCTCAGGGATGTCATCATCACTGTTCAATAGTTGCTTGTACTTGTACTCCTCAACAGCGGGGAGTGCTGTAAACTGCCTAAAACTCTCAAGAGTAAAGTCCACGTCGACTCCGCGCAGAGGAAATCGCCAAATGGGTCTCACACAGGCATTGGCGTAGAAATCCTGGACAACCTGCAGTTTCCCGTCAACCTTAGGTTCCATAAGCTTCTGCAGGTGGTATGTACGTATGGCGAGATCGTAAAACTCGTATGAGACAGTGAACGGGAATTCCCGTTCCTGCAGTAAGGGTCGGGTAACGATCTTGGCCTTGGCCTCAGCAACGGCCCTGGGACCTGAGCGATCAGCAACACACTTGGTCGGCATAGTAGCTATGAGATAAGATAATACAGAGACAAAACAATTGAAAACTCAAACAGATATTCAATATTTGCACCAAAATCAGAAAGTTCAGTAAAGACCCCCCCAAACTTACGACCTATTAGTCGCAAATCTGACCATTAAAATTTCAAGCTGCACCCTATTTATCACTACCTCTTTCATCAACTCAGAAGAAGGAATTAGGTTCTTATAATGTTGGCAAAATTTTCTCACACCTTGGAGTCATTCCAAAACATGCAGCACAATTTAACTACTACAGCACAGGTTCAGTAACAGTTGAAAGTGTATGAAAAGCCTTGGAAATTCTGAAATTCAATGAGGCAATTTGCAAGTGGTGGAGGTTAAGCCAAACATGGTATTCAAAAGCACAAAGTGCACCTCCAAGTTTACATGATCATTCAAAAGGAAAAAAAAAACAAAACTTGTCAACTTTGATCAACTGCCTAGAAGTTTCAAACTTAGTCAAATTATGCAACATTCCAAACATGCTGTATGATGGGATCATGTGAAACACAATTCGCACACACCAGAAATGCACAAATCCATTTATAAAATCAACAGAAGGTTTTTTAATGCATTCATCACAGAATCACCAATCAAGAGAACATACACAACCTTGCACAATCTTTCAAGTTTGAAATGAATTTTGAAACCTTTGAAGTGCAACTAAAACATAATATCCCGAAACAGAGAACTCAAGTCCAGCCACAAACCAGTGTAGACCAGAACAGATCAATATGATTACGTACCCTGGAATTAACAATTTAAGTAAATCTGGTACCAATCATGATAGACAAGAGAAGTTTAAGCAGTCAACAATCAGGCCACAGGTGCAGAGTGTAGTGCATTATAAGCCAATTTTCAATAATTTGAGGACAAGATGCATGTGCAGCAAAATTAAAAATCATGAGAACTTATACTTCTGCAATTCATAGCACAACACATCCTGTATCACTGCAAGCCTAAATCTCAGGAATGCTTATCACTGGTCAGATCATCATGGCCAACACTAGACAGTTGATG
The DNA here is from genome assembly GCA_963855925.1 of Inga laurina. Taxonomy (NCBI): domain Eukaryota; kingdom Viridiplantae; phylum Streptophyta; class Magnoliopsida; order Fabales; family Fabaceae; genus Inga; species Inga laurina. The sequence goes on along the minus strand of OY979701.1, from coordinate 16,791,620 downwards.
CAATTTATACAGAGACCTCATAGCAGCATTTGCAATAGGGCATATGTCTCAAAACAGGGCAATGGCACACTAGGGAAATCAGAATGAATTGAAGGCAGATTTGCTATTCTTATGACAGAAGAACTCAGTAAATCATGTACATTGCCCTCAAAATCAACAATTACAACAGAATTGCTACTTTTACGCCTAAATTCCCATATCAAAGTTGACCTAACTACCCTCAAATGCGAGTAACAGAGCAAGATTTAGACCGTCTTACCTCAGATGTGGAGATAGTTGAGAGATTAGAGGAGAAATCAAAGGGGAATGATCCCTTTGTAGTGCCCTAGAGCTTCTTCCACAGCAGGGAAGATCAGATGTCGCGCAGCAGCCCCAGACGATAGCAGCAAACGGAGAGGAAGGGCAAAAACGAAGAAGGGGAGAAGAGGAAACAAGAGAGTGAGAGCAAATTGGAGGGGGAGGATGAGGGAGGGGGAGTCGACTATGGGGGATGAAGAAAATAGGGGAGCGGCGGCTGGGGTTGAGGTATATGAAGAGAGAATAGCGCGTAGCAGGGTTTTTAAAAAAACCCTGCTGTCGCGCTTGGGCCGCAGCCCATGAGTTTCTGGATTTCAGTGGGCCGCGGTCCAACAGGTGTGGGCTGCGGCCCAAAACTCTCTGACCACTACTTTGATACCCTCGGGCCGCGGCCCAAGAAGTGTGGACCGCGGCCCAAAAGTTTCTGACCACTAACACCCAGTTCTGGGCATTTATGGGCCACGGCCCAATACTTTCTAAGCCTCTTTGGACCGTGGCCCAAGATCTTCTAGGCCGCGGCCAGAATGCATTTTCCAGCCTATCAGTTTCTACACATTCATTTCATCCACTGGAATCATCAGTGACATACAGTATACAGAACCATTGGCCAATCAATTAAGAGTACCAGAACCATGCCACACTTTCACATTGCCTCTCTCACAATCAACACCTCTAAGCCACACATTTCCTATGATCTAACTGTCCTCTTAAAAAAAATACTTAATGCATATCATTATCTACTCCTCCGGTCCTTCATATAAGACATATTTATCTAATTTGATTAGATTAAGAAAGTTAGTTAAATTAGTTTATATGACATGTATTTTCTAAAACACGATAAACATCTTCCTTACTTCCCTCCTTCCCTTTCCTTCTTGATTATGATTGAGGGAGCATCAATAAGGGTAAATTAGAAAAAGAAAACTATATCTTATATTTAGGATATATTAAGGCATATTACTTGATACATATAACTCTCTTCTACAAGGGGCAATCTCATTGCCTGCAATACTACAAACATGCTCCCATTTAAGAGAAAACTTGGGCTTGTTCAAATTAGGATCTTATGTTCCACAACTAGCTCTTATTTTCGGGAGTGGAGGTAGCATTAGATAAGAATTTGTCCAGCTTCTCAAATTTAGCTGATCCACAACAACTGTAATATGCTAAGATGTGTACGGCTTCCTCTGCTTTTGAGTCTCCTCTGATCCAGTGCCCTTTAATTTATTTATTTATTTTCCCGAGATAAAAGGCAAGACACAAGCTAAGAGCAACATTGCAAATCCTTTAGGTACATCCCTAAGTACCCAGCCGGAATATCGATGCATCTAATGGTGTTCCTTCGCACGTGTCTCAGTTCCTTCTATGCTAAGATGTGTAATGCTTCCTCTGCCTTGTCATTGGTATTTCCGTCACCGCATAAGCCACGTGCGTAATAATTGAAATAATTGTTAGGATAAACAACTAAACATAACATACTGCTCTAACAATGTAACTTATCTGAATTTGATAATTAAAAATTGACTCTTTAAAATAGAAAAGGATTTATTTAGTAGCCACCTTTTTTAGAGTAAAAAAAATGAGTTAGAAAAATGCATTAAAGATATCAAAAAATTAGCTCAAATAAATAAATAAAAGACTACATAATTTTTTAACATGGAAAACTCCATATGAGAAATAAAAACCAGGGACCTAGTCCAGAAAATCTTTATTATGATTAATATTACAACAAGCCTTCCACAATTCTTGACCCAAGACATGCTCCTTTTTTTTTTCCTTTTGGGATAACTCATCCACTAATCACTATCAACTTCGTGAAAATCACCACATGGCATTGCAGAAAATGCAAAATACATACATAACCCATGTTTGTACGATCTAGAACTTTATTTTAATTAATGAAATTAAAATGATAACCTCCAGGAGTCAAAGCTTTTGCTTAAGATAAACTTCTAACAGTAATGATGTTTTCTTCAAATTGGCTAGACAAGAAGACCACTTAGAATTCACATTCTCTAGTTGAGACCTCTCTTTCTCCATTGCTTCCAACTTCCTTATGAATCCAATGGTGTCAGAAACACTCTTCTTCTTTTGCTCTTCAAGAGACAACAGTTTAACCTCACACTCTCCAAGACACACAAGGCATACAAGTCTATGCCTGAGTGACTTTAGTTTCATCCTGAAGTGAATAAAAATAGACAAATATTATTCTTACTAATATAATCTAGTAAGAAAATGTGATATTTTCTCAAAGAAAAAATAGAGAACTCTAAAAACAAAGTTATAAATGGTCATCAACATAAAAATTATTATTAATTTTTTCAAAGAAAAAACATTATATTCAAAAACAAGGCAATAAACTAGAAACATACTTGTGTATCTAAAAAGGCTGATTGTGAGCTCTTCAATTTTGTTTCATCAGTACTTGAAGTTGCTATTTGAGGCTTCTCTGGAGTAGAGATTGAAGGGATCTATGACCAGTAAAATAGAGAAATTAATGTCAATGAAAGTCAGTAAATTATCAATAGTGTGAAAATCGAAGGAGGGCAAATGGAAAGAGTAATTATTTACCAATGGGGGGCTCTTTTCAGCAGTAGTTGATGGAATTGCCATTGCAATTTTATTTAATGTTTCTCCACCAATTGTTTCAATATTCTGCATAGCATTGAACGACATCAGTTTCTTGTTTCTGTGACAGCAAAGCATTAGAATATAGTCTTCCGTAGATTGTTAATTAACCTTTTGTGCATCATGAGGATGCATATCATGTTCTGTTTTGGGGAGTGTTTGGTGATCAAGTGTGATTCTCTTGCCCTTGCCCTCAATGCCAACCAAATTATCCTAAATATTCAAAAAAGCACCATGAAATTATATCATTTACCATAAATTCCACCCTTATCAAGGAAGACTGTATTCTTACATGGGGACACTCATTTTCTGAAGGAACAACAAATGCTGTTGGTGATGACTTGCTTGATTCTGGTTCCATGATTTGATTTGTTGTGAGAGCTACTTCATCTAATTTTGAACCTTCTTGAGAAGTTGGCTCCATTGTTTCCTTTATAATGTGTTGCATAGCACAAAAAAGTCATTCAGCTTGCAGTTAGTTCTAGCTTCATCTCTTCAGCAGGAGTAATCTTTACAAGCTAATTTAAATCTGAATTAGACGATGGTTTGAATGGTAAAGTATGATAATCTTACTTGAGGAGATTCAATTAGTGAAGGAACAACCAATGGCGCAGGTTTGTTGGTTTGTTCTGAATCCTTGCCTTTATCAGCTTCTGATTCTGGACTTCCTTCATCATTTTCCTCTTCTATTTCCTTAGTCTATAACATATAGGAGACCACAAAGAAATTAAAAAAGTTGTGGATTTAATTTATTGATTTTGCTCCAAAATTTGGAAGCAATCGGTATAAGTAAAACAGAAATATATCTGTTGGCTGCTTAAGTGTGATAGTTATAAGAATGTATGATATACATACATTTGATGAGCCATTGTTTTGTTCGGCTGTTGGTGGGTCTCTCTTTACAGTCTTCTCTGCTATTTCTCTTACCCTCTGAACAATAATATAATAGAATATATTAAAGAAAATGGAATGAGTAGAAGTCATTCATTAATGAACATATTAAATTGTAGAAGATCAAGTGGAAAAAAAATTTGTGACTTAAATGAATTAACTTTTAGCAAATTAAATTAGTAAGGGGGAAATTCTTTATACCTCTATGGGTGACCTTGATAAATTTAAGTTTGATGTATGAATATACCGTCTCTTTTTGCTTTTTCTTTCATTTAATTGGGCCATTTTATTTTGGTACATACATTAACAAGATGTTCAAGAAGATCATGTTTATCCACATGGCCCTTGTTCCTCTCAGATTCTACCAACCATTTCCAATAACCTAACCAAACAAAACAGTTCCAAATATATATTATAGTGAGACAAATCATAGCATAGGAGATGTTGGGACAATCCTCTACTTCACGGCATATCACGGTCTGGAAATCAATTGCTGGGCAGATAGTATGAAGTTTTGGTAGATCATGAAGGGATATCAGAAATAGCTTTGGGAAGACAAAAATCTTCCCTTTGGTTGAGAAGGAGGGGCAAACACTAATTTGATTGGAGTGTGGCTTTGGCCTTAGGTGGAGAGTGCCAACCTCTTGAATGCTTAGCAGGTCTGTTGTGATTTATGTTTGTGTTGTGTGTTCGTTGTGGTGTCTTTTGTTCTGTTTTTTGTTGAGTTGCAAGTGTTACTTGAATTGTATTTCGTGTTTTTGGGTGTAAGAATCATGGTTTCCCTTTGTAACAACATTATCGTTCTAATGCATTTCCACTCTTTTCCCCTGTTTTCATCTTTTTTTTTTTTTGGTTGCTAGTATAAATTAGGCAGGGTCATAACAGTAACATATAGGGTAACACAAAGAAATTGACATTGCACCATAATTTGGAATCAATCAAGAAGGCAACAACTAAGACAAATATAAATGTTGGCTTCTTATAGGAAAGTGTAATATACATACACTTGATGAACCATTATGTTGTTCAGCTGTTGGCAGATTCCTCTTTATAGTCTTCTCTACTACTTCTCTTGCCCTCTGGACAATAACATAATATAATAGAGAATGAGTTGAAGTCATTCATTAATAAACATAGTAAATAATAGGAGACAAAGTGAAAAAAAAAAAATTGTGGATTACATGATGAATTAATTTGTAGCAAATTAGTCCTTTTTTTCGGGGGTGGGGGTGGGGATTTATGCTTCTATGGGTGAACTTGATAAGTTTAAGTTTGGTGTACGAATCATCAATTTTTCTGTCTCCTTTAGCTTTTTTCTTTCATTTGATTGGGCCATTTTATTTTGTTACTTACATTAAAAATCTGTTCATAAAGATCAACTTCATCCATGTTGTCCTTGTTACCCTCAGATTCTTGTAACCATTCCGCATATCCTAACCAAACAAAACAATTCCAAATATAAATTATAATAAGAAAAATCATAGCAATATATAGCAATTGTAAATAATTAATTGATCTTTTTGATGCTTACTTTCAAAGAACTCAATATCAGTTGAAGTTAAAGAGATGTTGGGACAATCCTTTACTTGACGGTATATCACGGCCTGGAAATCAATTGAATGGCAGATAGTATGAAGTTTTGGCAGACCTTCAAGTTGTATTGCAAATAGATTTGGTAAGACATGCTTGATGCCCAACTCTTGTGTTGTGCCCTGCTTCCGTTTAAATACTTGCTCAAGCTCTGGGGCACTTTCTATATACAACACTGAGAGCTGTGGAAGGCTACCACGTGTGGAGATAGAGAATAGGCATTTCAAACTCTTGCAGCCAGCTTCCACAAAAATCATATGGAGATTTGGAAAACAACATTCTTGATCATCATCATCATCCTCAATGATGCGCTCTAGCTCTTCACATTCTGATACTATTAGAATTCTCAAATATGGCAGGCTTCTTGAAATAGATGCAGACAAGATGAATTTCAGTTGATTGCATTTGAAGATATATAGCTTAGCAAGATTTTTAAGGCTCAGATGAAGATTTTTGGGTCCCACACATATGTTTCTTAACTTATCCATGGCTTCCAATCTCAGGGTATCCAAACTTGAATTTACAGCACTTGCAGTTTGAAGTCTTTCAAGGTCATAAATTGTTTCCATGTCAAAGAATCCTAAACGAAGTTGTTTCAAATTGCACAATTGCATTCCAATCAGCTGTATCATAAGATATATCAGTATCAAAGAACAACACAATATATCAATCCATCATAAGTCACATGTTAGAAGAACAATTAATTACCTTTTTTTGCAAGAGTTGTTCTTGTCCTTTATGCACCTCCACTGATAAATCTACAAAAGAGTTTATAGGAAGTTGCGGGCATCCATGCAAACGAATACCTTGTAGAGACAATGCTTTCACATAATAGTTTTCAGGGCACATTCTAACCATATTCGGTGCTTTGTCAAGGAATAACGTGTTGAGAGCTGAGAGATCAATCTCAGTATTTTGATTCTCATGAAGTGAGTTATCATCATCGCAAGATTTTCCAAACACATATTTCAACCGACTAGCCACTTGGATAAGCACCGATTTCAAATGCACAAGATTTCTAGAACAAGAAGCTGGAAATACATATTCTAACTTGTTACATTCCTTGATTTTAATGGTGTGTAAGTTGGGAAAGATAGAGCTGACATGCATATGATGATGACCATCTACCTCCCCTATTACTATGTGCTCCAGTTCATCACACTTCGAGACGGCCAATTCTTGTAATAGTGGCATTGATGAGGCAATGGATACAGAAAAGAGCAACCTTAAGTTTGAAATATCTCCAATATTCATCTCTCTCAAATTGCATGGGTATAACGGTGGTGTAAAAATTCCATGAGCTCTATTGCCAACATATTGCCCCTGCATCTCAAAATATAACGGGGATGTGAAAAATATTTCTGCTTTTTCAAAAAATATTTCGGCTTTTATTTTTTTGAAACGACAAACTAAAAATAAATTACCTAAGAAGTTTTTTTATTAAACAAAAAAACAAAAAACTGTTTCAAAACATGAAAGCAAACAAAACCTTTATTACACGGATTTCCTCTAACTTAATTTTTACTACATCTCAGCTACTTAGATGCAAATTATTAGGAATTTAAATGTCCAACATCCTAAATTCTTCTCTATCAATTAAATGGAACAATGAACAAAATTTAAATAGCTAATTAGTCTATAAATCGAGTGTAAATTTGAAGTGAAAACGTGATTTGATTTTTATCTATCTAAAAGAACAATTTTTTTGCTTTGACTTGTGAACAAAATAAATTATCTAAATTACATTATATAAAATAAAATTCTACAGATATTATATTGAAATATGAATAAACAGACAAATGACACATCAATATATGTTTGATATAAATTTGGGAAAATTCCATTTAAATCCAGCTTAAGTATCAAAATATAAATTAAGGCCTACACTTTTAGCAAATCCCCAATCTAAACATACTTCAAAATAGGAAAAAAGAATTTTAGTTGTTAGGTTATGCAGTACATGGGTATCTTGGTTTTTCAACAACATTAAAAAATCTTTAGTTAGGCCATTCTCATACAAACACCATCCTTCCTCATCTTCAGTTGATCCCAATTTTCACAATTGAAAGGGGGAAATGCCGAAATACCCTCAGCAAATAGAACCAAGAACAAAGGTTGAATTACAATACCATATATGTTTCAAATTAAAATCCATGTTTTGAAAACCGGACCAGACCGGCCGGTTTGGTGCGGAAACCGGCCATCCGATGGTTCAACCTGTCTAGTCTGATAGTTGACAAGGTTCAAGTGCAATTTGACCAGTTTAAAACTAAAAAAATTAAATTAATTCGGTTTCTTTTATAAAAGATGAAATATCATCTTGTTGGAGTTCATTGATTTCCTCCAAAGATGATGCTTCATATTCATTTTCTTCCTCAGAAGAGGTTTCAATCAAAAGATTGTTTAATTGTTGAAAAGTTTGTTCTTCAAGCTGTAAGGCATTAATTTTTCTATTAAGCCTACAATATTTTGCATAATGGCCTGCTTTACCACACTGGTAACAGACAATTTTCCCATTGAGACCTTTGGGAAGATCCATAAGAGTTTTGGATTTAAACTCCTTTTTGAGTTTTCTAGGTTGATTAGCCCTAGGTTTTTTTCAAGACTTTTTATGATACTTTTTATAGTATTTTTTAGCCTTGTAATCTTCTTGGTCATTTTCGTGTCTATGTTTAGGTTTTCTAGACTTTTTACAGGCAGGAAAACCAAATTGTTCACAGAAAGATCCCAAATCTTTCCGATTTGAAGCTTTAATTTTTCTTTGGCATGTTGATGTCTACTTTTATCTTCTTGACAAAGATTTAGGCCAACTCTTTGGAGAACTGCAACTAGCTGTCCATAGGTTAAATTTTCGTAATGGATCTGACCATCACCAGTTTCTTTTCTAATTTTTTCTCTAACCAATTCTTCTAATGAGTTAGGAAGGCCGGCTAAGAATTTTTCTTTCTAGATTGGATGATTTCCATCCTTTCTGGTCATGACTCTTAGTAGGAAGATATCCCTATACCATTTGAAATTTGATAAAATTGTACACCTTAAATTTGACAGGAGGTCTGTAGATTTGAATCAATCTTCGCCGAGGCTAATGATCTTATCATCTAAATCATGCCCGAAGTATTGGGCCGGATCTTCAGCTTCTGATCCACTTGAAGATTGGGTCGAATGTTGTTGGGCTGATTGGCTGCTTTGAGGCTCCTAGGTTTGTAGAAGCCTAGCAATTTCTTAAAGTTGTTTGGCAAGAGCTTCTTTGTCAGTTGCTGAGGCCAAACAGGCTTGAATTTGGGCCTTCTGGTTGAGGAACACACTAGACTTGTGATCTTCAGCCATTAGGAACTTTGGGTTTTGTCTGAACCATTTTTTGAGATTTGACTCAAACACATTTTTTATGTTTGCGAACTTTGCCCACCATTTCACTGAGGATGATCTCTGTAGCATGGGGAACATTTTCTGGTACTTTGAAGCTCCACACTTAAAGCTCCATTTGAATACCCAGGCCAAACCAAAATTTGAAAAATAGTGGAGATCTGCTAGGAAGGGATCTTCATTAAGATTGACACGACTTTTAAAATAGTCGAATCCAATTTTCGCTGTGGTTGGTAAAATTTCTTGGATAGGACCGAAATAATCCCACCATTAATGGAAATTGGTATTTTGTGTCATAAGTGAAAAGTAATAGCCAAGTGTGGCTAAAACTTGGATTTTGGTATCAAAAGGTATACCACCATGCGTCCAAGTAGTCCCAATAATTGTAACCAATTGGATCCATGTTGTCAATGGAAAAATGTTTCCTTTTGTTTAAATTTTGACCCCAGTCTTCTGGTGATAGAACTTTCCATATTCTGAATGTTGAATATCCATGGATAGTTTTATCATTAGGATGATCACGATCTGGGAAATAATTTCACTAGTTTTGGCAACAACTTTGGTTTTCTTTTTTAGGATTTATTCTCCTAAAGTTTGAAGATAAGAATTTGTATAATTATTTTGTTCAATGATATTTTTAATATCACTTGCATTTATATCATTTAAAAATTAAATTACTTCGGTTTCTTTTTTAAATTTTATTAAAAATTACATATAAATAACCCTAAAATCTTCACTTCCTCATCGGTTAGCCCCCGATTTAGCCCTGGTTTGATTCCGATATGATCCACTGACCCTTGAGCCAATACTCCGGTAGATTCAGTGGTCAGTTCGAGTTTAAAAACCTTGATTAAAATATAGTTGTTGGTTAATTGATAGCATGGCTTAGATGAAGGGCCAAAAGTAATGTTGGTTCATGCCATTTTCACACAAACATCATCCTTCCCCATCTTCAGTTGATCCCAAATCTTAATTACAATATCTCTTAATGATCCAACATTCAACAGTGTTTGAGTTAGCCAAATATATATATGTTAATTAAATGGGTCAAGCATAGCCCAATATGTAAATGACTCAAATGTTGAGGATTTTCAAAACAAAATATTTTTAGCCTAAACATTATTACCAATTTGATAAACACAATTTTTTAGAGTAATATGTGATTACTTACTCAATTAATTATTTTTTTGAAAATAAACTCAATTCTATTAATTCTCAATGCAAAGAAACATATGTAGCATTAATAAAAAAGTGAAGGAAGAACATATATATGTACCTGTGAGGCAATGTGGTCCAGCTGAGTTGTCTCGGATATAGATGGCTCATCTTTATTTGTAGTTTCTGATTTTGGTAGAAAGCAAGACATAGGATCCCATGAGAAATTGCAACTTGGACCCTTGTCCTTTTCCTTTAACCCCTCGTTAGTATTGGCTGTTGATTTTTGTGGGAGATAACATTCTGGATATGTGTTGACAAATAATGGAACAGCTTCAATAGACATTACTTTCAACGAACGGAGTGTGTTTTCATTTTGCATTTGATGCAACCCTCCCTCTTTTATATATTGATCGAACATGTATCTTAGATTGTTGCACTTAGAAAGCTCCACAATTTCCAGTAGAGGGAGGTCTTCACAGTAACAAATTGGCAATATGAATTCCAACTCGTCACACCGTTCAACACTGAGAAGTTTCAATTGTTGAAACATTGAGTCATGACTCCTTGGAATAGGATCTTTATCTTCCACTATCTCTTCTACGGAATATGACCCCTCATCCCTTATTATGTATTTCAACTCAGAACATTCAACGATCTTCAAACTTTCTAGGAGCATTAGACTTTGAGCAGTGGATGGATGAAAAAGATAAGTCATTGAACAATCCTCTATATATATGGAATTAAGGCTTCCCAGCTCTAGCTTGCCCTTAAATAATGTGCTTCCCAACTCTTGACAATGCTTGAACTCCAACTTCTTTAGTTGCTTAAGAAAGCCATGAGGATAACTACCATAACATATTTCTCTCACATTCACTTCAACAAGTTGCAACTCAACTAACTCGGAGAAGAAATTCGCTCTAGAGTTAAGTTGAGGATGCTCGATATGGATTAAACACTCCATCTCAGAACATTTCTTCAAAGAAAGCTTGATTAAGTCATCCATAGCTCTATCTCCCATTGAAACAATGCTAGGAATAAGATTGTTCCAACCTATTTCATTTTCTCCTTCTAACTCCAGAATCTCTGCTCTTATGGCCAGTGATTTAATTATCTCTTTGGAGAAGATTCTTTGTAACTTTCCTGGCTTAAAACATCTTTTTATAGAAGTATCCAACTGAGAAGAATTGAAGGCAGAGAAGCCGCTGCCATCAATATGGTATATTTTGTATTCAGGAAGGCATGTAATTTAAGGAACCTTCGCATCAATCGGTGTATGATCATCATTTGAAACATAATACAATTCCTCTAGTTGGGAGCATCTTGCAATCACTTCAAATGGCATATTGTTCATTTCAAATGAACAACGTTTCAAGCATAGAAATCTCAATTTATCTAGCTCACTAATTTGATTTGGCAATTCAATAAGTGAACAATTAGTCAATTCTAGAGACTCAAGCTTTTGTAAGTTTATTATCAACACAGATATATCGCCTAATACCCAATTTTTGAGAGACAATGTTCGAATCTCTTTTAGTGACTGAATTGATTCTGGTAGTGATAGAGCTGAAGTTCTGCCATACTCAATTTTAGAATGCAAAAGTAAAACTCTAAGGTTCTTCATCCCTCCAAAGAATGCGTCAGGGACTTCCAAAGAACCTGATGTGTTTAACCATACTAAAAGAACCTTGAGTTTGCTACCATTAAAACAATTGGGGAAACCATTCATGATCCAAGATGAATATTTCATATTCTCCTTCAAATCTGTCTCTGAATCCATGATCACTTGAATCTCTTCATTTGCTATCTCCAGGGCGACTTTGCGAGTCACATCATGCAACTTTACGCATTCGTCATTGCCCTTCAACAGTAAAGAAGAACTTATGAGTTTGTTTTTCTTCACAGTCACTTGACTTCTTGTTGTATCATAGTTGATAATTTCTGCAAACAGCCCTGATCCTATAGCAATTCTGCTTAAAAGCTCTATAGGTATTTCATGAGCTTTTGGGAATATAGAGCACAACATGAAGAGTTCTTGGGTTTTCTCATCATTTAGATGAGTATAGCTTAACTTCAAAGAATTATAAAACTTCATCACATCTTCATCTTCATCAACAATCTCAAGCCTTGATGGTTCATTTGCACTTTTCAGTGTTGTCAGAGCATGATGCCAATCTTCTACAGGCCAGTCTTTTAAGGTTTTTGCCATTGCCACAACTATAACTGGTGATCTTCCACACTCATTCACAATATCCACTATCACATTCTTCAAATTATCTGGGCAACCCTGACCAGTTTCCATAGCATGAAAAAGGAAAAGTTTCACTGCGTCTTCCTCAAGTAAGGCCTCTAGTTTAATCCTCTCTTGGCAACTCATTTGGGTACAAACATCCTCATAACATGTGGTTAGCAAAACACAGCAGCGACCCTTGCTATGAAAGCGAGGCTGAATCCCCATGTTTTCAAGGTTGAGCTTTTCCCAGACATTATCAAGTATTATAAGCAACTTCCCAACGTTAGTAATCCTGTTCCATATTTGTTCCACGTGGGTCAATAGCTTCTTTTCCTCTAACTGCAATTCCAATTTCTTTGCAATATCATCTAATATCCTTTTTCATCCACAGGGGTAGACACTTCAATGAAGATGACTCTATCAAAGGCATTTGATTTTTCGACATGTTTCCCAACTTCTACTGCCATTGTGGATTTCCCTGTTCCTTCCATCCCCTGCAATCCTATCATATAGGTATTCTCATCTGCTAATGCCTTCTTGAGTTTCTCAAAATTTGCCTTTCTACTCTCAAAGGACATGAACTCTTGTGAATGATATTCCATTCCTGGCACTCCAGCTGCACGTGCAACTTCTTCAGGCAATTGTTTAACTTCAGCCATCAAGTTTGGGATCTGCTCTTTCATTAAATTTTCAATCTTCTTGGCTTGTGCAATTTGGGAGAAGCAATTTGTGCACAAGCCAAAGCATTTGGTTGGTTGAGGGTCATGTTGTACAAGTTTTTCGGCTCTTTCAAGCCATTCTTTAACTCTAGGGTCAACTAGAGTTTCATTTTTTTTATTGGCCTCATCTATCATTAGCTTTACACGTTCCACTGCAGCTGACAACCTTCCTCTTTCATTTTCGAAGTCTTCAACATAACTCTTGTAGTTACACAGATACTCAAGTTCCTCCCATGCTTTACTTGCCAACCATTTCGTGACTGGTTTTGCAATATCCCCTACCGCCTTCTCCATCTATCATGCATATAGGGTTATGATTATAATATAAACTATATCGGGATATCTACGCACTTACCAACTATGATCTAGGATTACAATACGGTAATCAAAACCATATTATTCTTGATTCGATTATTCAAATTCCTATTGAGTGATTAATTACTGGAGTTCTTCAATAGTAGGGAACAATCATAAAAAGAATGACGTATCTATCTACTTGTGAGTTTAATTGAATTTGTAGCTAGCACGAGTTTAAAAGTGAATTAACATGATTTTATAAGTTAGAAATGTACAAACAATAAACTAGGAAAGTCAACTCACAAGTTTAACAATAATAATTAAAACTATGCATATACTAACCTGGAAAGTGGAAACGAAATATTTAAATATGCTTACTGGCTAACAAATATCTAATTAGAAATAAAAATAAGTTAAAAAAAAAGTTTAAGAGACAATATGTGTCCGTGAGTAAAGAAGATGCAAACATGATTCATAAGTATGATGGAGTGCAATCCTCACCTCTCAGAGATTTCTATGCGGCTGCAATGCCTTCGATATAAAAACGTCTTTTTCTTTTTCTTTTTTGCATTTTTTTTATTTGGTTTTTTAAGGAAAGGAACTATGAGAACAACGATGGTAGATACAAGGAATTTAAATACAAAGAAAAAACGTACAAAGTACTAGGAAGAAAGGAGATTTGATCGCAATTTCTTTTTGGGTTTTCTATAAACGAGAGGAAGAAGAACAATGATACCAACAATCAACAGAGAGATAAGAGTCAAAGAAATAATTCAAATCAAGAAAATAAAGCTTGAGAAAAATAGGTTCGTTCAATAGAAAAACTCTCGAACAGAAGCCAAAACTCCAAAATCTTTTTTGTATTTTTTTTTTTTTGGAAGCAGAAGAAGAACATCAAAAGCTTTTTGTGTTGAAGAGAGAAACGCAAGCAAGAACTGAAGAAGAGCACAGAAATTGCCGAGAGAAGTGTGGTAAATAGTTAATGGGGTATTGGCATAGATAATTGGAAACAATTAATTCTTAGATTATTGTTTGTTGACATATAATCTAAAGTCTGTGTAGTTGTTGGTGACCTTGTTTTGTTCGGATTCACTAATTGATCTTGGGTGTAACCACAACTTATTTGTTCGGATTCATTTTACATTTTATATTGAGAACCGAGAACCATTAGGCCTTGGTCAAACTAAAAAAATGTAGTCACAAAAATATAATGCCGCAAGTTGGCCATGAAAATAATTGAAAACAATAGAAAATGTAGTCACGAAAAATATGTACTCAAAGAAAATGAGGCTCTCTCTCAGCCTAGCTATATTGTTTAATTTCCAATAGGAACAAAAGAAAGGAATATTAAACAATTTATTTATCAGATAATATAGTTTTGCATCAACATTAATTGATAGAGTTAATAGTGTGGGCTGACAACAAACGAAAATATTATTAGTATTATTCAAACACTATATGTATTTTTTTCCCAACGAAATCATAGCTTCTGTTTGTAATATGATGTTTTGATTTTTTTTTACAGATATAATTAAGGCCATTTTTTTAGGGTTAGGTTTTTTTCATTTTCTTCTCAGAATCCCATATCCACCGTTAGAGTAAAAGAATAAAAACCTCTTTTTCTTTTATGTTTAAGAAAAGGATCTATGAGAACAACTATTAGGCCGAAATTAAAGAAGACTTGAACACAACCTTTTTTTTTTTTTTTTTTAAAGGAGGAGGAGAAGAACAATAATAACGAATGAGAGTAAAATCTAATCCAAGTATAAGAAAGTAAAGCTTGAAGAAAACAGGTTCCTTCAATATACAAACTCTGAAACAAAGGACAAAACTCGAAATCATAGACAAACTTTGAAACAGAGGACAAAACTCGAAATCTTTCTGGTTTTGTTTTGTTTTGTTTTTTTTCTTTGAGGAGATCGAACAAGAGCTTGTTGTGATTGAAGAGAGAAATGAAAGTGAGAAAGCGAGAAGAGCACAGGAAATTGCAGATTGAAGAGAGAATTATATTTTTTGGAGGGGAGGCGGAATTAGAATTCCTATCGTACCTCTAATTAAATATTGCCTGCTTTTCTTTTGAGTTACAGGAATTACAATCAATTAAACTAAAATTTACTTTTACTAATATTCATTCTTTGATTGTTCCTTGGCTAAGGATGAAATTGGATTGTGCCCAATCCCTCTTATACTTTATTTCCTTGTGGAATGATCTTGATTCCCACTATATTACGTTTGATCCGTCCACTTGCAATGCACTTAAGTTTTAGTGGCAATCACATACAAAGAGGCCTACTCCAATTTATAGACAAAGTAATAAGTTAGGGTAAAACATTTAATTAAGAGAAAAAACACACAACTACCAAATTACAAATTAAAGAAAAATATAGATACAAGTAAAAAGGTTTTCCCTGATTTTTTGTTGATAAATTATGAAAGCCCATACTAATAACTTGGATGCAAGCAAAGGCAATATGCTGATATTCAAAATTTCAAGCTTCATGTAATTTTAAAGGGGAAAATGATCTCAATTAAGAAAAATAATATCAGAAAAATCCTATGACTTATTAATGATAGCTCTTTCACTTATCGATTATAACTCTTTCATTTGTCATTAATAAGCTTTAAAACTTTTATGATATTATTTTTATTAAGTAGGACCTTGATGTGATTTTCCTATTTTAACAAACTATGATTTACAGAATAAAAGAGATACTTTTAGATGTTAGCAATGAAGATCGTGGTGCAAAAAAAAAAAAAAAAAGTCTCTCTCTCTCTCTCTCTCTCTCATACACACACAGTTGCAACAATGGGTTTGATTACATGTACCAGTTGTTAGAGCATAAGATCCAGTCCATTAAATGGAGGCCCAGGCATTTGTTCTTTTTTATTAGCTATTTCAAATAATTTTTTTAACAATCAATAAGTTCTAATTATTTTGAGAAGAAATTTCAAATAAAAAATTATTTTTTTAATGATTGTAATAAATGAAAATTAACTTCTACTTTTTATAAATATACTACTAATAAATAACCTTTAAGGCTTTAAGACCGTCCAAAAATTACTGTTACTTTTTTTGGTACAAAAAAAATTACTTTATAGACTCAGAAACATGCTATTCAATTATTCATTTGAAATATATAAAATTTCAATGTTAAAAAAAATCAATCTGGGTTAGTTGATAATTTTTTTATATGTGATTCTTACTGCCTTACAAAAACCATTGATAAACAAAAACAAAAACACATGTAAGTAATTCTTTTTCATAGTGACATACATTAACAAGAAAACTTTTTAGCTATGAAAAGCTAGACCGTACCATATCAAGGAAAAATTTCAGAAAAATACCATTTGAACTTCAAAATCCCAAATTAGTGATTTGACAAGAACTTGTGTTGTTAATCCCATTACTTTTTTTGTCAATCCCATTACACCTTTTGTCATCAGAATTTTAAAATTCAAATAGTATTTTTTTTTTTTTTTGAATTCTCCCCCATATCAATATCAACATTAATAGAAAATAACTCATCGGAAAAAAAAAATTCATATGAAATACAGAAAATATGAAGAGCCACGTTGTTCACCAAGTATAGAAAAGACAGTTAATTTTTGTACTTCATATAAATATACACAGCTCACCTTAGTTTGTAATTTAAGAAAGCCGTAAAAGTTTCTACAAATAAATGTGATTTATAATTAAAATTGTCCATATACTAACCTGAAAATAGGAATCGAAGTCTTCAAGTATATGCTTCACGTGACCAACCAAGATCTAAGAAATAAAGATACAAGTTAAAAATAGTTTAATAGACAATATGTGTGTGTAAAAGGGATCTGGCTTCCATCCTTTTCCTTTCCGTCATTTTTTTCAAATTGGACCGTTAAATTAAGATCTCAACGGTCCAGATTTAATATATTATAAAAATATTGTTACTATAGTAACAATATTTTTATAATAAAGGAAAAGTTTAGACCGTTGAGAACTTAATCCAATGATCCAGATTGAGAAAATGCTGAAAATGCAAAAGGATGGAAGCCGGATCTTTGTAAAAGAAAATGCAAACATATTTAATTCATAAGTATGATGGAGTAAAAATCCATACCTCAAGATTTTTCTATGCCGCAATGCCTTTGATGATATAAAAGCCCCTGTTTTTCCTTTCGTGCTTGTTTTTGTATTTCTAAGAAAAGGAACTGTGAGAACAACCAGGGCAATAGAGAGAAAAATCAAATGAAGAATTTCAATAGCGAAAAACAGGTACAAAGTACTTGGCAGAAACAAGATTTGAATACCGTTGTTTTTTTATTTTCTCTAAACAAGAAGGAGAATAACAATTAAATAATTAACAAAGATGAGAATAAAAAAATAATTCAAATACAAGAAAATAAAGCTTTAAAAAAATTCCATCAATAGAGAAGTCAATTTTTTCTTTTTTTTAATCTTCCAAATTTTTGTTACAAGAAGAAGAACAATATATAGCAACCATATCGAGTGACAGGAGAGAAATGAATAGCAAGAAATTAAAGACAAAAATCAAAGCAAGAATCAAAGGTGATGAGCACTCTCTTGTTTTTCTAGAGAAAAAAATAGTAACAATGACGATCAATGAAGAGAAACTTTAAAGGAAGGATACAAAAACACAAAACAAACTATTTAACAAAAAGTCCAAAGAGTCCTAATGTTTGGAGAAGCAATTTTGTTTTTGTTTTCAAAGAGCTAGTAGCAGAAAAGTGGCAGGATTCAGATAGATTACACAAATTTGAAGAGGAAAAAAGCAACAAATGAAGAAAAGAGCGAACCAAACGATGATTCAAATATAAAGAAATAATATAGACGAGCTCCGAAACAGAAGCCAAAACTGTAAAGAGTTTGTTTGATTCTGTTTTCTGTTCTCACAAACATTTTTATAAAATAGTTTTTGGAAACTAAGTTTTAAAAATAAAAAAAAAACAAAAAAAAAATCTATTTAGATATATTGTTTTGAAAAATCTGTTTTTGAAGTGATGTGGTGGTGCGGTCGCCTATGGTAACATGACAGTAATTGTCATTGGTAGTATAGTATCGATAGTGAATAAATAAAAGCTTCAAAAGACAAAAAGCAAAAATACAATTAAAAACTGTTTTTATTTTTTAGTTTTTATAAACAACTTTTTGTTTTTTTGTTTTAAGAACAATTTATCAAACAGGTTTTATTGTTTTATTTTTTTTAACAATAAAAAAATAGTTTTTAAAAACAAAATCAAACAGCCCTTAAATCTTCTTCTCTTCTTGTTTTTTTTTTTTTTTGGAAGAGCTAGAACACCAAAGCTTTTTTGTGAATGAAGAGAAAAATGAAAGTGAGATGACAAGAAGAGCACAGAAATTGCAGAGAGAAGAAGCAGAAACCAGCCAGTGTGATTAACAGTAGAGAAGAAGCCAAATACATATAGACTCTTGTGTGCAAGTGATAATTGAGCCATCTTTTAGAAAGTTGGGAAAGTCAAGGAAAGGGCTACGTTTCTTTGTTGGGATTCAATAATCGATCTTTTCTTTAACCCCCTTTTGACATGCGGTGCCTTTAATTGTTACTTTATCCTCATGGGACATCTAATATATGATAATTAACCACAAGTGCCTTTAATGTATGTGCGCGCGCGCAAGCTCTCTGTTTTTTTTTTAAAGCCAACAAACTTACCAACACAAAAAAAAAAAAAACAGCAAATTACTGATAGGAATTGAATTACAAATAGAATAGCGATAGAATGGATTCTGTCGTTACATTTTACGTAGCAAATTGGTTTACCACCAGAATTTTGATTCTGGTCAGAAGTTACAGAAAGAATTTTCTGTCAGAAAATTACTAATGGATTTCTAACAGAAAACCCCTTGATAATCCATTGTTAATTTTCGTCACTAATCTTTCAGAAATTACTGGTGGAAGATATTCCATCACAAATTCAGTCAATAAATAAAATTTTCGTTGGAAAAAATTTCATCAGTAATTTAATGTTTTTTTTTTTTTGTCTTGCAATAGGGTTTTTACCCTGAAAAAAATTACCTCTAACAAGAAGACACATGTGACTACAAAAAATGCCAATAAACTCTCTACAAGGGTAATAAACACAAAAATTTTGAACGGTTCAAATCTAATATGAATTGTCCAAATTTAATTGTTTTGTTTTTTTTTAAAAAATATTTAAATATGTATAGAATCTAAAATATAAATAATTTCTTAATTAAGATTTTTTTAAAAAAAATAAATTTTAAAAATTTTAAATCTAAAGTTGCAAAAAAGTGCAAGTTCCACTTCAGTTCCCGCTTCAGTGAAGGGGCGGAATTAGAATTCATAAAGTGCCTCTTATTAAATACGTAGTATTGCCTGCCTTTCTTTTGAGTTACGGGAGTTGCAATTAATTACACTCAAATTTACTTTTACTAAAATTCATTCTTTGATTGTTCCTTAGCTAAGGATATAAGTGGATTGTGCCCAATCCCCCTTATACTTTATTTCCTTGTGGAATGATCTTGGTTCCCACTATATTATCTTTGATCCATACATGTACAATGCACTTAAGTTTATGTGGCAATCACATACAAAAAGGTTTACTCCAATTTATAGGCAAAGCATTAAGTTAGAGAAAAACATTTAATTTTATTAAAGAGGAAAAAACACACAGATACTAAATTAAAAATTGAAGAAAAATATAGATGCAAGTAAAATGGGTTTCCCTAATTTTCTATGGATAAATTATGAATAACCCGTACTAATAACTTGGATACAAGCAAAGGCAATATGCCAATATTAAAAATTTCAAGCTTTATGTAATTTTAATGACCTAAGATGTACAAAATATAGAGATAATTTAATATCGAAGTGCAAAAAAAAAAAAAGAGAACAAACAAAGAAATTACACACACACTCTCTCTCTCTCTCACTTACGCGAGCACGCACGCAAAAACAATGGGTTTAATTACATGTACTAGTTGTTAGAGCCATAAATCCAGTCCATTACATGGAGGCCCAGGCCCAAGTTTCTTAAGAAAAACAACTTATTTATTCTATTTCAAATAAGTGCTTTTTTTTTTATATATATATATTATCATCCAGTATCTTGTTTCTTAAGAAAAACAACTTATTTATTCTATTTCAAATAAGTGTTTTTTCTTATATTATCATCCAGTATCCTGTTTGGAGTTTGTAGCTGCCGCACCCAACACAAATACTTTCTCTAGAACTTGAACTCAAGAACCGATGTACTAAGACTTTACACTGCTAGACCAACTCTATGTTAGTTCAAATAAGTTCTTTTTTAATAATCGATAAGTTCTGATTATATTGAGAAGCACTTTCAAATAAAAACGTATTTTTTTATGATTGCAATAAATGTAAATTGGCTTATACTTTTCATAAATATAATAAATAACTTTTTAGACACTCAGTAAATTACTTTTATCCTTTTTGTTTGAACAAAAATTACTTTTATAAACTCAAAGAAACATGCTCTCTAATTATTGATTTGAAATACATAAAATCTCAATGTTAAAAGAATCAATCTGGGTTAGCTGATAATTTGTTTAAATGTGATTTTTTACAGCCTTGATGAAAAACGTAAAAACATGCAAGCAATTCTTGCTTTCATAGTGACATAAATTAAGAAGGAACTTTTTATATATGGAAAGTTAGACCATATCAATATAAACATTCATGTAAAATAACTCATCGGGAAAAAAAACATTCATATGAAGTATGGAAAATATAAAGAGCCACGCTGATCACAAAGGATAGAAAATACGGTTAATTTTTTGTGCTCCATATAAATATATATCCACCTTGGTTTATAATTTAAGAAAGCTGTAAAAGTTTATATGAATAAATGAGATTTATAATTAAAATTGTGCTTATACTAACCTGAAAACAGGAATCAAAGTCTTCGAGTATGCTTCACGTGACTAACCAAGATCTAGGAAAAAAAGTTTACAAGTTAAAAAAGTTTAAAAGACAATATGTGTGTGTAAAAGAAGATGCAAACATAATATATAATTCATAAGCATGATGGAGTACAAATCCATACCCCTAAGATTTTTCGATGCAGCAATGCCTTTGGTATAAAAGCCCTTTTTTCCTTTCTTTCTTTCTTTTTTTTTTTTTTTTTTTGGTATTTTTAAGAAAAGGAACTATGAGAACAACCCGGGCAGTAGAGAGAAAAATCAAATGACGAATTTCAATACCAAAAACAAAGTACAAAGTACTTGGCAGAAACAAGATTTGAACACAATTTTTCCCCCTCTAAACAAGAAGGACAAGAACAATTAAATAATTAACAAAGATGAGAGTAAAAAAAAAAACAATTTTGTTTTTTGTTTTCAAAGAGCTAGTAGCAGAAAAGTGGCAGGATTCGGATAGAGTACACAACTTTGAAGAGGAAGAAAGCAACAGATGAAAAAGAGAGCAAACCAAACGAGTGATTCAAATACACAGAAATAATATAGACAAACTCTGAAACAGAAGCCACAACTCTAAATCTTCTTTTTCTTTTGGAAAAGGTAGAACACCAAAGCTTTTTTGTGAATGAAGAGAAAAATGAAAGCGAGAGGGCAAGAAGAGCACAGAAATTGCAGAGAGAAGAAGCAGAAACCAGGTAGTGTGATTAACAGTAGAGAAGAAGCCAAATACAAATAGACCCAGTGTACGTAAGTGATAATTGAGCCATCGTTTAGAAAGCTGGGAACGTCAGGAGCGGGCCTACGTCTTTTTGTTGGGATTCAATAATTGATCTTTTCTTCGACAACCTTTTAAAGGGAAAATAATTCCTTCAGTTGCCATAATAAACTCAGCAAGGTTTATGTTCATCAAATTAACTCTGTATATAAACTACGGCATTTCAGTTAAGAAAAATCACCACTTTAATTAGTTGACAGTCAAAAGATAAAAGTGTCCATTTAAAGCTAGGCTTAATTAAAAGCCAATAAACTTACCAACATTACCGGAAAAAAAAAAAAAAAAACAGCAAATTGCTGACAAAATTACCGATGGAACAGAGTTATTAACAGAATAGTGACGGAATCTATTTCATTTCTATATTTTATGTGGCAAATTAGTTTATTGACAGAATTTTAATTCCGTTAGAAATTAATGACGAAATTTTTTGTCAAAAATTACTGACGGATTTCTGATAGAAAATTCCGTTGGTAATTCATCACTAATTTCCATCATTAATCTGTCAGAAATCACTGGCAAAAATTATTCTGTCACAAATTATGTCAATAAATAAAATTTTCGATGGAATTACTGACAAAAAAAAAATTCTGTTCGTAATTTAATGTTTTTTGGTAGTACAATGGAATTGTGTCTTGACTATGGGGTTATTCCCTAAGAACATATATGATGTGTTAAGATTTGAATTTTTGTTAGGAGATGTATCCACATTTAATGCTTAATGGTAGCTCGAAAAAAATTGTCTCTAATTGGAAGACACGACTACAAAAAAGAACGTCAATAAACTTTAATAAGCATTAAACTTCTAAACCACTCAAATCTAATTTGAATGATGTAAATTTAATTGCTTTATTTTTTTAAAAAAAAAACAATTATTTCAATAGGTATAGAAACTAAAAAATAAATTTTTTTTTTAATTATCAGTTTTTTTAAAACATAATTTATAATTTAAAAATTGTCAGTTAAAAATCTTAATTAAGTTGCAAAAAAGTGCAAGTCTCATCGCTGTCACTCACTTTCATTTCACTTCAATTACTGAGAAAGAAAGTTAAAGCAAGCAGGCCCATCTGTAGGTCTGTATTGTTGGCTCTTTGTTCCGTCTTTTCGCTTCTTTTCCACATGCAATAAAACCATTCACATCACAATAATGTCATGTGAGCTAATTATTAGGAAAGAAAGTTTAAGAAAAGGAACTATGAGAACAACCCGGGCAGTAGAGAGAAAAATCAAATGACGAATTTCAATACCCAAAAAAAAGTACAAAGTACTTGGCAGAAACAAGATTTGAACACAATTTTTCCCCCTCTAAACAAGAAGGACAAGAACAATTAAATAATTAACAAAGATGAGAGTAAAAAAAAAAACAATTTTGTTTTTGTTTTCAAAGAGCTAGTAGCAGAAAAGTGGCAGGATTCGGATAGAGTACACAACTTTGAAGAGGAAGAAAGCAACAGATGAAGAAGAGAGCAAACCAAACGAGTGATTCAAATACACAGAAATAATATAGACAAACTCTGAAACAGAAGCCACAACTCTAAATCTTCTTTTTCTTTTGGAAAAGGTAGAACACCAAAGCTTTTTTGTGAATGAAGAGAAAAATGAAAGCGAGAGGGCAAGAAGAGCACAGAAATTGCAGAGAGAAGAAGCAGAAACCAGGTAGTGTGATTAACAGTAGAGAAGAAGCCAAATACAAATAGACCCAGTGTACGTAAGTGATAATTGAGCCATCGTTTAGAAAGCTGGGAACGTCAAGAGCGGGCCTACGTCTTTTTGTTGGGATTCAATAATTGATCATTTCTTCGACAACCTTTTAAAGGGAAAATAATTCCTTCAGTTGCCATAATAAACTCAGCAAGGTTTATGTTCATCAAATTAACTCTGTATATAAACTACGGCATCACATCTGATTTCAGTTAAGAAAAATCACCACTTTAATTAGTTGACAGTCAAAAGATAAAAGTGTCCATTTAAAGCTAGTCTTAATTAAAAGCCAATAAACTTACCAACATTACCGGAAAAAAAAAAAACAACAAATTACTGACAAAATTACCGATGGAACGGAGTTACTAACAGAATAGTGACGGAATCTATTTCATTTTTATATTTTATGTGATAAATTAGTTTATTGACAGAATTTCAATTCCGTCAGAAATTAACGACGAAATTTTTTGTTGAAAAATTACTGGCAGAAAATTTTCTGTCGAAAATTACTGACGGATTTCTGATAGAAAATTTCATTGGTAATTCATTACTAATTTCCATCGCTAATCTGTCAGAAATCACTAGCAAAATTCTGTCAATAAATAAAATTTTCGATGGAATTACTGACCAAAAAAAATTCTGTTGGTAATTTAATGTTTTTTGGTAGTACAATGGGATTGTGTCTTGACTATGGCGTTAGTCCCTAAGAACATGACATGTTAATATTTGAATTTTTGTTAGGAGATGTATCCACATTTAATGCTTAATGGTAGCTCGAAAAAAATTGTCTCTAACTAGAATACACGACTACAAAAATGAACGTCAATAAACTTTAATAAGCATTAAAATTCTAAACCGCTCAAATCTAATTTGAATGATGTAAATTTAATTGCTTTATTTTTTTAAAAAACAATTATTTCAATAGGTATAGAAACTAAAAACTAAAATTTTTTTAATTATCAGTTTTTTTAAAACATAATTTATAATTTAAAAATTATCAATTAAAAATCTTAATTAAGTTGCAAAAAAGTGCAAGTCTCATCGCTGTCACTCACTTTCACTTCACTTCAATTACTGAGAAAGAAAGTTAAAGCAAGTAGGCCCATCTGTGGGTCTGTATTGTTGGCTCTTTGTTCCGTCTTTTTGCTTTTTTTCCACATGTGATAAAACATTAAAACCATTCACATCACAATAATGTCATGTGAGCTAATTATTAAGAAATTAAGAAAGTTAAAAGCAAGCAGGCACATCGCTTCTTTTCAATTGACTCCCACTCACAAAATTGACATCATTCTTGTCCATAGGGTTCAACCTAACTCATTGGATCCACATTCCTAAAAATTTTCTTAAATAAAGCAAATGTTTTGGAGCCCTGAGCTCATGTGAAGACATATATATATCTCATATTCTACAACATACTTCACTTTGTCATCTGTATTTCATAATTTGTTACCTCCTAAATCACATGCAAAATAAATGTGACAATTGCTGGGATAAGCATAACATACCGCTCTTGAAATGTAAGTTAATGATATGAGCTTAATAGGTGAAAAATTACTCTATAAATAGAAAAGGGTTTGCATAGATGTAATATAATAGTCACATTTTTTAAAGTATAAATACATTAAAGACATTGAAAAATTGCATCAAGCTAAGTAAATAAATAGAAGAACACACAATTTTTTAACGTTGAAAACTCCATCAATTTAAGAAATAAAAACCATAAAACCTAGTGCAGAAAACCATTAAGTCTTCCACAATTCTTATGCTCTTAAGCGCTACTATTCTTTTTTTTTTTTTTGGGTTAACAACTCAACCACTGATCACTATTAACGTAGTAAAAGTCACTGCAACAGTAATACAAAATACATACAAAACAACAACTACAGTTTAGAACTCTTTTTTAATGTTTTTTTTTATAGAAAATTTAAATAATAGTCTCCAACATTCGAAGGTTTTGCTTAAGATGAACTCCCACCAGTAACGATTGTTTTTTTCAAATTGGCCAGAAAAGAAGACCACTTAGAATTCTCATTCTCTAGTTGATGCCTTGCTTTTATTTGGTCTTTCTTCACTGCTTCCAACTCCTTTATGAATCCAATGGTGTCAAAAACAATCTTCTTTTGCTTTTGGAGAGACAACAGTTTAATCTCACACTCTTTGATTTATTTTTCGTTGCTACACAATTCAGCTTGCAATTTAGAGGTTTGCTCCTTCAACTCTGCTTCCCTTGTTTGAGCCTCAACCATATAATTCTGAGTCATTTGAATTTCAGACAAAAGAGTCCTCGCTACTTCTTTTCGTTGCAAACGTTGTTCAATCATTAGCTTTTCTTTATGTTCAAGCTCAGTTGCTGTGGCAGTGGTAGCATGGGCTTACTTGAAGGAAGATAAAATAGTCTGGATTTCTTGTTGCAAAGAGTGTATTGTAGCTTTAAGACCATCATGAGAACAATGAGAGGATAAGGTGCTTTGGGCACTCTCAAGGCAAAGTATTCTTTCTTCAAGGCTAGCTATTTCATTTAGGCTGATGAAGTCACGGATTCAGAACAAGTCAGAAAGAGCCTTAGTCACCTCGCTATCATCTTCATGAGCAGTAATTATTTTGGATGCACAAGTCATGTGAACTTCCATGTCAGTACCTTCAACCATTATTTGGAATAATCTCATTAGTCATCATTCTCAAGTTGTTTGGACACATAAGACAGGCAACTCTCGGCTTGAGTGACCCCCTGAAGTAAAAAAGAATAGACAAATATTATTCCTACAAAAAAGATTCTAATAAGAAAATATTATATCTTTTTTTCTGAAACAAATAGCTCTCCAATAGATAAAAGCATGATTATAAGTGGTAATCAACGCAGAATTTTTAGCATTTGTTTCAAAGAAAAAATCATTACACCCCAAAAAAAGCAATTCAATAAACTATAAGCATACGTGTGCAGATTCAGCAATGTGAATAGCTAAATGGTCTGATTGTGAGCTCTCTGATTTTGTTTCAGTACTTGAAGTTGCTATTTCTGACTTCTTGGGAGCAGAGATTGAAGGAATCTATGGCCAGAAAAATAGAAAAATTAAAGTCAACAAAAGTCAGTAAAGTACTAATAATGCAAAAATCAAATGAGGGTAAATGAACAGAGTAATTATTTACTAATGGAGAGCTCATTTCAGTTGTAGTCAATGGAATTGCCATTGAAGTTTCATTTGACGTTTCTCCAACACTTTCTTCAATATTCTGCACAGAAGCATTGAATGGCATCAGTCTCTTGTTTCTGTGACAGTGTATAATATAGTCATTTTGTAGATTGCTAATGGACCTTTTGTGAATCATCAGGATGCATATCATGTTCTGTTTTTGGTAGTGCTTGTTGATCAAGTTCGATTCTCTTTCCCTTGTCCTCAATGTGAACCGAATTATCCTAAATCAAAATAAATATGCAAAAAGCACCATAAAATTGTATCATTTACCATAAATTCAACCCATATAAGGAAGGGTCACATTCTAAAATGTGGATACTCATTTACATTATATTGATGGAGAGAGGAACCGTTTGATATTTATGCAAGTCTAATTCATTTTAATGCAATGAAGTATAAACTTACTGTATTGGAGGAACAATCAGATGGTTTTGATTGTGGGTGGTGTAGAAACTAAACTCAAATGTGTTTACTCAAAACTCATATGTCTTTTACAATGAAAAATGATACCTATTTATACTAATGCATTACTCAATAAACTAAAGAAAAATAACTCTCGGTTCAACGTTGGTGTGCCTCACCAACTTCTTAAATCACCTACCCAAGCCGTCAGCCACTGTTCAGCCGTCACTGCTTGCGTCATGCTCTCATGCTCTATTTTCCGTTTCTGTTTCATTCTCCCGGAGTTGGACAAGACTCATCCTCGAGTCACAAACAACATCATCATCAATAAATGGAGATAAATCCGAAACCTTATGCTTAAGTAAAAATGACTTGGACTTATTTTTGATTTTGATGTGTTTATCTGGTGGCAATGGTTCGAGCTGAATCTTCACATCATCCTTCTGAAAGGAATATGTGTTTGCATAACCGTCGTATAGAGCTCGTCGATCATAATGCCAAGGTCTTCCCAGAAGAAGATGACAAGCGTCCATCGAAACAACATCACACCAAACTTCATCGTGATACCTTTTTCCAATAGAAAAAGTAACAATGCATCGTTTTGACACTTTGACTGCGCTTCCTTTATTGAACCATTGGAGCTTGTATGGGTACAGATGGTTGTGAGTTGGTAGTTGTAACTTTTCTACCATGTAGTTAGAGACTACATTTTCACAGCTTCCGTTGTCAATAATGACGTCACAAACTTTACCTTGAGCGGTGCAACGAGTATGAAAAATGTTGTGACGTAGCCAAGGCTCTTCTTTCACTGTGGCTGTATGCAAGCTTCGTCTAATCACAAGTGTTTCACCTTGATCAGGAGGAATGACTACTTCATCAAAAATTGGCTCTTCATCAAAGACAGGTTCTTTGTCGAGTATGAGCTCCTTTTCTTCTTCAAAAACTGTAGAAGTTTCCCCTTCAATAATAGTAACAACTCTGCGGGTAGGACATTCTGAAGCGATATGACCGAACCCTTGGCATTTGAAACACTTAGGTGCTTTAGAGCTAAATTCCTTGGTAGCCTTTGTTGGAGGCTTGCTTGAAGAGTTAGACTGATATTCTTGTGTATGCTTATTTGAAGAGTTATGCTGATGTATTTGTGTAGGCTGATGCATGTGTGCTTCATGTCCATCAAAAGTAATTTCGTTGGAGGAAGACGGTTGAAACGGAAACCTTTTGGGCAACTGTTTCTCAATACGGATGGCTAGACGAATGACGTCGTCCAGAGTCCAGTATTGTTGGAGCTGTACCGGATGAGCAATGTTGATATTTAATCCTCCAATATAACGGGCTATTGTTTGCTCCTCCCTCTCTTGGATATCACACTTCATCATGAGTTTTTCAAATTCCCTCGTATATTCCTCTACAGACATAGCCTTTTGGCGAAGATGATATAACTGAAGGAAATTATCTTGATAATAATTTTCTGGAAGAAACTTACGTGAGAGCTCGCGTCACATCTTGTCCCACATTCGTATCTTGCTTTTTCCTTCTCTTTCACAACTTCTTTTGAGATTCTCCCACCATATGGAGGCATGTTTCATCAATTTGATGGCAACAATTTTAACTTTCTGTTCATCTGGAATCTCTTTGTACTCAAAGACTCGTTCAACTGTTTGTAGCCAGTCAATGAATTCGTCCGGTTGGAATCTCCCCTCGAATTCAGGAATGTCTACCTTAATGTCATTAAGGCAAAATAATTGTTGGCGTGGACGATGACGGTAGTCAGTGGACGACGAACTATTGTTATCTGAATCATCCTCTGGATATTCACTGCAAGATTCTAGCTTGGCTTGTTGCATTTGTACAGTGGTTTCCAGTTCCTGTATCCGGCGTCTCATCTCGTCCATCTCAATCTCGCGTGTGTTTCTGCGTCTTGGAGGCATTTTGGAATTGTTCTTATGAGGTTAGGTATATGATGGAAAAGTAGAAGGATAGGATCGGTTTTTACGGCAAGTAAGAGGTAAAACTGGAAATTTTATGGACATATGGGGTAGAAAGGTAATTTCTTAACTTTCAGGGATGGAAATGTAATTTTGGCAAAAATTTGGGGTCAAAATGTAATTTCAGAAAAGTTTTGGGGTCTGAAATGTAATTTTGGCAGAAATTTAGGGCCAAAATGAAATTTCAAAAAGTTTTGGGGTCTAAAATGTAATTTTGGCAAAAATTTGGGCCTAAAATGAAATTTCAGAAAGTTTTGGGGAAAAAGTTGTAAATTTTACCAAATTTAGGGGTCGAATTGCAATTTCTAAAAGTTAGGCTGACTAGGATTGATGACGTGGCGGTTATGACACGTGGCATTCAGTGATTGGTCCACGTTTCGTTGACTGATGACGTGGATGCTGATTGGATGGGGTGACGTGGCACTGCTGACGCTGATGCTGTCGTGGCGCTATTGACACATGGCGTAAGCTGATTGGACGACGTGGCGTTGACTGGTCAGAAAGTGATGGCGTGGCAGCTGACTGGGTCGTCTTCAACCTCTGGACTCTGCGCGACCGTATGAAATTACGGCGACTTTCCGGCGACGTCCATGGAGGCTCGTGGAGGTGTTTCACGGTGGTGACCGAGGCTATTCCTAAGTTTTTCGGCCTTCTGAACACGATGGTGAGGTCGGTTTCTTCAAAAAACGCTCCAAGAGTGAAAATCCGACACCCTCTTTTTCTCACGTTTTTTTTTTCTCACCCACTCCTCACTCTTTCGCTCTCTGGCTCTCTAGAACTTAGGCTCTGGTACCAAAATGGTATAGAAACCAAACTCAATTGTGTTTACTCAAAACTCAGATGCCTTTTACAATGAAAAATGATACCTATTTATACTAATACATTACTCATTAAACTAAAGAAAAATAACTTTCGGTTCAACGTTGGTGTGCCTCACCAACTTCTTAAATCACCTACCCAAGCAGTCAGCCACTGTTCAACCGTCACTGCTTGCGTCATGCTCCCATGCTCTGTTTTCCATTTCTGTTTCAGTGGGTCTTTAGAATGCAAATGAAAACCTCTTTCACTCTACATGGACATGTATAAATTTAATTCATTTATTTTGTATTGTAAAATATGATGATATGGTTACTTTTGGAGATTTGTTAGTTTGTACTGAATCCTTGACTTCATCAACTTTTATAGCTTCCTCTGATTCTAGGCTTTCTTCATCACTTGCCTTTACTATTTCCTTAATCTGTAACATATAGAATACCACAAAGAAGTTAAAAAGTTCTGGATTTAATTAATTGATATTGGGCCAAAATTTGGAAGCAATCAAGAAGGCAATAAGTCAGAAAGAAATATATTTGTTGGCTATAAATATATATACATTTGGTGAACCTTTGTTTTGTTCGGCTGTTTGCCAGTACCTCTTTATAGACTTCTCTAATGCTTCTCTTGTAAATTAATTCCAAATGATAAAAATCATAGAAAATATATAAAAATTGTAAATAATTAAGTAATCTTTTGTATACTTACTGTCAAGGAACACAGTATCAGTTAAAGTTAAAGAGATATTGGGACAATCCTGTATTTGACGGTAGATCTCATTCTGAAAATCAATTGAAGGGCAAATAGTATCAAGTCTTGGAAGATCATCTTTAAGGAATATCACAAATAGCTTTGGGAACACATGTCCAAGAATCACGTCAAAGAATAAAAGTGCTTGCTCATGTATGTGACCTTTAGGTCTGGAAAAGCAGAGTTACCCTGCCCCAATTCCCCCCAAAAGTATCACTTGAACAATTTATTTCATATGTTTCTGAGGCAGAATTATATTCCAACCTATCAGAGGCACTTTAGATAAACAACAATTAACTCTTCAGATTCTTAAATGTATATATGCCCTGTTATCAAACTAATTAATAAAGCAAATGAGAAATTGCTTAATCAAACAAAACCTTGTATGATTTTTTTACTCAATGGAAAATCTTGTAATGTTCAATTCTCATGGAACAACGAGTGGATACTTTATTTTGTGAATTTTAGGCAGCAGCAGTGTCAAGTAAGGATCATCACAGCATCACAAAAGTATGTAAACACATCAAAATTATCTAACCTTCTGAAGCTTATATCTGATCCTCACCTCTGTATTTGGGGAATTCAAACGATAGAATCTGAGTTCCTTCAATTTACTCTTTCTAGACATATTAACATTTCTTCTTCTTCTTGCCCTTTGTTGTGGAATTACTATTACCAGGCGTGCGCCTTGCTCAGAGAAAACCTTACAACATCATTGTTTGCGTCTTCAGCTCAAATGAGGCATTACACATATTAAGAGCTCAATAAATGAAGAGGGCACCTGAACAAGAGTAAGTTCACAGCTTGAACTGTGATATTTTTATATATTCTGAATAAACCTTTCCTCCATTTTATTGTTCAATAGATATGTAATTGTTAGTTTTTGAATAAACCACATTAAATAGAAAGTCAACTTGATTGACGAAAAACAAATTTTATATGAACTGGCTGTAATTTTTGAAACAAGAGAGGAACCAAGTGTGAATTAAGCAAATCTCAATACAAGTTGTGGAATTTATTATCATAGCTAACAGCTCAAGAAGAAAAAAGCTGTGTTGAGTTGAGATTCTTTAAATATATCATTCAATAAAAATCTAAGAGTACTATAGCCATAAATGGTTTTATCAGCAGCTATTTCATTCAGATCCATCTTCAATGAGGCTTCCAAGTCAGCAAGAGCCTTAGTCACCTCGCCATCATCTTCATGAGCAGTAATTTTGAAGGAACAAGGCATGTGAATTTCCATATCAGCGCCCTCCTCCGTTATTTTAAATAATATCATTAAATGATCATCCTCAGGTTGTTTAGACATATTAGGCATGCAAATCTCTGCTAAAGTGACCTTAATTTCAACCTGAAGTATATCAGAATAGAGAAATATCATTCTTACTAATATAATTCAGAATGAAAATAATACTCTCTTTGGTCCTTAATATAAGACATATTTACTTAATTTGATTGGATTAAAGAAGTTAATTAAGTTAGCCAATATAATATGTATTTTTTTAAAAACACCCTAGTCATATTTCTTAATTCTCTCATTCCCTCCCTTCCTTGATTATTGCTAAGGGAGTATTAATAGGGGTAAATTAGGAAAATATTGACAAATATGAAAACTATGTCTTATATTTAGAATCAAAATCAACTCTCCAAATATGTTTTATATTAAGGATCGAAAGGAATATACTTTTTCCTGAAACATATAACGCTCTAATAATAAAAGCACAGTTATAAATGGTACAACGACGACAACAACAACAAGCCTTATTTACTAGGTAGCGGCAATTACATAGATTGCATGATGCAATTCATCTCTGTAGATTTATTATTAAATTGTTTCAAAGGAAAAACATTATACCCAAAAAACAATGAAATAAACTATAAACATACTTGTGCAGATTCAGTAATGTAAATATCTAAAACGTCTGATTGTGAGCTCCCTGATTTTGTTTCAGTACTAAGTTGCTATTCGAGGCTTCTTGGGAGTAGAGATTGAAGGGATCTAAGACCAGAAAAATTATAAAAAAAATTAATATCAACGAAATCCAATAAAGTACTAAAAGTGCAAAGATCAAAGGAGGGTAAATGAAGAGTAATTATTTACTAATGGAGAGCTCTTTGCAATTTAATTTGATGTCTCTCCAACACTTGCTCCAATATTGTGCATATCATTGAATGAGATCAGTGTCTTGCTTCTATCTGTGACAGCAAAGCATTGTCCTAATACATATTGGGTTCTGTTTTTGGTAGTGCTTGTTGATCAATTGTGATTCTTTTGCCCTTGCCCTCAATGCGAACTAAATTATCCTAATTGAACATAAATATGCAAAAGCCACCGTACCGTAGAAATGTATCATTTACCTTAAATTCAACTAATATCATGATTTGATTCGTTCCAAGAACTTCATCTACACCTCTTTAGATATTAGTTATAGTCGTTAGCTAGTTGGGCAAATACTAGCCGGCGTTATCAAAGCCTTTTCCCCTGCCTATATAAATACCCATAACGTTCAATACACAGATGTGTAATGCATCTTATGTATGAATAACAGTGCTTCAGTTTCTCTCTTTTCTTCTCTATACCTCTTTCCATATTATGGAGGTATGACAGTATATCAGAAATAGGAACTTGTTTAACAATTTTATTTGCTGTTGCTTTGGTGCTCCGTGAACTTGCAATATGTTAATGGAGATAGGAACTGTTTGTTGTTTATGCAATTTATTTCATTTTAGGAAAATGGAAAGTATGACTAATTTATAATGTGTGTTTTCAAGCTGTTAAAGTCTAACATTAGTCACTAAAAAAAAATGCAATAATGTAAAAACTTGCTTGAGAAGATGCTATATTGGAGGAAAAATCAATTGGTCTTGATTATCTCTCGACTATGGATCTTTTGAAAGCAAATGAAGTCCTCTTTCACTCTAAATGAACATGCATGAATATTCCAAAGGATTTTTTCTTTCTTTTTTATTTTTCTGTTTTGTTAACCAAGTCAACGTTTCTTACTAAGAAGTAAGAGCATAGTAATGTGGTAAAACATGTAGTAATGTCTACTGCCTGGTCAATATTTGTCATAAAAAAACTACTACTGGTATTACTAAACAGGACTTATATTCTAAAGGAAGCAGTAGTACCTATACAAATAGGTAAACAGGCCTACACGCTACACCCACCCACCCCTACCAATTATTGCGTTGAACGGCTACATCTGCACCCTTCATCTCATCTTTGACTTGTTTTTCCATAATTTGAGTATTGAATTTAAGCATGTGACATGTTATGTTTTAATTTGGAGACCATGCATGTTAACTTAATTTAAGCATGTGACATGTTATATTTTACTGATATATTAAAATATTTATTTTATTAGCTGATATTATATTATACTCGCGACATAAGAATTCAATCATTACATGGATATCCAAGTAAAAAAGAAAATGGTTTCATGAATATAATTTTCTTTGATCTTCAGTTCATTTGGAGACCATGCGTGTAACTTAATTTAAGCATGTGACAGGCTATGTTTTAATTTCCTCCCCCCCCCCCCCAAAAAAAATTACACCATTATGCATATTTGGGAAACGACCTTCTTCATGATGAGGATCATCATTATCATCCTCAATGATGCACTCTAGCTCCTGTTCATAATTATTCATAAGCTAACTGTTAGAAAAATAATTGATTACCTTTTCTCTTGAGCGTTGTTCTTGTCCTTTACACCCCTCGACTGATAAATCTAGGAAAGAGTTCATAGGAAGTTGTGGACAATGACCTAAAGTGATACCTTAAAGAGATGATGCTTTCACATAATAGTTTTCAGGGCACATACTAATCATATTTGGTACCTCTTCAAGTCTTAGTTTGTTGAGAGCTGGGAGATGAATCTCAATATTTTGATTTTGGTTAGGTGAGTTATAATCACCAAAAGATTTTCCAAACACATATTTCAAGTCTTGGGCCAATGAGATACACACAGATTCCAAGTGCACACAATTTCTAGAACAACAAGCTGGAAATACAGATTCCAACTTCTTACAAGCGATGATTTCAATGATGTGTAAGTTGGGAAAGATAGAATTGGCAGTCATATAATCATAACCTCATTTTTTAGTGTAATTCCTTAAGTTTATAAAATGTATTTTTAGTTGCTTAATCTTAAAATCTGAAATGGTATGGCAATTATCTATAAATAATTCAAGTGTTGGGGTTTTCTTTCCAATTTGTTCAAGAATTAATTATGGTTTTATAACCAATTTGATGAACACAATTTTTGAAAGTAATGGGTGATTGTATACTCTATTATTCTGAATGTAAAAAACGTATAAGTAGCATTAATAGGAATGCAACAGACGAACAAATATATGTACCTCTGGGGCAGTGTGGTCTGGCTGAGCTACCTTGGAAGCAGATGGTTCATTTTTACTCTTTGACCCCTCACTTGTATTTGCTGCTTGTTTTTGTAGGAGATAATGTTCTAGATATATACTGACAAATAAACGACCACCTGTAATAGACATTACTTTCAACAAAGAGAGCATGCTTTCTTCTTGCATTTGATGCAACCCTCCTCCTTCTAGATATTGCCCAAACATGTATTTTAACTTCGGACAAGAAGAAATGTTCATGCTTTCTAATAGAGGAAGGTCTTCAAAAAAACAAACTGGCAATATCAATTATGATTTACCACAATGTTCAACACCGAGGAATCTTAATTTTGGAAACGTTGAGTGATGACTCGTTGAATTAGGATCTTTACCATCCACCTTCTCCTCTATTGATGATCCATCATCCCATATTAAGTATTTTAACTCAGAACATCTATCGACCTTCAATGTCTCTAGCTGCCTTAGATTATGAGTAGTGGATGGATGAAAAAGACATGTCATTGAATAATCCCATATTTCTATAGACTTGAGGTTACCCAGCTCTAGCTTGCCCTTCAATAATGTGCTTTCCAACATGACACAACACCTTAACTCCAGCTTCTCTAGTTGCTTGAGAAAACCAACAGGATAAGGACCACAACATAATTCTCTCACACCCACCTCACCTCAACAAGGTGTAATTCAACTAACTTGGAGAAGATCGTCTCACTCCAGATTTCAGTTAAAGATTAGCATGGATCAAACACTTCACCTCATACCAAGAAATCAATGAAAGCTTGATTAAGTGATTTGACCGACCGTGTCTTTGCATCTCGGGATCAAATACAAAATAGTTAATCCAAGGGGAAATAAGGTTTTATTTTATTTTATTTTATTAATAATAGTGAAAATGAAAATGCAATGCAATTCAATTAAATGCATAAATATTATTTTTTTGGTATTTTATTAAATTGATGCAATTATTTTCCTCTAATATAAAATCATAAACAAACCACTCAAATTAATTTAAATCAAGAATTCCAATACAATCACACATATTATACAAACAATAATCCAATCTCAAATAAAATATATAAATTAAAATTAAAATTTAATTAAAAACTACTCCCTGTGCAATTCATTGAAGCTCCAGCCATGAATTGTGTTACTTTGCTGAAACAGAACCAATAGCAGTGGTGAAAGTGATAGTGCAGAGGAGGTGATCATGGTGGCCGAACGGTGCTGTGACTGGCGGTGGTAAGGAAAAACAGAGGAATGGTCGGCAATGGAGAACAGAGAGGCGTCGGCAGTGGTGAACAGAGGAATAGAGAAGACAGAGGTTGTGACTGTTGGTGATGCTGACGGTGTGAGGAAGAACAAGGAAGAAGGTCGCCGGCACTACTTTGGGTTCTGGTTAGAGCTCGCCGGAATCTGAGCTGGAAACAGAGCACGGTGGTGGTTTGTGGTTGAAGCAGACGGAGGTGACGGTAATGGTGTTGAACGGTGGTTGGTGAGACCGACTCTCAGCTCCCCCTGTCCTTCGTCCCCCTCAACCGTGTCGGAGCTGGTGGTGAAGGTTGTCGGACAAGGAAGAAGAGGGGCATGGTGAAGGTGGTGGTGTGGGTTGCTTGAGAGAAAGAAGGCCGAAGCTCACCGGAGAAAAAAATGGAGGATGATGCTTGGTGGAGACGGAGGTGCGTCACCGGCGGCAATGGTGAGGAAGAAGACCGCCGGCGACACAATGAGGAAGGAAGAGGACGAAGGAGGTGGTCGGATCCCCTATGAGCTCAACGTGCCTGTATATTTAAAGAAGGAAAAGGAATGGTTGTTGAATGGTGATGATGCTTCTGTGCGTGTCTTTTGTTTGAAGAAGGAAAAAGAAATGAAAGTGATGATGATTATGAAGGTTATCATGGTGATGATAAGAATCCTTCAGCCCACGCTCCACTCTGTGTTAATGGTGTTAGTCTCACTTAACAAAAATTGCTGGCTCATTAGTGATGACTGTGACATTAAATTACATGTATTTACATTTTTATCTTTTTTATTTTTATATTTATCTTTATTTAAAAATGAACTTACATGATTACATTTTCTCATGAGAATAAAGTCATTTTGTC
This sequence comes from Inga laurina, assembly GCA_963855925.1. Lineage (NCBI taxonomy): Eukaryota > Viridiplantae > Streptophyta > Magnoliopsida > Fabales > Fabaceae > Inga > Inga laurina. The sequence goes on along the minus strand of OY979701.1, from coordinate 16,754,421 downwards.
CATTTCTTAGTTATGTGACATATAGGTCTGGAAAAATTAGAGTCACCCAGCCCCAATTCACAGAGATAAAACCACAACTTTCAATAATATGACCCACCAAAAGTATAACTATAACAATATGTTGTTTCAACACTTAGTTTAGGGAGTTTCCACCGGTCATCATTTGCTTCTTTTGTTCTTCCTGATTAACATTAAAAAAATTAAAGTAACAAAAAAATTGTTAGAAGGTTTTTCAACAAATTCAGGACATTGATCATATAATACAAATTATATTGATCAAATCTTCAGAGAGTCAAATACATATATTAAGAGGCTTTTCTTTCCTTTTGACTACCAAACGATACATCATTTGTACAAGTTGTTAATCAAGTAATACGATACTCACACGTAGCATCTTTATTCTTCAATTGCTTTCTCTCCATTTTCTAAATCGTTCAAGGTGCTGAACGTATTCTTCTAGCTCCTTCTCCAACTTCTCAATGAACTAGCTTGTGTGCTTAAGGGACTGCTCGTGTCTATATTTCTGCAAGGCCTAGAAATTAAGGTTAATGAAATTAAAAAGGTGTTATTTTGAACATATAAGGAAAAAAACAGTAGTATCAGACACTCGTTAAAGAGAATATTTTGCATAGGAAGAATATAAGTCAGCTCTGTACTATTTCATGTTGCCATCTATTATATCAAACCACCAAGCCAAGAATTAGAATATGATGAGCATTTTAAAAAATCACGCGTGTTGAAATACTCCTAAGGAATATTAAGTTAGGTAGCTAAAACGACACAAATCACTCCTTAAACCATAACAATTAAGTACATCAGGAAAAGATGGCTCATATACAAGATACTTCATTTTTATAACATATCATGAAATTGATCATTTCAACATGAAATATTCCATGAAAAGAGGGGAAAATAGGTGTGCCTTCCAGCTTATCTGAGGCACTTTATATAAACAGTAACATTGCAGATTCTTAAATGTATGCCTTGTTAAGTTGTTATTAAAGCATGCCTGTCCCAGTGAAAAACAAGAACTTCATAAAGACTTTTCACATAAAAGATATGTCCAACGTAACTATAATAAAAACGAGTGGATAACAGAACTTCATAAGGTTCAATTCCCACAGAACAGCGAGTGGATACTATATTTTGGGCATTTTGAGCAGCAGTAGTATCAATTAAGGATCGTCACAGCATGACGTAAATTATCTTTTGAAAACCGGAGAATGTCTCGAAAATATGAAGATCCTAAAGTTGTCATAAAAAGTATGTTAACATCTGCAGTGAAATTATCTAACATTCTCAAGCTTATATCTTATCCTCACTTTTGGATTTGGGGAATTAATCTTCGCTTTAGCCTTCAAACGATAGATTCTGAACTCCGTTAGTTTTGCCTTTCTAGACATTTAAATTTTTTTCTCCTTCTTGCCCTTTGTTGTGGAATACCATTATCAGGCGTCTTACTCAGAGAGAACCTTGCAACATCATTGTTTGTGTTCAGCTTAAATGAGACATTACTCGAGTATCTATTGGAGGTGTGATTCAAAACGTAATGCAGCAAATCTGGGAGTTTGACTTGGTCATCTAGCAAATCTTGCAGGCAACGTGGCAAAAAAAATCGTGGGTTTGATGGGTAGCTAAAATTTAGAAAGTGAAAGCTGATATTCATGAATAAAATATTGGTGTCAATTGTATTTATTAGTTTTGTTTATTTGTTTAATTTAATTTATGAAAGCTAGTTAATTTCTGGATCAATAAAATCCCATGTAATCATCCTTGATTTAGCAAGCAATTACAGCAATAAAGAACATAAGCAAAAGAGCTCAAATTTCTCCCGTATTCCTCTGCATTTTTTCTTCTGCTCTCAGGCTTAAATCAGCAGTATCTAGCCAATCTGAGGAAATCTGAGGAAGAAGGCAATGATGTCAATCTTAAAATATGCCCTGCCAAACTGTAGTTTCTTGGATGCATACACATATCATGAGTAAGAGATGTGGAGTACAGAATTGCGCTTGGGGATGATGTGACAGAAGAAACATTTTCATCTAGGAAGAGGAACGAAGAAAAGCTACCTCTGCAGAGAGAGAAAATAAATACATTCAAGAGTCCAAGAAATGAAGAGGTGCATGAAACGCGTTAGGAAGAGATGTTAAATCTTCCTATTACTTGCCGGAGTTTATGAAAGAATAAATATGTATATATATATAATAAAAATTAAATAGTACCAAAGACAACAAAATTATTAACATAAAAAACCTTTCATGGTAAAATTCACAGGTCATCTAGATCAAAGAAAATCATATCTACAATGATTAAAACAAAGTATAAGAGAGTCTCAATTATAGGCACAAATCGTGCAATATAATCACTCAGCCCAACAATCAAAACTACAAACTTAAATAAAAAAAAAAGAAGCTTAAAAAAAAATCAGAGCTCACTGCTAACCAAAGTTCCTAAACCTAGACCGGCCGGGAAACCGGTCCGGTCCGGGTTCACATTTAAAAAAAAAAAATTTTTTCAAATTTTTCTTTTAGAACTTTATACTATAAGTCTAGAATTTTCAATTTCTCACAAGTTTGATTCCGGTTTAGCTCCAGTTTGACCCCAGTCACTGACCCTTAACCCAATACCCCGACCAGTTCAATACCCAATCCGAATTTTAATACATTGCTCCTAAATCAATTACTTTCTCATTTTTTTGTGGCAGCACCCTCAACCGTCTCAGGTTTCTCACTTTTTTTCTTTTTTCTTTTCATAAGTTAGAAAATACATAAAATTGAATAATTAAATTTGGGCATTTCTCCGCAAGGACCCCAAAACCCCACACGCGTGAGCATATCTCTACCTGTGATCTCCACGACTCCCTGAGGTATCTCCAGATGCATCTTCTTCTTCTTCCGACGTTAGTGGAACTACCTCAATCTTCTCCACTTCTCTCACCACCTCCCTCATATCTGGCCGATTCTTGGGGAACTTATTGATGCAATCCATTGCAATATAAAGCAAACTCATCATCCCAGGAAGTGCACTTTCCTCCACAAAAATTTCCTTATCGAATATCTCTGTCGCTCATTGTTCCCTCACTACTCCTTCGACCCAACTATAGAGATCCAAACCGGTAACCCCAGGTGGGGCTGAACATGCAGATAATTTACCTGTCAAAAGTTCTAAGAGAAGGCTTCCATAGCTCCAGACGTCAGATTGCTTTGATACTTCTCTCGTGGACCCATATTCGGGTGATTTGTAAAACCCCAATGGGTTGTGCTACAAGGGAGGCGAGTCCGTAGTCAGAGACGAGGACTGTGTCGTTTTCAACTAGCAGGACATTTGAGGATTTCAAGTTTCCATGGGGAGCCATTGTATTGTTGGGCTTGGAATTGAGATGAAGGTATGTTAAAGCTCTGGCTACCCCTTTTGTCACTGATAATCTTGAGTTCCATGTGAATGGAAAATTTCCACTTCTGTTTCCTGTAATGAATGTCCAACCCAGCTTTGAGATGCATAACTAGGTAATGCGCATGCTGAGATTGATTTTTCTTTGTTTTTTTTAGATAGATAAGAAAGGTTTGAACCTTTTATCTTTTTATTCTCAACTCTTGACATTTGACACTTGAGCTAGCCACAGGTAAACTACTCCGATTGATTTCTAATAAGATTGAAAAAATGGCTTATTTAGATAAATAGTTTTCTTTCACTTACTATAGATTGTTAGAATTAACTTATTTTAATCCTCAAACTTGAATGGATCTTGACTAGGGAGTAGGGACTTACTAAATCATCTCCAAGTATGACAGAGGTAATGTTTGGCATGTACTCATGTAACAGCTAAGTTGACTGTCTATAAACATCAGAAAGTTCTTAATTTGTTTTAAACCCATTTTTAAATAGAATGAAATGCATGTAAGAGCAAAATGATTTGCATTAGAAAAATTTAGTTTATGTAGCTAAGTATACATACTTTTGTAGTACTGAATCTAACCGGATTGGATTCTTTCTGAGTTTTGGATTATTGACACTCATTATACTCAAACTTCCTGGGAACTGTTACCTCATGCAAGGAGGAACATTTCTATTTGTTGCTATGTTCTATTTGTTGTAATAACTTTAGTGGTTTATAAAACAAAGAAGCAAGTCCAGAGTGAAAATTACCATGAAGCCTAGAGAAAAGATTTCCCTTCTCTGCATATCTGTACAGCAGCAACCTCTCATCTCTGGAATGGTGGTAAGCAAGCAAAGGCAACAAATTTGGATGCTTCAGATCAGCAATTTCATGCAATTGCTTTGCAAAATCCTCTCTTGTCATTGGATTCAATTTCTTTAGCCTCTTTACAACAATGGAAGTTCCTCCCATTCAGCATAGCCTTATTGCTGGTCCACTTGATACCCGTACCCAGTGCTTCTGCAGAAGCATTGGGTACGGGTATCAAGTGGCAGAAGCTTGCAAGGTTTCATTTACTTGAAACTTCATTTCATCCGTAAAGAATAGAAGCTCCTTCTTCTCTTCCACTGCCATCACTACTGAACTGTGACGATCTCTCATTTCCGTAGTCTGCAAACATATGGGATACCACAATGAAATTAAAAGGTTCGGTATGTAATTTATTAATATTGCACCATAATTTGGAAGCAAACAAAAGGGCAGTAAGTAATAGAGAAGTATAATTGCTGCCTTCTTAGCTGTGGTGGATTATGAGAAGGTATAATATACATGCATTTGTTGAACTATTGTTTTGTTGGGCTGTTGGCGGATCTCTCTTTATAGTCTTCTTTGCTACTTCTCAACCTCTGGACAATAACAGAATAAATTAAAGAAGATGGAATGAATTGAAGTCATTCATTAATGGACATAGCAAATCGTAGAAGAAAAAGGGAAAAAATTTGTGGATTAAATGAATTAGTTTGTAGGAAATTAAATCAGTAAGGGGGGAAGTTTTATAACTCTATGGGTGTGAGCTTGATAAATTTGAGTTTGGTGTATGAATTGTCAATTTTACTTTCTCCATGTGCATATTATTTCCTTTGATTGGGCCATTTTATTTTGGTCCTTACATGAAGAAGCTGTACGAAAAGATCAAGTTCATCCATCTTGCCCTTTTTACTCTCAGATTCTGTCAACCAATTATAATAACCTAACCAAACAAAATGATTCCAAATATATATTATAATGAGAAAAATCATAGCAAGTACGTAGCAATTATGAATAATTAATCAATCCTTTGGATTCTTACCGTCAAGGAACTCAGTATCAATTGAAGTTAAAGAGATTTTGGGACAATCTTCTACTTGACAGTATATCACGGTCTTAAAATCAATTCCCTGGCAGACAGTATGAAGTTTTCGCATATCATTAAGGTTTATAAAAAATAGCTTTGGAAAGACTTTCTTGATGTCCAACTCTTGTGAGGCGCCTTGCTATCTGCCTCCTCTATTATATGCTGCAATTCATCACAGCGGTGGATTACCAATTTTTCTAACTGTGACACTGATGATGCAAAGGATACATTGAACAATGACCTCAAGTTTAAAATATCTCCAATATTCATCTCTCTCAAATTGCATGGTTATAGGGCTGCTATATAGAGTCAAAGGCCATGAGAAGATTGAGTCGGAGATTGTGAAGATCACTTTTTAGGGTCTATCAATCTTCCCTTTGGTTGAGAATGAGGGGCAAAGAAGACTTTTGATTGGAATGTGGCTTTGGCCTGTGGTGGAGAGTGCCAACCTCTTGAATGCTTAGCAGGTTTGTTGTGCTTTAATGCTTTATGCTTGTATTGCATGTTCGTTATGGTGTCTTTTGTTCTGTTTTTTGTTAAGTTGTAAGTGTTACTTTGATTGTATTTCATGTTTTTGGGCGTAAGAATCATTGTTTCCCTTTGTAACAACATTATCGTTATAACGTATTTCCACTCTTTTCCCCTTTTTTCATCTATTTTTGTTATGGTTGCTAGTATAAATTAGAAACTTTTTTAAAGTGGCTTTGATCAAAAGTCAGTTCTGTGTCTGTTTAAGTGTGGCATATATGTATCTAGTATTATTAATACATATATATATATATATATATCCAATCAAATGTCTGGTTTATTTCTGTTAAACAAATAAAGATAGGTTGCTGTGTATATGGCACAGATTGGGAAAACAGACTTGAGGTATAGATTGAATAGAGTTTATGCTCACTTTGTTTTTATCAAGGATTTTTTTCTAGCATGCTCATGTAGGACTATCTCTCTTTTTTTTTTTATTTGATAAAAGGGTTTTACTTTTTGAAACTTAGAGTGCAATGGGTTTTCACCCCTCTCAACAAGACTATCTCTCTATTTTTATTTGATAAAAGTCACTCTGTTTGCTAAATGGTCAATATTGATTGGCTTAACTGTCATGACGTTTTTTCACTATCTTGAAGCTTTTATGTTTGCTTTTACACCATTTCTTTTATCGGCATATCTGCTAAATGATCAATGTTGGTTAACTTAACAATATAGAAGATTCATGTGTACTTTTTTCTTCCAAAGAAACTTTTTAGTGTTAGGCATTCATGGAATAGATTTAAGACCATGTTCTTTGCAAGAAGAAAATGGCGATCCCTTATATAAGAATTTGTCCAGCTCCTCAAATTTTAGTTGGTCCACGGCTACCAAAATATGCGAAGATGTGAACTAGTTCCTCTGTATTTAAGGTCTTTCAGAACCAGAACATAAATCGACCTCTACAAACAAATAATATATATTAAAAAAGTGCATGATATATTTAAAAAGAAAGTACATTCTGTGAATACCACAAGACAAGTTTAATCCAATCATATTTTACTATCATAGGTAACAAGTCTTTCAAGTTAACTTGGACAGAATTCATAGCTCCACACACATCACCACTTCAAGAACAGGATTTCCCATAGCAGAATCTAAGAAAGCCTTAAAAAGGTGACCTAGTGACCTATGCATTTATTCATTTCGAACAAAGTTAATTCTTCGATCGACATAATAAAACATTAGCGCTCAGCTATGTAATGAAAAAATCTATGAGGTTCAGCTTCATGTAAAGCCAACTTTTAATGGATATGCATCTTCATTTCAAATGTATTTGCTGCAGAGTAGACTATAAACAAACAAACAAACAAAAAAAGGATACACTTCTGTGAATGTTAACAATGAAGAACCTTCCCACTACTCATTTTAGGAATAGAAGGGGGGAGCCAAAAGAGAGCAGAGGAAAAGACATGTTATCTCATATACTATGGCTCCTCGTCCCAGAAAATTCTGATTAATCTCAAATATAGAACCTTAACAAAGGTTCAAGCTTTCCAAATTAACCTTTCTGGGTAAGGACTGAGTTCTTAGATCAAAGAAAAACAACAAATTAACCTAGAGAAAGACATGCCCTTGTTAGATCTCATGTTTTGATGATAACAAAAGAATGGTATGAAAAAGAAGTGATTAATAAATAAGTTTGAGCAAAGGCATAACAGGGATAAGCATCACTTGAGGTAAGCATTGGAGTAATGAAGAAAGGCCAAGAGAAAAGGCTGAAAAACTTGATCAGAAGCAAGTTTTCTAAGGCATTACTCGAGTAGGTACTCGAGTAATGAGACAAAACTTGAAGTAACCAGAAGCACCTTCCAGTAACCTGCCAACGTTACTCGAGTAGGTACTTGAGTAATAGTGTAAGTATTTTCAAGTTGCTCTCGGCCTGCCAATGTTACTCGAGTAGCTACTCGAGTAACCAGGTAACTACTTGGAGTTGCTCTCGGCCTGCCAATGTTACTCGAGGAGCTACTCGAGTAACCATATGAAAAACTTCCAGTTGCTTTCAGGTTGCCAATGATACTCGAGTAAGTACTTGAGTAACTCTGTTTCTGAGAAAGTGTTGCTCTTGGCACTTTGTACCACTGCCAATGTTACTCGAGTAGGTACTCGAGTAACGCACTGAAGTAAGTAAAAACTTGAAGGTAGTACTCGATTAACTTGATTTCTTTTTATCTCATTTTCCTCGAGTCATTCCTCTAGTATGCAAGTATTTAATGCTCTAGTTTAAGTGGATTACTCGAGTATGAACTCGAGTAAGCAATCTTATATTGAAGGAAAACCTCAAGTCATTACCCGAGTAAGTTATGAACAAAAAGTAAGTTTACTCGAGTAGGTACTCGAGTAACAAGGTAATCAGACTTGATGTGCTCTCGGCCTTGAAATCCTGCCAACATTATTAGAGTAGAGCATCGAGTAATCAAATTTATCTGAAGGTTTACTCGAGTTGGTACCCGAGTAACCTATGAAGTTGTGAATGCATTACTCGAGTAGGTACCCGAGTAAACATGCATTTTCAAAGGTTTGAAATTTAGTTATTCCATGCACTACCCGAGTAATCTTGTTTTTGTCTATTGACTTGAAGTTAAACAAAGTTTTCCCGATGATACTCGAGTAAGTACTCGAGTAAACTTCATGTGATACTCGAGTAGCTACTCGAGTAAGCAAACCCAGAAAGTTTGAAATCATTCCAACGGTCATTGTTTGTTTCCTATTTGATTAACTTTTCATTATATTAGTATTCTTAGCATTTCAACAGATAAACAATGAAGAGATCCTACCAAATAAGGAAAGTCAAAAGCAACGCTCAAATGTCACCGACCGTCACCTACCGCAAACGTATGTTTTTCAAAAACTGGAAAAGTCAATAGTGGCTGCGCACGCTCCAATGGCATGAAGAAATATGTTCCAGCAATCATTACCAACGTATCTATATATATGGGAACATCTGAACAGAGAGATACACAAGAACACACTCACGAACGTATCATCAAGTTCATTACTCTGTTTTTCATTGTACTTGTGATTCTATGCTTCAGTGATTCTTATTTACTCTGTGAGAGAGATATTTCATTCAAACTCAATATTTGTTATTGAGGTAACTTAAGGTTGTGGAACCTTGAGTTAGGATTGGATTACAACTTGTAAGGGGGAGCGAGTGTCCAGGTGTAGGAACTTGCTTGTACTGAGGTGCCAAGAACCCACTGAATCTTGGAAGTTATAGTGAAACTCTCAGAGAAGCTCTGAGGACTGGACGTAGGTCAAAGTGGTTGTGACCGAACCAGTAGAACTCCCGGTGTACACTTCGGTGATATTTCTCCTTACTCTTTCATGTTTTAATTTCAACGTCAAATTTTATATTTGCAACGAAATTTTTAAGATCACCCAATTCACCCCCCTCTTGGGTGAAACGCTTGCTCTAACATTTGGTATCAGAGCGTAGGTCTTCTTGTGAAGGTATAACAACCTAAGAAGGATCCAATGGCAAGCATGAGTGAAGGAATTCTTCCCGACGGTGCATCCATCACTAGACCTCCAGGTTTCAGTGGCGAACACTTTTCTTTCTGGAAAGCAAAGTTCAGAGTATTCGTAATGGCTACTGAATATGGGCTATAGGATGTGATTGAGAGTGGAAACTATCAACCTACAAAGACTGTAGATTCTCAGAAAATTCCCAAGACGCCAGCAGAATATGATGAGAATGATAAGAAACTTATCACTCTCAACAGCAAGGCAATCCTGATGCTACAAAGTGCCTTGAGTCAAAGTGAGTATTTCAGAATTTGCATACTTCCAACAGCAAAGGAAATGTGGGAAGCTCTGGAAATAGCTCATGAAGGAACTTCGGGAATAAAGGAGAATCGGATCAACACCTTGGTCACTGAATTCGATTTACTTCGAATGAAATCAGGTGAATCAATATCTGAATTTGAACTTAGATATACTCGTCTTGTTAATCAACTTGCAGCTCTTGGGAAAGTCTATGATCAGCATACCCAAGTACGAAAGATTCTAAATATTCTTTCTAAAGAATGGGAGGCCAAAGTCACTGCAATAGAAGAAGCAAAAGGAGAATCAATGAGATCAGTTGCTTCTCTATTTGGAAGTCTTTCTGAATATGAAAACAAACTAAAGTTCAAACGAGAACTAGATGACATTGGTGACAAGAAAAAGAAAGGTCTTGCACTAAAGGTAAAAGAAGAGAATCAAGATGAGGATGAGGAGTTTGACGATGATGAAATGGGTCTAATCATAAAACGATTCAGAAAGTTCTACAAGAAAGGACAAGGATTCAAACACTTTTAAAAAAGGTGGAACTAGCAGCAAAGATCATATCATTTGCTACGAATGTGGAAAACCAGGACATATCAAATCAAAATGTCCAGAACTGAATCAAAAGAGCAAAGAAAAGAGAAAAGGCAAATTCTTCAACAAAAAGAAGGCCTTCGTATCTGCTATATGGGGTGATAGCTCCTCTGACGAAGAAAGTGATGAGGAAAAAGTAGCTAATATATGTCTCGTCGCTCAAGAAAAAACAGAAGAGGAGGTAAATGATTCTGAACCTACCTATGATGAATTACTTTCCGAATATAATGCTTTACATTCTGAATTCATCAAAGTAGTTAAAGAATTGATTGTTTTCAAAAAGAAAAACAAATCTCTTGAAACTAAACTTAAAGAAAAGGATTGTGAAAATTGTTCATCTTTGAAAAAGAAAAACATTGATCTCACAAAAACTCTTGAAATATTTATACAAGGAAGTGAGATGCTAAATGTTATTTTAAAAGCTCAACGATTTGTAAATGACCGATCTGGAATTGGATATGATCCAAAGTCAGATAAAAGGAAAGGTAGAAAGAAAGCAGGAGGTAAGTCATATTTGAATTATTTCCAGCATTCTGTGCATACATCAAATCCTTTTGCATTTTGTAATCACTGTAATAGAAAAGGTCATTATACATCTTCATGCATTCATAAGAAGAAAGGAACAATAGGAACCTACAAATGGGTACCTAAAGGCTTATATGTTCAGAAAATTATTTGTACTAACCCAACAGGACCCAAAAAGATATGGGTACCTAAGACCTAGTCATTTGATTGTAGGTATGTCTCAAAGCATCCAAAAATAGTAAGTGGTACATAGATAGTGGATGCTCTAGACATATGACCGGATATTTTGAAAGTTTTACCACATTGCAACCTAAGGAAGGTGGAAAGGTAAAATTTAGAGGAAATCAATCCGGAAAGATAGCAGGAATTGGTGAAATTAAAAATGACAAAGGAATACAAGTCAAAGATGTATATTATGTTGAAGGCTTGTGTCATAATTTGCTGAGCGTAAGTCAAAGTGCAGATAAAGACAACTGGGTAATATTTGACTCAGAAGAATACTTAATTATCAACAAGAATGATTTACAACTTGATAAGAAGAATATCAAGGCTAAGCTCAAAGCAAAAAGGGAAGGTAACTGCTATACTCTAGATATTAGTAGAAATGAGTCTGAAAACTGTTTTCTGAGTAATACTGATGAAAGTTGGTTATGGCATAAGAGATTGGTTCATGTCAATATGCATCAATTAGGCAAACTACTCAAAAAGGATTTAGTTCTTGGATTGCCCAAAGTAACTTTCAAATATGACTTGATTTGTGACGCATGTCAAAAGGGTAAACAAACTAAATCATCTTTCAAATTGAAAAATGAGATTTCAACAAATAGACCACTACAATTATTGCATATGGATTTAGTTGGCCCAGTAAGGATAAAGAGTCTTGGTGGAAACTTATATTCATTGGTTATTGTTGATGATTTCTCTAGATTTACATGGGTTATTTTTCTATCATCAAAAGATGAAATCTTTGAAGAATTCATTGTTTTTGCCAAGAAAGTGCAAAATGAGAAAGGTATGTCTATTGCAGGTATTAGGACTGATCATGGTGGAGAATTTGAAAATCAAGCCTTTGAAGAGTATTGTGATACTAATGGCATTGATCACAATTTCTCTGCTCCAAGGACGCCTCAACAAAATGGAGTTGTGGAACGCAAGAATAGAGTGCTCACTGAAATGGCTAGAGCAATGTTGAATGAAAAGAATGTATCTCAAGTGTTCTGGGCTGATGCTATGAGTACAGCATTCTATATTTCAAATAGGGCCTATATCAGAACAAAACTTGGAAAGACACCTTATGAGTTATACAAAGGAAGGAAGCCAAACATTGCTTATCTACACATCTTCGGTTGTAAGTGTTTCATTCATAATAATGATAAAGATAACTTAGGAAAATTTGATTCTAAAACAGATGAAGGAATTTTCCTAGGATATTCTAACCGAAGTAAAGCATGTAGAGTTTACAATAAAAGAACATGTATTATTGAAGAATCAATTCATATTGTATTTGATGAATTTGAATCCTTTGACAAAACCATTGATGAAGAACAGGAAGTTGTTTTAAATCCAGAGAATGGTCAATCTATTTCTAAATCTCTTATTCCAGAGGTTGATGAAACTAAGGAATAAGAGCAATCCCTAGGTCAACCTAGAGCATGGAAATACAATAAAAGTCATCCCTTAGATCAAGTCATAGGAGATGTGAATGAAGGGATTAAAACTAGAAATAGAATTTTCAATGAAGTAAGTTTTTCTGCCTTCATTTCTGAGATTGAACCTTCTAACATTGATGAAGCCCTGTCAGACAATGATTGGGTTATAGCAATGCAAGAAGAACTAAATCAATTTAAAAAAAATCAAGTTTGGGATTTGGTACCCCGACCCAAAGATCATCCGATCATTGGTACTAAATGGGTATTAAAAAACAAACTCGATGAATCCGCAATTATTGTCAGAAACAAGGCAAGATTGGTGGCCAAAGGCTATAATCAGGAAAAAGGGATTGATTATGAGGAAACGTATGCTCCAGTGGCTAGATTGGAAGCTATACGTGTACTCTTAGCCTTTGCATGCATCAAAGGATTCAAACTCTATCAAATGAATGTAAAGAGTGCCTTTCTAAATGGTTACATCATGGAAGAAGTATATGTAGAACAACCTCCAGGTTTTGAGGATGTTACCAAACCTGACCATGTTTTCAAACTTAAAAATGCTTTATATGGTTCAAAACAAGCTCCTAGAGCCTGGTATGAAAGGCTCAGTAAGTTTCTTATCGATCAAGGTTTTGTACGAGGAAAATTTGATACAACACTCTTTATAAAACGAAAACACAATGATATTTTAATTGTTCAAATATATGTTGATGACATTGTTTTCGGTGCTACTAATGAATCTCTGTGTAAGGAATTTTCTGAGATAATGCAGGGAGAATTTGAGATGTCAATGATGGGAGAATTGAATTTCTTTCTTGGTTTACAAATCAAACAAAGAATGAATGAAATCTTCATATCTCAAACAAAGTATTTAAAAGAGCTATTGAAGAAGTATGGAATGGATGAAGCAAATGGCACGGACACGCCTATGAGCTCAACTACGTTGCTTGATGCTGATGTCAAAGGGAAAGACTACAACATAACAAAGTATAGAGGAATGATTGGATCATTACTCTATCTCACGGCAAGTAAACCGGACATCCAATTTAGTGTTGACATATGTGCAAGATATCAATCGGCACCAAAAGAATCACATGCTGAAACGGTCAAACGAATCTTTAGATACCTTGCTGACACACCCGAATTGGGTCTGTGGTATCCCAAAGGAAGAAGAGAATATCTTGTTGCATATTCAGATTCAGATCATGGAGGATACAAAACAGACAGAAAGAGCACCAGTAGACAAGGACAATTTCTTGGAGGATCTCTTGTATCATGGTTCAGCAAGAAACAAAATACAGTGTCTCTTTCGTCAACGGAAGCCGAATATGTTGCAGTCTCAAGTTGTTGTGCACAAGTAATATGGTTAAAACAACAACTACAAGATCTTGGTATTTATCTTAAAGAAATACCAATCTATTGTGACAATACTAGTACGATAAGCTTGGCAAAGAATCCAGTTCAACACTCTAGAACCAAGCATATTGATGTCAGACATCACTTCATCAGAGATCATGTTCAAAAGAAAGATGTGAAAGTGATATTTATTCCCACTCATCTTCAATTAGCAGATATTTTCACAAAACCACTTGCAAAAGATCAATTTCTATACATTAGAAGAGAATTGGAAATGGTAAATCCCAATGAGTTGTGAGTTATTTCAGTTTCTCATAATATTAGATAAAGTCATTTGTTAAAATTTTGATGATTACTAACTTAAGCATCAGAGTATATAGAAATTTATTTTGCAGGAAGGTTGAAACTCTATTTTGTGAAACAAAAACAGAGGTGATCAGAGAACACATTTACTGGAGTATCAACTTGAAGTTATCACTAACAGAGAAGCATTACCCGAGGAACAACTTGAAGTAAAAAAGCACTTTGCTCAAGTATGTACTCGAGTAATGGACTTCAGAACTAGAAGTAACGGATCAAGTTACTTGGTTTTCAAATCTAACAGTTCAGTTACAAAGAAATGAAGAGTCACAAGTTGAAAACTCAGGTTACCCAAGTAAGGCCTCGAGTAAACTTGAAGCTTACTCGAGTAAGGCCTCGAGTAACTGCAAGTCCAGATTTTCAAAATTGATGAAGAATGACTCAAATCTACTCAGAATGGGTTATAAATGATCGAGGGAACATCCATGGATAATTACAATATTATTCATGCCAGGTACGCAATTTAAATAAATTATTTTAGAGTTTTTCTGTATGAACACTCGAGGAAGGCCTCGAGTAAACTTGAAGGTTACTCGAGTAACGCCTCGAGTAACGTCGGGTTCTAGGGCTTTATCTGTCTCAAACTCGGTCATTTCCATAAAATCTCCTCGAGTAAATCACTATACACTCTCACAAAAACTTTTCACAAGTGATTCCTTGCTTCATTTCCGTCAAAACCCAAGAGATTGCAGTTCCAAAAACCTCCTATTTTTCTCAGATTCTCTGTGCCCTAAATTCGCGTCAGTGTCTCTGTTTTTCTGTGATTTTCAATTCTCTTCGTTTCAAGATGGTTAGAACCAAGAATCTCAACTTCACAGATTCCTCTGACTCACAACAAAACCCTGATCCTCTTTCTTCTCCTCCCAAAAAGAGAAGAAAACTTACCCCGAGACCAAAAGCTAAAATTCCTCTTCAACCTCAATCTCAACTGAAACCCAAAGGAGTTGTGATTAAAGAGCCTATTGTTACAAGGGCTCAATCCAAAAAGAGTACATCTACCGGAAGAGGCAAAAGTGCCATATCTCCCTCACCTCCTCACTCTGATTCCTCTACCCCCTCTTTTACTCCAAAATCCTAAGTATGATAGGAATGTGGCTACGGCTATGGCCAACATCTTGGATCAAATGGAGAAGGGGCAATCATCCAAGAAATCCAAATTGCCGGAAGAAGAGATCACCAACCCACCAAAAGGATTCAATGTCAGCAAATTGGTGGAATATCCGAAGTATCTGTCTCAGTTCTCCAGGAGGAAAGTGTGCAAGACACACTATGTGGATCTCAGGCTACTTCAGGAGGTATTGAAGCACGACCTTAGTCCATATCTAGATCCTTTTATGCCTTGGTTATCCATTAGATTACCTTTTTGCACAAAGGTGATCACCCACTTTTATTGTAATCTAGAAATTATAGATGAGCCAAACAGAACCTCAGCTGAGGAAGAGATGACCACCACAGTTAGAGGCCAAAAGATACTTATACCACCCTCTAGGATTAATTTATGGTTAGGAATTGAGAACCCCCCAGATGATATTTACTCCCAGCTTGAACCAAACCAAATCTTTACTATCCTTAAACCCGGAGAGTTAGTTGGCCCTCTAAATTTCAAACCAAGTGATATGTGTGATCATCATAGGGTCCTTTGGTACATTTACTCTAGGTCCCTAGTGAACAAAGCCAACAATTACACCCATTTCTCTGATAGGGACTTTAGGTGGTTTGTTTCACTCCTCTTGAAGGAACAGAAGGATTTGGGGGAGTATATCTTCTCAGAAATGAAAAGGTATAAGGTGGATGGGAAGGCTACAACACCAATGTCATATCCTCAGATTGTGTCACTGATCCTGAAAGAGAACAAGATATGGTATTTGGATAGCAAGGAGCCCATTGAGAGGATGACTCCGGTTGAGAGAAACCAAATTGGGAAGTTAAATATTGACATCCCTCTCAAAGGCCCTCTGGAGTCTGGGTCAAAGAAGAAGAGGAAGACCACTGAGGCAGAGACCAGTAAGATGGATGACACACAGTCATCGGCTCCAGCTGCCACCACTTCGTCACCATCCTTTCTCAATGCCACTCTCCAGCACTTCATGGAAAACATGCTCAGAGGATTCCATGTGGATATCGCCAACACGAACGCTGAATTGATACCAACACGAATTTCAAGATGGCGGAGTTGGTTGAGAAAATAGACAAGAGGCATGAGGAGTTGGTTGAGAAAATGGACAAGAGGCATGAGGAGTTGCTAGCAGAGCAACGTGCCCAGGGTGAGACTCTGAAATTGATTCTGGCACGATTGGACTCTTTAGGTCCCGGACCTTCTGCCGGTCCATCTTCCTCTGCACCACCACCACCTCCAGTTAACCTCCTTCTGACACTCCTTTCACTGAGGATGAACCATCTACCCATCTGGTATCTAGTCCACCTGAGACTCAAGCCAAAGACATTCTATATACAGTAGACAACCCAGATACCAATGAGACCATACATATCGTCATTGATGATTCACCTCCTAAATCTCAGTTTGAACTCGCTCCTAAACCTATTCCCTCTCCTACCCACACTGAGGAAATATCTCCCTCCTCCTCCTCTGAACATATACTACAGAGGTTGAGACCAATCCAGAGTTACAGACCACTCCAGAGATATAGACTACTCCAGAGGTAGCAACCACTTCTATGATCGTTTACCAACCTCTTTCTATACCTCCCAGAGATGACATCCAAATTCCTCCACTTCATCTTCCTGAACCAGTCTCCTCTAGTTCTTTTGACTCCTCTAACTCAGATGATGGTTCAGTTCTTCCTGTGACACCCATTTCAATGGCCAAGCCTCCGAGTCCTCCTCTTGATTGATGAAGCCAAAAATGGGGAGAAGAGCTTAGGTGATTTTGTGGAAGTTTCTGAGTATTTTTTTTTTTGAATATTTGGGTGTATATGGGCTTTTGGGAGTTCTTTTAAGTTATCTTGTTAGTTCTTTTGAACACTTGTTATCTTGTAATATGCAAATCTTAAGTTTAATGCAAGTTATTTAAGTTATGATTTCATGATTCCATTTCAAGTCCGTTTAAGCTTTAATTTATGATACATTGTTGGACTAATGAAGTTTATTATGTATGCAAGGTGAATGTGTTGTAATATTTTCCAAATCATTTTATAAAGATAACAAAGTTTATCAAAAGATTTTCAAGATATGTTTATATGTTTATTTGTGAACTTATTTTCAAAAAGTTGTTCAAAATCACCAAGTTTTGTCATCATCAAAAAGGGGGAGAATGTTAGATCTCATGTTTTGATGATAACAAAAGAATGGTATGAAAAAGAAGTGATTAATAAATAAGTTTGAGCAAAGGCATAACAGGGATAAACATCACTTGAGGTAAGCATGGGAATAATGAAGAAAGGCCAAGAGAAAAAGCTGAGAAACTTGATCAGAAGCAAGTTTTCTAAGGCATTACTCGAGTAGGTACTCGAGTAATGAGACAAAACTTGAAGTAACCAGAAGCACCTTCCAATAACCTGCCAACGTTACTCGAGTAGGTACTCGAGTAATAGTGTAAGTATTTTCAAGTTGCTCTCGGCCTGCCAATGTTACTCGAGTAGCTATCCGAGTAACCAAGTAACTACTTGGAGTTGCTCTCGGCCTGCCAATGTTACTCGAGGAGCTACTCGAGTAACCATATGAAAAACTTCCAGTTGCTTTCAGGTTACCAATAATACTCGAATAAGTACTCGAGTAACTCTGTTTCTGAGAAAGTGTTGCTCTCGGCACTTTGTACCACTGCCAATGTTACTCGAGTAGGTACTCAAGTAACGTACTGAAGTAAGTAAAAACTTGAAGGTAGTACTCGATTAACTTGATTTCTTTTTATCTCATTTTCCTCGAGTCATTCCTCTAGTATGCAAGTATTTAATGCTCTAGTTTAAGTGGATTACTCGAGTATGAACTCGAGTAAGCAATCTTATATTGAAGGAAAACCTCAAGTCATTACCCGAGTAAGTTATGAACAAAAAGTAAGTTTACTCGAGTAGGTACTCGAGTAACAAGGTAATCAGACTTGATGTGCTCTCGGCCTTGAAATTCTGCCAACATTACTGGAGTAGAGCATCGAGTAATCAAATTTATCTGAAGTTTACTCGAGTTGATACCCGAGTAACCTATGAAGTTGTGAATGCATTACTCGAGTAGGTACCCGAGTAAACATGCATTTTCAAAGGTTTGAAATTTAGTTATTCCATGCACTACCCGAGTAATCTTGTTTTTGTCTATTGACTTGAAGTTAAACAAAGCTTTCCCGATGATACTCGAGTAAGTACTCGAGTAAACTTCATATGATACTCGAGTAGCTACTCGAGTAAGCAAACCCAGAAAGTTTGAAATCATTCCAACGGTCATTGTTTGTTTCCTATTTGATTAACTTTTCATTATATTAGTATTCTTAGCATTTCAACAGATAAACAATGAAGAGATCCTACCAAATAAGGAAAGTCAAAAGCAACGCTCAAATGTCACCGACCGTCACCTACCGCAAACGTATGTTTTTCAAAAACTGGAAAAGTCAATAGTGGCTGCGCACGCTCCAACGGACATGAAGAAATATGTTCCAGCAATCATTACCAACATATCTATATATATGGGAACATCTGAACAGAGAGATACACAAGAACACACTCACGAACGTATCATCAAGTTCATTACTCTGTTTTTCATTGTACTTGTGATTCTATGCTTTAGTGATTCTTATTTACTCTGTGAGAGAGATATTTCATTCAAACTCAATATTTGTTATTGAGGTAACTTAAGGTTGTGGAACCTTGAGTTGGGATTGGATTACAACTTGTAAGGGGGAGCGAGTGTCCAGGTGTAGGAACTTGCTTGTACTGAGGTGCCAAGAACCCACTGAATCTTGGAAGTTATAGTGAAACTCTCAGAGAAGCTCTGAGGACTGGACGTAGGTCAAAGTGGTTGTGACCGAACCAGTATAACTCCCGGTGTACACTTCGGTGATATTTCTCCTTACTCTTTCATGTTTTAATTTCAACGTCAAATTTTATATTTGCAACGAAATTTTTAAGATCACCCAATTCACCCCCCCCCCTCTTGGGTGAAACGCTTGCTCTAACAGCCCTTTCTGGTAGATTTCTCAGTCTGACATACTCTGAACATGACAATGTCAAAAGAAATATTTAGGACCCATGTTAGCATATTACAATAGAATGTCAAATTATTTAACTCCGCTTAATTCAAGACTGTACCAGAAATAGGGTGGCTCCATCTTTTTCTCTGTTCTGCAAAGCTTCCAACTTTGACTTGAGTACTGATTCTCATCACAAAGCCTTTGTTCGTATAGATGATTCAAAGTGTTGGAATCAACATGTTGTAACATTTTCACTGATTTCCCATTTTTTTCATCTGCCATTGTCTCCCCATCACATGATTCTCTGTCTTTGGCTATGATTTTAATGTTCTTTTCCTAAAATTCATGATTGAGACTATTTGAAATGCTGTCTGCTAACACCACTGCTCCTAGAATCTCCCCCAAGAATGTCTCCTGTGAATTGCAATATAATGGCATCAATACTTACACCTTGAGAAGAAGAAACAATGCCTCTATAAGTCAGGAGATTTAAACCATGTTTAGTTTCACGTTAGTAAACACCAAAATCATGATTTTGATACTTCTAAGTCAGGACATAAGCATGTTTGGATTCATGTTGAGAATTACTAAAACCATGGCTTTGTTGGTCTTCAACGTACTCACATTTTTTATCATAAGAGATTGATAGTTTGCATATATGAAAGGGTTAAGTTGCATCTAGCATTCTAAAGTATCTTTTTAGTAACACTTGGTATTCTAAAGTAGTTTTTGGTCCATTCAGTTTTGTAAAGTATTTTTTCCATTAGCACCTAGTATCTTAAAGTGATTTTTTCTGCAATTTTGCCCTTTAAGTACTTAAAAAAACAAAACTTAATGCATGTCACCATCTACTCCTCTGGTCCTTCATATAAGACATATTTACCTAATTTGATTAGATTAAGAAAGTTAGTTAAATTAGTTTATATGACATGTATTTTTTAAAACAAGATAAACATCTTCCTTACTTCCCTCCTTCCTTCTCCTTCTTGATTATGGTTGAGGGAGCATCAATAATGGTAAATTAGAAAAAGAAAACTATGTCTTATATTTAGGATCAAGATTAATTCCCCAAATATGTCTTATATTAAGGCATATTACTTGATACATATAACTCTCTTCTACAAGGGGCAATCTCATTGCCTGCAATACTGCAAACATGCTCCCATTTAAGAGGCAACTTGAGCTTGCTCAAATTAGGATCTTATGTTAAGAATCTAATTCAATCCACAACTAGCTCTTATTTTCGGGAGTGGAGGTAGTATTAGAAAAGAATTTGTCCAGCTTCTCAAATTTAGCTGATCCACAACTACTGTAATATGCTAAGATGTGTACTGCTTCCTCTGCTTTTGAGTCTCCTCTGATCCAGTGCTCTTTATTTATTTATTTTTGAGATACAAAGGCAAGCCGAAGCTTGAATTAACTAGAGCTAGGACATCAGCCTAGGTACAAATCATAGAACAGCCAAGACACGGGCTAAGAGCAACATTGCAAATCCTTTAGGTACATCTCTAAGTACCCAGCCGGAATATCCTGGTGTGTAATGCTAAGATGTGTAATGCTTCCTCTGCTTTGTCAATTGTATTTCTTTGTCACCTCATAAGCCACGTGCGTAATAATTGAAATAATTGTTAGGATAAACAACTAAAGATAACATACTGCTCTAGCAGTGTAACTTATCTGAATTTGATAATTGAAAATTGACTCTTTAAAATAGAAAAGGATTTAATTTATAGTTACCTTTTTTAGAGTATAAAATATGAGTTAGAAAAATGCATTAAAGATATCAAAAAATTAGCTCAAGTAAATAAATAAAAGAACACACAATTTTTTAACGTGGAAAACTCCCTAGATGTGAGAGATAAAAACCATGGGACCTAGTCCAAAAAACCTTTATTATGATTCATATTTACAACAAGCCTTCCACAATTCTTGACCCAAGCCATGCTCCCTTTTTTTCTTTTGGGATAACATATCCACTAATCACTATCACCTTCGTGAAAATCACCACAATTGCAATGCAGAAAATGCAAAATACATACATAACCCATGTTTGTACGATCTAGAACTTTATTTTAGTTAATGAAATTAAAATGATAACCTCTAGCAGTCAAAGCTTTTGCTTAAGATGAACTCGTAACAGCAATGATGTTTTCTTCAAATTGGCTAGACAAGAAGACCACTTGGAGTTCACATTCTCTAGTTGAAACCTCTCTTTCTTCATTGCTTCCAACTCCTTTATGAATCCAATGGTGTCAAAAACACTCTTCTTTTACTCTTCAAGAGACAACAGTTTGACCTCACACTCTTCAAGATACACAAGGCATGCAAGTCTATGCCTGAGTGACCTTATTTTCATCCTGAAGTGAATAAAAATAGACAAATATTATTCTTACTAATATAATCTAGTAAGAAAATGAGATATTTTCTCCAAGAAAAAATAGAGAACTCTAAAAGCAAAGTTATAAATGGTAATCAACATAAAAATTATTATTAATTTTTTCATAGAAAAAACATTATTTTCAAAAAAAAAAAGTAATAAACTAGAATCATACTTGTGTATCTAAAAGGTCTGATTGTGAGCTCTTCGATTTTGTTTTATCAGTACTTGAAGTTGCTATATGAGGCTTCTCGGAAGTAGAGATTGAAGGGATCTAAGACCAGTATAATAGAGAAATTAATGTCGATGAAAGTCAGTAAATTATCAATAGCGTAAAAATCGAAGGAGGGCAAATGGAAAGAGTAATTATTTACCAATGGAGGGCTCTTTTCAGTAGTTGTTGATGGAATTGCCAGTGCAATTTTATTTGATGTTTCTCCACCACTTGTTTTGGGGAGTGCTTGGTGATCAAGTGTGATTCTCTTGCCCTTGTCCTCAATGCCCTGCATGATTTGATTTGTTGTGAGAGCTACTTCATCTAATTTTGAACCTTCTTGAGAAGTTGGCTCAATTGTTTTCTTTACAATGTGTTGCATAGCACAAATAAATAAGTCATCAGCTTGCAGTTAGTTCTAGCTCCATCTCTTCAGCAGGAGTAATCTTTACTAGCTAATTTAAATCTGAATTAGATGATGGTTTGAATGGTAAAGTATGATAATCTTACTTGAGGAGATTCAATTAGTGAAGGAGCAACAAATGGCGCAGGTTTGTTGGTTTGTTCTGAATCCTTGCCTTCATCAGCTTCTGATTCTGGACTTCCTTCATGAATTGCCTCTTCTATTTCCTTAATCTATAACATATAAGAGACCACAAAGAAATTAAAAAAGTTGTGGATTTAATTTATTGATATTGCTCCAAAATTTGGAAGCAATCAGCATAAGTAAAACAGAAATATATCTGTTGGCTGCTTCAGTGTGATGGTTATAAGAATTGTATGATATACATACATTTTTTTTATACTGATATACATACATTTGATGAGCCATTGTTTTGTTCGGCTATTGGCAGGTCTCTCTTTACATTCTTCCCTGCTATTTCTCTTACCCTCTGAACAATAATATAATAGAATATACTAAAGAAAATGGAATGAGTAGAAGTCATTCATTAATGAACATATTAAACTGTAGAAGAACAAGTAAAAAATAAATTGTGGATTAAATGAATTAACTTTTAGCAAATTAAATTAGCAAGCAGGAAATCTTTATGCCTCTATGGGTGACCTTGATAAATTTAAGTTTGATGTATGAATATACTGTCTCTTTTTGCTTTTTCTTTCATTTAATTAGGCCATTTTATTTTGATACATACATTAACAAGATGTTCAAGAAGATCATGTTTATCCAAGAGGCCCTTGTTCCTCTCAGATTCTACCAACCATTTCCAATAACCTAACCGAACAAAACAGTTCCAAATATATATTATAGTGAGACAAATCATAGCAAAGGAGATGTTGGGACAATCCTCTACTTCAATTCACAGCATATCACAGTCTGGAAATCAATTGCTAGGCAGATAGTATGAAGTTTTGGTAGATCAAGAAGTGATATCAGAAATAGCTTTGGGAAGACATAAATCTTCCCTCTGGTTGAGAAGGAGGGGCAAACAATAATTTTGATTGGAGTGTGGCTTTGGCCTTATGTGAAGAGTGCCAACCTCTTAAATGCTTAGTAGGTCTATTTTGATTTATGTTTGTGTTGAGTGTTGGTTGTGGTGTCTTTTGTTCTGTTTCTTGTTGAGTTGCAAGTGTTACTTTGATTCTGTTTTGTGTTTTTGGGTCTAAGAATCATGGTTTCGCTTTGTAACAACATTATCATTCTAATGTATTTCCATTCTTTTCCCCTGTTTTCATCTTTTTTTTTTTTGGTTGCTAGCATAAATTAGGCAGGGTCATAACAGTAACATATAGGGTAACACAGAGAAATTGACATTGCACCATAATTTGGAATCAATCAAGGCAACAAGTAAGAGACAAATATAAATGTTGGCTTCTTATAGGAAAGTGTAATATACATACACTTGATGAACCCTTTTGTTGTTCAGCTGTTGGCGGATCCCTCTTTATAGTCTTCTCTACTACTTCTCTTACCCTCTGAACAATAACAGAATATAATAGAGAATGAGTTGAAGTCATTCATTAATAAACATAGTAAATAGTAGGAGTCAAAGTGAAAAAAAATTGTGGATTACATGATGAATTAATTTGTAGCAAATTAGTCCTTTTTTTTCAGGGGGGTGGGGGTGGGGATTTATGCTTCTGTGGGTGAACTTGATAAGTTTAAGTTTGGTGTACGAATCATCAATTTTTCTGTCTCCTTTAGCTTTTTTCTTTCATTTGATTGGGCCATTTTATTTTGTTACTTACATTAAAAATCTGTTCAAAAAGATCAATTTCATCCATGTTGTCCTTGTTACCCTCAGATTCTTGTAACCATTCCGCATATCCTAACCAAACAAAAAAATTCCAAATATAAATTATAATAAGAAAAATCATAGCAATATATAGCAATTGTAAATAATTAATTGACCTTTTTGATGCTTACTTTCAAAGAACTCAATATCAGTTGAAGTTAAAGAGATGTTGGGACAATCCTTTACTTGACGGTATATCACGGCCTGGAAGTCAATTGAATGGCAGATAGTATGAAGTTTTGGCAGACCTTCAAGTAGTATTGCAAATAGATTTGGGAAGACATGTTTGATGCCCAACTCTTGTGTTGTGCCCTGCTTCCGTTTAAATACTTGCTCAAGCTCTGGGGCACTTTCTATATACAACACTGAGAGCTGTGGAAGGCTACCACGTGTGGAGATAGAGAATAGGCATTTCAAACTCTTGCAGCCAGCTTCCACAAAAATCATATGGAGATTTGGAAAACAACATTCTTGATCATCATCATCAGCCTCAATGATGCGCTCTAGCTTTTCACATGCTGATACCGATAGAAGTCTCAAATATGGCAGGCTTCTTGAGATAGATGCAGACAATATGAATTTCAGTTGATTGCATTTTAAGATATATAGCTTAGCAAGATTTTTAAGGCTCAGATGAAGATTTTTGGGTCCCACACATATGTTTCTTAACTTATCCATGGCTTCCAATCTCAGGGTATACAAATTTGAATTCACAGCACTTGCAGTTTGAAGTCTTTCAAGGTCATAAACTGTTTCCATGTCAAAGAGTCCTAAACGAAGATGTTTCAAATTGCACAATTGCATTCCAATCAGCTGTATCATAAGATATATCAGTATCAAAGAACAACGCAATATATCAATCCATTATAAGTCAAATGTTAGAAGAACAATTAATTACCTTTTTTTGCAAGAGTTGTTCTTGTCCTTTATGCACCTCCACTGATAAATCTATAAAAGAGTTTATAGGAAGTTTCGGACATCCATCCAAATCAATATCCTGTAGAGACAATGCTTTCACATAATAGCTTTCAGGGCACATACTAACCATATTTGGTACTCCTTCAAGGCATAACTTGTTGAGAGCTGAGAGATTAATCTCAGTATTTTGATTCTCATGAGGTGAGTTATCATCATCGCAGGATTTTCCAAACACATATTTCAACTGATTGGCCTCATAGATAAGAACAGATTTCAAAAGCACAAGATTTCTAGAACACGAAGCTGGAAATACGTATTCTAACTTGTTACATTCCTTGATTTCAATGGTGCATAAGTTGGGAAAGATGGAGCTGACATTCATAAGATGATGACCATCTACCTCCTTTATTACTATGTGCTCCAGTTCATCACACTTCGAGACTGCCAATTCTTGTAATTGTGGCATTGATGAGGCAATGGATATAGAAAACAGTGACCTTAAGTTTGAAATATCTCTAATATGCATCTTTCTCAAATTGCATGGGTATAACGGTGGTGTAAAAATTCCATGAGCTCTATTGCCAACATATTTCCCCTGCATCCCAAAATATAACCGGGATGTGAAAAATATTTTTGTTGTTTCAAAAAATATTTCTGCTTTTTCTTTTTTGGAAACACCAAACTAAAAATAAATTACCTAAGAAGTTTTTTTTAAAAACAAAAAAATGTTTTCAAAACATGAAAACAAACAAAGCCTTTATTACACGGATCTCCTCTAACTTAATTTTTACTACAGCTCAACTACTAAATGCAAATTATTAGGAATTTAAATGTCCAACATCCTAAATTCTTCTCTATCAATTAAATGGAACAATGAACAAAATTTAAATAGTTAATTAGTCTATAAATCGAGTGTAAATTTGAAGTGAAAACTTGATTTGATTTTTATCTATATAAAAATACAACTTTTTTGCTTTGATTTGTGAACACAATAAAGTATCTAAATTATATTATATAAAATAAAATTATACAGATATTATGTTGAAATATGAATAAATAGACAAATGACACATCAATACATGTTCGATATAAATTCGGGAAAATTCCACTTAAACCTAGCTAAAATATCAAAATCTAAACTAAGGTCTACACTTTTAACAAATTCCCAATCTAAACGTACTTCAACATAGGAAAAAAGAATTTTAGTTGACCAAAAAACAAAGAAAAAAGAAAAAAGAATTTTAGTTATGCAGTACATAGGGATATGCTGGTCTTTTAACAACATTAAAAAAAAAAAAAAAAAACTTTAGTTAGGCCATTTTCATACAAACACTGCCCTTCCCCATCTTCAGTTGATCCCAATAATCACAGTAAAAGGGGAAAAAGCTGAAATGCCCTCAGCAAATAGAACCAATAACAAAGGTTGAATTACAATACCATATGTTTCAAATTAAAATATAGTTGTTGGCTAATTGATAGCGTGGCTTAGTTGAAGGGCCAAAAAGTAATGTTGGTTCATGCCATTTTCACACAAACACCATCCTTCTCTATCTTCAGCTGATCCCAAATCTTAATTACAAAATCTTTTAATGATCCAATCTTTAACGGTGTTTGAGTTAGCCCAATATACTATGTTAATTAAATGGGCCGATTGTAACCCAATATATGAAAATGACTCAAATGTTGAGGGGTTTTTTTTTTTAAAAAAAAAATATTTTTAAGCCTAAAAATTATTACCAATTTGATAAACACATTTTTTTTAGAGTAATATGTGATTACTTGTTCAATTTTTTTTTTTTAAAAAAAAAACTCAATTCTATTAATTCTCAATGCAAAGAAACGTATGTAGCATTAATAAAAAAAGTGAAGGAGGAAAATATATATGTACCTGTGAGGGAATGTTGTCCGGCTGAGCTGTCTCGGATGTAGATTGCTCATCTTTATTTGTAGTTTCTGATTTTGGAAGGAAACAAGATAAAGGATCCCATGAGAAATTGCAACTTGGACCCTTGTCCTTTTCCTTTAACCCCTCATTAGTATTTGTTGTTGATGTTTGTGGGAGATAACATTCTGGATATGCATTGACAAACAATGGAACATCTTCAAGAGACATTCCTTTCAACGAACGGAGAGTGTTTTTATTTTGCATTTGATGCAACCCTCCCTCTTTTGGATATTGATCAAACATGTATCTTAGATTTTTGCACTTAGAAAGCCCCATAAGTTCTAGTAGAGGAAGGTCTTCACAGTAACAAATTGGCAATATGAATTCCAACTCATCACACCCTTCAACACTGAGGAGTTTCAATTCTTGAAACATTGAGTCATGACTCCTTAGATTAGGATCTTTGTCATCCACTATCTCTTCTATAGAGTATGACCCCTCATCCTTTATTATGTATTTCAGCTCAGAACATTCTGCAATCTTCAAAGTTTCTAGGAGCATTAGACTTTGAGCAGTGGATGGATGAAAAAGATAAGTCATTGAACAATCCTCTATATATATGGAATTAAGGTTTCCCAGCTCTAGCTTGCCCTTAAATAATGTGCTTCCCAACTCATGACAATTCTTTAACTCTAGCTTCTTTAGTTGCCTGAGAAAGCCATAAGGGTAACTATTATAACATATTTCTCTCACATCCACTTCAACAAGTTGCAGCTCAACTAACTCTGAGAAGAAAGTCGCTCCAGATTTAAGTTGAGGAGGCTCTATATGGATTAAACACTCCATCTCAGAACATTTCTTCAAAGAAAGCTTGATTAAGCCATCCATAGCTCTATCTCCCATTGAAACAATGCTAGGAATAAGATTGTTCCAACCTATTCCATTATCTCCTTCTAACTCCAAAATCTCTGCTCTTGTGGCTAGGGATTTAATTATCTCTCCGGAGAAGATTCTTTGTAACTTTCCTGGCTTGAAACATCTTTTTATTGAAGTATCCAATTGAGAAGAATCGAAGGTAGAGAAGTCACTGCCATCAATATGGTATATTTTGAATTCGGGAAGATATGTAATTTGAGGAACCTCTGTGTTAGTCGGTATATGATCATCATTTGAAACATAATACAGTTCTTCTAGCTGGGAGCAACTTGCAATCACTTCAAATGGATGATTGTTCGTTTCAAACGAACAACGTTTCAAGCATAGAAATCTCAATTTATCTAGCTCACTAATTTGATTTGGCAATTCAATAAATGAACAATTAGTCAATTCTAGAGAGTCAAGCTTTTGTAAGTTTATTATCAACACAGATATATCGCCTAACTCCCAATTTTTGAGGGACAGTGTTCGAATCTCTTTTAGTGATTGAATTGATTCTGGTAGTGATAGAGCTGAAGTTCTACCATACTCAATTTTAGAATGCAAAAGCAAAACTCTAAGGTTCTTCATCCCTCCAAAGAATGCGTCAGGGACTTCCAAAGAACCATTTGTGCTTAACCATACTAAAAGAACCTTGAGTTTGCTACCATTAAAACAATCAGGGAAACCATTCATGGTCCAAGATGAATATTTCATATTCTCCTTCAAATCTGTCTCTGAATCCATGATCACTTGAATCTCTTCATTGGCTATCTCCAGGGCCACTTTCCGAATCACATCATGCAACTTTACACATTCTTCATTAGCCTTCAACAATAAAGAAGAATTTATGAGTTTGTTTTTCTTCACACGCACTTGACTTCTTGCTGTATCATATTTGTTAATTCCTGCAAACAGCCCTGATCCTATAGCGATTCTGCTTAAAAGCTCTAAAGGTATTTCATGAGCTTTTGGGAACGTAGAGCACAACAGGAAGAGTTCTTGGGTTTTCTCATCTTTTAGATGAGTATAGCTTAACTTTATAGAATTATAAAACTTCACATCTTCATATTCATCAACAATCTCATGCCTTGATGGTTCAACATCACTTTTCAATGCTATCAAAGCATCGTGCCATTCTTTTGTAGGCAAGTCTTTAAAGGTTTTTGCCACTGCTACAACTATAACTGGTAATCTTCCACACTCATTCACAATATCCACTACCACATTTTTCAAATTATATGGGCAACTTTGACCAGTTTCCATAGCATGAAAAAGGAAAAGTTTCACTGCGTCTTCCTCAGGTAAGGCCTCTAGTTTAATCCTCTCTTGGCAACTCATTTGGGTACAGACATTCTCATAACGTGTGGTTAGCAAAACACAGCAGCGAGCCTTGCTATCACAGCGACACTGAATCCCCATGTTTTTAAGGTTGAGCATTTCCCAAACATTATCAAGTATTATAAGCAACTTCCCAACGTTAGCAATCCTTTTCCATATTTGTTCCGCATGGGTAGATAGCTTCTCTTCCTCTAACTGCAATTCCAATTTCTTTGCAATCTCATCTCGAATTCTTTTTTCATCCACAGGGGTAGACACTTCAATGAAGATGACTCTATCAAAGGCATTTGCTTTTTCAACATGTTTCCCAGCTTCTACTGCCATTGTGGATTTCCCTGTTCCTCCCATCCCTTGCAATCCTATCATATAGTTATTCTCATCTGCTAATTCCTTCTTGAGTTTCTCAAAATTTGCCTTTCTACTCTCAAAGGACATGAACTCTTGTGAATGATATTCCATTCCTGGCACCCCAGCTGCACGTGCAACTTCTTTAGGAAATTCTTTAACTTCAGCGATCAAGTTTGGGATCTTCTCTTTCATTAAATTTTCAATCTTCTTGGCTTGTGCAATTTGGGAGAAGCAATTTGTACACAAGCCCAAGCATTTGGTTGGTTGAGGGTCATGTTGTACAAGTTTTTCAGCTCTTTCAAGCCAATCTTTGACTCTAGGGTCAACTAGAGTCTTATTTTTTGTATTGTTGGCCTCATCTATCATTATCTTTACACCTTCCACTACAGCTGACAACCTTCCTCTTTCATTTTCAAAGTCTTCAACATAACTCTTGTAGTTACGCAGATACTCAAGTTCCTCCCATGCTTTACTTGCCAACCATTGCATGAATGGTTTTCCAACATCCACTGCCACCTTCTCCATCTATCATACATATAGGGTTATGATTATAATATAAACTATACTGGGATATCTAGGGACTTGCCAACTATGATCTAGTAGGATTACAATATGGTAATCAAAACTATATTATTCTTGATTCGATTATTCAAATTCATAATGGGTGATTAATTATTGGAGTTCTTCAATATTAGAGAGTGATCATAAAAAGAATGACATATCTATCAACTTCACTCAAGTGAGTGGATAATATTTGATTGACTTGTTGTTGAACAAAGATTTTAGTGCTAATTCATATGAAATTATTTGCATCATTCCTGTTATTGGCCACCTTTAACTTGAATGTAGATTCTGTGACTTGCATTCGAAAGAAGGGAATTGTTTTATAGACCATTGGCTGAGCAACTTATTAGAATAAGGCCTTTGTCTAATTTGTACTTGACGCAGAAATAAACTCGAGAGAGCTTGGGAAGTCAAGAGACGGTGTGCGCTTAATTGAATGTAAACTTCCTTGACAAGAGACCATAGAAAGCTGACAAATTATCTCGGATCGATTTTGCTCCAAAGAGGCTTGGACAGACAGGCCAACTGGATCACGGGTTTTCAAGCCTACTTAACTAGCCCAATCTGAATTTGCAAACTATTGTATCATGAACTCTGCTGTTCTTTTTTGTTTTCCTTGATGGTGATGAACTATGCTATTCTAAAGTTCAAATAGGAGGATAATTGTGTCTATAAAAACATATGCTATTCTAAGTGAGAAAAGCAACCAAATATAATAAATTTTTATTTGGAGATAATCACAATCAAAGCTCTAGTGTATGTAGTAATAAAAATGTAACACCCCAAATTTTATATTCACTGAATATATTGTAATTATTCGAGAAATTCAATAAAATGGAGAATATTTATGAATTTGGAACTTGTGAATTTTAGAAATATTCATATTCATGAGGGAATGGGCAAATTAATTCAAGAAGGAAATTAGATTGCAATGGTAACAACAAAACCATAACTTTGTCAATTTAGCCCAAGATTAATTATTTTTCAATTAATTGGAGTTAATTTCAATTAATCAAGGGAAATAAAGGAAAATTTATAATTGGAATATTCTTGGTAGAATAAATCAAGAATTATGAAATTGGAAGGAATTATACATAATTCATTTAATTGAATTATGAAATTATTAAAAAAAAAATTTATTTCCCTTCTCTTCTATATTTTCGCCTAGCAAGGAAAAATGAGAGGGAAATTTTGATTAATGAAGTTAAACATGACAAGTGTCATTATCCTATGGAATGGGATTACTTTATGATTTACGAAGATGAGCACATGTATAATTGTATTTAATTATTGCTTCTTAGACAATGATGATAATGGTACACTACTTGAGTGCATGGGTGAGTGCAAGGTTGGACTACTTGAGTGCATGGTTGAGTGCAAGGTTGGATTAGTTGGAGAAAACTCATTTGGTTAGGGAAACACTAAGGGGGACAGTTTTCTATGCTAACCAAGAGGGAGCAAATTAGTTGAAATCCAATTGGAAGGCTAATGACATAGTTGGAAGGAGATGAAACCATTTGCCAAGTGTCACCACAAGATTTCATCTTGGAAATCAAGGGCTTAAATGAAAGAAGATGCATTTTATTAAAACACTTTCTCTTCCCTTCCCTTTGCTCATTTCGGCCAAGACAAGAAAGAAAGGAGAGAGAGAGCTTTGAAGAACTTGGAAGATTTTAGAGAGAAGGAGGAAGGAGCTTAAGGTATGTAGTGATCTCTTGAGCATTCCTTTGCAATTTTTCCATGAAAACCCTTCTCTAAACCTTTCTCTTCATAGAATCCATGATCTTGAGGACACATTTTTAGCTCAAGGAAAGAGAGGAGTAGACCCCTAGGGAGAGAGAGACCAAGAACTCAAGAGGTAACTTTACAAAACTCAAATCCATACAAGTATGTTGTTCTTGTTGAAGTGTATGGTTGATTTTTGTGATTTTTGTCAAGTTTGTAAATTTGAAACAATCCTAACCCTAAAGGGTTATGCTGCCCAAATGTCTTGGAATCATGGTTATAATGTGTTTAAATGAGTTAAAAAGGGATTAGAAGTGGAAAAGTATAAGGTTTGGAAGCTAAAACACAAAAGAGCATTTTTCATTTTTTTGATCAAAGTTTCGGCCAGCACTGTCCTGGGTGAAGGAGCTGGATTTTCATGAAATGCATGGTTCCATTGGATTAAGTGGGCAAAAATAGGTGGGGTTACAATTGGTCACTTTTTCGGAAAAGATCGAAAAAGCATAATTACGAAAACGCCCCTGAAACCCTAAATCAAGGCTGTCAAGGGTATTTTCATAATTTAACAGTGAATTTGGTAATTTCAAGCCCGGAAATGGATTCCTTGGGCAAAAATACATCAAGATAGGCTTGGTCAAATTTTGAAAAAACATGCCATCGGGCCGGGCACGACGGGGCTGGGCCGGGGTCCTAGGGGCATTTTGGTAAATTTTCACTATAAACTAATATAACCACAAGAAATACTATGGAAGAGTCTAAAATGATACTTGGATAGGTTATGACCTATTTCTTGTACATTTAATATTTTAGGACCAAGTTGAAAGCCGGAAGCGACATGTTTTACGAGGCACATTAAAAAGGGATTGATAAGACTTTGGGGTAGGGACTACCATCCTTCATACATTATGTGAATAATTGTATATATATGTCTTACTTTATTTCGTGATATGATTGCGTGCTAAAGGCACAGTACCTAGTTGTGGTTCGGTACCCAACAAAAGTATATCGGAAAATCCTAGCTGTGGTTCGGTACCCAGCCAAGGTATATTGAAAATCCTAACTATGGTCGATGACTCAGTTGAGGTACTTATATGTGAATCAAATTGAACTTTCATTTTTTTCCTAATATAGTGCATTACATATTTAATTTTCACATTTTATATATCGATCATATGTCTCTACTGGGATTTCTCGGAATCTCACCCTTTTTTGTAAAAAAAACAAATATCTCAGCAGATGCCAGTGGGACGAAAGGCAAAGGCATAAATGCCGAGAAGTGATTAGCACATGTCTCAAGGCAAGGTTGAAGACGGTGGTTATAATTAGTCTATTCTTAAGACATTTTGGGGAAATCCTGTAATTATTAAAATTTCCGCTGTATTTTTGAATTTTGTTGATGAACAATATTGGGATTGTAAACAAATACTTTTATCAGTGTAAATATACTTTTCTGTATACCCATAGAATTCCGTCTTTATTACTCTTCAATTATCGAAATGAAAATGGATGTTGACAAGAAACAGAGAGAGCATTATTATGGAGAATATGTATATAACTAATTTCAAATGTCATGTAACTACACAAACACACAGGATTCCCTAAATTATAATTAAAGTAAGCTATAAAAAGCCAGTAATGGCAACCTTCTTTTTCCCAGAATGACAACTAAAATAACAAATCTTCAAACAAGCTTCAGCTAGCCAACTACGATTTTATCAATAAAAACTAAGATGTTTAGGAGATTAAAAATGAAAATATATGAAAGGTCAAAGCCCAAATATAAAATATATAACTACTTAGTGTGTTCGAGCGCGCGCGCCTCACAATAAAACATGTATTGTATTTATACACAAAGGAAACTCAACTTAAAACCGGCTCATTGAGTGTGACAGAAAAGTGAATCACAAGAATATGGTTCAAATCAATCGTGGCTGAAGAAAATTGGTACTGAAGACACTTAATTAAAGAAGCATGAATATCTCCCTCAAAAGAAGAAGAAGAAGAAGTAGTATGAATATCGATAGGAAGAAGAAAAAATGATGCATATATAGGACTTTATTCCCATTTTAGCTATTTTACGAAAAAATAATTGTTCCCAAAAAATAACCTTAAAAGCTTGTTGGAGGTTTGTTTAAAATTTTAACAACTAAATAACTTTTTTAAAAAAAAAAAAACTTCTTCGTTCTATTTTAGTAGCTATTTCAAATAAGTTCTTTTTTATGATCTATGTGTTCTAATTATTTTGAGAAGCACTTTCAAATAAAAATACTTTTATAAACTCAGAGAAACATGTTCTTTAATTATTCAGTTTGGATTAAATATAATGATTATAAAATAAAAAAGAAGTAAATCTGGGTTTGTTGATCAATTTATTTAAATGTGATTTTTACAATCTTTTCTAAACCATTGATAAAAAAAACCTAAAAACATGCAATGATGCAGGTAATTCTCATTTCCACAGTGACATAAATTTAGAAGAAACTTTCTTCATGTAGGAAGCTAGACTATATCATATCAACATTATTCATATGAAATATAATACAGCCACGTTGCTAAAAAATTATAGAAAACACAATTAACTTTATATTCCATGCAAATATGCATAACCATCTTGGTTTATAATCTAAGAAATCTGTAAAAATTTCTATGAATAAATGAATTTTACAATTAAAACTATGCATATACTAACCTGCAGGAAACACGAATTGAAACCTTCAAGTATGCTTCACGTGACCAACCAAGAACTGGAAATTAAAGTAAAAATAAGTATAAGAGACAATGTGAGTGCGCGTGCGTATGTATATGTACATATAAAAAAAGATGCAAACATAATTCCTAGAATCACTTTTTAGAAATATAATAAATTGAATCACTTCTTAGACCGTCTAAAAATTGTATATAGAAAAGGGTAAAGGGCCTATGCAAAGAAAAAAAAGGGTAAAGGTGCATCCAGCACCTCAATCTATTTTTGGAGGTGCATCAACACGCTAAAGTTTTGCATCCTAAAGTATTTTTGAAGGAGCAATCATCACCCTAAAGTATTTTTAAGGGTGCAATCAGCACCATAAACTATTTTTGAAGGTGTAAACAATACCCTAATGTATTAAAAATGGAGCATTCACACTCTTTTACTTACAGAATACTAATTCCGTTTGCTGACACACTTTTTCCTTTCCTCTTTCATCGATTTTAAACCACAAACCTTAAGTTAATATTCTGTTAATGAAAGTGTACAATTGCACTATTTTTAATACATTAAAGGCAAAATTGCGCCCTTAAATACTAAAAGAATGGATGAACATATTGACGATCGATGAAAGAGGAAAGGGAAAAAGTGTGTCAGCAAACAAAGTTAGTATTCTATTAGTGAAGGGGTGTAATTGCTCCATTTTTAATATATTACGGTGTTGATTGCACCTCCAAATATACATTAGGGTGCTGATTGCACCTCAAAAAATAGATCGGCGTGGTGGATGCACCTTACCCTATATAAAAACTCAAAGAAAAATGACCTTTAATTATTCAGTTTAAATAAAATCTCAATTATTTCAAAAAGAACAATCTGGATTTGTTGATATAAATTTTCTTAATTGTGTTTCTTACAGTCTTACTTAAAACGTTGATAAAAACCTAAATACATGTGAGTAGTTCTTGTTTTCATAGTGACATAAATTAACAAGAAACTTTCAAGGTATAGCCGTATAGGAAGCTAAACTATATCAATATCAACATTCAAATGAAATATAGAAAATATAAAAAAAAAAACATATTGTTCACAAATTGTAGAATATACAGTAAATTTGATACCTGTGATAACCCAAATAGAAAAAAAAGGATAAACTATAAAAAAAAATAGAGTAATCTTTTAAAGACATTATGATATATATCCCATAGGATTTTTCTACTATTCCAACAAACTCTTTTAATAATATAACTTAAATTTTTATTGAAGAAATCTTTTAGTTGATTACTTAATCATTCATAGAATCCATAAAATATTTTGAAATATAAACATTTAAAATAATTTAATACACATAAAAAGATGTTTAGTAAATATTATTATTAATGAATCTCATTTAGTAGATATTAAGGAATCTGATTATATTATAAACTATCTTATAGGATTATCTAGGAGACCCATTTAAAAAGCAATAAATTTTCAAATTTAAATTTCTACAAAGCCCTAAATTTTTATAGCCTCCTCATCCATTCTATTATTTGAATGGTTGCCACTCTCAATAACCTCCTTATATCCAACAATTTACTACCACCACACTACCACATCAACATCTTCTCTTCTCTAAATTCAAGAACAAATAATTTGTTCCATATCCATGTATACAATGAGGGATCACCTCTTGCCAATTACATTGGTGTTGAGAAGGTATTCTCCATCCATCCTTAATTAATATATAAGCCTAGTTGGGAAGCATGAGAATCTATACGTTCTTATTAATTAGACGTTAAGAGGTGTGTTAATAAATACTATAAGCAGTCAATAAGTTAGCTAATGGCATAAGTTTAACTATAGTAATTATCTTATGCTTAAATAAACTATAGGTGATACTTAGTGAGGACTCCTTAGCTGGTGTCTAATCCTACTGTGACTAAAGGGTAACTCTACAATAGTTCATACTAGGTGAGAGCATGAACAGCAAGGTGGCACCATTCGTTTTACCTTTGCTATATTTTTAACCTTAAATATCTTTTCCTTGTTTTTATTTCAATTTCTTGGGAGGCAAATTCCAAATCGCTTTATTACTCCTAAATATTTCTAAATACATCTTTCGTATTCATTTTGTATGAGAACTTTATAATTTTTTGGTGATAATTATTGTGATAGTATTTGTTAGCGTGGATTTTAGGTTGTGGGTGTTAGTTATGTAATATCCCAATTTTCGGTCACCAAAACTCTTTATACCTTTGGGGTATTAAATGGGATAAAATGGTAAATCTTGACACATTTTGAATAGCCTCTGGCTATATAAATTCCGGATCATAGGAATTAAATACTGAAAATTTGAAATGTGAACAGTGTTGCCAGTGAAATTTCCTACAAGACAGTGAGTTTGTCATGGGGTTTTACATTATCAAATGATGTCCAAAAATTGTGAAACTTTTCAAACTGAAAGTAGACATTCTAAGCTTTCATTTGATAGATAAAATGCATTATTTGGACATGTACACTAAGGTTATGAATTTTTGAAGTTTACCCAATGAAATTAGCTAGTTTCTATGATAGCGTCTGAAGATTGAAATTCTGGGAATGTTGAGTTTTCAGTTGGCTAAAGGCTATATTTTTCCTTAAAACTAAACTCAACAAAGTTTAAATAGCCTCTAGAATCACATCAATTGGATATCTATAAATAAAGATATAAATTTTCAAAGTTGGGTGAAAATCATAAAATGTATGGACAAAATGGTAATTTGCCATATTAAGCAAAAGAAAATTATTTTCTCCAGAAAACACTTTCATTTTCGTCCAAAATGAGCTGAAAAATAAGGGAAATTATTGGATATTTATGATCATATTTTGGACAAGGTCAAAACAAAAACAAAAAAAGTGGTCAAATATTGCAACTAATTGTGGAGATTTGTGGAGGAGGATAAATGCTGAATTAAATCAGCATATTACTCCCTTCTCATATGCAATTTCGGCCAAGCAAATATGAAGAAGGAAAAGATGATGATCCATTTAATATTTGCACGTGTTCAATAAGTCATAAAATATAATAAAAGAGAAGGATGAAGGTGATATTTTTTTAAGGCTTTCTCTTTCCTTCAACCTTCATATTTCGGTCAGCTGAAGCTAGAGAGAGAGAGAGAGAGTTGTTTGAAGGTGAGAGCAAGAAGAGAGAAGCAAAAGTGAGCTCAAAAAGAGAAAATCCAAGGTAAGTAATGGAAATTCAAGAGTTCAAGCCTTCTAGTTCTTGTAAAACCTCCTCTAACTTTTATATCTTCATGAACATGACTTGTAGCAAAGCAAAAACAAGAAGGAAAAGAGACGGAACTGCACGGTTTAGAGAGGGAAAATCAAGAGAATCAAGGTGAGCTTAAGAATTTGTCATCTCTTGGTGATTAGTATTTGTTGTTGGTGGTTGTGGGATTTGTAGCCTTGTTTTCATGGTTTTTGGAATTTTGGATGATGAAACCCTAGAATGTTGTGCTGCCCAATTTTCCATTGATTATGTTTAATAGGTGTTTAAGTGATTGAATAAGTGATTAGAAGTGGAAAGAAGGTGATTAGTTGGTTGGAATCAAGAAAACACATTTTCCTCTAAAATGTTGCAACTTTCGGCCAACAGCAGAAATAGGGGTTAGATCTGGAATTTTGTGTTTTTGATAATTCCATTGTATTTAGAATGGAAAATTGACTATGGTATATGTAGAATGTGAAGTATGAAAAGCATTAGAATGTGAAATGACAAAATTACCCTTGAAACCGTAAGTTATGGGCTGCCATGGGCATTTTCATCATTTGGCAGTGAATTTGGTAATTCTGAGGTCAAAAATGGATTCCTTAGGAGAAAATATGTAAGAATAGCCTGGGTCATAATTTTTGA
This sequence comes from Inga laurina, assembly GCA_963855925.1. Lineage (NCBI taxonomy): Eukaryota > Viridiplantae > Streptophyta > Magnoliopsida > Fabales > Fabaceae > Inga > Inga laurina. The sequence goes on along the minus strand of OY979701.1, from coordinate 16,716,132 downwards.
AAAAGTACAGTTAGACTGGGTATAAAGGGATTTGGATTAGGTCCCTAGAAGTATTTTGGTCATTTCGCAGTTTTAAGATAAGATAACTAACAAAATATGTTTAAAATAATATTTGAATGAGTAATAACTCATTCTTTGAAAATTTGAAATTTTAGGATCAAACCGCCAACCCATGTTGATCCGGAAAAGAGACCAATCTATGCTTAAAAAGGGATTTAAGGTAGTAGCTCTATCCTTCATACATTATGTGAATGTTTATACGCTTTGTTTATGCTATCTTATGTGATATGTATTATGAACACTGTTTAACTGGTTGTGAGCAAGAACCCAACCAAGGTGTTTATGAATAGTGGGGAAGTAGCCCCGACTCATGTGCACATACCGTGTTGATTGGGTTTTGTTTCATTACATGGTATATGTCATATTTATCTGTCACATTTTATATGACTGATTGCATGTTACTATTGAGATTCTTATGAATCTCACCCTTTTTCAAAATTAAAAATATTCCAGCTGAAGCTAGTGGCTCAAAGGGCAAAAATGTCATGGTAGGCGAGTGAGGGTTCCAGTGAAGATTCAGGAGCTTACAATGGTTATCCTAGTGTAGTTACTTTTTGAGGATATTGTAAATATTTTTCAAACCCTATGGGGATTCTCTGTAATGTAATACAAGTACTAATGTCAGTATATTAATGTTATTTCTATTTGCCTACCGAACTTTGTGTTATTTACTCTGCCAATATCAAAATGTTAAGGGGTTTGACATTTTGGTATCAAATCTAGTTATTAAGATGGCTTAATTCGCCATCGTGATCAGGGGTTCTCATAGTGTGATCTGTGGCAAAGCATTGACTCTTACTACGACACGGCACAAGGGCCAGCCACCCTATTGTTGCCTTCGCTGGAGGGGCTGACTAGGTGTATGGGTGCCTGTGTGAAGTGACAGTCCTTGGTCGAGAGGTAGGGCGTTGAACTAGCTGCTGAGGTTACCTTAGATGGCCACCAGAAAGGGCTTCCGGTTGGTGCCTGTGTGAAGCCGCCGTGTGACAAGTTGCCCACTCTTAGCTATGCCTCATTTTTGGGGCACTTTCCAAATATATTTTTTTGTATTTCTTTTTAGCATTAGATTCTATATAAAACAAGTGACTATAGGCAAAAAAAATGGTGTTATTTTCAATTTTTTATGATTTTTTAAAGATTATTCAGAAAAATGGTGTCATTTTCTTTTCAAGTTAGAGCATTGAATCTTTGAAAAATCATACAAAATTTAAAAAAAAAATACTTTTTTCCTCATAAGATATCAAAATATTACTCATTTTATATAGAATCTAATGATAAAAAGATGTAAGAACAAAATATTTGGGAAGTGTCCCAAAATTGGGGCATAGCCAAGGGCGCAACTAAGAGGGGCAGCAACATCCCTTTCTCCGTGGATATTTCAATTCATATTTTTATGTTCCACTCTCATGTTCTTTTTATAATAAATTTATGTTGACATATATTTTCTTACTTTTGTCTTGTTTATTAGCGTTGTTTTCAAATCCTCCTTCATGTTTTTAAAATATTATTTATTTAAAAAAAAAAGCAAACTTTTGTTATTTATTTATTTATATTTACCTTCTTTCGACCTCTCTTTTTGATTAATTAATTTGATTTCATAAAAAAAAAATTCTTTATGTTTTCAAAGATTTGACTAATTTTTTTATTAATTATATGAAATGTATATACATGATATTTATGTTTTGGTGAGATGGTTATTCTTCAACAGGAGTATATGGCATATGAAACACAATATAGGTGCAACGGTTATTCCCTATCATGACTTGTATGTTTATGACATACAACATATGGAATAGGATATATGTGGGACAGTTGTTCCCCACTAGGATTGGCATTGAGTGATAGTATTGATTGAAACATTGTGGTTAAATATTTGATTTAATTATTTTTTATTTATTGAGATAGATTTAGTGAACCTTTACCTAATTTTTTAGTTTTCAACTCAACATTTAAGTTGTTACATTTATTTATTTTGAGGAAAACTGATTTTGAAAAACTCAGTATGCCTTTGCTTCCCTTCTACGCACTTTGCTATTTAGTTCTCATTGAGTCAGTAGTTGACTCATTTCTCTCTCTATTTTTTTCCAAATATTCATAAACTTATGGAGTATATTATAATATATTGGTGAGCCTTGGAGGATTCCTTGATGTCATGACTACTATGATGGTGTCAGAGTCATTGTGTTATGTGCTAAATGGGATAGTATGTGCATCCCCAAAGTTAATTGTTGTAGATTTGGGGTCTGTTTGATTCTATTCTCTGTTTTTTGTTCTTAGAAACAGTTTTATAAAACAGTTTTTGGAAACAAGTTTAAAAAAAAAAATTGTTTGGATTGTTGTTTTGAATTTTTTGTTCTTAAAAACAATTTTATTAAATATTTTTTGGAAACAAGTTTCAAAAATAAAAAAACAAAAAAATTGTTTGGATGGTTGTTTTGAAAAATCTATTTTTAAAGTGACATAGAGGTGCTTGGTGGTGACATGGTGGTGGTCATTACTAGTAGTATAGTGTCGATAGTGGATAAATGACGGCTTCAAAAATAAAAATAGGAAAAAAAAAAGAAAACAACTAAAAAATGCTTTTGTTTTTTAGTTTTTAAAAACAACCTTTTGTTTTTCTGTTTTTAAAAACAATTTTTGGAAAATAGTTTACCAAAAAGGTTTTATTGTTTTTAAAAACAAAAAAACAATTTTTAAAAACAAAATCAAGCAGCCCCTTGTTCTCTCATTACAATTTTAATATGGAAGTTCAATAAATATTGTTATTATTGTATAAATATTTGTTCTAGAGTCGGTACAATTTGTTTAAGGCTTGCTAGGCTAAGTGAAATTATTTGGCTTAGCCTATGCGCTGATCACAACTCAGATTTTGATTCGTGACAATACTCCATCTAAATATACAAAACCCATTCTAATTTACAATTTCAAGAAATCCGTAAAATTTTTTTGATTAAATAAAACTAATGGCTAAAATTAAAGTCGTCAAACTCACGAGTTTAAGCAAACTCTCATGATAGGGATATAAACTCAAATTGTAAACTCACAACAGTTTATTTTTATCAATAAATAACTATTACAAGTGTGTGATTAAATAATTAAAATACAAAAAATGGCAACAATTCTAAATAATTAAAATTAAATCCATCAACATTCATAATTTAAGTTAGAAACACAAAAACGTAAACTCGATTAGCTAGTTAACATGATTTTTGCAAGTTAGAAACACAAAAACATAAACTCGATATGTGAGTATGAGTTTAAAAATAAGCTAACATGATTTTAGAAGTGCACAAACGATAAAATTAGGATAGCCAACTCATAAGTTTAACAACAATAATTAAAACTATGCATATACTAACCTGAAAACTGGAATCGAAATATTTAAGTATGCTTCACGTGGCCAATAAATATCTAATTAGAAATAAAAATAAGTTAAAAAAAAGTTTAAGAGACAATATGTGTACTTGTGAGTAAAGAAGATGCAAACATAATTCATAAGTGTGATGGAGTACAAATCCTTACCTCAGAGACTTTTTTGCGCTACGGCTGCAATGCCTTCGATATAAAAACCTCTTTTTCTTTTTCTTTTTGGGATTTTTTGTAAGGAAAGGAACTATGAGAACAACGATGGTAGATATAAGAAATTTAAATACAAAGGAAAAAGGTACAAAGTACTATGAAGAAGGGAGATTTGAACAGAACTGTTTTTTTTTTCCTTTTTGGGTTTTCTATAAACAAGAAGCAGAAGAACAATGATAGCAACAATCAACAGAGAGATGAGAGTAACAGAAATAATTCAAATCAAGAAAATAAAGCTTGAAAAAAAAATAGGTTTCGTCAATATACAAACTCTCAAACAGAAGCCAAAACTCTAAACCTTTTTTGTATTTTTGTATTTTTGGAAGCAGAAGAAGAACATCAAAAGCTTTTTGTGATTGAAGAGAGAAACGCAAGCAAGAACTGAAAAAGAACACAGAAATTGGAGAGAGAAGTGTGGTAGATAGTTGATGGGTATTGGCATAAATAATTGGAAACAATTAATTCTTAGATTATTTTTTGTTCACATGTACTCTAAAGTCTTTGTGTAGTTGTTGTTGACTTTGTTTTGTTCGGATTCATTAATTGATCTGTGTGTAACCACCCCATGACAGGCTGTGCCTATATTAATTATTATATCCCCATGTGACATCTATTGCAAATGCCAGAGATTAATCTTCATTATTGCTAATAATTAATTCAAAACAGCACATTTCTCATCACAAGGCCCATCATTTTACATTTTATAATGAGAACCGATCACCACTAGGCCTTGGTCACACTTGAAAAAAATGTAGTCACAAAATAAATATAATGCTGCAAGTTGGCATGAAAATGATTGAAAACGATAGAAAATGTAGTCACTAAAAAAAATGTACTCAAAGAAAACAACGAATTGATAGAGTTAATAGTGTGGGTTGACAAAAACGAAAATATTATTAGCTGCAAAAATACACATAAAAATTCCTAATTACCTAGCAATAACCTCATCTCCGTTAGAAGAAGCCAAGGGAGAAGACAATGTGCAAGCAACCCAAGTTGAAAGACAAAATTATAGTTAAACAATAATCCAACATTAAACTCACACTTTGCAATTTTGTTATCATTTTCTTTTTAAAAAAACTCAATAAACCTACACAAGTTTTTCTCTCTTTTTCATTATTTTATTTTATTTATTATTTTTCAATTTTTTTCTTTATATTTCCACAAATTTTTTATCTTAGCCAACCTTGAAATATTAATATTGACATAATTTGGGGAAAATTTTCTATATATAGGATTACAAACCATATCAATGGCAATATATGCCGCATTATATTCCATGCAAATACACAAAGTTCACTCCAACTTGGATGCAGGCAAATGCAATAATGCAGTGAGGATCTTCAATATTCAAACTTGAGATTGCCAATCAAAATCTGAGAAATTTTATGAAATTAAATAAGCAACTGATTATATATGCGCGCGCAACACTTGATTTTGATGCTCTCTACTCGTGAAATTTAAATACTATTTTGAAGGCTAACAAAAAGAAATTTAAGTAGTATTCATCTTTCGTAAGCTAATGATACTGACAATCAATTTCAAAATAGCGCATTTCACGTCACAAAGCTCATCATTTTACATTTTATATTGCGAAACGATAACCATTAGGCCTTCCTCATACTAAAAAAATGCAAGTGGCAGGGAAAGGATTGAAAAATAGAACATGTGAAATGTGATGGTGGGTTGGCAAATGAATTAGTTACTGGACGGTTTATATATTTTTTTAAAAAAATTAATTTTATGGATATAAAATTTAAAATAAAGATAATTTTTTAATGAATAATTTTTGAAAAATAATTTTTTATTTAAAAATTTTAAGTTTGGAGAGTTCAGATCTGATAAGTTTTGGGTGCTCATTGCTCTGAATGAGCACCCAATTTCAAACCCAGTCCGTTTGGCAAAGAGGAGTGGAGAGGTGAATTAGTACTATGTCAGTCTCTTACCATAAGATATAAATTTTTGAATTAGCTTAGTTTTTTTTTTAAAAAAAATATAATTGGAGTATGTCTGGATATTAAATATTTTTTACTTATTTTACCTTCATTAATATTTTCTCTCTCTTTCTCTTGCATGATCTTTTCCTCATATGTTCTCTCTCTCTATTTTAACTCTTACCTACGCACTTATAAATAAGGACATATTTTAAAAGTATATTTCTAATACATTTATTATATTTTTTATCTTTACATATTTATTACTTTTAACTAATATTAAAAGTTTTTTTGTAACAATTTTAACATTTTTCCATCGCACAATTTAGTTGTTTGGATATTATAATAAAATATAAGGGGAGTATTAAACAATTTTATTATGATTTAAGTATAAATCTGCCTCAACATTTGGTAGAGATAAATAATCTAATTTTATCATATAATTACCGATTATATCAAATGTCAAATCCCTTAACATTTCGATATACATAGAGTAATAAAGGCACAATTTCACAGGTATACAGAAATAGTACAATTATACTAATATTAAGTACATGTTTACATACAAAGATCTCCCTAGAGGGTTTAAAGGTATATATACAATATGTCCAAAAATAACCAAATAGACTAATAATATAACCAACAACTCAGCTCTCATAGCCTGCATACCTCAGTTGGCAATATCTGCTGCCTTGCCCTTGGAGCCATTGGTCCCCGTTGGAATATTTATTTATTTTCAAAAGGGTGAGATTCAAACGAATTTCAATAGTAAATACAATTAATCATATAAAATACGAAAATTAAATATGCAATGCATCATATAATGTAAAATGAAAATTCATACTACAACATATGTGTACACAATGCTCAAGGCCAAATGACTGTTTGGATCCCCTATTTATCTGTGTACCTCAGCTAAGTTCATGACCATAGCAAGGTAATGTGCCTTAGGCACGTGTTTATATCACAAAATATAACAACATACAACATATCAACAATCACATAGTGTATAAGAGATAAAGTTAGTATTTGTCCCTTTGCTACTCGAAAATAGTTCCTCGAAATGTACAAGAATTAGGTTAAAACTCATTCATGTACTACCCTAGACACTTCCAAAGTGTTTTTGTTGGTTATATTAGTTCAAAGTTGAAAATTACCCAAATGCCCCTGGGGACCCGATCTCGGCCCCACCGTACCCGATCCGACCGTACTTTTTCAGAAATTTTGACCAGGGCTATTCTAACAAATTTTCACCAAAGGAATCCATTTTTTACCTCTATTTTTGTGAAATCACTACCAAATGACGGTTTTACCCTTGACAGCCCCTAATTAGGGTTTCGGGAGCGTTTTGGTCATTTCGCTTTCTATCGCTTTTCTGAGAAAGTGTTCAACGTAAACTCCACCTAATTTTCCCTCTTGAACACAATGGAATCATCATATTATTGAAAATCCAACTCCTTCCCCCTGTTCTGGACTTGGCCAAAACATACAAAGGAAAAAAGGGGAAATGAAACTTTGATTTTCAACTCCAAAAACTTACTCCTTTTCACTTCTAATCACTCGATTAATCATTTAAACACTTAATACACAAGATTTGAGAAAATTTGGGCAACATAACCCTTTCAGAGTGACACTTCCCAAATTTACAAATCAAAGCAAACAGGCCACAAATCAACCAACAACTTCAACAACAACAACAATAACATCAAAGGGTTGAGGTCTTAGAAGTTACCTTTGGATTTCTCTTCATCTCTCTCTCTCTCTATAACCGAACGCTCCCTCCTCAAACCTTGATGTTTTGCTTGCTAAACATGCCAATCCATGGAGAAGAGAAGCTTAGGGAAGATATTACACAAGTAGAAGCTAAATCACCAAGAAAAATCAAGTCTTACCTTTAAGAGTTTCCTCCCCTTCTCTCTAGGTTTTCCTTGAACTCTCTCTCTCTCTCACCCCCCCCCCCCCTCTTCTTGGTTGTCGAAATGAAGCAAGGAAGAGGAAGGAAAGGCTTCTTAAAATATCTCATATTTTACCTTATTATTATTATAAAAGAAAATTAACTTTTATGACACCTTGCACTTTGACTTTATTTGACCCAATTGGAGTCATACTCTAATTAAAATGGAACTAACTCCCTTTTCTTTTTTTAGCGCATTTTCACGTCACTTTAGGGTCCAAATTAGAGCAAAATAGGCTGATGGTAATTTGCTCCATAATTACAATGTTGCCATAACTATTTATTTCCATTTTCAGAATAGTGGCAAATTCTGGCAGATTTTCTGCTCAAACTTTGAAAAATCATAACTTTATTAGTAGAACTTCAATTGAAGTGATTCTAAAGGCTATAGAACCCTTATTGAGTCTAGTTTCAAGGAAAAATATAGCCTTTAGTCAACTGGAAGCTGAAAATTCCCAAATCTTATGTATTTGGACGCTGTTCCAGAAAATAGACAGTTTTCTTATCTCTTTGCATACAGTTCCAAAAATTGCCCATTACCTATCAAATTAAAGCTTAGGATGTTTACTTTCATCCTGTAAAATTTCATAACTTTTTGTCATCATGTGGTTATCCAAAACCACATGACAAACTCACTGCCTCATAAGAAATTTCATTGGCAGCACTGTTCACATTTCAAATTTTTAGTATTTAATCCGTATGGTCAAAATTAAAATTAATATTAGGCCAAATATTATTCTCTTGTATTCCTTTACTTTGGGTCTCAATATTGAGCTTTTTGGAAAACTCAAGAATTAATTTCATAATTTGTTATAGCCCAATTCTAATGAAAATGAAAATTTACTAACTTCATAAATTTCAAGTTCATAAATATTCACCATTTTATTAAATATTCTTAAATTATTATAATATATTTTGGTGAATAGAATTTATGGTGTTATATCAGACAAAATCTTCACTCCTCCACACTTCTAATTAATGCCATACTAAAAGGAATATTCTACATTATTCAATTCTTTTTTTTCCCGGTTTGCCTTATACATTAATTGCTTTTCTATTTCACTTTCTTCTCTCTAATAACATTCTTAATTGATTAAAACGAACTTGCACTCCACTGGGATCAGGGCCTATCATTGATTTCGTATCCGTTGTACTCCCTCCAGTTATTTTTAAAAGTAACATTCTCCTTCTTAGAGCTGGGCTATAATATAAGTAATTTTTTTCTTCTATCTCAAAATTTAAACTAATTTTTCTTTATCTATTCCTAATAAATACATATATTTACATTAATTATCTCACACTCACAACTAATTCTCTTTCATTTAATATTTATTACTCATTCTCTCATATTTTATTCTCATTCTCTCTCTTATATTTTTTTTCCCATAAATATAGGCATATTTAGAAGAAACGTGATATTTTTTACATATTTAATGTTTTTAACTAATATTAATCACTAGTTCATTTTATAATATAAAAATAATTGTTTATAAAAAGGATTAGAGGAGTACCCTTCATTGAAATAAAACCACGTCGTTTGATTTATTAAAAAAAAATTGTCTCATGTCTTCTTTTTTCCTCCACCCAGCGTCCTTGTTCAGCGCCATTTTAAAGTGTAGGAGCTCGCAGGTTTCATTTACTTCATTTGTTCTTTTCCTTATTTGGTTCTATGCACCGCTTCGTTGAATAATTTCTCGGGCTCGCCCATCTGCATTGTTAATCTCATTAGAATATGCTGAATTATTTAATTTTTCAGTCCGTGATGTGATTCTTCGTGTGATTGCTGACCACGCGGAGTAGGAAACGCATATTAATTTATGTTTTTTACTTGCTGTGGTCCCTTAGTTTTGTAAGAGAGAAGGTTGTTAGATATTTTAATATATTATAATTATTATTAATTATTAATTAGATAATTTATTAAAATATTGAGAATGTGGCCTGTTAGTCAGATTTAGGCCTAATTTAAGATTAGGGTTATTGGCTATTAATGTGATTTTTTTTATGGTAGAAAATACACAATTAGATTTCTGCTGTCTAAATTGAATGTATAAGTAAAAACCCTAGCTGCTCATCTGAAATTCCCTGCCTGGCGACGGCTTTTAACCCAGTTGTCATCGCTGTGTCTCACAACCAGTCAGAAAGAGATCTGACAATCATCTTCTATCTTTATTTCTCTTTGCAGCTCTCTTTCATCAGGATTTATGAGTTTTTTTTCCGATCAAAGTTTAGCAATGACGAGAGATAATTCTTATAAGTCTTCCGCTATTGATATAAGAAAATTTATGTACTCTATTTTTTGATTTATTTGTATATACATGAATTTTGTCCTACATGTGATATGAGAACAACGTTCTCTAATCCTCTACCTTCTTTTCTTTAATCCGGGATGATCCATACATGGAATTGAATTGAATTTACTATAGTAATTTTACATGGATACCATAGCTTGGATTAGAGATTGGATTTCTTAACTGAATGAATTATATTATTGTTGAAAGTTAATTCATCTGAGTTTCTAATTATTATTAATAAACTGATTATTGCATTAAATCACCTTCGAATTATTAAGAGGATGAGAGGTTTTGTTCCTTCTTTTAGTAATCATCACCGTCCCCAATTCATCGATTTATCCGAATCCATGTTCTGGCTTCCGCAATTAGTGAATTGGAACCTGTATGTAATCTTTTCATTCATAAATGCACCCTCTATTTCTGTTCATCGACGGAGGTTTTATGGTTTTCATTTGTTCAAGATCGATGCATTTGACGATTCTACTGTTCAATGCTTTTGAAAACCCAATCTGTATTGCAATTATCATATTCTGGGCTTCTTGTCTGCGTTTCCTAAATATGTATCTATGTATTCTTTTTGTGATCGATGCAATTATAATTTAGAGACATTGACTGCTCATTCATTTCGGTTATACACGTTTTTTATCTGGGTTTCGAAATCTGACCATAAATTTATGCTTCTTGAACTCGTGTTTGAATTTGTGGCCGAGTTCCATCGGAATAAAGGAACGAGAGAACGACGTTGCAGTTCTTCGATGACCATCGTCGCCGCCGCCTTCATAGGGAAAATGAAGGGCCTGAAATAGCAGCAGATTTTCAGTTTAATCAGTATTGTTTTGATTTGGTTTTGATGATTATTTGGTTAATACTTGCCCATGTTTCGTTTTGATTTTGTTTCCATGCATATTTACATTATAATAGCCTCTAAATGTGCCTGGAATGGCCGGAAAGCGCAGCCTAAAACTGCAGTTAGCAGCGGCCTTCAGTCATGTCTGCGTATGGGCCGTATAGGGATCTGGGTCGGGCAGTGGTCCAGCTCCTTGGAGAAGATGACATAAAACGTCGTCGTTTTGTAACTATTGCTGAAGCATTCTCAGGGTGAGCCAAATGACGCCGTTTTTCCCTAGGTGAAACCCATAGTTCACTATTCCAATGACATGGGTTGATGTAGTTTGGGCTGTTTTGTCATTAGGCCTGCGTTTATTAATTTTGGGCCGATCTATATAATTGGGCCGAAAGGATTATGATTTTTGTTTTTTCTGCCTATTAAAGCAATTGGGCTAAAACATTTAAATGGACTGGGGAATTAAAGTTTATTTCCAAATCAAAGATAGCATGCATTTTGGGCCCCTACTTGGGTTCTTAAATAATTAAGAGCATTTATACTGTGAGTTTTTCATGTTAACAGTGGCATTTTTCGCAACATTAATGGGCTTTATTGTTTTATTTCCTTTCTGGAAAAATCAATTATGGATGTTGTTACATAGTTTCATTTCCTAGGTTATGAAGTTTTAATTGCCATAGATGAATTTTGGACTAAATGAATGTTTTTGCGCACTGATTATAAAATTAACTTCTGTTTTATGTATAATTTTGATTATATCACATTTAATTGTTTAAATTAAGAAAAATGGGTTAATTTTGGCATTTTTCATATTCTAGAAAATCTGCAAAAAATCATTTTGACATTTTATTTAATTACCTAAATATTTGGATAATTCATTTTGGGCAATTATCTAACTATTCTAATTTTGTAAAACTTAATTTAAATTGAAATATGTCAAAAATAATTCTTTAAACAATTTTTTTTTGGATACATAAAATAGTGGGAGGGTTTCTAATTAATTATTTAGGAACTTTTGTTGATTAAATTAATTAATTAATCGCTCCATCAATATGTGCATATATTAGTTTTAATTTGGATGCACAAAATAGTGGGAGAATTTATTTTTGTTGATTATTTTGTCACATTTTGTTGATTAAATTAATCTATTAAATAAATTCTCATTAAAGATTTGTGCATATTTGTAATTTAAATGCACAAGGTTGATATTTGTGATTAACATAAGTAGCCACAGCATCCTCTATTACATGTGTAGATAATCACTTATGTGTTTTAACATATCAACTCAGTTAAATGGGTAATATTAATTTAATCAAAGCAGGAGAATTGTATTTAGTCACTTATGTTGATTAAATTAATTGGCTAAATCCTCCATAAAGCTGTGCATATACAGAATTTAAATGTACATGATTGATATTTATGATTAACTTGCATGCTAGAGTGGTAGCTGCATCGCTCTCTTACAACATGCATAAATAATCACATATGGATTTTAAAATATTAATCTTCAGAAGTTGATTAAATTAATTTATTAGGATTCCTATTGACATTGTGTATACATATATGGTATTTAAATTGTATATATTTAATATTAGTGATTAGTATACATATTTTATTTAAGGAATAGCTACAACATCCTTACACGCATATTGTATGCATAGGTAATCACATAAGGTTTTACCATATCAAATTATGTTCGTATGTACAATTAGTATATACAATGATGTGATGTTTTTGTGATGAGTATGTAGAATCGAGGAGTAGCCACAACATTCTCGCTAAGTACATACACTCTATTTTGTCCTACTAAACAAAATACATCACTCAAAGATTTAAAGACGTCAATTGTAATTAAATGTGTGGTTATAATTAATCTTTGCTCACACGTCGATAATTATAATCATAGTTGTAATTAGGGTGGAATGGAACAACATTATATTTTCTAAATAGCCTACAGGTATTAGGGGATATAACTGCATTCTAGTTTCACCAATTTGAGATAAATTCATGCTATGCTAATGTCTTTGCCCACAGGTAGACTTTAGTGATACAAATTTATAATTGTATGATTTACAATGATAAACATACGCCAATATGCGATGGTTCCTTGCCTCTTATAGTAATTTTGTAAGCATGTTTTAATTTTGACTTTATAGCATGATTGTTATCTATTCAGTTATTTAGGTTGATATAATTTAGTAGAGACAATTAAGCCTATAAGGAGAACTCCTACCATCAATATATAATATATTTCCCTTCCCTTTTGTAGAGACGGAATAGTATTGTTCATAAGCCTCGAAGCCGATGAACAGTTTTGGCTCGACATTGGGCTTGCTGTGGTTAGTTCCGTTTCCAAATTTTTTGTTTTTGCCTTCTCAGCTTTCCTCTGTAACTCTGTGTTCTCCTTTCTCTCCCCAGATGTTTCACCACATTTATTTTTAGTTTGCACCTTTTTCCTATATGGCTGCTTCTTCCTTTCTTGAGCCACGCATCTCTAATTTTTCATCGTCTTTCCCATTCTCATTTTCATTTCATTGTAAATCGCAGGATTGTGCTCCTCCGTTTCAACCTTCTATGCCTCCCTCTCCCATCATTGACCAGCGTTCTCTTATTTCTCTCCCTTTTCGAGTTCTGCCATGGTGTTTCAAATCTGGAACCTTAGGGTTTTCAGGCAGTTTTTCATATAAGATTTCTTCTTCTTCATCGACGCGATAGATAGGGAGATGAATATGTGTTTTTTCACCAAAGTGAGGCCCTTTGTCATTGTGGCCGTGGCTCATCTCTCTTTGCCCATGTCTAAGTAAGGTGATTTCAGCTATTAGGTTACTCGATTTTTTGTATGCGAATGTAGTTTCCTACTTTTCATTGTTACTTCATTTTTGCTTCAAGTACATAGGAAGTGGATGGAGAAGAACATAGGTGGAAGGAAGGAATGTTTTGGTAGGGAGATCCAGTGACCACAATGGTGGAGAAGCAAGAATCTCAGAGAAGTAACGATGAGGGCAATGCGCAATTTTTGACTCTGTTATCTTGTCATCTTGAACACGCTAAAAAGGGGTTTGTAGTGTTCTTCCATTCTATCATTTGGTTCTGCTCTCTCCCCTTCTGCCTTTACCTTATGTGCTCCGTTTGAGATGGTCTTGGCAATAAAATGTGAGTATTGGATACTGTGAGAGAGTCTGTTGGAGGTACCAGACAGAAAATTTAGGTGATTCTGAATAACTTATGGACATGAATTAGAGCTTGATGGTTGTTGCTTTTAATTTGTAATCAGAAAAAGTAGTGTGCCAAGTAGTTATATTAAGTATCCCTTCTTATTTAAGAAAAATGTTTTCATGATAATATGTAAGATAGGTATAAAAGTCTCAAGGAAAAGTTCCAAGTACACATTGTACATTTTGGCAGTTATGGAATAAATGCTTGGAGAATCACTTTCCACAAGGTTTTGTACTATTTGTCCCTTTCCTCAATTACACGTATTCGGTTATTTATCTCTTCTTTCTTGTTACATTTTTTTTCTATAACTTTAAGTCTAGAAAATCTGTTATTCATGTAAACAAACGCTGAAGATTATGCTAAGGTAAAGAGAAGAGCTGCAGAAATTTATAAAGAACATGAGAAAGAACTTTTGGAGGTAAAATTGGTCTTCTTATCTGGAAATGTTGTCCAGACAGACTAGTAGGAAGGTTATCCCTGCATGCTGCAATCTATTTCTACATGTTTGAGATGCCAAATCTAAAATGTCAAGCTTGAAAAGTTTCTAAATGATTATACATTAGTGCAAGTTTACTAATTGGTGTTTTCCCTTTTCAAATAGCCAAAAAAAATATTGGTGAAGACAATCCAAGATGATCAATTCTTATACGTTATGACTATGAATGATGCAGTTCACGCTGGGTGTAAGGTGCCTTACAGGTTAAGCCATAGAACTCTAAGCTTCCAATTTACATGGCAATATGTTTATGGCTGTTGATGTATATATCATTCTCATTTAAATGTCATATTATGTTTTACGCATTCGATTATCAAATAATCTCTCGAATTTCATCATTGACTATATATAGCTCTTCTAGCAAATCAAAAACATCCTATTTGTTATATAATTATTTCTGTAAATCATTATTGTTGGAGTGTTGAAATAAAACAAAAATCTTACCATGCTCTTCAGGTAATTGTCATAGATGTTCTTCAACTTTTTTTCACATAAGACCTTTATATTTTTCTCATTCTATGGAAAATGTTTGTGAAAAGTGATTTTATTTTTACATAATTTTTTGTATATTGTGGTAGCACTTTTGAGGTTTATTGGTTGCTCTTTAAGTTTTGTTGGTCATGTGCAATATCTATAAGGCTGTTCTCAAATCAAATGGTTCCCATTTAGGGAAAATGAAAGAACAATCTATCACAATGGACGATGACGACGGAAGTGACGAAGAAGAATCAGAAGATGGTAATGAACTTAAAATCAGCGCTATCTTCTCCAAATTTCTTAGTCCTGAACTTCAAACTTGAAAATCATTCCTCTTTTCGTTATTCCTTCTTTTGTAGTCTTGGGTTTTATTTTGCTATATGTAGAGTAAGCAGTACAGGTTCTTGTTTCTTTTTCACAGTATTAATAAAGTCGTCATTGTTAATTTTGAAATGCCATTTTCATTTCAAGTTTAAAATTAAGAAACTCATCTAACTATTTTCCCTAAAATTTTAGAACTTAATATGGAATGATGAGTATGACTTCCTTTTTTCCTTACTTGGTGATGCAGATGATGGTTTGGATCACTTTGGGAATGAAGAAGAGGTTCATTTCCCTTCTTACCTTGCAATGCAATTCGATATATGGTACCTAACATTAATTGCTTTGCTCTAACTATTTCAGAAAATCATCGAATTGCATTGTTCTTGATGATGATGATCTTGAGCTAATTTGGGAAAACCAGATCTTGGGTATCAATCAGGATAAATTGGTAAGCATTTGCATTTGCTTCATTTTGATTCCTTCCTTATTTATTGCCCCTGTGTCTGCTTTGTTTTCAACTGCCAGTTTTCTTAGTCCCAAATATGTATTGATCTACCAAAACATTTGACCATTTCTTTCCTTTCCAGGTACCATGAGCATGTTGTGTGGGATGAGAAAGACATAAAATTGAAACTGTTGAGGAAGGGAATATTGACTCGCATATATACTACTATGGTAAGCATATTTAAAGAGTCATAGAAGAGGAGAATTTGACTTCCTCCAAAAGATACTCAAAAATAAAGAATACCACAAGAAATTCAAACATCTTTATAGCAAAGCAGCTCAATCTTTTATCTAATTTTCGTCCCTTTTTCTATTATTAGTTTTTAGCTTTTCATTTATGATTTCCTATAAGTATATCTAACATATTTTCTGCATTGTGTGGCTATGACTGTTGATATTCAGAAAGATGCTTTTGTCTTTATTTCTGGGGAAAGATGAGGTGCTTCATATATGTGCCTTCTTGCTATAGTTAGTGTGATAATGGTGAAGGTATTTTAAAATTTCTATTCGGTTTGATATCAACCAACTTGTGATTTTAACTCCTATGTTAACTGAGAATGGAAAATTAATGAACTGGCAATTTGGGAGGGTTTTATGTTTGATAAAATTTTACACCTATTTTCCCTTAGTACATACATTGCCTTGCATTACCTTATTTTTAAAAATTATGTATATTCCAAGTTCCAAGTTTGAACCATGTTTTTTGTCTATTGTGGAGGTGGTTAACTGCTGACTAATGTTTTCTTCCTATGCTTTTAATTGATGGGGAGGTGGTCTTTCACTTCACTTATTATGTAACATTGTATAATGCTTTGAGCTTTCAAAACCTCATTTTTAAATAGACTGTGTCATCTAAAAAATGTTGATACTTTTTAATAGTATCAAGGTAAGTGATTAGCCTAAGTTCCTCTTAGCTATAATAGATTTGAGCTAGGGCAGTTCTTTTTATTCATATTAACATCACCAATACAGTTAAGGAAAACTGACAGGCACGTTTCCCGAGTCACAGCCAGTAGTTCTATTTAGCCTGTACTTAGAATATTTTGGGATATTCTGTACATATTTGTAATTATTAGTGAATTTTGCTTTGTTAATGTCTTTCCATAAACAAATACTTTTATCAGTATATATGTACTTTTTTGTATACCTGTGGAACTTGGTCTCTATTACTCTGTGAATATCGAAATGGAAACAGGTGTTGACATTTTTGGTATCAGAGCTAATAAGCAATTCTGGCATTATCAGAATTGTATACTGATAAAGTTTTGTTTGCATGGTGACAAGACATCATGGATGGTCAGAATGAGCATACGATCATGGTTAGCAGTCACAGCGAGATAACGGTGAATCAGCGTGTTCCGTACCGAGGACTGATGATCAAATACTTCAGAAACGGCGGTATGCATATGCGCTACACAACACGAAAGAGCATGCCAAGACTGCCTGTATACGGTCTAGGGCCGAGCCCGGCTTCACCAAGATTGATAGAGGTTGGAGAGATAGGAGAGGCGCCAGAGGAGTACGATTCTGATTACGAGCGGAGGAGATGTCAGAGGACGAGTTGAGCGATACTGAGTCTCAAGCACAACCGGTTCAGGTATCGTACAATCTGAAGCCAGATATGGAGTTGTCCTACGTTCTCATGTCCAAGTATTAGTAGGCACTGCAGGAGCATGATACCCCGAGAGGCTGGTACGATGCATTCCTTGACAGTGTAGAGATGTTGTATGGACTGCAAATATCGTTGGGCCTTATGGTGACCAATGAGTGCTGGGTTCTTTCCATGATGAACTACTTTTTGGACGTAGCATTCTGGAACCGACAGAAGAACCTTATCGTTGAGCAGGGCCCGAAGGCAAACTTCTCGGTTTTCCAGAAGCACATCAGACGACTGGTGCGGGATTTCATGTACACTAAGCTGTGATGTGGGGCATACGAGGTATATTTTAGGTGACCGGAAATGACCTGCACGTATACAGTTAAAGGCAGTTAGGCGGAACCGATGAACAAAAGAAGAATTAGCTAGAGTTGGTATTTTGGGAAGGTACGTGAATGTTGGAAAATGTAATGTAAAAAGACTAATATGTCATGTACCGTAGTTTATAGGATATCTGATGTTTATGTTTCTCTGTAACTATTGTAAATAGTTGTTGTATGCTATGTATGACATATCCATGTACCCTGACTTTTATGAAATGATAAAAGAAATGCCCTTGCTTTTATATGAAAAGTAATGCTTCTCTATTTTCATGTAGATTGAACTATGGAAATTATACAACAAGGACAAGGTGGTCGAGGCTGAGGCTGAGGTGGGGAAGAGGAAGACAAGGTAATCATGAGGAAATACAACTTCTTGGATCAGATCCATTTCAGCAGTGAATACTAGATATGCTGGCACAGCAGCAAAATACAATGAATGAGATAATAGGGGAACTTCAGGGAGTACAGCAAAGGCAAGATCGCTTAGACGAATACATGAGGGGTTATGGTGAAGACATACCACCAGAGGAACCTGAACCAGAGGATATCGTACCAGATCCTGAGGTAGAAGTCCAAAATTGGTTAAACAGATTCAATAAACAACAACCACCTATCTTCTGGGGAAAGTTTGACCCACAACTGGCTGAGAATTGGCTGAAACGTTTGGATAAGATTTTCAACATGTTGCGATGCCCAGACGAGATGAAAGCTCTGCTAGCCATCTATAAATTGGAGGGTAACGCAGACCAATGGTGGACGAACATAGAGCTCACCTTGAGGGGGAGGAATGTTCCTATCACTTGGGAATTATTCCAGGAGAAATTCAATGAGAAATATTTTCCCCCATCTGTCAGGCATGAGAAAGAGAAAGAGTTCTGAGTATCAAACAACAAGATCGAGAAATTTTTGATGATTATTTATCCTGGTACATCCGACTGTCACGGTATTCAACCTATTTCAAGCTTCATGATAATGAAGAGTAGAGTTCCGATATGATGATTAAGGGGTCGAGACCAGAGATGAAAGAAAAACTGGTTACACAGCACTTCACCGAGTTTAGTAAAGCAATAGAAGAATGCCGCTACATTGAGAAGCATATGTCGAGTTTAGAAACCCAAACTAGTAATAAGGGTGCTTCTGGGAGTGGTAGCTCAGCACATAAGAGAAAAGAGCAAGGTGGACCTTCTGGGGGAGCTACGAAGAGACCTAATCAGACGGGAGGCGGTAAAGGCCAAGGATCCTCCGGAAGTCGAACATGTTGGTTTTGTCGTAAACCATTCCATCCTAGCAAGGCTTGTAATAGCACACCACTGAAAGCTGATCCCAATAAACTATTTACTTGTTTTAATTGCGGTAAGCTGGGACACATGTCTAAGGATTGTCCACAAAAGCAACAATAAGAAGAGACTAGACCAAGAGTTTCAAGTAGGGTCTACACACTGACACAAGAAGAAGCCAAAAAGTTTTCGGAGCTAATTCAGGTATGATTTCTCTCAATGGCAGTCTAGTGCATGTGATGTATGATTCTGGTGCTAGCCATTCATTTATTGCATATGACTGCATGAGATGATTGAATTACATGTGCATAAATCCCCATATGATTTGGTTGTATCTACACCTACCGGCACACAAATTGTTACGGCTGATATTTATCAGAATTGCGTGCTAAACACCGAAGGGCACGAATCAATTGTATATCTAATCTGTTTGCCACTGTAAGGGTTAGAGGTGATTCTTGGGATTGACTGGTTGACAGCGAATGGTGTGTTACTGGATTAAAAACTAAAGAGAGTTATATATCTGAATCCACAACTGCAAGTTGACACCGATATCACTCTTAACATTCTATCCACAGCTAAGGTTGAAAGGTATTTGCAGAAGGGTTGTCAGGGGTACATGGTATTCTGCTCTATGCAATCATAGGTTGGTGTAGCCTTAGACAATATCCCTATAGCGAATGAGTTCCCTGATGTTTTTCCAGAGGATGTCGGTAGATTACCTACAGATAGGGAAGTGGAGTTCTTGATTGATTTGAGCCCTGGAGCGGGACCAATCTCCAAAACCCCATATCGTATGGCTCCAAGTGAAATGGTGGAGCTAAAGAAGCAAATTGAGGAGCTACTTGAGAAAGGGTTCATACAACCCAGCGTATCACCTTGGGGTGCTCCAGTGCTTTTTGTCCAGAAGAAAGACGGAAGTCTGCGTCTCTGTATCGATTATCAACAGTTGAATAAGGTGACCATCAAGAACAAGTATCTACTCTCTAGAATTGATGATTTGCTCGATCAGTTATCTGGTTCCTATGTATTCTCGAAGATTGATTTATGATCGGGATACCACCAGTTGAAGGTTAAAGCAGAAGATGTATCGAAGACTGCTTTTAGAACTAGATATGGCCATTATGAGTTCCTTGTAATGCCATTCGGGCTGACCAATGCACCTGCTGTGTTCATGGACTACATGAATTAGATCTTTTATCTGTACTTGGACCAGTTCGTAGTAGTCTTTATCAATGATATATTGGTGTATTCGAAGAGTAAAGCCAAGCATGAGCAGTACTTGAGAACCATGTTGATAATATTGCAGGATAAGTGACTCTATGCCAAGTTGAGTAAGTATGAATTTTGGCTTTCAGAAGTAAAGTTTTTGGGCCATGTTGTCTCACAGCAGGGAGTTTCTGTAAATCCTAGCAAGGTGGAAGCAGTACTAAGCTGGAAGAGGCCAAAGACTGTATTTGAAGTACGCATTTTTCTAGGTCTAGCTGGCTATTACAAAAGATTTATGCAGAATTTCTCTAAAATTGCTTTGCCATTGACAAAATTGACGTGGAAAGCTCAACATTACGTGTGGGATGAGAATTGTGAGAAGAGCTTCCTGGAGTTGAAGTAGAGGTTAACTACAACACCAGTGCTGACAATCCCAGATCCACAGTTTATGTATGTTGTATACACAGATGCCAATAGGCACGGATTGGGATGCGTATTAATACAGCATGGCCGAGTGGTGGCATATGCATCTCATCAGTTGAAACCTCATGAATTGAACTATCCCACTCACGCTCTTGAATTGGCGGCAATTATGTTTACTTTAAAAATCTAGAGACATTATTTCTATGGTGAGAATATAGAGTTGTACTATGACCATAAGACGTTGAAGTATTTATATGATCTGAAGAGCTCAATATGAGACAGCGCAGATGGACGAAGTTGCTGAAAGGCTACAATCTAGAAATCAAATACCATCCCAGTAAGGCTAATATAGTTGCTGATGCATTAAGCCGTAAATCAGTGCAAGTGGCAGCCATGATGATCTATGAGCAAAAACTAATCGAGGATTTCAGGGATTTAACTCTATCTAGTCAAATTTTGTTGAACAATGGTGTTAGCCAAATATACAACGATCTGAGGGCAGCGATTGAAGAAGCCCAATTGCATGATGATGAAGGACTATCTATCAAAGGTATGATTGATAGGGGCGCAACTCAGGATTACGACTTGTCACCTAACGGATTAGTCAGGTACAAGAAACGGATTTATGTTCCACCACAACCAGAACTGAAACAACAAATTCTAGAGGAGGCATATAAGAGTAAGTATACTCTACATCCAGGGGCTATAAAGATGTACCATGACATGAAAGTTCAATACTATTGGCCAGGAATAAAAAGGTGGTGACTGAGTTTGTTGCTCGTTGCTTAACTTGTCAGAAAGTAAAATTTGAACATTAGCAACCATCGGGTCTTTTGACAAACCCTGAGATTCCTGAGTGGAAATGGGAAAGTGTTACTATGGATTTCATGACAGGACTACCTAAGGTCAGAAACCATGACACTATATGGTAATAGTTGATAGATTTACAAAGACAGCCCACTTCCTGCCTATTAGTATTCACTATTCTCCTGACAAACTGGCAGAAATCTACATTAAGGAGATTGTGAGGTGACATGGTATTCCGAAGAGCATCATCTCTAATCGAGATCCATAGTTCACTTCCAAGTTTTGGAAGGCGGTACATGAAGCTTTGGTACCAAGCTCCGATTCAGCACGACATATCATCCTCAAACTGATGGGCAGATAGAGCGAACGATTCAAACCCTTGAGGATATGCTAACGGTGTGTGTACTTGATTACAAAGGTAATTGGGTCAAATTCCTTCCATTAGCAAAGTTCGCCTACAACAACAGTTATCATTCGAGCATTCAAATGGCTCCATATGAGGCACTCTATGGGAGGAAGTGTCAATCGCCCTTATGTTGGACTGAGTTATATGAGAGGGAATTGCTGGGGCCAGATCTTGTTGACCAGATAACGGATCAGATAAAATTGATTAAGCGGAGATTTCTAACTGCTCAGAGTCGACATAAAAGTTATGCGGACAAGAGGCGAAAACCTCTGGAATTTGAAGTCAGGGACCACGTGTTTATAAAAGTATCACCTGTTACGGGTATTGGTAGAGCGTTGAAAGTAAGGAAGCTGCAACCAAGGTATATTGGTCCATTCAAGATCTTGGAAAAAGATTGGGCCAATAGCATACTGCATCGCTTTGCCACCGAATCTGAACAGGCTACATGATGTTTTCCATGTTTCCCAATTAAAAAAATATCAACCTGATCCAGAACATATAATAGAATATGAAGATGTGGAAATGCATGATGATTTAACTTTCGAAGTCACACCTGACCAAATCATCGATTGGCAGGATAAATAGCTCAGGAACAAGAGCATTCCATTCATCAAAATTATCTGGAGAAGGTTATCGGCCAAAGAGGCTACATGGGAAACAGAGGAAAGTGTAAAGAAGTGTTACTCGGAATTTATGGCCGTGTTGGTGTGGCAAATTTCGGGAATGAAATTTGTTTAAGTGGGGGAGAACTGTAACACCCCAAAATTTATATTCACAAAAAATATTGTAAATATTTGGGAAATTCAATAAAATGGTGAATATTCATAAATTTGAAATTTATGAATTTTATAAATGTTCATTTTCGTGAGACATTGGGAAAAAATAATTATGGAATTAATTTGGGTAATTTAAAAAGCCCAATATTAAGGTTCAAAGTAGAGGAATACAAGAAAATAATATTTGGCCAATATTAATGTTAATTTTGGTCATATGATATTAGAAATTAAAAGTAAACAATGTTTCCGGTGAAGTCGCCTATACGGCAATGAGTTGGTCATGTAGTTTTGGAAGACCAAATGATGAGCAAAAATTATGAAATTTTACAGGATGGAAGTAGACATCCCGAGCTTTAATTTGATAGTCATATGAATCATTTGGAGCTATATGTAAAAATATATGAATTTTTGAAATTAGCACAAAAAAATTGGAAAGTTTCTGGAGCAGCATCCAAAGATGGAATTTTTGGGAATTGTGTGCTTCCGAATGGCTAAAGTTTATATTTTTCCTTGAAACTAGACTCAATAAGGGTTCCATAGCCTTTAGAATCACTCCAATTCGATTTTTCTAGAATTAGTTATGATTTTCCAAAGTTTGAGCAGAAAATCTTCCAAAAATTTCTGAAATCCGAAATTGTTGGAAATTAAATTAATAATTAAATATAATATAATATATGCTATTAAATATCATCTCCTTCCTTCCTCCAGCCCATTTTCGTGCCATTTCATATCTAAACTAGAGAGAGTGTGTGTGTGTGTGAAATTCTAGAGAGAGAAAGAGAAGAAAAACTTACAAAGGTAAGTGATTTCTTCAGTAAATCGGTTTCTAACACGTATAACTCCGACCCTAAGCAACTTCTCTTTATTCTTTAAGGTTTGGAGCCTCAAAAATCTGTGGTTGAAGGGTTAGGGTTTCAGCCATATTGAAGAAAAGCTAGTAGGAGCTTGAGGTAACTTCCAAACCTTCGTATATTAACTATCACTACTACAGAATCACGATATAACCACCCCAATAGACGTCCCAATTTTAAAATTAGGTGGTTAAAAAGGAAGCCAGTGGCATTTTTGTAATTATTTGTATGTAGGAAAACCTTTAGACGTCCCAAATTTGAATTTGGGACGCCTAAAGTGCTTCATGGCGCGAATTTAAATTTTTTTAAGCGCCAAAAACTGGGTTTAGACGTCCCAAATCTATTTAGGACGTCTAAACCTAGGACTTTAGGCGTCCCAAATGGCATTTGGGACGCCTAAAGTAGGACTTTAAACATCCCAAATGGATTTTGGGATGCCTAAACTCATCTTTAGGCGTCCTTGGACGCATGCCAGACACTTTTCTGACATGTGTCCTTTCACACACACACACCCCACCTTTACTTTTTGACCATCTCCTTCCTTCTTCATTCATTCATTTCCTCCGTCGGCGTTCTGGGCATTCCTCCTCCTCCCTTCTTTTTCTTGTCTTCTTCAACTCTTCCTCCTCCCTTCTTTGTCTTCTTCACAACTCGTCCTCTCCTCCCTTCTTCTTCAACTTTACTCTTCCTCCTCCTTCCTTCTTTGTCGCACGTCCTCTGTCCTGTGCCTCTCTGATTTACTTCCTCACTCGGAACCCCTTCTTCTTGTTGCGTATTCAATAGCTACGGATTCTGAAGAAATCAAAATAAGATTAAACAAGATGAAGAAGATTCAAGCAAGGCACACACCATTGTGACGCCCTCCACCTCCTTCCTTCCATTGTGACGCACGCAGGCTACCCCCCTTTGGTTAGTTTTTTTTAAATATGAATTTACTTGAATTAAATTTAACCTTGCAATGTGAAATTATTTTATATGATTTTAGTTATTTGAGTGATTTTACCTTGTGATTGAATTTTTTTGTGTTTTTTTGGCCGAAACCATAGAATCGTTGCTAGCTAGTAGTTATGCAACAATATATTGTTTGATATGTTTGGAGCTTGAAAATGTTTGTTTTATATGTTTGAAGCTTAAAAATTGAGAAGGAAAAAGCGTATGTATATTATTATAAATAAATGGAGCTATTGATTGATTTTGATGAAATGAACAACAATTAAACATAGTAATTTTTATTTGTTTAACTATGGTTGGTTTTATCTTTTTTAGATTAGATTAGTATGATTATTATTAGTTTAGTGGTGAAAATATTATTTTAAGATAAAGGGATTAATAAGATAAAGACATTGATCATTAATAAATATATAATTGATTATTAAGAAACACAACATACTTAATAAATAGATTGAAATATATTCTATTAATCATTCTCTTCAAATTATTATAAGTTCTTTATGTCCTAGAATAGAAAAAAATTGAATATTTATTTGAAATTCTATATTATTTTCTATATTCATAGGAGAATTATATTATCAATAGCTAAGAATACAAAGTTAATAACTAAGATAGGGTTGCTTGAAATTTTGGGATGTCTTACTTTTAAGGGAAAATGCTGTCGAAATTTTTGTTGAAAAAAGTGAAAAAAGGCAATCCCATCCTATATCGTTGACAATTATACTAAATGTGTGAGTGTTATTGGGAATGGCTTAGGTGGTAACAAAATGGATCACAGTTGGATGAATGCTTTGAGAACTAGTGAAGAATATGAGAAAAGGGTGGAAGAATTTATTGAATTCGCTAAAAAGAATGCTCCAACAAAAAATGGGAAGTATTTTTTTCCTTGTGTGAATTGTTTAAATGATAGTCGAGGGATGTTGATGTCATAAAGGATCACCTACTTTGTAATGGAATAAATATGCGATACACAAGGTGGATATGGCATGGTGAGGAAGTAACGGATTGTTCGTCGCACAAGAAGGAAGATATGGATATCATAGATGAAGATAAAATGGAAAAAATGATTCACGATGTTGAGGTAGAATCCTTTGCGCAGTCGCAAGAGTACGACTGCTTGCGGAGTGATGCAGAGACACCATTGTATTTTGGGAGTAAGTATACGCGGTTGACGGGAACATTGCATTTGGTTAACTTAAAGGCAACTTGTGGGTGGACCGATAGTAGTTTCACATTACTACTTGAACTATTGTGTGATATGTTTCCAGAGGATAATGTACTTCCAAATCATATGTATGAGGCCAAGAAAATCCTGTCTATGATGTGTATGGAGTATAAAAAGATACATGCTTGCCCTAATGACTGCGTATTGTATAGAAATGAGTATGGAGGTCTTAGTGAGTGTCCTAAGTATAAAAAGATGGTGGTTGTGGCGGTGTGACAACTAAAAGGCAACCTTTTAAGGTTATGTGGTATCTTCCAATAATACCATGTTTTAAATGTTTGTTTGTGACTACAACAAAAGCGAAGAAGTTGTGATGACACTCTGATGAGAGAATATCCGATGGGAAATATCTTCGGCACCCAGCTGACTCTCTACAATGGCAAAAAATAGATGAAATGTTCCCTCAATTTGGCAATGAGTCAAGAAACCTTCAGATTGGGCTTTGTACAGACGGCATTAATTAGTATGGAACTCTTACTAGCACACATAGTACGTGCCCGGTTCTCCTTGTAATATACAACTTGCCTCCCTGGCTATGTATGAAATGCAAGTATATGATGCTTTCTATGATAATTTATGGACCAAAACAGTGAGGGAACGATATTGATGTCTGCTTGGCGCCATTGATTAAGGACTTGAAGAAGTTGTGCGAGGAAGGCGTAGATGTGTTTGATGCTTATAAGAAGGAGTCCTTCAAGCTATGTGCAATGATTTTCACAATGATAAACGACTTCCCTGCGTACAAAAACTTGTCAGGGTACAGCATGAAGGGTCATAAAGCATGCCTAATATGTGAAGCAGACACACACTTCCATCGGTTCCACCTGCATCGTAGGCTAAGAAAGTGTTTTAATGGCTTACCAGAGCATGGAATGGCTCCAAAGGCATTAACCGGAGAGGAAGTTTACAGTCGAGTGGAACGTATCAATGTCACTTTTGGTAAGAATCAGAGGATTGTGGGTGAGAAGAACATATGGAAGAAGATATCCATTTTCTTTGATCTTCCATATTGGCGTTTGCTTGACGTGAGACATAGTATTGGTGTGATGCATGTGGAGAAGAACGTTTGTGATAGCCTTATCAATACATTTTTGCATATACCAGGGAAGACTAAGGATGGGATTAGTGTGAGATTAGACCTTATTGATATGGGAATAAGAGAACGGTTACATCCACAACTAAGAGATGATGGTAGGAGGGCATACATGGAGCCAGCAGCTCATACACTATCAAAAGCAGAGAAAAGAAGTTTGTGTGGGTGTTTGCATGAAATTAAGGTACCGCAAGGGTATTCCTTGAATGTGTGAAGATGTGTCTCAATGGACGATTTGAAGTTAGTAGGAATGAAGTCCCATGATTATCATGTGTTGATGCAACAACTATTACCGGTAGCTATTAGAGGCATAATGAAAGATGAAGTACGAACCACTGTAACAAGATTGTGCGTTTTCTTCAATGCTATCTGTAACAAAGTCATTGACACTAAAAAGTTGGATGAACTGGAAAATGAGGGTTACATTATTTTGTCACAACTAAATATGCATTTTCCTCCTTCATTTTTCGGTATAATGGTGCATTTGATAGTTCATTTGGTAAAGGAGGTAAGGCTCTGCGGTCTATTTTACCTGAGGTGGATGTACCCTTTCGAGCGATACATGAAGATCTTAAAAGGGTATTCTAAAAATCCTTATTGACCAAAAGCCTCAATGGTAGAAAGATATGTAGTTGAAGAGGCTATGGAGTTTTGCAAAGATTATATGTCAGGGAAGAAGGAACAATCTTGACATAAAGAGGGGAGAAGCAAGGGAACACAAGGACTGAAAGTGAAGAATGTTCCTCATGAAGAGGTGTTACAAGCCCACTTGTATATCCTGAATAATATAGAAAAAGTTCAACCTTACATAGATGAACACAGAAAAACTTTGAAGATTAAGAATCCAAGGAAAAATGACATGCAGATTGCTATTGAGCAAAACAAGACATTCATAGAGTGGTTCGAGGAAAAGGTTTCGCACGAGACCGGTGTGTCTGAGACAATCGAGTGGCTAGCTTGGGGGCCTTCATTTTAGGTCATTACTTGGACCGGTTATGATATAAACGACTATTTTTTTCTATATAAAAGAGCAAGATGACAGAAGTACCATGTAAAATAGTGGGGTCATGGTAGAAGCTGAAGCCATGCATTTTTCTAGTTTGAGAGATAAAAACCCGATATTAGCGTCTATGGCATATTATGGAGTTATAGAAGAAATATGGAAGATTACATATAACAAGTTCAAAGTTGCTTTATTCAAATGTAAGTAGGTTAGCAATAATGTTGTGGTAATAGATAAACAATTTGGATTTGTCTCAGTCGAACTTCGAAGAGTTGGCTATAAAGACGAGCCCTTCATTCTAGCAAGCTAGGTAAAATAAGTGTTTAATGTCATAGATCCTATGTGCAAAACCATGTTCATTGTCCTTAAAAGTAAAAAACATAAGTACGGTGATTCGACCTTCAACCTTGATGACACACCACCTTTCACAACAACTCCACCTCAAACAAATGAAGTATAATTGGTAGATGATGATGAATATGTTGTAAGAAATAACCATGGTGAAGGAATATGGGAAACAATATAGAGTAAGACCTTAATTTATATAAGAGAACTATGTGTTTTTTGTTTTACTCCTGCTTAGTTTATTTTATTTTTATTACAATTTATTTATGTATCTGACGATGCTTTTTATGTTAACAGGAATATGAACAACTCTAGTGACTCAAATCAAAGTGTTGGGGATGACGAAAGGCGTAGAGATAACGAAAGCCCTATCAATGACAAAAGGCCTAGAGATGAACCCATTGCAAGAAGGAGGGTTAGAGGCTATACAAAGATGGGAACATTGGTTGCACGTCATGAACATCAACAAGAGAGGCTGCATATAGACTTTGATGCCAATCTAAATCCAGTTGGTCGTGAGGAAGACCATTTCATTAGCTACATAGGGTTTTTGAGTCGAAGCAAAGTACACATTACCTACGATAATTAGAGATTGGTTCCCCCAAAAATGAAAGACATGATTTGGCAGCAACTTTTGGTATAAAGTTTTGATACATCTATGATAATAGTAGCTTTATTCCTATTGTTTCAAATATAATTATCTTATGTTATACCTTGCAGCAAACATACGATGTCCCAGACACCAGGGAGATGTACAGGCACTGGATGGATGAGGTTCGTCTATAATGGAAAGGTTTCAAGAACAAGCTAACAGTAAGGTACATTCGAGGGGCCCAGAGGGGTGAGGATCCATGTACACATTATTCGTATTTGTCTCCAGAGGACTGGAGGTTGTTTGCGGCATCACTGGCAGATCCTGAGTTTTCAGTAAGATTTCTTTCATCATGATATAGAGCTTTTAATTTTCATATACTTGATATCGTTGATTTATTTTTTGTTGTTTTTCATTCATATAAATTAAGTACAGCAAATACATAGAGGCAATCAGAAAATAAATATCAACATTATATGTCTCGTGGCAGATATCGGAAGCTTGAGCTGCAAATGATGCAAGAAGAGTTAGAGAAAATGAAGGAAGCAGCGGAATCTAATCCTAGCATTGTTATCCAGGCCCTGGCACCTCCTCCACATCACAAAAAATGGAAAGTAGGGAGGATTAAGGGTGAGAAGTACATAAATCCGGTTGTTGCTGAGGTTGCTGCGAGGATTGTAAGTAGTTTTACCATAAATACCTAATTTTTTGCATATCGAGAGTGGTTTCTATACATTTATGATAAACTGTATGCTATAGGATGAACTGGAAGATCATAGTAGCCAAGGTTCATTCAATCCAAGTAGACGGATGAACATCTTGTCGACGGCTATTGGGAAGGCAGATGACCTTAGTCGTGTTCGAGGAGAGACACGGGGAGTTAGTGTCGTGAGGTATTTTGGACGAGACTCACGTTATTCGTCACAAGCTAGACCTAGTAGGGACCTTATGGCCAAGATTCAAGAGGACCTCGAACGAGAGCTCGAGGCCAACCTTTGTGACAAGCTCCGACAAGAGCTGTTGCCAGAGCTTCAACTTGAAATGGTAAAGATGTTCGAAGCGCAAAGGGCAAGGGACGAGAATAGTACTCAGGAATCCCTGGACTTCAATAGCACCAAAGGAAGTTACAACCCTCTGGAGGAACCACTTGGCGACCCTTCTCCTACTCCAGTGTCAGGAGACCCTTCCACCCTCTATTTGGATGATCCACTATTGCGTGTTATTGCCGATGCTCTCGTTCACACACGTGTTACCACCCACCATCATCAGCAAATTCCACAGGATTTTCATAGAGTGAATGTGACGAGTGTTAGAAAGGGGGAAGAAGGTACAGTCATCCCTATTCCTGATCCAGAGGTTGGCACGTTAGGTCAGGCGATAGGTTCTTTCATCCTTTGGCCTCACAATCTTATTGGTTCAGACGTAACACCTCCAATGGTAGGCATTACCTTACTATTACTGAAAATCTGTTGGCATCTTAATAACAATTTGTTTTTTGATGTTCTAAAAGGATGATGAAGATTCGAGGAAATGGACCTACTTAGCACGGCTGCAACAGATCTACAAGGGCATTAAACAAGTTGACTTGAAGATGCCTTAAGGTATTGTGGGCCTTACATTGGAGTATCCCTACACGATTGACAATACAGATCTCAAGCAGTTTATCAGGTTGGAAGAGATAGACGTAGGATGGGTGAAATTTTCAATCCAGTAAGTTTTTTTTTTCAATTTTCCCATAGAATTCATTTAGTGGTTTTTTTTTATTTCATACATTCAATAATTCATTCCTTATTTTAATTCTATTATAGCATCTTCCACGACTTCTACACAAACATGGAAAACGTGATTGGTATAGATTCTTATGCCCTACGAATACGATAGGGGATACCAATACTGTGGCGTATAGGACTCACTATGTCGGCTACGCAATGGGAGAGACCAAACTTCGTTGTTATCTAGCACCCATTGTCAATTTAAGATGTTTAATAAATAATTTCCTTATCATCTAAATTTAGTTTAATCTGTACATGTTGTTATAGTTACCACTGGAGTTTGTGTGTTATATATCCTCGCCGCAACATAGTTTATTAGTTTGATCTCTTGCGTAAAAGGCCAGACAAAGATACAAAATATGTCTTCAACACGTAAGTTATTCTGTTTGTATTTTATTGACTCTTAAAAAAATGAATAGTTCTAATTTCTATTGATTTTGATTTTCATGATAGTGCTTGTCAAACATATAGAGTCCTAGGCGGGTCACGTGAGAGTACAGTTGTAAAAAACCCAAAGTGGTTTTATCCGATAGTAAGTAGTTTCAATTCTAATTGTTTCATTGACGATCATTTTAGACATACCTTTATTGATTTTAACAACCAAATGGCTTTGATTTAAAGTGCCCTCGACAACCTGGAAACACTGAATGCGGATATTATGTTATACTTTATATGTATAACATCACTCAAAGTGGAATTACTAGCAATTTTGAAAAGGTAATTGCTTCTTCAATCTCAAATGATAATATTTTTGGTGTTCTAATTGAAATGCTAATTAATTCATTTGCATGATTCATTTCATCAAAGCTTATTTTCTAATTTTCAGATTTTTGATAATGGAGATGCCTACCTACGTGAAGACCTTAATTTGATTAGAGACCTTTTGGCTGGACATCTTCTTCAACATATAGAGCAGTAAAATTTTTATTTATATCAGTTTGTAGTTGTGTGATGACAGCGTTTTGACACATTCTGGTTGTTATTGTACATATATATAGTAGTAGGTTGTATGATTTGTTATTGTATGTATATATAGTAAAGATTGTAATGCTGGATACTTTATCATTTTGTAATGGACATTGTGGTTTATGAATCCATTTTCTATTCTGTTTCTGCAGTTTGAATTCACTGGGTACGTAATGCAGAATGTAAATAATCATTTAAAAAAAACAAACCTTTTAACGTCCCAAATTAAGAATTGGTACGTCTAAAGTCCCCCTGTGGAGGACTTTAGACGTCCCAAATTGATATTTGGGATGTCTAAGGTCCTCATTTTAGACATCCCAATTCTTAATTTGGGACGTTAAAACCCCTTTTTATAGTAGTGTATTATGGTTGCTGGGGGTAATTTAATCAGTGAAATTTCGCCAAATTGTCATTGGTTTTAAATTTTGGAAATGTGTGTGCATAAGGGTTATGCTGTCCAATTTTAGTTCAAATGGTTGTTATAACTCAATTAGATGGTTAATTAAGTGGTTTGGAGTAGAAAAAGACGCGTTTACGGAGCCGAAATCGCAAAACCTTGATTTTTCCCGGAGAATACCATAATTTTGGCCAGGGATGTGAGAGGGCCTTAGAGTTGGATTTTCAATGATTTGATGGTTCTATTGGATTCATGAGGAAAAATTAGGTGGGGTTACAGTTAGGCTCTTTTTGGAAAAAGTCGAGAAAGCATAGTTACGAAATGCCCTTAAAACCCTGAAAATCGGGGCTATCAAGGGTATTTTTGTAATTTAACATTGAATTTGGTAATTTTGAATCCAGAAATGGATTTTTTGGGTGGAAATATGTCAGAATAGCCTTAGTCAAAATTTTGGGAAAAGTGCAGCATAGCCGGGTACGACGGGGTCAGGTCAGGGTCCCGGGGGCATTTTGGTAAATTTTCACCATAGGCTAATATAACCACAATAAACAATATGGAAGTGTCTAAAATGATACATGGATAGGTTATAACCTATTTCTTGTACATTTGATATTTTAGGAATGATTTAGGAACCTGGAGTTGGCATGTTCCACGAGGAGAGCATCTCGAGGTTAAAAAGGGTTGAGGTAGGGACTACTATCTCTCATATACTATGTGACTATTGTATGTTATGTTTTACTATATTTTGTGATATGAATGCTTGCTAGAGGCACAGTACCTGGTTGTGGTTCGGTGTCCAGCCAAGGTATATCAAAAATCCTAGCTGTGGTCGGTGACTCGGCTGAGGTATATGTAGGGGTTCTAATTGTTTGGCCCTAAAATGTGTGTACACATATGAATCGAATCGAACATTCATTTTTCTTAATATGGTGCATTGCATATTTAATTTTCACATTTTATATGTCGATAGTATGTTTCTACTGGGATTCTTCAGAATCTCACCCCTTTTTCTAAATCAAAATGTATCAGCAGGTGCCAGCGGTTCAAAAGGCAAGGACACAGTTAAGGAAAACTGACAGGCACGTTTCCCGAGTCACAGCCAGTAGTTATATTTAGCCTGTACTTGGATTATTTTTGGATATTCTGTACATATTTGTAATTATTAGTGAATTTTGCTCTGTTAATGCCTGTCTGTAAACAAATACTTTTATCAGTATATATGTACTTTTTTGTATGCCTGTGGAACTCAGTCTCTGTTACTCTGTGAATATCGAAATGGAAACGGGTGTTGACAGTTGACGCTCCAACCAACCACCTAGTGGCAGCTGAAGTTTTGGTGACTATTGACTCTTTTTAAAAAAATAAAGAAAAAAGATAAAGCAAAAGCATTAATGTTTTATCATCCACAAAACTTAATTTCATTTTGGTCTAAGGAAGTACTGGGAATTTTTTGAAATTTTTGGGGTTATTAGAAATTAAATAATTACAGTGGGGGTGCAGTACAATTTTTCCCAAAAAAGTACTCCCTTCATCCCTATATATAAGATCTCACTTTTTGAATGAGCTTGTTCTTTTTAATAAGATCCCATTTGAGTTGGTATGAATAATAAATAATTTTCACATATTTTACCCTCAATTGGTTTCATACATTGCATTAATTAAAATATTACTTCCTCCATTCCTTTTTATAAGAAATAACTGCCACACATACCATTTTCTTTTTTATAAGAAATATTTAGAAAATGTTTTATTTTTTTACTTCTTACTTTTCCATTTTGTCCTTATTTAATTACCCTATTTAATGTCAATATAATAAATTTTCACAGCCCCCAAAAACCTTTTACTTCTACCTATTTATTTTCCTATTCGCTCTCTTCTACAACCTTTTTATTATAATAATTTCTTTATTCTTTCACTTATTCCCTATATCCTCATAAATAAGTGTATTTTAGTAAAAAAAATTGTTACTATTTTGAAACATTGATTGTTTTTAGCCAACTTTTTAAACCGCGAAATTCGGTTAAACGTTCTCATATTCCCTCCGTCGCTATATATAAGGTCTCTTTTTTTGAATGGATTTTTCCCGTTTTATAAGAACTCATTTGACTTAGTCTAAATATTAAATGCACTTTTGTCCATTTAACCCTCATTCTCTTACATAATTTATTTACCGTACATTCTCTTTCTTCCTTTTCTTATCATTACTCTTTCTCTCTTACTCATATAAAAATAGTCGCATCTTTAAAAAATATATATTTCCTATATATTTATTACTTTTAACTAATTTGAACTATTTTATGGAATCTTGTGATTCGATTAAAAGTACATTATATACAAGGACAGAGGGAGTAAAAAGGATCCCCTAAATATAATAAATGTGCATGACATAGTAACTGAGTCGAGTCAGTGTTTTTGATGGCTTCTCTCTCATTTTACTGTTCATATGAATAGTGCCAGCTTGCCTCTGGCTTCGTGTCATGCTCTTGAATTGCAATTCTTTTAAACACAGTCAGCTTGCCTCTAGGTATCAGATTTTCCCTTCACAGATTTTAAAACCTCCCGCCTTTTCCTACTTTTACAACTTCTTTCTAATTCTAATTTTGAAATTTGAAATTCAAACTTTAAAATCGTTATATCTATAGCATAGATTCTCTACAAAATCCAAGAAGGCGGTTACAGGCTCTCATCACCGATCTTCTTCCTCCGTTTGATTCTCCTTCACTGTCCTCTCTATTCGGCGATGCTAATGCCACGTACTGGTCATGGATCCTTCAATACATCTCCGACACTGACGACGATCTTCTTATTGAGAACGCCCTCTTCATCGTGCCCTGAATCCCCGTCGCTGACGATGAAGACACCGATGCACTCCAACCTAAAGCCACGCAAAATATCTCTCCATCTTGATGCTCACCGACAGCTTCACCGCCCTCATCTTCTTCCTCTTTCTCAGGTGACGAATTTTGTTGCCTTTTCCTCTCTTCCTCTCAACACCCTCCTTCATCTTCGCTGATGGAATTTTCTTCAACTTCAAAGCCTCCTTCATCTTTTTCTTTTTTTATAGGTGACAGAGGAGGAAGAGACGAACAACCGCCACTGAAGAAGAAAGCAAGAACTACTGTCGGTCTATTTTCCTTTCTACACTGCTTTTGGTTTTATCTTTTTTCACTCTCCGCCACTTCCACTGACGGCGATGCTTCTTCCCTTACCTCCGCCTGACGAGATCATGTTGTTGGGTGTTAAAGTTGTCAATTCCATGAGGAAGGGTATGAGTATGAACAATCTCTGCAACACGAGCATCCTCGAAATGGCTCGAATAACAATAAGGATGACATTCTAGCTACCGGTTATGCCTCCGCTGAGATGCTGTTGTTCATAATTTTGGAAAGCACCACGAGCGTGAGCGTAAATAAGGTCGGATTAATTTCCTCTATCATTAAAGTATTTGGAATTTCTTTTTGCTTGCTTTGTATTTGGTATTATATGCTCCATAGATTTCTGTAAGTGGTATGTTCAGTTTAAATTATGATTCACATTTTTGGAACTTCAATCCCTTATTAAGTCCTTTGGTTCTTGGTTGTCTGCATAAAACTTAGTGGGTTGGGTGAATTCTATTCGAATAATCTGAAAATCATGGATTCGAGTCGGACAGTGGTAGAATCATATTAGAGGTCGTGAATGATCGATTCAGCTACGTCCAATGAAGACAAAGTTATGCCGGTGTACAAATTAGAAGAAATTTGTGAACTTTTGCTGCCTTCGCATGTCAACATTGTGAAAGAGATTTCAGAATTCATCTTGAAGCGGTTGGAGCATAAGAGCCCGATTGTTAAACAAAAGGTACATTTGTTCTTATGATTTTTATTTCCATACTAAACTCGGGGTCAACTTTTTGTATGAGATGGATTTGGTTGATGTACGGTTGAACTTTTTAATCTAGAGTTCTTTAGTGTCTAATCAAGAGTATAGGAAGAGATTTCTTTCTTCAGGTTCATGTTGATGCTGCTGCTGCTGTTGTTTTTCCTTATGGTGAAAAGACGTTTATGATTGAGTTTCAAGTATCTTGATTGTAGAAATTATTTGCCTCCTCTGCAGCAATTTAGTGTTCCATAAGATTTGAGAGACTGATAGTTAACTATTTGTGTTGCTCTATCTGAACGCACTTTAATTCTAAGATGAGTAGTTGCCGTGGGTGACTCTATTATGTTTATTATGATGGGGGAAAATGACAGGCGATAATAGGAAGGCAAAAGAATCACCATTGAGATGGTGTCATAAATTGTGTCTTGGAAGTGAGAATTCATACTATTGATCTTTGAACTCATTATGATTTACTTCTTTGTTCTATGTATGTTAGCAGGCTTTAAGATTGATAAAATATGCAGTTGGAAAATCAGGTGTGGAGTTTAGAAGGGAAATGCAAAGACATTCAGTAGCAGTTCGCCAGTTGTTTGACTACAAGGGAGAGCTAGATCCTTTGAAAGGAGATTGGAGTTCAGGAGGTGTACGTCTTCAGCCCATACCAGATGCCATTCAAGTTTTCCTAACGGAGACTGTGAAGTTGGATCCCCTTGCTCTAAGTCATGCACTTGAACTGAAGCTCCAATCTCCATTATGGCAGTTATATTGGTTATGTTGATGTTTCTGTGGAAGAATAATTTGACATATGCATATTCATGACAATTACATAAATAGAAACTTGCAATTGGACAGTTACTTTTCTGAACTACATTTTTCTTTTTTCTTTTCAATTTCATGTAGTTCGGGATCACAATAAAGTTCATCTTTGCACATTTCTTTTCTGGCTGAGGAACTAATTCTAAATGTGAACGGTTTATGTACATATCCCAGTGTAAACATCTATGCCTTTTTTCCATGCATTAAAAACATGTGCATGCTTCAGTGAATATTCAAGTGAAAGCATTGAATTGTTGGCTATCAGTTTTGTTGGCATTTACTATGTATGCTGATACTGCTTTATACATAAACAGCACCCACTAATAGATGTACCTCTTTTCTTCTTTGGGAATGGTATTTCAGGTTCGTATGAAAGCTGTCTGCGTACTTGAATCCATACTTAGGAAAAAAGATTATAATCATTTTTCACTTGTGACATCTTACTTTACTGAAAATAAAGATGTGGTAGCAAGATGTTCTGAATCTACTCAAGCTTCTTTGAGGGAGAAGGCTAACAAGGTAACATAATTGTGGGAATACAAATGATATGACATTTACCAAAGTAAGCACATGTTATCTATACATGGATACTCACATCACTTTGATTGTTTTTTGTAAGACATATTTTTTTGAGTGTATTTACTTGGAGGGATTTTTATTTCAATGCTTATAATTTTATATAGCTGGTCATTAAGCATTGTTTGAAGATATTTATAGAAAGTACACTCTGGATGAATGTGGTTGCCAATTTTCTCTACATCAATATGCTAATAATTTAGTACATAGGCATTTTGTGTGTAAAATCTAGCGTAACGGAGAGGGTCACTTCCTTTTTAAAATTTTTCATTTAAAATATTAAAGTTAATGCATCCTGTGTATCGCGCGGGAAAGTCAATGCTTTTTTGAGGGAATAACTCATTTTATTTGTTTTCTCCCATTTCCTTTATTCTCGCACATCATCTTTTCTCCATACATTTTCTTTTATCATTTTCTCATTATTACTCTCTTTCTTACTCATTTATAAATAAGGGAATTTTTAAAAAAAAAATTATATTTCCTACATATTTATTACTTTTAGCTAATTTTAACTGTATTCTAGAACTTCACAATTCAGTTAAAAGGACTTTATATATAAAGACGGAAGGAGTAGCGTTAAAGATAGATCATTAGTTTTTATCGGATGGTCCAAATTTGGTGCAAGCCATG
Source organism: Inga laurina (assembly GCA_963855925.1). Classification (NCBI taxonomy): domain Eukaryota; kingdom Viridiplantae; phylum Streptophyta; class Magnoliopsida; order Fabales; family Fabaceae; genus Inga; species Inga laurina. The sequence continues at coordinate 16,678,497 of OY979701.1, read as the reverse complement.
AAAATGATGAGCACTAAAATTCCTTTATTTTTAATCAGATGGTCCAAATTTGGTCCACGTCATGAAAATCTAATTTCAAATTGGTGATAGATAGCACGTCCCAACATATCTTTTCATCTATTACTTTTCTTGTATTCACACATTCGCTTTGTTCGTTTGGATTTGATGATTCCTAGTTGGCATCATGTGCAGCACCCCAAGGTATGAAAAGTGTGATCTCACTTGTTGAACGGTCAAGTTAACCCGATCATATGTAGAGTTAAAACTAAAAACTAAAAAGGATATATTTTTTTAATTTTATTTATAAATCACTTCTAATATATTTTACTGGAACCAAGAAAAATCTTAAACCTCATTAACCTTATCTTAAACTTTAACAACCTTGTAATGTTACCCTTATTTAATACTCTCTCCCTTCCTTTTTATATGAAACAACGTAACTGTCACACATATCATGTTCTTATTTATAAGAAACATTTGGATAATGTCTTATTTTTTTACTTATTATTTTTTCATTTTGTCCTTATTTAATTACCCTATTTAATGTCAATATAATAAATTTTTCATAACCCAAAAAGTGCAAGAGTATCTCTCGACCACTCATTGTCTCTATTATACAATCGACTTTATTACTTTAATCATATTTATTGTCTTATTCTCTCTCTTCTACCATCATCTTTATTATACTAATTTTCTTATTCACCTTCTTATACACTATCTCCTCATAAATAAGGATATTTTAGTCAAAAAGGGTTATAATTTTAATACATTTATTATTCTTAATTGATGTTTTGAACCGTGAGATTCGTTTAAGTATTCATTATACTCCATTCGGTTCTTTTTATAAGCGACTTTTTTTCTAATTATGCAAAATGAACTGATGGTTAAAATTAGTTAAAAATAATAAATGTGTAAAAAATGTCATATTTCTTCCAAATATACCCTTATTTATGACAAGAGCATTGGAAAGAGAATGAGTCAAAAATATGAGAGAGAATGTATAATAAATGATTAAATGAAAGAGAATTAGTAGTGAGTGGGGAATAATTAATATAAAGATATATATTTAATAGGGGTAGAAAAGGAAAACGTAGTTTAAATTTTGAGATACAAGAAAAAAGTTTCATATATTAAGGACTAGAGAGAGAAAGTTGCTTATAAAAAGGACTAGAGGGAGTATACCCTCTACTAAGAGTACAAATTAAAGTCTATACCACTCGGGTTCTATTTATAAGTCCAATTCAGGAAAAAATTTTGGGTTCTTATTATAAGTTCACTTTCAAAATAATAAATGAGAGTGTTACAATTTTGCCCCTATTAAAAGTAGAGAGAGAGAGAGAGAGAGAGAGAGAGGAAAGAACTGAAGAATACACATACATAAATGAGGAAAAAAATTAAAACTATTTATCAGTTTAATCCATATTTATTGAGTTTACTAACTTTCCTGCTTGGTTTGTGAAAATTTGGTAATTAGACTTATAAAACCAAAGTGGTACTATAATAAATAATGGTTAAAATTGTAAGTTTATATGAAAAATTTAATGAAATCCCTTATAAATAGGACCCAAACAAATTCTCTCTCTCTCTGATTTATTAATATTACTTCCCGTCCTTTTTATAAACAACTTTCTTTCTCTTGGGGCTCGTCCTTAATATAAGCAACTTTTTTCTTGTGTCTCAAAATTTAAACTGCTTTTTCCTTTTTTTACCCCTATTAAATATATATCTTTATATTAATTATCCCCCACTCACCATTGATTCTCTTTTATTTAAGCATTTATTATATATTCTCTCATATTATTTACTCATTCTCTCTCCAATACTCTTTTCATAAATATGGGTATATTCAGAATAAGTGTGATATTTTTTTATACATTTACTATTTTAAACTAATCTGAACCTCTAATTCATTTTAAGCAATTAAGAAAATAATTACTGGGAAAAAGAACAGGAAGTACATAGAACCAAAGGAGTATATCAATTTGGTGCTCTGTATATATCGTACAGAAGCCGAAACTCTATTTTTTTTTTGGGAAGAACAGGTAATTCTTTTTTATTTTTATTTTTATTTTTATTTTTTTGACCTGGAAAAGAACAAGTACTTCAAACTCTTTTGGTGAATGAAAAGAGAAATGAAGGTGACCGGGAAGCCAAACAGCACAGAAATCGCAAAGAGAGGAACGCAAAATACATGTAGACTCTTGTAGTGTTCTTTCATGCAAAACAATTGAGCCATCTTTTAGAAAGATGGAAAAGTGAAACTGAAATCATGTTCATGTAAATCCCTCGTTGTTTTGTCCGCATTCACTAATTGATGAATCTTTTTTGTAAGTGGTCCCATGACAGGCTGTTTCTTTATTTACTCCCTCCATCGTACGATACTTCCTTATTTCTATTTACAAGAGTCTATAATCGCATTAAAAAAGTAGTTAAAATTGATTAAAAATAATAAATATGTCCGAAATAAACTTTATTTTTCAAATATTCTATTATTTATGAAGGGACATGTAAAAAAGAAATATTATAAATATAAGTATTACAAACCTTCTAAATTCTAACTAATACAATACATATAATTAATTAGGGGCAAAAATGAAAAAAACTCATTACATGTTGAGATAACTTTTGTGGGAGAGGGGCCTCTCCATTTCTCTTACCGTCTACTTCATTCTACTTTTTTATTTTCACCATTAGATTATCTCTGAATGGTTGAGATTCAATATCCTATAAAAATAATATTATAATATTAAATAACAAAAAATGTATAGAAGTAAATTTAAATCATTAAAATTTGATATAATTAGTTCATATCTGTATACTTTTATTAAAGCATTATATATATATATATATATATATATTACTTTTTATAGGATATTGAATCTCAACTGTTCAGAGTCAATCTAACCGTGAGAATAAAAAAGTGGAGGGATGTAGATAGTAAGGAAAATAGAGAGGCCCCTCTCTCAACTTTTGTCAAGCTCCTATAAAAAAGAACCACAACAATTCAAATTTTAGGTTTTTATAAAAAGAACCAGAGGAAGTATAAGTCCATTCAACTAATTCATTAGAGCCAAAAAATATTAGTTAACTCATTAAATTTATCTTAAATTCAAAAGAAAATGACTTTACCCATATTAAATGAAATTTTGAAGAAGAGAGAAAAATACAACAAATCATATTTAAACATTAACTACATGAGCAAAATTGACAAAGTAGCATTAATTATTCTCAAAGTAATTTGTATTATAGACCAATCCATTATTCTAGCAACGACCTATATTATAGACTGAAGGGAGTATTATTTTATATCCAAGGGACATATACAGCCAGACTATCCTATACTTACATTTAAAGAAAATTTGTCTGAAATTTTTATTGGTTAAAATGACCTAAATTCAAGTAGAGTATTGTCTATATGTAAAAATATATCTTTTTTATTCAAAGTAATCATGTTGGATATATCATCATATCATAAATATGCATGGTATGAAAAATTAGACTAGACCGGCCGGTTCAGACTGGAAACCGGTGAACCGGCCACTTGTCCTATTTGGTTCAATGCTAAAACCGGGAAATGGTCGACTCGCCTTGAACCGGACTGGACCGGTGCAAACCGCCCTAACCCGAGGTAACCCGCTGGGTTGAGCGGGTTAACTGGGTCAATCTTTAAAAAAAAAAAATCACCCAGAAAAACACAGTGATGAAGAAGAAAGGGAAGAACAGAAGAAGAAAGGGAAGAACAGAATCAAATAAACTTACTGTTAAAAAGAACCCCTCAAAAATCATGATGAAAAATGAAGTGAAAAAATTTGGTGGAGTCGTGGGAAGGAGAGGAAAAGATTATTTCGGGGGGTGAGGGCTATGAGAGACAAGAAAACATCAGAGAGAGTGTCGAGCAGGAGGGCCATGCGAGCAAGAGTGACTGGAGAATATAAGAGAGATTGCCAAGAAGGGAGAGTTTGAAATCGGAATTTGGAAAGGAGGGAGAAGAAAAGCTTGGCTATAGATTTCTCTCTGAGCTTGTTTTTTTTATCTAACTATGAATCTCTGATAGCGTGCTAGCGGCTAGGGTTTTCCTTGAATGGCGTGCTGGCAGCTTCAACTCTGGACGCTAATTAGTAATTACATATATATATATATATATATATATATATATATATATATATATATATATATATATATATATATATATATATATATATATATATATATATATATATATATATATATATATGAGTGAAGGGGCTGAAGGAAAATATATACTAGTATTCAATATAAATATATCATTTTGATAGCCTCCGGATATTTGATATTTCACATTATCTACATATTACTTTTTTAAAAATATTTTTTAGACTTATTTAATGTCATTTAAATTTTATTATTTTTTACATTTATATGTAATTTATATCTTTATTATCATTTAATTTTTTTGCCAACATTTGTTATTATTTAAAATAACTAACATATATTTTTAAATATATCATTTTAATAATTACCGGTCTGATTCCGGGTTGACCCCGGTCTGACTCACTGATCCTTAACCCACTACCTTTCCCGGTTTAGTGACCGGTCCGGTTTTTTGAACCTTGTAAATATGCACACCTCTCCAAACAAAATTCGAAGCTTAATTTACCACGTTATAAAAAACTAATTCCTTCTACTAAAACTAACCTCTCTAACATCTAGTCTATATCACCTTATAAAAAATGTCATGTAGACTATAATGACTTTTTTTTTTTTACATGATTGAGTGTTTCGCCAATTGAGGTTTAAAGCTCAAAGAAATTTCACCTCTCTAAATACTGTAGACTATAATTTAAATTTGTGTTCTCCTCTTTACATCGTTCATAGTGTAAACTTGACAGAATAAGGCTCTAATCATGTTTCAAATTTTGCAACAGAATCATTTAAAGAAAGTCATAATAATTAAAAGCCAATAAACTTACTCGACTCTTTTAACAAGTTTATTATCACAACCTAAAGGACAGACATAGCAACACAGAAGAAACCAAGCGAATAAATAAACGACAGCGTTTTGGGTAGGCCAGCGCTGACAATCTCCTCCGCGAGAAAAGAAAGAAGAGGAACTGGAAATCGTGAAGCATTTGAGTTGTGTGGATGAGAAATATATTGAAGTACTGTTTGCCTTAGTAAACAATCAAGTACCATATTTGCCATTCCATTAGTACGTTAAAAATGTATTTGGGAAAAAATTGAATTAAGATAGCTTAAATAAAAATGCATCAAGTAAAGAAAATAGTAGAAGACGAAATATTTTAACCCTCGGCGTGGGAGATAAAAACCATGCATGGGACCAATCCAGAAAAAATTCACTATCATTAAACCAATGTGTACAACTATACCCGGCTCTGAAAACATTGGTGTAGAACAACGAGCCTTCAACAATTATTACCCCTCACCCTACTCTCTTTTCTTTTCTTTTTCATATTTTTCCTCTTTTTTGTTTATTATAACAGTGCCACAGCTTATATAACTAATCTGCAATTGAACAAGAAAACACATATTCTATACAAAAGAGCAGTGGCGAGCTTTCTTGCGGAGACGTATGGAGGGAGGTTGATGATGATGGAGATGGCGACTTGGCAGCTTCCTCAGCAGTGATGGGATACAAGTAGGATGACTTATTTATGTATAAAAAAAACAGGTAGGGTAACAGTTATGAGTTGTAGTCATAACAATCATTTTTAAAGAAGAGTGAAGGGATAAGTACTAGGTTCTAACTAACAAAAAAGTTCACGAACTAAATCGTGACTACTCATACTTTAGGAATTGAGTTATAAGTTGAGTTAAAAGTTAAATGACTAAAAGATTAATTTTTCAAATAAACTAAAATGTACTCCGTTATTTTTATTTATAAGGTACTTCCAACATAGTTTGCACATACCAACAAAAAACTTAAACTTCATTATCTCTACAATAAAATTCAACAATTTTTTAACTTTAATCCTATTTAATACTCCCTCTGGTTCTTATTATAAAGCTCTAACTAATAAATATTCTTCATCTTTTTTATAAGGCACTTGCAAGTTTTCAAGGAGCATTTAATAAGGGTAGTGGGACAGAGTAATAATTAATATAATATTTGATTTTAGTATAGTTGGTAAAGGTAATATTGAAAATCACTTGAATTGTAAGACAACTTTAATGCTTTTAACTGGTTTTATTAGTTTGTAAAAAATGGTAGTTGGTGTCTTATAATAAAGATTAGAGGGGGTATGCATTATAGTCTATTAAAACAAAGTTAATACAATAATAAATAACAGGTAAAATTGTACAATCATATGAAGAATTTAATGAGATGTTTTATAAATAGAACAAAAAATTTATTCTCTGTCTACTCTGTAAATCAGATAAGAGGACTATAACAAGAAGATCAAGGGCAAATACACACTAACAGAATAGCAAAACTATCATGAAAATAAAAAATTAACTCTCTTCCATGATTTTGATTCCTCTCTGCAACAATTAATGTATTTGACATGAAATCCTCCTTTTGTTTTTTCCTTTTTTTTTTTTCCTTTTGGTAATAAAGAAGAAAGAAGCCAACAATGGAGAGTGGAGAGAAAAATCAAAGGAAAATTTTAAATGAAATGATGAAGCTGTTGGGGATCCAATTCAGAATATTAGGCACCAACTGGTTCACATCGAAAAACTTTCCTTTTCCCCCATCGTATCATTAGGCATTTATATCAATATATGTACAGAATGATCACAAAAAATGGCGACCTAATGTTAAATTAGGATAATGTCCAAGAATCACGTCAAAGAATAAAAGTGCTTGCTCATGTATGTGACCTTTAGGTCTGGAAAAGCAGAGTTACCCTGCCCCAATTCCCACCAAAAGTATCACTTGAACAATTTATTTCATATGTTTCTGAGGCAGAATTATATTCCAACCTATCAGAGGCACTTTAGATAAACAACAATTAACTCTGCAGATTCTTGAATGTATATATGCCCTGTTATCAAACTAATTAATAAAGCAAATGAGAAATTGCTTAATCAAACAAAACCTTGTATGATTATTTTACTCAATGGAAAATCTTGTAATGTTCAATTCTCATGGAACAACGAGTGGATACTTTATTTTGGGAATTTTAGGCAGCAGCAGTGTCAAGTAAGGATCATCACAGCATCACAAAAGTATGTAAACACATTAAAATTATCTAACCTTCTCAAGCTTATATATGATCCTCACCTCTGTATTTAGGGAATTCAAACAATAGAATCTGAGTTCCTTCAATTTATTCTTTATAGAAATATTAACATTTCTTCTTCTTCTTGCCCTTTGTTGTGGAATTACTATTATCAGGCGCGCGCCTTGCTCAGAGAGAACCTTACAACATCATTGTTTGTGTGTTCAGCTCAAATGAGGCATTACACATATCAAGAGCTCAATAAATGAAGAGGGCACCTGAACAAGAGTAAGTTCACAGCATGAACTGTGATATTTTTATATATTCTGAATAAACCTTTCCTCCATTTTATTGTTCAATAGATATGTAATTGTTAGTTTTTGAATAAACCATATTACATAGAAAGTCAACTTGATTGACAAAAAACAAATTTTATATGAACTGGCTGTAATTTTTGAAACAAGAGAGGAACCAAGTGTAAATTAAGCAAATCTCAAGACAAGTTGTGGGATTTATTATCATAACTAACAGCTCAACTCAAGAAGAAAAAACTGTGTTGAGTTGAGATTCTTTAAATATATCATTCAATAAAAATCTAAGAGTACTATAGCCATACAGGGTTTTATCAACAGCTGTTTCATTCAGATCCATCTTCAATGAGGCTTCCAAGTCAGCAAGAGCCTTAGTCACCTCGCCATCATTTTCATGAACAGTAATTTTGAATACACAAGGCATGCGAATTTCCATATCAGCTCCTTCCTCCATTAAATAATATCATTAGATGATCATCCTCAAGTTGTTTAGACATATTAGGCATGCAAATCTGTGCTAAAGTGACCTTAATTTCATCCTGAAGTATATAAGAATAGAGAAATATCATTCTTACTAATACAATCTAGAATGAAAATAACACTCCTTTTGGTTCTTAATATAAACCATATTTACTAATTTGATTGGATTAAAGAAGTTAGTTAAGTTAGCTAATATGACATGTATTTTTTTTAAGACACCCTAGTCATATTTTTTAATTCTTTCATTCCCTCCCCTCCTTGATTATTGTTAAGGGAGTATTATCAATAAGGGTAAATTAGGAAAAGATTGACAAATATGAAAATTATGTCTTATATTTAGGACCAAAATCAACTCTTCAAATAGGTTTTATATTAAGGACATGAGGGAGTATACTTTTTCCAGAAACATATAAGGCTCTAATAATAAAAGCACGGTTATAAATGGTACAACGACGACGACGACAACAAGCCTTATTTACTAGGTAGTGTCAATCACATAGATTGCATGATGCAATTCATCTCTGTAGATTTATTATTAAATTGTTTCAAAGGAAAAACATTATACCCAAAAAACAATGAAATAAACTATAAACATACTTGGGCAGATTCAGTAATGTAAATATCTAAAAGGTCTGATTGTGAGCTCCCTGATTTTGTTTCAGTCCTAAGTTGCTATTCGAGGCTTCTTGGGAGTAGAGGTTGAAGGGATCTAACACCAGAAAAATTATAAAAGGAATTAATGTCAACGAAAGACAATAAAGTACTAAAAGTGCAAAGATCAAAGGAGGGTAAATGAAAAGAATAATTATTTACTAATGGAGAGCTCTTTGCAATTTAATTTGATGTCTCTCCAACACTTGCTCCAATATTCTGCACATCATTGAATGAGATCAGTTTCTTGTGTCTCCAACACAGCAAAGCATTGTCCTAATACATATTGGGTTCTGTTTTCGGTAGTGCTTGTTGATCAATTGTGATTCTCTTGCCCTTGCCCTCAATGCGAACTAAATTATCCTAATTGAACATAAATATGTAAAAAGCACTAAAGAATTGTATCATTTACCTTAAATTCAACTGATATCATGATTTGATTCGTTCCAAGAGCTTCATCTATACCTCTTTAGATATTATTTCGAGTCGTTAGTTGGTTGGGGAAATACTAGCCGGCGTTGTCAAAGCCTATTCCCCTGCCTATATTCTCTCTTGCTGTTTCCTTCTCTCCCTCTCTTTTCTTCTCTATACCTCTTTCCGTATTATGGCGGAATGACAGTATATCAGAAATAGGAACTTGTTTAACAATTTTATCTGCTGTTGCTTTGGTGCTCCGTGAACTTGCAATATGTTAATGGAGATAAGAACTGTTTGTTTATGTAATTTATTTCATTTCAGGAAAATGTACTGTATGACCAATTTATAATGTATGTGTTTTCAAGCTGTTAAAGTTTAACATTAGTTACTCAAGAAAATGCAATAATGTAAAAACTTACTTGAGAAGATGCTATATTGGAGCAAAAATCAATTGGTCTTTGATTAGAAAGCAAATGAAGTCCTCTTTCACTCTAAATGAACATGTATGAATATTCAAATGGCCGCATAAATTTAATTCATTTGTTTTGTATTGTAAAATATGATAATCTTACATGTTTGTTGGCTTGTTGTAAATCCTTGACTTCATCAACTTATATAGCTTGCTCTGATTGCGAACTTTCTTCAGTACTTGCCTCTACTATTTCTTTCATCTGTAACATATAGGAGAACAGAGAAATTCCATATTTAATTTATTGATATTATAGGAAAGTATATATACATACACTTGATGAATCATTGTGTTGTTTGGCTGTTGACCTCTCTTTATAGTCCTCTCTATTTCTGCTGTTAACCTCTGAACAATAACAAAATATACTAAAGAAGATGAAATGAGTTGAATTCATTTATTACAATGAAAAAAATATATGGATTAATGAATTAATTTGTGGCAAATTGAACCTGGCGGAATTACTTTCGTGGGTGAACTTGATTTATTTATGTAGAAATCTAAACAAAGTTCTCATTCATGTAATGTTACATATGGATATATATACACGTAATTACATTCACAAAATTAAATCTGAATCAGACATGCCGTTCCTAACTCTTTCCTAACATATGACTTTTCCTACATGTATGACTTTTCTTACATGTGCTTCCTGTCGGTAAGGGATTATCGTTGACATTCTACTTCTAACACTCCCCCTCAAGTTGGAGCATATATATTATCATGCCCAACTTGTTACAAAGATATTTAACCCGTGTCCTATGTAAGGCTTTTGTCAGAAGATCTGCCAGTTGGTCATCGGATCGTATGTGCCCTGTAGATACAATATTTTCTTTGATCTTATCACGAATAAAATGACAATCAATCTCAATATGTTTTGTTCGTTCATGGAACACAGAATTTGAAGCTATATGAAGTGCTGCTTTATTGTCACACCATAGTTTTGTAGGCAATGTCGTGGTAATGCCAATTTCCTTCAAGAGTTGAAGTACCCACACAATTTCTTGTACTAACTGTGACATGGCTCTGTATTCTGCTTTTACACTTGATTTTGACACAACTAATTGCTTCTTACTTCTCCAAGATATCAAATTTCCACCAACAAACACACAATAACCCGTAGTGGATCGTCTTGTGGCTTTAGATCCTGCATGATCCGCATCACAGAAACACTCGACTTTAGTGTGTCCATAATCTGTATAAAGAATACCAAGACCTGGAGAACCTTTCAAATAATGCAAGATATGTTCTAAAGCTTCCCATTGTGCCACTGTTGGTGATGCCATGAATTGGCTGAGCCTGCTGACTGAGAATGTTATATCAGGACGAGTTACTGTCAGATAATTCAACTTCCCAATGAGTTTTCTATATCTTTCAGGAAATGCAAACGGCTTCAGTTTCTCTGGATCAATCTTCTTCTTCAAGTCATTAGGAAGTTCATTAAACATACTAGCATCAAGATCCAGGAAAGGATTCGGAATCATGGGGATGCTGCTTGGTGCAGATCCAAGCTTTCCAGTGTCTTTTAAGAGATCGAGAACATACTTCCTTTGAGTTAAAAGAATACCTTTCTTGCTTCTCAAAACTTCAATACCAAGAAAGTACTTTAATGACCCTAAATCTTTTGTCTGGAAATGAGAGTTCAAGAAAACTTAGATCTCCATTCAAAAACGCATTCTTAACATCTAACTGATGTAAATCCCAATGATATGTGGCAGCTATGGAGATAAGAAGACGAACGGAGGTGAGCTTAGCAACAGGAGAGAAAGTCTCAGAGTAATCAATACCATAAGTTTGTGCATACACTTTAGCAACTAGTCGAGCTTTTAACCGTTCCAAAGAACCATCGGCCTTAGTTTTAACAACAAATACCCATTTACATCCAATGGCTTTCTTCCCAGGAGGTAGATCAACAAAAGTCCAGGTACCAGCTTTTTCAAGAGCCATAAGTTCTTCTTCCATTGCTGTATGCCAACCAGGATGAGTCAAAGCTTGGTGAAGGGTAGTAGGAGTGGATATGGAATCAAGGGTGACCACAAGAGAAGAAGAAGTAGGTGACAAATTCTGGTAAGACATGAAGGAGGATATAGGATAGGTACAGTTTGCATATCTTTTGGGAAGACAACGAGGACGGGTACCTTTCCGGAGGGTAATAGGTAGGTCATGGGAGGGATCAACAGCAGAATCAGGAACAACTAGATCAGGTACAGTAATTGGAGGATCTGGGATATCAGGAACAGAAACCAAGGAGTCATGACCAGAATCCGTGGGCGAAGCAGTGACTGGTGACGACGAAACATTTTTGGCATCAACATCATTAATGATATCAGGTTCTGGAACAACAGTCTGTACTGGTGAGAATGGGACACGATAAACCAGGACATCATCAGACTCAACAATGACAGATGGAGAGTCAGAGAAGGTCGAAGATGCGAAGAAAGGAGAAAACTCATGAAAGAGTACATCAGTGGACACAAGGTAACAACAAAGATCAGGAGAGTAACATCGATAACCTTTCTGAATTCGAGAATAACCAAGGAAGACACATCTTAAGGACTTTGGATCGAGTTTAGTGACATTTGGACGAACATCCCAAACAAAATAAACACAACCAAAGATTTTTGGATCAATAGGAAACAACTTAGTGGTGGGAAACAGAATGGAATACGGAATATCCCCACTAAGAACAGCTGAAGGCATGCGATTTATGAGAAAACAGGCTGTAGAAATGGCATCGGCCCAAAAACTTTTAGGGACGGAGGAATGAAACATGAGAGCTCTGGCAGTTTCTAATAGATGTCGATTCTTTCTTTCAGCAACACCGTTTTGAACGGGGGTATCAACACAAGAAGATTGGTGAAGAATACCATGACTTTGCATATACTCGATGAATGAGGCAGAAAAATATTCTTTTGCATTATCACTTCGTAAGATTTTCACAGGAGTGTTAAACTGGGTTTGAATTTCAGCACAGAAATGACGAAAGTGAGTAAATAATTTAGAACGCTGTTTCATTAAGTAAAGCCAAGTGGTTCGAGAAAAATCATCAACAAAAGTGACAAAATAACGATAACTAGATTGAGACATGATTGAACAAGGACCCCAGACATCAGAATGCACTAACTCAAATAGGGACGCAACTCGTTTATTGACGCGAGGTGCCAAATGAACACGATGGTGTTTGGAAAATTGACAGGATTCACAATTTAAAGCAGACACAGAAGAGAATTGAGGATACAATTTTTGGAGAGATGACAGAGACATATGACCTAGACCACAATGAATTTCAAACAGAGATGACCCACCAGAACAAGCAATAGAACGTGGTACCTGATCATCAAGGATGTAATGACCACCGGATGCATAGCCCTTACCAATAACATGCTTCGTCGTGAGATCCTGAATCAAACAATGGTCAGGAAAGAGTGTGATAAAACAATTTAATTGTCGAGTAAGTTTGCTAGTAGATAAAAGATTAAAAGCAAGATCAGGAACATGAAGGACAGAGGATAAAGCAATAGATGGGGTAGGTCTGATAGTGCCAAATCCGAGAACACGAGAATAAGAACCATTAGCAATTGTTATACTAGAGGGGTTGGCATAAGGTGTATACGAGGAGAACAAGTTTTTGTTACTTGTCATATGATCAGTTGCACCGGAATTGATAATCCACTTTGACAAACAAGTGGCAAGGCTAGAAGTGATGTTACCTGTAGCAAGAGCACCTGAAGATCTAGACTTAATTTCCTCCATCATCAAACAAGGAGATGTACCAAACATCAAAGGTGAAATGACAACAAACTCTCAGAGCAAGAACAAGATAATTACACAATCATAAACTGCAGCAACAATTTGAAATATCCCAAACGAGGCTTTAAGGTCCTCCAACTACAATAACAAACGTCACACTAGTGACCAAGTGAAATTTCTTACAACAAAAAATATCCCAAATGATGAACAGAAGCCTCCAGATGAACAGTAACAGTGCCAGATGAATAGTAATCGTGAGTGAATAGTACCTCAGATGAACAGTAACCATGAGTGAATAGTACCTCAGAGATTTTTTTTAAGAGGGACCCACACGGAAGAAAACACCGAAAGAGTTTACGTACTACCACTTTCTCAGCAAATATCCAAAAGGTGATTGCAACCCACGGGACCCGCAGAGATAAATTAAACCAAGATATATTGTACCTTAATCAAGGCAAGGGACCCACAGAGATAGGAATACTAACTCAACAAAGCAGATGCAGAGGCAAATTGCAATTTGTAGATCGTTGAAGCAGAGGCAAGGAATAAGGCTCAAAATTCAAACTTGATCGGATGACCACACAACTTCAGGGGTAGATAGAGCCTGAAGAGTCGATCAGGGCGCACAAATCGCCGTCGCAAACGGAGACCGGAGCCGCCGTCACGCGCCGCGCGTGGATATAGGTGGCGGAGCTCGCGGTGGCGCGTTGAACGTCACCGGAGGTCGGACGGAGATGGGATTTCGATGACAGACCGATTTTGAGCTGTGGAGAACTATGAGATGGCGCGTGTCAGCTGGAAGTGGCCGGAGATGAGAGATCTGAGTTTTATTTCAACGTAGAGGCAAATGTGCTTAAAGAAAAAATCAGAACTGAAGAAGCCCAGATTTTAACAGAAAGGAAAATCAGAACTAGACTAAAGCAGAGGTATTTCGCTCTGATACCATGTAGAAATCTAAACAAAGTTCTCATTCATGTAATGTTACATATGGATATATATAGACGTAATTACATTCACAAGATTAAATCTGAATCTGACATGCCGTTCCTGACTCTTTCCTAACATATGACTTTTCCTACATGTATGACTTTTCTTACATGTGCTTCCTGTCGGTAAGGGATTATCGTTGACATTCTACTTCTAACAATTTAATTTTGGTGTATGAATGTCAATTGTATTGTCTCCTTTTGTTTAATTTGATTGAGTCATTTCATTTTTGTACTTGCACTAAAAAGCACATCAAGAAAATCATCTTCATCTATGTTGCCCTTCTTAAACTCCGATTGTGCTAACCATTCCGTATATCCTAACCAAACAAAACATTTCAAAAATATATTACCATGTGAAAAACCATAGCAAGCATATATATATATATAGCAATTGTAAATAATTAGTATTTTGGATTCTTACTATCAAGGAACTCAAAATCAATTGAAATTAAAGAGATGTTGGGACAACCATGTTCTTGATGGCATATCACAGCCTAGAAATCAATTGCAGGGCAGATAGTATGAAGTTTTGGAAGATCTTAAAGGCCTATCACAAGTAGCTTTGGGAAGACATGCTTGATGTCCAACTCTTGTGTTGCTCCAAATACTTGCTCAAGCTCTAGAGCTCTTGATATATATATACAACGCTGAGAGCTGTGGAAGGCCACCACATGTGGAGATAGGGAATAGGCATTTCAACCTCTTGCTGCCAACCACAACAATCATATAGAGATTTGGGAAACAACCTTCTTCATGATGAGGATCATCATTTATCATCCTCAATGATGCACTCTAGCTTGTCACAATTTGATACCTTATAGGTGCCTTAAACATGGTAGGCTTCTAGAGATAGATGTAGATAAGATAAACTTCAATTGATGGCATCTAGAGATTTTTAGCTTGGAGAGATTTTGAAAGCTCAGGTGAAGATTTTTTGGTCCCACACATATGTTTCTTAACTCATCCAAGCCTATCAAACTCAGGGTTTCCAAACTTGAATTCTTAGAACTTGCAGTTTGAAGTCTTTTAAGGTCATAAATTGTTTCCATGTCCAAGGATTCAAAACCAAGATGTTTCAAATCGCACAATTGCATCGCCATTAGTTATATCATAAGATATATTAATATCAAAGAATAAAGCAATATATCAATCATTCATAATCTAACTGTTAGAAAAATAATTGATTACCTTTTTCTCTTGAGCGTTGTTCTTGTCCTTTACACCCCTTGACTGATAAATCTAGGAAAGAGTTCATAGGAAGTTGTGGACAATGACCTAAAGTGATACCTTCTAGAGGTGATGCTTTCACATAATAGTTTTCAGGGCACATACTAATCATATTTGGTACCTCTTCAAGTCTTAGTTTGTTAAGAGCTGGGAGATGAATCTCAATATTTTGATTTTGGTGAGGTGAGTTATAATCACCAAAAGATTTTCCAAACACATATTTCAAGTCTTGGGCCAATGAGATACACACAGATTCCAAGCGCACAAAATTTCTAGAACAACAAGCTGGAAATATAGATTCCAACTTCTTACAAGCGATGACTTTTTTTTTGGCCAAAAATACAAGCGATGATTTCAATGATGTGTAAGTTGGGAAAGATAGAATTGGCAATCATATAATCATAACCATCCACATCCTCTATTACTATATGCTCTAGTTCACAGGAGAAGACTGCCAATTTTTGCAGCAGTGACATTGATGAGGAATTGGATATAGAAAAATAGTGATCTAAACTCAGTAAAACTGATATTCATCTCTCTCAAATTGCATGAGAATAGTAGTGGTGCAAAAATCCCATGAGCTGTAATGCCAACATATTTCTCCTGCATCCCAAACAAATTTATGAATTCATCTTAAAAACTTGAAAATGAGCTAAATTATTACGTTTGATCTTTTAAGATTACTTGATTTTTTAGTGCAATTCCTTAAGTTTATAAAATGTATTTTTAGTTGCTTAATCTTAAAATCTGAAATGGTATGGCAATTATCTATAAATAATTCAAGTGTTGGGGTTTTCTTTCCAATCTGTTCAAGAATTAATTATGGTTTTATAACCAATTTGATGAACACAACTTTTGAAAGTAATGGGTGATTATATACTCTATTAATTCTTGTTTTAAATGAACTCTACTCTATTATTTCTGAATGTAAAAAACGTATAAGTAGCTTTAATAGGAAATGCAACAGATGAACAAATATATGTACCTCTGAGGCAGTGTGATCTGGCTAAGCTACCTTGGAAGCAGATGGCTTATTTTTATTCTTTGACCCCTCACTTGTATTTGCTGCTTGTTTTTGTAGGACATAATGTTCTGGATATATACTGACAAATAAACGACCACCTATAATAGACATTACTTTCAACAAAGAGAGTATGCTTTCTTCTTGCATTTGATGCAACCCTCCTCCTTCTAGATATTGCCCACACATGTATTTTAACTTCTGACAACAAGAAATGTTCATGCTTTCTAGTAGAGGAAGGTCTTCACAAAAACAAACTGGCAATATCAATTCTGATTTACCACAATGTTCAACACTGAGGAATCTTAAATTTGGAAACGTTGAGTGATGACTTGTTGAATTAGGATCTTTACCATCCACCTTCTCCTCTATTGATGATCCATCATCCCATATTAAGTATTTTAACTCAGAACATCTATCGACCTTCAATGTCTCTGGCTGCCTTAGATTTTGAGTAGTGGATAGATGAAAAAGACATGTCATTGAACAATCCCATATTTCTATAGACTTGAGGTTACCCAGCTCTAGCTTGCCCTTCAATAATGTGCTTTCCAACATGACACAACGCCTTAACTCCAGCTTCTATAGTTGCTTGAGAAAACCAACAGGATAAGGAGGACCACAACATAATTCTCTCACACCCACCTCAACAAGGTGTAGTTCAGCTAACTTGGAGAAGATCGTCTCACTCCATATTTCAGTTGAAGATCAGCATGGATCAAACACTTCACCTCATACTAAGAAATCAATTAAAACTTGATTAAGTGATTTGACTGTGTCTTTGCATCTCGGGATCAAATACAAAATAGTTAATCCAAGGGGAAATAAGGTTTTATTTTATTTTTTTATTAATAATAGTGAAAATGAAAATGCAATTGAATTAAATGCATAAATATTATTTTTTTGGTATTTTATTAAATTGATGCAATTGTTTTCCGCTAATATAAAATCATAAACAAACCACTCAAATTAATTTAAATCAAGAATTCCAATACAATCTGTTAGTCAACAATGTCATCTGCCGACACACACACACGTCCACACATGAATTGGTGTAAATGTACAGTAGTTAGAATAGGTTTCATATTCCTTTGTTTGTATATATAAATATGTAAGCTTTGCATTTCATCAAGAAGATAGAAGTTTGAGTTTATAACATGGTATCAGAGCCTCTTTAAACTTCAGAAATTATTTCTGTTTTTCCGGCGAAGAAACTCCATTTTTTCCGGCCAAACACGTTTCTGTTCAGATTCAGATCTGTCATCGCCCACTCCTCCGCTGCAGACACGCGCCAGATCACTAGATTCCCAGCCGTCAGATCGGTCAGATCCCGAAGTTCGGTCGCCGTTCGCCTGCGCGTGATCCTCCACGCGCCGCCACCATCACCGCCGTCTAAAGACACGCGCCGCGCGTGAACACTGTTCAGGCCACCTTTTTCGACGGCGATTGCAGCAGATTGATCGACTGAGCTTCCTCTTCCTCCTCCTGAAGTTTCGTGACCATCCAAGATTGTTTGATTTTTTGAGCTTTGTTCCTCGCACCCGGTTTCAACATTCAACAAGAAAGCTTCGTTACTCCTTCTGTGGTGTTTCAGCTCCTCTGTTTGTCCGTTCAATTTGGTACTTTTCTAATCACAAGAATAATTTGTTGACGTGGAATTCCATCTGTGAAGTTCGACATGACTTGCTTTGGATTCAACTTTTTGAATATTTGTGAAGTTTGGCATTTTGTGACTTGCTTTGGATTCACCTTTTTTTTTTGAATATTTGCTAAGACTCTTTCGGTGTTTTCTCTATGTGGGTCCTTCTTAAAAAAAAAAAAAAAATTCTCTGAGGACTATTCACTTACGGTCACTGTTCATCTCAGATACTATTCACTCAAGGTTACTATTCATCTGAGGTACTATTCACTCACGATTACTGTTCACCTTGCACTGTTACTGTTCATCCGACGGCTTATGTTCATCGTTTGGGATATTTCTGGTTGTGAGAAATTTCCATCTGGTCACGCGTGTGACGTTTGTTATTGTAATTGGAAGACCTTGAAGCCTCATTTGGATATTTTATGATTGTGTGATTCTCTTGTTCTTACTCTGAGAGTTTGTTGTCATTTCACCTTTGCTGTTTGGTAAATCTCCTTATTTGATGATGACTGAATCTAAGTCTGGCTCTTCAAGTGCTCTTGCTATGGGTAACATCACTTCTAGCCTTGCCACTTGTTCCTCAAAGTGGATTATCGATTCCGGTGCAACTGATCATATGACAAGTAATAAAAATTTGTTCTCTTCGTATACACCTTATGTCAACCGCTCTAGTATAACCATTGCCAATGGTTCTTCTTCGCGTGTTCTCGGATCCGGCATTGTCAGACCTACCCCGGCTGTTTCTTTACCCTCTGTCCTTCATGTTCCTGACCTTGCTTTTAATCTCTTGTCTACTAGCAAACTTACTCAACAATTAAACTGTTTTATTACACTCTTTCCTGACCATTGTTTGATTCAGGATCTCACAACGAAGCAGGTTATTGGTAAGGGCTATGAATCTGGTGGCCATTACATCCTTGATGATCAGGTGCCACGTCATGTTGCTTGTTCTGGTGGGTCTTCTTTATTTGAAATTCATTGTCGTCTAGGTCATATGTGTCTGTCATCTCTTCGAAAATTGTATCCTCAATTCTCTTCTGTATCTGCTCTAAATTGTGTGTCCTGTCAGTTTGCCAAACACCATCGTGTTCATTTGGCACCTCGTGTCAACAAACGAGCTGCGTCCCCATTTGAGTTAGTACATACTGATGTTTGGGGTCCTTGTTCAGTCTTGTCTCAAACTGGTTATCGTTATTTTGTCACTTTTGTTGATGATTTTTCCCGAACCACTTGGCTTTACTTAATGAAACAGCGTTCTGAATTATTTACTCACTTTCGTCATTTCTGTGCTGAAATTCAAACCCAGTTTAACACTCCTGTGAAAATCTTACGTAGTGATAATGCAAAAGAATATTTTTCCGCCCCATTCACCGAGTACATGCAAAGTCATGGTATTCTTCACCAATCCTCTTGTGTTGATACCCCTGCTCAAAACGGTGTTGCTGAAAGAAAGAACCGACATCTCTTGGAAACTGCTCGAGCTCTCATGTTTCATTCCTCTGTCCCTAAAATTTTTTGGGCTGATGCCGTTTCTACAGCTTGTTTTCTCATAAATCGCATGCCTTCGGCTGTTCTTAGTGGGGATATTCCGTATTCCATCCTGTTTCCCACAACTAAGTTGTTTCCTCTTGATCCAAAACTCTTTGGTTGTGTTTGTTTTGTTCGGGATGTTCGTCCAAGTGTCAGTAAACTTGATCCCAGGTCCCTACGATGTGTCTTCCTAGGTTATTCTAGAATTCAGAAAGGTTATCGATGTTACTCTCCTGATCTCTGTCGTTACCTTGTGTCCACTGATGTAATCTTTCATGAGTCTTCTCCTTTCTTCACATCTTCGACCTCTTCTGAGTCTCCATCTGTCATTGCTGAGTCTGATGATGTCTTGGTTTATCGTGTCCCACTCTCACCAGTACAGGCTGCTGTACCAGAACCTGATATCATCAATGATGCCGATGCAACCAACGTTTCGCCGTCACCAATCACTGCTTCGCCAACGGATTCTGGTCATGACACCTTGGTTTCTGTTCCTGCTCCCCTAGATCCTCCTATTGTTGCCTCTGATCCAGTTGTTCCTGATTCTGCTGTTGATCCCTCTCTTGACCTACCTATTGCCCTCCGAAAAGGTACTCGTCCTCGTTGTACTCCCACAAGATATGCTAACTGTACCTATCCTATATCCTCCTTCGTGTCTTACCAGCATTTGTCTCCTACTTCTTCTTCACTTGTGGTCACCCTTGATTCCATATCCACCCCTACTACTCTTCACCAAGCCCTAGCTCACCCTGGTTGGCGTGCCGCAATGGAAGAAGAACTATTGGCATTGGAAACAGCTGGTACATGGACTCTTGTTGATCTCCCTCCTGGCAAGAAAGCTATTGGCTGTAAATGGGTATTTGTTGTTAAGACTAAGGCTGATGGTTCTTTGGAAAGACTAAAAGCTCGCCTTGTTGCAAAAGGTTATGCCCAAACTTATGGTCTTGATTATTCTGAGACTTTCTCTCCTGTAGCCAAACTCACTTCAGTTCGTCTTCTTGTATCTCTGGCGGCCACATATCATTGGGATTTGCATCAATTAGATGTTAAGAATGCTTTCTTGAATGGCGATCTTGTGGAAGAAGTTTATATTGAGCAACCACCTGGGTTCGTTGCTCAGGGGGAGAATAGGAAAGTGTGCTACCTCCGGAAGTCACTGTACGGACTAAAGCAAAGTCCTCGAGCCTGGTTTGATAAATTCTGTAATGTGGTCAAGAAGTTTGGGTTACATCAAAGCAAGTGTGATCACTCTGTGTTCTACCAACAATCTGATGCAGGCATGATTCTTCTTGTAGTATATGTTGATGATATTGTGATTACAGGAAGTAATTGTTCTGGAATCTCAGAACTTAAAATCTTTCTGAACTCTCACTTCCAGACAAAAGATTTGGGATCATTAAAGTACTTCCTTGGTATTGAGGTTTTGAGCAGTAAGAAAGGTATTCTTTTGACTCAAAGAAAGTATGTTCTCGATCTCTTAAAGGAGACTGGAAAACTTGGAGCTGCACCAAGCAGCATCCCCATGATTCCGAATCCTTTTCTAGATCTTGATGCTAGTATGTTTGATGAGCTTCCTGATGATTTGAAGAAGAAGATTGATCCAGAGAAATTAAAGCCATTTCCATTTCCTGAGAGATATAGAAGACTTATTGGGAAACTGAATTATCTAACAGTAACTCGTCCTGATATAACCTTCTCAGTTAGTAGGCTAAGCCAATTCATGGCATCACCAACAGTGGCACAATGGGAAGCTTTAGAACATATCTTGCATTATTTGAAAGGCTCTCCAGGTCTTGGTATTCTCTATACAGATTATGGGCACACTAAAGTTGAATGTTTTTCTGATGCGGATCATGCAGGATCAAAGGCCACAAGACGATCTACTACAGGTTACTGTGTGTTTGTTGGTGGAAATTTGATATCTTGGAGAAGTAAGAAGCAAGGAGTTGTGTCAAAGTCAAGTGCCGAAGCGGAATACAGAGCCATGTCACAATCAGTACAAGAAATTGTGTGGGTACTTCAGCTTTTGAAAGAAATTAGCATCGTCACAACATTACCTGCAAAACTATGGTGTGACAATAAAGCAGCACTTCATATAGCATCGAACTCTGTGTTTCATGAAAGAACAAAACATATTGAGATTGATTGTCATTTTATTCGTGATAAGATTAAAGAAAATATTGTGTCTACAGGACACATACGGTCTGACGATCAACTGGCAGATCTTCTAACAAAAGCATTAAATGGAACACGGGTTAAATATCTTTGTAACAAGTTGGGCATGATTAATATCTATGCTCCAACTTGAGGGGGAGTGTTAGTCAACAATGTCATCTGCCGACACACACACACGTCCACACATGAATTGGTGTAAATGTACAGTAGTTAGAATAGGTTTCATATTCCTTTGTTTGTATATATAAATATGTAAGCTTTGCATTTCATCAAGAAGATAGAAGTTTGAGTTTATAACACAATCAAACAAATTCAATCACACATATTATACAAACAATAATCCAATCTCAAATAAAATATATAAATTAAAATTAAAATTTAATTAAAAACTACTCCCTGGGCAATTCATTGAACCTCCAGCCATGAATTGTGTTACTTTGCTGAAACAGAACCAATAGCAGTGGTGAAAGTGATAGTGCAGAGGAGGTGATCATGGTGGCCGAACGGTGCTGTGACTGGCGGTGGTGAGGAAAAACAGAGGAATGGCCGGCAATGGAGAACAGAGAGGCGTCGGCAGTGGTGAGCAGAGGAATATAGAAGACAGAGGTTGTGACTGTTGGTGATGCTGACGGAGTGAGGAAGAACAAGGAAGAAGGTCGCCCGCGCTACTTTGGGTTCTGGTTAGAGCTCGCCGGAATCTGAGCTGGAAACAGAGCACGGTGGTGGTTTGTGGTTGAAGCAGACGGAGGTGACGGTAATGGTGTTAAACGGTGGTTGGTGAGACCGACTCTCAGCTCCCCCTGTCCTTCGTCCGCCTCAACCCTGTCGGAGCTGGTGGTGAAAGTTGTCCGACAAGGAAGAAGAGGGGCATGGTGAAGGTGGTGGTGTGGGTTGCCTGAGAGAAAGAAGGCCGAAGCTCACCGGAGAAAAAAATGGAGCATGATGCTTGGTGGAGACGGAGGTGCGTCGCCGGCGGCAATGGTGAGGAAGAAGACCGCCGGTGACACAATGAGGAAGGAAAAGGACGAAGGAGGTGGTCGGATCCCCTATGAGCACAACGTGCCTGTATATTTAAAGAAGGAAAAGGAATGGTTGTTGAATGGTGATGATGCTTCTGTGCGTGTCTTTTGTTTAAAGAAGGAAAAAGAAATGAAACTGATGATGATTATGAAGGTTATGATGGTGATGATAAGAATCCACCAGCCCACGCTCCACTCTGTCTTTTCCTTTTTATTATTTTTATAAACACAAGATAATGTGTGGAATAGTTTATTTTTTGACAATAAATATTTATAAATCGTGATTCATAATATATGAAGTATATGAAAGGAATTTTATCTCAACTTATGTAATAAGGACTTATTATCCAAAAATAAGCCCAACCAAACACACACAATGTCCCATTTCATTATCACTGGCCAAAAGAAGAATTTTTATGCTCCACTATCTCATGTCTTCCACCCACTACTGCCCATTCACGCCTTCAACATTCCTTTTTGCCTCCCACGTTCAAATCGCAAGTTATGACAATTTATGAGCATTTTGCTCCTAATTATAATTAATTTAATATAAATATCTCTAATTAAAATTAGTGCTTAATCATACAATAATATCTCAGAAAATACATTAAAAATCCCAATTTAATTATGAAATATTATATAAAAGGTTCAATCATCATAGTTCCATCTTCAATTGTAACAATGTCACAAATAAGATTGTTCCAATCTATTTCATTATCTCTTTCTAACTCTAGAATCTCTGCTCTTGCTACCAAGGATTTAATTATTTCTTTGAAGAAGATTCATTGTAATATGGCTGTTTTGAAACAGTTTTTCATTGAAGTATCCAATTGAGAAGAATCGAAGGTTGAGAAGTGGCTGCCATCTATATGGTATATTTGATATTCATGAAGGGATGTAATATATATGAGGAACCTTTTCTCCAAGAGGTTTTATACAATGAACAGTTGAAATATAATACAACTCTTCTAGTTGGGAGCATCTTGTAATCATTTCAAATGGATTGTTCTTTCTAAGCAAACAACATTTCAAGCATAGAAATCTCAATTTATGTAGCTCACTAATTTCATTTGGCAATTTAATAATTGAACACGTAGTTAATTCAAGAGACTCAATTTTTTGTAAGTTTCTCATCAATATAGATATATAACATAACTTCCAATTTGTAAGAAACAGTGTTCAAATATATTTTAATGGTTGAATTGATTTTGGTAGTGATAGAGCTGAAGATTCACTAAACTCATATTTACAATGCAGAAACAAAACTCTAAGACTCTTCATCCCTTTAAAGATAGTATTTGGAACTTTCGGAGAACCATTTGCATTTATCCATACTAAGAGAACCTCAAGTATGCTGTCATCCAAACAATTGGGAAAGCCATTTATGATACAAGATAAGTATTTCACATTCTGCTTTAATTTTGCATTAGAATCCACGATAACTTGAATGTTTTCGACAACCATCTTCTCTAAGGCCATTTCGTGAATCACATCATACATGTTTACATATTCTTCACCAACCTTTAACAATAAAGAAGAATTTATAAGTTTTTTTTAATCTCATGTACAAGACATCTTGGTAAGTGTTAGGAAGAGCGCAACGGATAACAAATCTTCATAATGAAAAATGATTGTATAGAGTCAATTAAAGTAGAAAATAAAATGAACAGAATAGTAGATAGAGACAAAGGAATCTAACATGTAAAAACTCCCCTTTAATATGAGTGAGAGCAAATGACCACTGCCTAAAGCGAAAAATTTCACTATCTTTAAAAAAAGAATATAATATTCAATGCTCTAGTACAAAGCTCAACTATAAGATGATAACAAATTCACCTCATCCACAAAATCACCAAACGATTATATTAATAAAATAGAAGAGCAAATAGAGCAATAAAATATGTATTCTTGAGCAAAGATACAATCTGTGTGTGATGGAAATCACTAAACACAAAACTTGCAATCACATAACGTATACCAACATTCATGCAAAATCCAGAGAAAGTAGGAAGCTCCAATCCATGATCCCACCGTTCATATTTAATATCTATATGTCTCAAATAGCTCCACCAATTTGCAGGCAATTGGACCAGAAATCACCATCTGCTCATCAACTTAATCAAAGTCACTTAGAAAAATTTGTAGCAGACGTAAATGGACGTTCACAAAAATTCTGGGGAAAATAGAAGATTCCAATGGATGATCTGATTGTCCAGAATGAAGCTCCATGTGTCTAGAATATCCATGAAAAACTTTAGATGAATCTGACAAGAAATCACCTTCCGATTATCAGCTAGATTAAAACTACTCAGGTTGAAAAATTATTGAAAATATTTTCTCTTATAAGAGCTATATATAAACTTCTTTTTTTCCCCTCACACACAAACTTACAACCTACTTTTCAGTGTTCTCTCTGTTATTTCTATCCTTTTCTTTTCTTTCCTTTTGTTTCTTTTCTTTTTTTCTCTTTTTAAAAAAATAGGAAACACACAAAATAGGAAATACATAAAAGATGAAATAAATAAATATGAACAATTAGAATTTGGGTTTCATATAGGAGTGACATCCAATGGCCCAACAAAACTCCCCCTCACAACTATGTGAAGAGGTTTGTCATTCCGTCTCAAGTTTCCCCCTCGGTAATGGTTTTGTCAACATATCAGCATTATTATCATCTAAATGAACTTTCTCAAGATATAACTACTTGTTTTCTAACACATCTTGTATCCAATGGTAATGTGTATCAATATGCTTTGACCTTGAATGAAAAGATTAATTCTTAGCAAGGTGAATTTCACTTTGATTATCACACAATAGAACATATTATTCTTGGTGAACACCAAGTTGTTGGAGAAATCTTTTAACCCAATAATGCAATAGAGTGTAAACTTACTTGACAAGATGCTATATTGGAGGAAAACTGATGGTTTTGATTGTGGATCTATAGAATGCAAATGCAGTCTTTCTTTCACTTTACATGAACATATACCAATATTCAAATACTGCATAAATTTAATTCATTTATTTTCTATTGTAAAATATGATAATCTTACCTGTGGAGATTTAATTTGTGAAGAAGCAGTAAAAGGGACATGTTTAATTTGTTCGTTTGTTTTGAATCCTTGTCTTCATTAGGTTCTGGTTCTCGACTTTCTTCATCTCATTCTTCTATAGATCCTTCTGATTTTGGACTTTCTTCATCACTTGCCTCTACTATTTCATTAACATGTGACTATTACGATCACTTTTAACAACCTAACAAAATACAAGACAAGGGAAAGACACGTTTTGTTGGTCTATAAATTTGGAGAAAGGAATAGAGAAGTGGGATGGTTATAGAACTGCTATAATAAAAGGCTATAAGAAGGTTAAAATAGGGACTATGAAAATCACTTTTTGGGGTCTACAAATCTTCCCTTTGGTTGAGAAGGAGGGTGAGCGAAAAGTTTTGATTGGAGTGTGGCTTTGGCTTTAGGTGGAGAGTGTCAACCTCTTGAATGCTTGGCAAGTTTGTTACGTTTTATGTTTGTGTTGTGTGTTTGTTATGGTGTATTTATGGTGTATTTTGTTATGTTTCTTGTTAAGTTACAAGTGATACTTTGTGTTTTATGTTTTTAGGCTATAAATAATCGTTTCCCTTAGAAACTGTGACATCCAAAAAAAAAAATGAAAATAGATTAACAAGACTTATTTATGGCCTAGGGATGTTATGTATAAATTAGAAAACCTAAAAAATAATTCATTTGTTTAAGCTTATTTTCGGTGCATAATTTCAGGAAAATAAAGAACAAAATAACAAATTAAAATAGGTAGAAGCCTAAAATAATTGTGCAAAAATTATAGATGATTATTTTAGGAAATAAAATAATTTATGGAGAATTTTATTTCCCTAAAGAAGTTATAGGTAATTTTTACAGCTATTTTCTCAAATTAAAGGCCTATTTTCTTGAGGATTTCAAAAAAAAAAAAAAAAAAGCTAAAGGATGATTTTTAGGTTGAATCTTTTAGGGGAATTATGTCATAAGGTAACAAGGCTAATTAAGGACAAAAATCATAATATTAAGAATCAGTTTATGGAATTTATTTAGTAATTAAGTATCCAAACAAGGGGAGCAGGGGGTAAAATAGTAAATTTGTTACCTCAAGTCCAAAATTAAAATTGGGCTAATGTTTAGCCCAAATTTAGGGAGTTGGGGACGTGGTCCAAGTGAACCCAAGGAGTGAGAAATCAGAGTTTGCACATTGGACCAAAGAAAATGAGGTAAAAGGGGCTTATGTTGAATTTATTCTTGGGTGTGGTTTCATTGAGTCAATAAATCCTTTCTCCTTTCATTAAATCCCACCAGCCACACCTTCGCTCTTTCATTTTCCCTTGCAACCTGAAACACAAAGGAAGAGAGTGAGATGCGAAGAGGCAGTGAGGGGGAAGAAGAGGAAGGAAGAGATCATCACACCCACATGAAACTGGATATTTAAACTAAGGTAAAGGTCCTGAACTTGATTCCTTAGTCATCTTCTTTATCTGGGATGTGCTCTTTAAATGGATGGTGATTTAAACAATCTGACTTAGAGATAGAAAGTGAATAAAACGCTAGGGATGTATGATCAATAAATGTAGGATCATGGAATGAAGGTTGTGTTGTTTGTTTAATGGCTTGCGTGTTTGATTTTGCTGAGAGAGGATGATTTTTGAAATCAAGGTTCACTATTTCGGAGAAAGTGCTGCCGGATTTCTTGACCAGAACCCATATATAGGAATGCTCAAATGTTAAAAAACCTAACTAGTATAAATGTTGTTTAATGTATTATCATGATAGATTTATGGGTTTGAATCGTTAAGGCTGAAAATTGTTAAGGGTCTCAAGGTTTAATACTTTGAAATGTTAAGTAAGTGCCTATAAATTGCTGCATCATGTTTTTAGGCTCTAAAGCTATGATTTCAAGAAGGGTTGTGTGGTTGTTGCGTTGCTGGTAGTTTTTTTTTTTTTTTGGAGCTAATTAACTTGTAAGAGGAACTGTGTTGCTCTACTGTTTGAGGCTCTGAATTGTTAAATCAAGGTTCTGAATTATTAGAATGTGTCTAAGGGCTCCCATATGATGGTTAGGATAATATTTTTGAAGCTGAAAAATTTTCAAATTAAAAGGAATGTTGTTCAAGAATGTTAAAGAGGCTAGAGCATTCACATGTTAATGGAATAACATGATTAAGTGACAATAAGTGTATGAAGATGAATGCTCATTATATTAAGTCCAAATTCTTGGAACAATAATTAAGGATGGAAAATACCACTGTTTGAGATGCAAAAATAAGGAACAGTAGCTTTAAATTATTTAATCACACCTAAGTCATGTCTAGAGGCCCCGAGGAGTTCATATAATGGAATATAATTGGAATTCAAAATTGTGTTACTATTCCCCTGTTTTCGCTGAGTAGTTTTTATATGTTACAGAATAGTTTTGATGAGTCTGAGGCTTCCAATAGTTTAGGAATAACGTTTTGAGTAAAGTAGGCATGAGGATGGGATTCCCAAGCTAGAGATATTATAAAACTAAGTATAGATGGGGTTAGAGCTTGGGAATAAAAAAAAACAAATAGGGAGAAGAGATTTAATATGCTATTAAAGTGTATTAATTATACATATAATTAGCGTCCCCTTACATACACATAAAATGTTAGGATTTGAGTTGTAATGGCCCTTAAATAAATGAGATAATTAATTATATTTAATATTATAATTATTTTTTTGTAATTGTGTAACAATGGTGAGATGGGTGGTTTAGTGGCATCAAGGTGGCTGTTATCCTTGGTGTTTTAAGATCGAACCCTGACTATGCCATTAGCCATAGAAGTAATTTTATTGTTTTAAAACTTTAAAATTACAATCATGACCTCTTGTGCAAAATAATAATAATAAAAATTGGGAAAATTCCAAAAAACTATATTGAAAATTGTAAAAGGACAATTTAGTATATTGAAAATGGGAAAAGACATATTATACTGGTGTCAGACGGGCAGAGGGATCTGAGATTTTGAAATCTCGGCCAAATGACGAAAATGTCCTTCAGCCCTCAGTCGAAATAACAATATAGGAGTTGTTAATGGCAAATCCGGAGTTGTTAATTAAGAGATAAGTATTGTTATTGGTCCTGAAACTTGTTAATTGTGAAAGAAGAAATTGGAGTTATTAATTTCGAATCCGGAGTTGTTAATTAAGAGATGAGTGTTGTTATTGGCCCTGAAACTTGTTAAGTGTGAAAGAAGAAATTAGATTTGTTAATATCAAATCCGGAGTTGTTAATAAAGAGATAGGTGTTGTTATTCCAAAGTGGAGGATATAATAAGGTGTTGTTAATAAAGAGAAAAGAGTTGTTATTGGCCCTGAAACTTGTTTAGTGTGAAAGAAGAAATTGGAGTTGTTAATGTTGAATCCGGAGTTGTTAATTAAGAGATAGGTGTTATTATTGGTCCTGAAACTTGATAATTGTGAAAAAAGAAATTAGAGTTGTTAATGTCGAATCCAAATTTGTTAATTAAGAGATAGATGTTGTTATTGACCCTGAAACTTGTTAATTGTAAAAGACGAATTGAAGTTGTTAATTCCGAGGATCATGTTGTTATTCTAAAGTGGGGGAAGGAGGGCTGAAGGGCATTTTCGTTATTTGGCTGGGATTTTAAAATCCCAGTTTCCTCTGCCTGTTTGATACCCCTGATCTATTCTTTCACATTTTCAATGTACTGAATTATCCTTTTACAATTTCTAATGTAATTTTTTGGAATTTTCCCATAAATATAATTTAAAAAAAAAAATCAAAATCAACATATTTCTCAACTCATTTCTGTTGGCCTTCACAAGTGAGAAATGGGGGGAAGGAGCTTTTAGTAGCTTCTGGAATTTTGGAGAACCCCAACCCCACTCTCATCGATCATCTGCTATCCGTGTGGGTTCTAATCACTGCCGTCCTCCTCCGTTTCTTTGTCGTCGTCGATGCCTGCTTGCTGTGTTCGTTTGACGTCTCCCTCAACCAAGTTTCTTCTTTCTCTGTCTTGTGAACCATGATTGTAATCTGGCTACATTCTTCATCTTCTTTCCCACCGTGTTAGGTGTATTTGTGCATATGATTGGAGTGCTTCGTTTTTTTCCTTTGAATCTGCAACCCGGACCAGTCTCTATCTTCCCATTCGTTGCAGTGAGTAAAGCTTGGGGATTCAGTTGCCAGTTTTGTTGATCCTCCATCGTCTCCTTTCTGCAATGGTATATTAGACTCCTTACTTCAACTTGGTTGGTGCTGACTGAGAGAAAAACTAAGGGTTAAAATCTTTGTGTATTGAAATTATTAGATTGTGAAGCTTATTGAAAATAGAGGATTAATGTTTAGCCATGTTAAGAAATTGATTTTTGGAAGCATATAGAAACGTTATTGATGTTTGAGTACATATTATTGATTTTTAGTCATGAATTGGGGGTGTTTCTTGTATGGACTAATCTTTAGTGCCCACAAGGTGTTTGATGAAATGTCTTTTGCTCATTTGCACACGTGTCTTTATAGTATCTTGAATGGTGGATAATATTTATATCTTTGTTTGGATTTACTAGGATTTAAATCTTGCTTAGAGGAAAATTTAGAAACTTTGTAATTCAATGATGATGCTGAAATAAAGTTTGGTTGGAGTAAGCTTGTCTAGTCTATGTTTGAAATTTAAATAGCCATATCTATTGTGTGAATCGTGTGCAAGGCACGGTGGTAAGGTCTGATGTATGTAATGAAATATTGAAACTTTGGTGAAATTACTTTGATGCTTAAGAGCTATATGGTTTTGTTAAATGGTAGAGTTCGATGTTTGTGTTATGACTTAGTGTGTAATGTGCATGTAAGGTGTTTGTTTAAATGGTTTAAATTCTTTATTGAAGTTTGAAGTGGCATATATAGCTACTGATATTTGTTTTAATAATCAAGAGTGATAAAACTCAATTGTTATTAGACCTAGTGACTATATATTGTGTTGTTTGATTGTTTTTCAGCTTTTGAAATGTATATGATGTGTTTGCTAGAATGTTTGGGAGCTATGCTCAGATGTTAGCTATGATAGTTTTGGGATAGTTACAAGTAGTAAATAAAGGAATTTTATTTTATAGATTTTGTAAGTTCATAGAGTTTAAGTAAAAGAAAATGACAATGACATTACTTTGGGTATTAGGGGATAAAAGAGTGAACATACATCCATGCGAAAGTGGCTAGCTAGAAGCATGTCATATATTTGGGAGCGCAATAAGTGAGTGAATCACATCTCATTATAATTTTTTATAGATGATGTTTTTACTACTTATCATACTTTCACATTGATTACTATCTTTACAAGTATGATTTTGCCAATGAAAGTTTATAGGATTTGTTTCATGCTCTTATTGATATTGAAATGAGTGTAGATTGATGATTTTATTTATTCTTATTTATTCTTCTCCTATTGCTTTATAGTATAATTCATGATTATGTATGAAAATGCTAAGGAAACTTTTGATTTTCTCATAGAAGTTTTCATGTTAAGATAGGCTTGTGTTTTGGAATGTTTGTACACAAGTTTTATTATTTAGGAAGGGTTTTTGTTAACAGATTGAATTTGAAGGAAAGTTTTGAGATATTGTTTGTGAACTTTCATGTTAAGGCATTCTATTATGTTGTATGTGATACGAGCTATCATGGTATTGAAAGAAGAATTTTTTACTGCTTTGACAAATTGGTCCCAAGCATCTTTGAAAATGTTTTTAAGGGATTGAAAACAGAACACTGGTTACTAATAGTAGTATTGTTAGTTCTTAACGCGCCATGGTTAAATCGAGCTTGCTTGACATTAGTGGGCACGGTGCTTACGCTTGATATTCATGCTTCTTGTACCTATGCTTGTTTTTGTGTCCTTGAGCCGCGCTTAGTTACTTACCCTCGTGGACTGTGTGTCCGCGCTTGACACCTGCTTTGTTGAAGTCCTATGAAGAGATAGAATTTGAGATTTATTGGTTTTTTTTAACAAGTGATTTAATTACATATATGGTTTTATTCATTCAATGATCTTTTATATGATTTCAATTTATGTCTTTGATTTTATGCTTTGGAAGTTGAAATTATACTCTTGTTGTACTATCCAAGGTTAAGTTTGTCTAACCCATTTGTTTCAGCATTTTATTATTTCTATAGAATTGCTGATCTCGCACCTCCAGCCAAATAGTGAAGACCCTCATTGCCGACAAAAGCTTGTAGATATATTTTAGAAGAGATGCTAACAGTTGTAAATTAAATTTTATATTTATGTATTTTCTTTTGTAGTTTAGATGCTCCATGTAGTCTATAGGTAGGATCCCCGTCTTGTCTTTTCTGTTGTTTTGGGATACATGCATGTCTATATGTTGTTGTGGAGCAAAGTGCCGTAAATTGCACTAAACTTTCTAGCTATTGTAGAATTTTCACTAGGTTCAACTTTCAGAGGTGACATTGCCGAAAATTCTGCAAAAAGGGTTAATATCTTTATTATAGAAAAATGCATTTATATATGTAAATTAGAAATGATTTATGCATATTTAACATTGTTATGATTATCGATATAGCTATTTATTTATATGTTTTAATGCTTAAGGAATGTGAGTTCTCTCATATTCCATGCTAGTTACCCCTTAATTTTTGGGGCATGACATGAGTTGTACTCAAGCCTACCGAGAAATTATCAAGGAAAGAAGCACATAGGAGGTAAATCGGAAGAAAGTGCAAGAGATAGTAACTCTTTTCCTTTAATGTTACTGTGTATTGGTTGCCACATGTTTGTTTGTGCCATTTTGTTGTAGTTAAGTATGAGAACATGTGAATTATCCTTGCATAGATATTTCTCAGGGCCATGTGCAGCAGATAGATCAGCAGAGCAGTTATCTGTCTAGTTTATGTGCACCAGTTGTTTATTCTTTTTATCTATATATAAAATGAATGGGCACTAGTTATTCATCTAGTTTATCTATCTGTAAGTGATTGTGCACCAATTAGTTAGTCAGATCAATTATTAATAAGATATATGTGCACCTGTTAGCTATTCAGCTCAGTTATTTGCAAGGTCTTGTTCTCTATGGCTTATTTTTACATACATAATTATTAACCTTGTATGATTAATGTTATGAAAACTAGTTGCTACTAAGATTTCCTCGAATCTCACCCTTCTTGAATGCTATATTGTAAGGGCAAGTACTTCTGATGGCAAGGGAATAGTAAAGGTTGGTGAAGATTGAAGGAGGTTGAAGTTGAAGGACCTCAATAATTGTGTTTGTTTAAGTTTTTGACTTTATATTTAGCAATGATTACTCTCAACATTAAGGATAAGTGTGTGTGTGTGTGTGTGTGTGTGTGTATTTTGGCATGTAAATAATACTCCACAAGGAGGTAGAAGGGGCTCATCAATGCCTAAGGTATGTGGTAGGCCATAAGCATGACAAGAATGCATGAAGTAGGTAAGTTAGCTAGTTGTTGTTTTAGTTTGTGCTGTGATTTTAAGAGTATCGTTTGATAGATCAAACTTTTGAACTAGTCCATGAAAATTTGTGATATCGTAGTACACATCTTGAGGTTTAAAGCAAGCAAGTCCTAGATCATAATTTTTAGATATGTGGTTTAATAGTAATGATTTTTCTAATATAACCCAAAAGGTAGGAAATCGAAAATGTTTTGTATAGATTTTATAAATGGGTGTTTTTGCACCAAATGGAAAAGAAATGAACTTGGGTCCTATTTTTATTTCAGATAGCATTTCAAGAGATAAAAACAGAGCTTTGAACCATTAAGTTTGGAGATATATTGAATTAGTTATGATTTTTCCAAATCTTTAGGAAAATTAATTATCTCATGGTACCTTATTTTATAGAAAGGGTTTAAAGTGATAAAGTTTTTAGTTTTTCCAATGGTACTTATTGGGTCACATGTGGTTTTTAAATGGCTAAATAACTCTTATTAATGACTTTAGAGTAAGGTGTTACAATAACAACAATATCATTATTATGTATTTCTACTATTTTTCCTTGTTTTCATCTGTTTTTTGTTGTGGCAAGAATAAAATAGATAGGGTCATAACAGTTACATATGGGAGGAAAGGAAGGTTTTGTTTTGTTGTGCTAAAAGCAAGATTATAGAAGATATTAATTAAATGAGATGAAATGAGTTGAAGTCATTCATTAATGAACCTACTAAATTATAGAAGACAAAGTGAATAAATTTGTGGATTAAATGAATTAACTTATAACAAATTAAATTTTCCTTCCGTTGGGAAAGTCGATAGCTTCAAGTTTGGTGTATGAACTGTCAATTGTTCTGCCTCCCATGTTTTTTCTTTTATTTGATTGAGCCATGTTTTTGTGGGCTTACCTCCAAATTTTTTTCCATAATAACCAGTCCCGATGTCCTTATTAAACAAAATCATTCCAAATATATATTATGATGAGAAATATCGTAGCAAATATATAAAAATTGTAAATATCTAAATTGTAAAATATTTATTTAAATATTATCCTATTGGATTATTTAAATTTATTTAAATTGGGGGAGTAGACACTTAGATTATCAAGACAAGTTAATGACACATTAAAAATGTCAAAAAATTACATCAGATAAATCAAAAGAAAACACTATTTTAACGTGGAAAACTCCTTCAATGTGAGAGATAAAAATCATGGGACCTTGTTCAGAAAATCTTCACTATGATTAATACTTTCAACAATAAGTTTTCCACAATTTTTAACCCAAGCCCTACTCTCTCTTTTTCATTTGGGATAACAACGTAACAACTATTCACCATCAACATAGTGAAAATCACCATAATGATAATACAGAAAACAACAAAATACATACATAACAACCCTACTTTGTCTATAGTCTAGAACCATTTTTATTTTTGAAGGAAATATAAATGATGGCCTCTAACAATCAAGGTTTCTGCTTCAAAAAAAGCCCTAACAACAATGAGGTTTTCTTTAGATCGGCTAGAAAAGAAGACTACTTAGAATCTATATTCTCCAACTCCTTCATGAATCCATTTGTGTCACTGTCAGAAACACTCTTCATTTGCTCTCGAAGAAACATTAGTTTGTTCTTACACTCTTTGACTTCCTTTTTTTTTTTTTTTGGCAACTTAGATATTTGCTCCTTCAACTCTGCTTCGCTCGTTTGAGCCTCAACCATAGAAGTTTCAGTCTTGTGAATTTTAGATAAAAGAGTCACGGTTGGCTTCACTGTTTCCTTTATAATTTATTGCAAAGCAGAAAGAAGTAATTTATCCTGCAGTTAGTTCTAGCATCATCTCTTCAGCAGCAATATCCTTTACTAGCTGATTAAATTTTACAAAAAAATATAAACTTACTTGAGAAGGTGCTGCGTTGGAGGAAAGATCGGATCTTTCTCATTGTGGATCTTTAGAATGCAAATGAAGTCCTCTTTCACTGTACATCAATATGTATCAAAATTCAAAAGGCCTCATAAACTAAATTCGTTTGTTTTGTATTGTAAAATATGATAATCTTACTTGATGAGATTCAATTTGTGAAGGTGCAGCAAATGGCGCAGATTTGTTGGTTTGTTCTGAATCCTTGACTTCATCATCATCAGCCTCTGAATCTGGACTTTCTTCATCACTTACCTCTGCTATTTCCTTAATCTGCAACATATGGGGGACCACAAAGAAGTTAAAAAGTTTTAGATTTATATTATAGATAATGCACCATAATTTGGAAGCAATCAAGAAGGCAATGAGTAAAAAGAGAGAAATATAATGGTTGGCTTCTTAGGTGTGGTGGATTTTAGGAAAGTATAATATGCATACATTTGTTGAACCATTGTTTTGTTGGGCCGCTGGCGGATCCCTCTTTATAGTCTTCTTTGCTAATTGTATGACCCTCTGAACAAATAAAGAATATATGAAAGAATTGAAGTCATTCATTAATGAACAGAGGAAATGCTAGAAGACAGAGAAAAATATTGTGGTTTAAATGAATTAATTTATGCATCTATGTGTGAACTTAATAAATTTATGTTTGGTGCATGAATGGTCAATTGTACTGTCTCCTTTTGCTTTTTCTTTCATTCGATTGGGCCATTTTATTTCGTTACTTACATTAAGATGCTGTTCAGCAGAATCAAATGCTTCCAAGTAGACCGGGACACCCTGAGATTCTTCCAACCAGTCCGAATAACCTAGCCAAACAAAGCAATTCCAAATATGTATGGTAATGAGAAAAATCATATCAAGTACATATGTAGCAATTGTAAATAATCAATTAATCATTTGGATGCTTACTGTTAAGGAACTCATTATCAGCTGAAGTTAAAGAAAGATTGGGACAATTCTCTAGTTCACGGATCACGACAGTCTGAAAATCAATTGCAGAGCAGATAGTATGAAGTTTTGGTAGATCTTCAAGGTGTATCGCAAATAGCTTTGGGAACACATGCTTAATGTCCAACTCTTGTGCTGCGTCTTGCTTCCCTCCAAATACTTGCTGAAGCTCAGGGGCACTTTTTATATACAAGGCTGTGAGCTGCGGAAGGCTATTACATGTGGAGATAGAGAGTAGACATTTCAAACTTTTGCAGTTTAGCACATAGATGATATGCAGATTTGGGAAACAACATTCATGATCATCATCATCATCATCCTCAATGATGCATTCTAGCTCTTCACATTCTAATACCCATAGGTGTCTCAAATATGGCAAGCTTCTTGAGATAGATGTAGACAAGATAAATTTCAGTTGAGGGCATCCAGTAATCACTATCTTGAAAAGATTTTGAAAGCTCAGATGAAGATTTTTTGGTCCCACACATATGTTTCTTAAATTATCCATGCTTCCCAATGTCAGGGTTTCCAAACTTGAATTCACAAGACTTGCAATTTGAAGTCTTTCAAGATCAAAAATTTCTTCCATATCCAATAACGTTAAACAAAGATGTTTCAAATTGTACAACTGCATCCCAATTAGCTGTATCATAAGATATATCAGTATCAAAGAATAAAGCAATATATCAATCAATCATTAATTGAATGTTACAAAAATAATTAATTACCCTTTTTCTTGAGAGTTGTTCTTGATTTTTTTGCCCCTCGACTGACAAATCTATAAAATAGTTTATAGGTAGTTGAGGGCATTCACTCAAAAAGATATCTTGCAGAGACAATGCTTTCACGTAATAGTTTTCAGGGCACATGCTGACCATATTTGATACTCCTTTAAGCCATAGTTTTTTGAGAGCTGAGAGATCAATCTTTGTATTGTGGTTTTGGTGAGGTGAGTTATCATCGCCACAAGATTTTCCAAACACATATTTCAACTGAATAGCTTCCGTGATAAGCACAGATTCCAAGTGCACAAGCTTTCTAGAACAAAAAGCTGGAAATATATATTCCAACTCATCACATTCATTGATTTCAATGGTGCGTAATTTGGGAAAGATAGAGTCAGCATTCAAATGATCATGGCCTTCTACCTCTTCTGTTACTATATGCTCCAGTTCATCACAATTCGAGACTACCAATTCTTCTAATAATGACAATGATGAGGCAATGGATACATAAAACAATTTCTTTAAGTTTGAAATATCTCTAATATTCATCTTTCTCAGATTGCAAGGGTATAATGGTGGTGAAAAAATTCCATGAGCTCTACCGCCAACGTATTTCACCTACATCCCAAATAAATATATAAATTCTTCTTATAAAAATTCTTAATGTGTATATTAAATTGTAATATATTATATTTGCCTCCTTATAGTCGTAGCACCAAAGGAGAATGGATGCGAAAGCGGGAGGGAGGAGACATTTTTATTTCAATTTTTTTAAAAAATTATAATAAAAGAAATTTTGGTCTTGTTTATTTCTGTTTTTAATTTTTTTTACTTTTAAAACAGTTTTATAAAATTATTATAAAAAATTAAAAAAAAAATCTATCTGGATAACTTTTCCAAAAAATTTACATTTGAAAATAAACATACAGGAGACTGGAGGGCGAAGCTTCAATGAGAACTCAAATCCTTAAATAAAGATAAAGCCATCAAGCTGGGAAGAAAGGGTTACCAATTTTCCCAAACAACCAATAAGAAATATAAAAACAAAAACAAGGAAATATCTAATTTTTTTTTCTTTTTTAGTTTTAAAAACATATTTCTGTTTTGGTTTTTGTTTTTAAAATTACCTAACTAAAAACAAATTATCAAACAAGTTTTTTTAAAACACAACAATGTTTTCCAAAAAAAAAAAAACCAAACAAACAAACAAGGCATTTATTTGTCCGATCTCATCTAACCTAATCTTTACAACATTTATGATTTAGCTACTAAATGAAAATTATTGGGAATTAAAATATCGAGCATTCTCAATTCTTCTCTATCAATTAAATGCAACAATGAAGCAAAATTTAAATAGTTAGTTGTTCAAACAAGCGAGTGTAAATTTGAGCAGAAAAAGTGATTTGTGATTTGATTTTAATCTATATAAAAGTAACTTCTTTTGCTTTAATTTGTGAACAAAATAAATTATCTATTTAATAGATATCTACCTGATTATAGAATAAAATTGTGCAACATTTAGAAATCTCTAGTTATGCCATTCTTACACAAACACCACCCTTCCCCATCTTCAATTGATCCCAATTTTCACAGTAAAAGGGGGAAAAGCCAAAATATCTTCAACAAATAGAACCAAGAACAAAGGTCGAATTACAATACCGCATGCTGAAATTTGAATATAGAATCAAATTGTACAGATTATTGCAATATGAATAAAGTGACAAATACCACAGTAATATATGTTTGATATGAATTATTCAACATAACATATATGTTTCAAATTAAAATATAGCTGTTTGCTAATTGATAGAAATAATGTTGCTTGGTTGAAAAAGTATTGTTGCTTCGTGCCATTTCCACACAAACACCATGCTTCCCCATATTCACTTGAACCCAAATCTTAATGACAATATCTCTTAATAGTGAAATCTTCAACAGTAAACGAAAAACAGAAAACAGCTAAAATACCCTCAGAAAATAGAACCACATTATATACAATCCAAAACTTGATAATTATGACTTGGTTCTTTGCCCGCGTTTTCCATAACATGCCGAAAGTGGCTCTTTCGTAAAACCTAGAATTTGTAATGTTACTTACTGATAACAGGGATTTCTTAAAAGAGAACTCAATATTGAGCCTAAAGTAGGGGGGGGGGGGGAATAGTTTTTTAGGGTAACCTACTATTTTGGATTTGGGAATTTTAGGGGATGGGTCCCTGCAAAATTACTTTTTTATTTGTTTTGGTAAGCTGATGGTGTGGAAAAAATTACATTTTGACTCTTCGTTTTAACTACGTATGAGTATGTTAAAACATTGTGCTGGATGTTCATTTTAAAATTTGAAATGCTATGGGGTTATATGTAAATGAATCAAATGTTAAGTTTTTTTTTTTTAAAAAAAAATATTAGCCTAAACATTATAACCAATTTGATTAACACAATTTTTCAGAGTAATGTGTGATTACTTAATTATTTTTTAAAAAAAAAAGAAATCTCTTCTATTAATTCTCAATGCAAAGAAACATATGTCACATTAATAAAAAGTTAAGGAGAAACATATAAGTGTACCTGAGAGGCAGCATGGTCCAGCTGAGCTATCTCGGATATAGTTGCGTCATCTTTATTTGTTTCTGATTTTGGTAGAAAACAAGAGAAAGGATTCCAAGAGATGGTGCGACTTGAACCCTTGTCCTTTTCATTTGACCCCTCACTAGTATTTGCAGTTGATTTTTGTGGGAGAT
This sequence comes from Inga laurina, assembly GCA_963855925.1. Lineage (NCBI taxonomy): Eukaryota > Viridiplantae > Streptophyta > Magnoliopsida > Fabales > Fabaceae > Inga > Inga laurina. Next base: position 16,638,842 of record OY979701.1, on the reverse strand, counting down.
AACATTCTGGGTATATGTTGACAAATGATGGAACATCTTCAACAGACATTACTTTCAACGAACGGAGTGTGTTTTCTTTTTGCATTTGATGCAGCCCTCCCTCTTTTGGATATCGATCAAACATGTATCTTAGATTCTTGCACTTAGAAAGCTCCACTCTCTCTAGTAGAGGAAGGTCTTCACAATAACCAATTGGCAATATGAATTCCAGCTCTTCACACCCTTGAACACTGAAGAATTTCAATTTTGGAAACATTGAGTAATGACTCCTTGGATTAGCATCTTTATCATCCACTATCTCTTCTTCAGAATATGACCCCTCATCCCTTATTATGTAGTTGAGCTTAGAACATTTAACTATCTTCAAAGTTTCTAGAAGCGTTAGACTTTGAGCAATTGATGGATGAAAAAGACACGTCATTGAACAATCCCCTATAAATATGGAATTAAGGTTTCCCAGCTCTAGCTTGCCCTTATTAAATAATGTGCTTTTCAACTTTTGACAATTCTTTAACTCCAGCTTCTTTAGTTTCTTGAGAAAGCCATTAGGATAACTACCATAACATATTTCTCTCACATCCACTTCAACAAGTTGTAGCTCAACTAACTTGGAGAAGAAAGTCACCCCAAATTTAAGGTGAGGAGGCTCAGTATGGATCAAATATTTGATCTCAGAACATTTCTTTAAAGAAAGCTTGATTAAGTCTTCCAAAGCTCTATCTCCAACTGAAACAATGCTAGGAATAAGATTGTTCCAACCTATTCCATGATCTCCTTCTAACTCCAGAATCTCTGCTCTTATGGCGAGGGATTGAATTATCTCTTTGGAGAAGATTCCTTGTAACTTTCCTGGCTTGAAACATCTTTTTATAGAAGTATCCAACTGAGAAGAATCGAAGGCAGAGAAGTCACTTGCATCTATATGGTATATTTGGTATTCCGGAAGGGATGTAATTTGAGAAGCCTTTCCACCAATTGGTATATGATCATCATTTGAAACATAATATAGTTCTTCTAGTTGGGTGCATCTTGCAACCACTTCAAATGGATTGTTCATTTCAATCAAACAACGTTCCAAGCGTAGAAATCTCAATTTATCTAGCCCACTAGGTTTATCTGGCAATTCAATAATTGCACAATTAGTTAATTCTAGAGACTCAAGCTCTTGTAAGCTTTTCATCAACACAGATATATCACCTAACTCCCAATTTTTGAGAGACAGTGTTCGAATGTCTTTTAGTGATTGAATTGATTGTGGTAGTGATAGAGCTAAAGTTCTACCATACTCAATTTTAGAATCCAAAAGCAAAACTCTAAGGTTCTTCATCCCTCCAAAGAATGTGTCAGGGACTTCCAAAGAACCATTTGTGCTTAACCATACTAAAAGAACCTTGAGTATGCTACCATTAAGACAATTAGGGAAACCATTCATGATCCAAGATGAATATTTCATATTCTCCTTTAAATCTGTCTCTGAATCCATGATCACTTGAATCTCTTCATTCGCTATCTCCAGGGCCACTTTGCGAATCACATCATGCAACTTTACGCATTCTTCATTGCCCTTCAACAGTAAAGAAGAATTTATGAGTTTGTTTTTCTTCACACTCACTTGACTTCTTGCTGTATCATAGTTGTTAATTCCTGCAAACAGCCCTGATCCTATAGCAATTCTGCCTAAAAGCTCTACAGGTATTTCATGAGCTTTTGGGAATATAGAGCACAACATGAAGAGTTCTTGGGTTTTCTCATCATTTAGATGAGTATAGCTTAACTTCAAAGTTTTATAAAACTTGATCACATCTTCATCTTCATCAACAATCTCAAGCCTTGATGGTCCATCTGCACTTTTCAATGTTGTCAAAGCATGATGCCAATCTTCTACAGGCCAGTCTTTTAAGGTTTTTGCCAATGCTACAACTATAACTGGTGATCTTCCACACTCATTCACAATATCCACTGCCACATTCTTCAAATTATCTGGGCAACCCTGACTAGTTTCTATAGCATGAAAAAGGAAAAGTTTCACTGCATCTTCCTCAGGTAAGGCCTCTAGTTTAATCCTCTCTTGGCAACTCATTTGGGTACAGACATTCTCATAACGTGTGGTTAGCAAAACACAGCAGCGACCCTTGCTATCAAAGCGAGGCTGAATCCCCATGTTTTTAAGGTTGAGCTTTTCCCAGACATTATCAAGTATTATAAGCAACTTCCCAACGTTAGCAATCCTGTTCCATATTTGTTCCGCGTGGGTCAATAGCTTCTCTTCCACTAATTGCAATTCCAATTTCTTTGCAATCTCATCTCGAATCCTTTTTTCATCCACAGGGGTAGACACTTCAATGAAGATGACTCTATTGAAGGCATTTGATTTTTCAACTTGTTTACCAACTTCTATTGCCATTGTGGATTTCCCTGTTCCTCCCATCCCTTGCAATCCTATCATATACTTATTCTCATCTTCTAGTTCCTTCTTGAGTTTCTCAAAATTTTCCTTTCTACTCGCAAAGGACATGAACCCTTGTGAATGATATTCCATGCCTGGCACTCCAGCTGCACGTGCAACTTCTTCAGGAAATTCTTTAACTTCAGCGATCAAGTTTGGGATATGTTCTTTCACCAATTTTTCAATCTTCTTGGCTTGCGCAATTTGGGAGAAGCAATTTATACACAAGCCAAAGCATTTGGTTGGTTGAGGGTCATGTTGTACAAGTTTTTCGGCTCTTTCAAGCCAGCCGTTGACTCTAGGGTAAACTAGAGTCTCATTTTTTTTTTTGGCCTCATCTATCATAAGGTTTACACCTTCCACTTCAGCTGACAGCCTTCGTCTTTCATTCTCAAAGTTTTCAACAAAACTCTTGTAGTTACGTAGATACTCAAGTTCCTCCCATGCTTTACTTGCCAACCATTGCATGAATGGTTTTCCAACATCCTGTACCGCCTTCTCCATCTATCATGCATATAGGGTTATGATTATAATATAAACTATATCAGGATATCTAGGCACTTGCCAACTATGATCTAGGATTACAATACGGTAATCAAAACCATATTATTCTTGATTTGATTATTCAAATTCATAATGAGTGATTAATTATTGGAGTTCTTCAATAGTAGGGAGCGATCAAAAAAAGAATAACATATATCTACTTCACCCAAGTGAGTGGATAATATTTGATTGATTTATTGTATTTGTTATTGTTCAACCAAGATTTTAGTGCTAATTCATATGAAATTATTTGCGTCATTTCTGTTATTGACCACCATTAACTTGAATCTAGATTCTATGACTTGCATTCGAAAGAAGGGAATTGTTTATAGACCATTGGTTGAGCAAATTATTAGAATAAGGCCTTTGTCTAATTTGCTCTTGACACAGAAATAAACTCAAGAGAGCTTACGAAGTCAAAGAGAGGGTGTGAGCTTAATTGAATGTTAACTTCCTATACAAGAGACCACAGAAAGTTGACATATGGGTGAGCGGATTATTCGGATACTCCCAAATTACCTAGGGTCGATTTTGCTCCAAGAAAGAGACTTGGACAGACCAGCCCAGTGTTTTGGAACTCGGACTAGACCGGCCGGTCTGGCCCGGGAACTGGTGACCAAACCGGTTCACTAATTTTTTATTTTTATTTTTTTAAAAATTGATTTTTTAATATTTTTTCTTAGAATTTCATATTAATAAGCCTAAAATATTCAATTTCTCACTGGTTTAGTCCCAGTTTAGCTCTGATTTAACTCCGATCTGACCTACTACCCTTGACCCAGTACCCCGACCGGTCCAGTGACCGGTCCCAGTTTTAGAACCTATGGCCAGCCAGCTGGATCACCGGTTTTCAAGCCAACTTAACTAACCCAATCTGAATTTGCAAACTATTGTACCATTAATTATGCTATTCTTTTTTGTTTTCCTTGATGGTGATGAACTATGTTATTCTAAGGTTTAAATAGGAGGATACTTGTGTCTATAAAAACATACGATATTCTAAGTGAGAAAAGCAACCAAATATAATTAATTTTAATAAATATTTATTTGGAGATAATCACAATCAAAGATCTAGTGTATGTAGTAGTAGAAACATAGAGAGAGCATTATTATGGAGAATATGTATATAACTAATTTCAAATGTCATGTAACTACACAAACACACAGCATTCCCTAAATTATAATTAAAGTAAGCTATAAAAAGCCAGTAATTGCAACCTTCTTTTTCCCAGAATGACAACCAAAATAACAAATCTTCAAACAAGCTTCAGGTAGCCAACTAAGATTTTATCAATAAAAATTAAGATGTTTAGGAGATTAAATATGAAAATATGTGAAAGGTCAAAGCCCAAATATAAAATATATAACTACTTAGTGTGTGTGTGTGTGTGTGTGTGTGTGTGTGTGTGTGTGTGTGTGTGTGTATTTGTATGCCTCACAATAAAGCATGTATTGTATTTATACACAAAGGAAACTCCACTTAAAAATGGCTCACTGAGTGTGACAGAAAAGTGAATCACAATAATATGGTTCAAGTCAATCGTCGCTGAAGAAAGTTGGTACTGAAGACAGCTAATTAAAGAAGTATGAATATCTCCCTCAAAACAAGAAGAAGAAGTATGAATATCGATAGGAAGAAGGATAAATGGTGCATATCTAGGACTTTATTCCCATTTTAGTTATTTTACGAAAAAATAATTGTTCCCAAAAAATAACCTTAAAAGCTTGTTGGAGGCTTGTTTAAACTTTTAAAAACTAAATAATTTTTTTTTTTTAAAAAAACTTCTTCTTTCTATTTTAGTAGCTATTTCAAATAAGTTCTTTTTTATGATCTCTGAGTTCTAATTATTTTGAGACGCACTTTCAAATAAAAATACTTTTATAAACTCAGAGAAACATGTGCTTTAATTATTCAATTTAAATTAAATATAATGATTATAAAAAAGTAAATCTGGGTTTGTTGATCAATTTATTTAAATGTGATTTTTACAATCTTACCGAAACCATTGATAAAAAAACCTAAAAACATGCAATGATGGAGGTAATTCTCATTTCCACAGTGACATAAATTAATAAGAAACTTTCTACATGTAGGAAGCTAGACTATATCGTATCAACATTCATATGAAATATAAAAATATATATACAGCCACGTTGCTAAAAAATTATGGAAAACACAATTAACTTTATATTCCATGCAAAAATACATAACCCATCTTGGTTTATACTTTAAGAAATCTGTAAAAATTTCTATAAATAAATGAATTTTACAATTAAAACTGTGCATATACTAACCTGCAGGAAACAAGAATTGAAATCTTCAAGTATATATGCTTCACGTGACCAACCAAGAACTAGAAAGTAAAAATAAGTATAAGAGGACAATGTGTGCGCGCATGCGTATGTATATGTATATATGAAAGAAGATGCAAACGTAATTCCTAGTATCACTTTTTACAAATATAATAAATTGAATAACTTCTTAGACCGTCTAAACATTACATATATAAAAGGATAAAGGTGCATCCAGCACGCTGATCTATTTTTAGAGGTGCAATCAGCATCCTAAAGTATCTAAGGGTGCAATCAACACCCTAAATTATTTTTGGAGGTGCAATCATCATCCTAGAGTATTTAAGGGTGCAACTAGCACTCTAAATTATTTTTGGAGGTGCAAACAGTACCCTAATGTATTAAAAATGGAGCAATCACACCCTTTTACTAACAGAATACTAACTCCATTTGCTGACACACTCTTTCCTTTCCGCTTTCATCGATCTTATACTCCAAACCTTGAGTTAATATTCTGTTAATGAATGGGTGCAATTGCTCTATTTTTAATACATTAAAGGAAAAATTGCACCCTTAAATACTAAAAGAAGGAATGAATATGTTGAAGATCGATGAAAGAGGAAAGGAAAAAGTGTGTCAGCAAACGAAGTCAGTATTCTGTTAGTGAAGGGGTGTAATTGCTCCATTTTTAATATATTATGGTGTTGATTGCACCTCCAAAAATACATTAGGGTGCTGATTTCACCTTTAAATACTTTAGGATGCTGATTGCACCTTCAAAAATAGATCGGGGTGCTGGATGCACCTTTACCTTATATAAAAACTCAAAGAAACATGACCTTTAATTATTCAGTTTAAATAAAATCTCAATGATTTCAAAAAGAACAATCTGGGTTTGTTGATAGAAATTTTCTTAATTGTGTTTTTTACAGCCTTACTTAAAAAACCTAAATACATGTGAGTAGTTCTTGTTTTCATAGTGACATAAATTAACAAGAAACTTTCAAGGTATAGGAAGCTAAACTATATCAATTATATCAACATTCAAATGAAATATAGAAAATATAAAAAAACCATATTGTTCACAAATTGTAGAATATACAGTAAATTTGATACTTGTGATAACCCAAATAGAAAAAAAGGATAAATTATAAATAAAAAAAATAGAGTAATCTTTTAAAGACATTATGATATATATATCCCATACGATTTTTCTACTATTCCAACAAACTCTTTTAATAACATAACTTAAATTTTTTATTGAAGATATCTTTCAGTTGATTACTTAATCACTCAGAGAATCCATAAAATATTTTGAAATATAAACACTTAAAATAATTTAATACACATAAGAAGATGTTTAGTAAATATTATTATTAATGAATCTCATTTAGTAGATATTAAGGAATCTGATTATATTATAAACTATCTTATAGGATTATCTAGGAGACCCATTTAAAAAGCAAAAAAATTTCAAATTTAAATGTCTACAAAGCCTTAGATTTTTATAGCCTCCTCATCCATTCTATTATCCGAATGGTCGCCACTCTCAACAACCTCTTTATATCCAACAATTTACTACCACCACACTACCACATCAACATCTTCTCTTCTCTAAATTCAAGAACAAATAATTTGTTCCATATCCATGTATACAATGAGGGATCGCCTCTTGCCAATTACATTGGTGTTGAGAAGGTATTCTCCATCCATCCTTAATTAATATATAAGCCTAGTTGGGAAGCATGAGAATCTATACGTTCTTATTAATTAGACGTTAAGAGGGGTATTAATAAATACTATAAGCAGTCAATAAGTTAGCTAATGGCATAAATTTAACTATAGTAATTATCTTATGCTTAAATAAACTATAGGTGATACTTAGCGAGGACTCCTTAGCTGGTGTCTAATCCTAAGGTGACTAAAGGCTAACTCTACAATAGTTCATACTAGGTGAGAGCATGAATAGTAAGGTGCCACCATTCGTTTTACCTTTTCTATGTTTTCAACCTTAAATATCTTTTCCTTGCTTTTATTTCAATTTCTTGGGAGGCAAATTCCAAGTCGCTTTATTACTCCTAAATATTTCTAAATACATCTTTCGTATTCATTTTGTATGAGAACTTTATAATTTTTTGGTGATAATTATCTTGATAGTATTTGTTAGTGTGGATATTGGGTTGGGGCTGTCAGCTGTCCACTCTCATATGTGCCTTATTTTTTAGGCACTTTCCAAATATATTGTTTTGTATTTCTTTTTACCATTAGATTCTATATAAAATAAGTGACATCTTGATATCTTATAAGCAAAAAATGGTGTTGTTTTTAATTTTTTATGATTTTTCAAATATTATTCAGAAAAATGGTGCAATTTTCTTTTCAACTTAGAGCACTAAATCTTTGAAACATCATAAAAAAATTAAAAACAATATTTTTTTTCTCCATAAGATATCAAAATGTCACTAGTTTTATGTAAAATCTAATGATAAAAAGAAGCAAGAACAAAACATTTGGGAAGTGTCTCAAAATTGGGGCGCAGCCGAGGGTGCAACTAAGAGGGGCAGCAACACCCCCTGTTTGTGGATATTTCAATTCTTATTTTTATGTTCTGCTTTCCTGTACTTTTTATAATAAATTTATGTTAACATATATTTTCTTACTTTTGTCTTGTCTATTAGCATTGTTTTCAAATCCTCCTTCATGTTTTTAAAATATTATTGATTTTTTTAAAAAACAACGTTTTTTATTATTTATTTATTTATTTATTTATATTTGCCTTCTTTCAACTCTCTTTTTGATTAATTAATTTGATTTCAAAAAAAAAAACCTTCTTTATGTTTTGAAAATTTTGACTAATTTTTTTATGAAGGAAATTTTTTTTAGGAGGTATATGATATATATATATATATATATGGAATGTATATATATGATATTTATGTTTTGGTGAGATATTCCTCAACACCAGGAGTATATAGTATATGAAATAGAATATAGGTGGAACGGTTATTCCCTATCATGACTTATATGTTTATGACATACAATATATGGAATAGGATATAGGTGGGACAATTATTCCCCACTAGGATTGACATTGAGTGATAGTGTTGATTGAAATATTGTGGTTAAATATTTGATTTTAATTATTTTTTATTTATTGAGATAGATTTAGTGAACCTTTACCTCATTTTTTAGTTTTCAACTCAACATTTAAATTTTGTTACATTTATTTATTTTGAGGAAAACTGTTTGTGAAAAACTCAATACACCTATTTATGTTCTCATTGAGTCAATGGTAGACTCATTTCTCTCTCTAATTTTTTTTTTTCAAATAATGCAACTAGTGAGGTTGATTGTGATTCATATGCTTCATAAACTTATGGAGTATATTGTAATATATTGGTGAGCCTCGGCGGGTTCCATGATGTCATAACTACTATGATGGTGTCATAGTCATTGTGTTATATGCTAAATGGGATAGCATGTGCATCCTCATAGTTAATTGTTGTAGATTTGTTCTCCCATTGCAATTTTAATGTGGAAGTTCAATAAGTATTGTTATTGTGTTGTAAATATTTGTCCTAGAGTCGGTACACTTTGTTTAAGGCTTGCTATGCTAAGTGAAATTATTTGGCTTAGCCTATGCACTGATCACAACTCAAATTTTGATTCGTGACAATACTCCATCTAAATATACAAAACTCATCCTAGTTTATAATTTCAAGAAATCCGTAAAAGTTTTTTGATTAAATAAAACTAATGGCTAAGACTAAAGTTGTCAAACTCACGAGTTTAAGCAAGCTCTTATGACAGGGATATAAACTTAGATTGTAAACTCAAATCGTAAACTCATAAGAGTTTATTTTTATCAATAAATAACTATTACAAGTGTATTGTTAAATAATTAAAATATAAAAAATGGCAACAATTTGATTTAAATATATTTTAAATCTAAATAATTGAAATTAAATCCATCAACATTCATAATTTAAGTTAGAACCACAGAAATGTAAACTCAATTAGCGAGTTAACATGGATTTTGCAAGTTAGAAACACAAAAATGTAAACTCGATATGTGAGCACGAGTTTAAAAATAAGTTAACATGATTTTATAAGTTAGAAGTACACAAATGATAAACTAGGAGAGCCAACTCATAAGTTTAACAACAATAATTAAAACTATGCATATACTAACCTGGAAACTGGAATCGAAATATTTATGTATGCTTCACGTGGCCAATAAATATCTAATTAGAAATAAAAATAAGTTAAAAAAAGTTTAAGAGACAATATGTGTACTTGTGAGTAAAGAAGACGCAAACATAATTCATAAGTATGATGGAGTACATATCCTTACCTCAGAGATTTCTATGCGCTACGGCTGCAATGCCTTCGATATATAAACCTCTTTTTCTTTTTCTTTTTCTTTTTGGGATTTTGTTTTTTAAGGAAAGGAACTATGAGAACAACAATCGTAGATATAAGGAATTTAAATACAAAGAAAAAACATACAAAGTACTGGGAAGAAGGGAGATTTGAACACAACTGTTTTTTTCTTCTTTTTTTTTTTTTGGGTTTTCTATGAACAAGAAGGAGAAGAACAATGATAGCAACAATCAACAGAGAGATGAGAATAACAGAAATAATTCAAATCAAGAAAATAAAGCTTGAAAAAAAAAAGGTTTCTTCAATATACAAACTCTCAAACAGAAGGCAAAACTCTAAATCTTTTTTGTTTTTGTTTTTGTTTTTTTGGAAGCAGAAGAAGAACATCAAAAGCTTTTTGTGATTGAAGAGAGAAACGCAAGCAAGAACTGAAGAAGAACACAGAAATTGCAGAGAGAAGTGTGGTAGATAGTTGAAGGGTATTGGCATAAATAATTGGAAACGATTAATTCTTAGATTATTTTTTGTTGACATGTACTCTAAAGTCTTTGTGTAGTTGTTGGTGACTTTGTTTTGTTCGGATTCATCAATTGATCTTGTGGGTAACCACCCCATGACAGGCTGTGCCTATATTAATTATTCTATCCCCATGTGACATGTGATGTAAAACCAGAGATTAATCTTCATTATTGCTAATAATTAATTCAAAACAGCACATTTCTCATCACAAGGCTCATCATTTTACATTTTATATTGAGAGCTGATCACCACTAGGCCTTGGTCACACTAAAAAAAAAATGTAGTCATAAAATAAATATAATGCTGCAAGTTGGCATGAGAATGATTGAAAACGATAGAAAATGTAGTCACTAAAAAAATGTACTCAAAGAAAATGGGGTCTCTCTCTCTCAGCCAAGTTATATTGTTTAATTTCCAATAGGAAAAAAATAAAAGAATATTAAACAATTTATTTATCAGATAATATAGTTTTGCATCAACATTAATTGATAGAGTTAATAGTGTGGGTTGACAAAAACAAAAATATTATTAGTATTATTCAAACACTATATGTATTTTTTTCAGGGTTATTACATTTGGACCGGATCGGCCGGTTCGACCTGAAAACTAGCAAACTGGCCAGATAACCGATCCAGGTGAATCACGAAATCGATTCACTATTTTTTTAAAAAAAATTAATTTGATTTTTTATTTTCTTTAGAATTTTATATTAATAACTTAAAATCTTCACTTTCTCACTAGTTTGGCCCTAGATTAACTTTGGTTTAACTCCGATTTGACTCATTAACCCTTGACCCACCTGGTACGGGTTTAATAACCTTGATTTTTCCCCAACAAAATCATAATTTCTGTTTGCAACGTGATGTTTTGATTTTTTTTTTCACAGATAATTAAGGCTTTTTTTTTTGTGGGCCAAGGTTGAGTTTCTATCATTTTTCTCTTTTAATTTTCTTCTCATAATCTCATATCCATTGTTAGATACAAAGAATAAATGGCTGAGATTCAATCTTTTATAAAATTATTACTATAAATATAAATAAAAGAATTTAAACTCTTAAAATATGATGCATACAATTCTTAATTACAATATAGAAAAAATAAATAAATTTTAATTAATAAAATATCATAATAATAATTTCATAAAATATTAAATCTAAACCATCTATTTCATGATCTAATGGTAGATATGGGATTATGAGAAGATAATAAGAAAGGAGAAAATGAGAGTATCCTCTGGGGGAATAATCAAAGTATGTCTACATGATGAAAGTATAGCAATAGGTAAGATTGAAATTCTAACGATGACACACTTTAAATGCACTCTTCTATGGCGGGAAAAAAACTACTATATATGTATTCATTATCATTCAATACGGAATATCCCAAAATAGTTTAATTGGAAAGTATCGTTTAATGAAAAATATAAATTTATGATGTTCATTAAAAAATACATACAGAGAGTTAGAAACTCAATTTTACCTGACACACAAAGTTTTATAGCATTTAAAATGGCGGGTAAGGAGCAATTTGAATATTGAAGCTTTTCGCTATGAATATATAGCACCATTAAATTTACATAGTTGCAAAAGTACACATAAACATAGTTGCAATAACCTCATCTCCGCTGGAAAGAAGACGATGTGCTGGCGACACAAGTTGAAAGACAAAATTATAGTTAAACAATAATCCAACATTAAACTCACACTTTGCAATTTTGTTATTATTTTCTTTTAAAAAAAACTCAATAAACCTACACAAGCTTTTCTCTCTTTTTTCATTATTTTATTTTATTTCTTATTTTTTAATTTTTTTTCTTTATATTTCCACAAATTTTTTATCTTAGCCAGCCTTGAAATATTAATATTGACATAATTTGGGGAAAATTTTCTCAATATAGGATTACAAACCATATCAATGGCAATATATGCCGCATTATATTAGGGTTTTAATTCCATGCAAATACACAAAGTTCACTCTAACTTGGATGCAGGCAAATGCAATAATGCAGTGAGGATATGATCTTCAATATTCAAACTTGAGATTGCCAATCAAAATCTGAGAAATAAAAATGAGAAAGTTTATGAAATAAAATAAGCAACTAATTATATATGCGCGCGCAACACTTGATTTTGATGCTCTCTACTCATTAGATTTAAATACTATTTTGAAGGCTTAAAAAAAGAAATTTTAAAAATATTCATCTTTCGTAATGATACTGACAATCATTTTTAAAATAGCGCATTTCACATCACAAAGCCCATCATTTTACATTTTATATTGCGAAACGATAACCATTAGGCCTTCCTCATATTAAAAAAATGCAAGTGGCAGGAAAAGGATTGAAAAGTAGAACATGTGAAATGTGATGGTGGGTTGGCAAATGAATTAGTTACCGGTCGATTTATATTTATTTTTATCCAAAACTTAATTTGATGGATACAAAATTTAAAGTAAAGATAATCTCTTCACGATTAATTTTTGAAAAATAATTTTTATTTAAAAATCATCATTTAAAAATTTTAAACTTGAAAGGTTTAGATCTGATATGTTTGGGGTGCTCATCACTCTTGAAGAGCATCCAATTCCCAAACCGGGTCTGTTTGGCAAAGAGGAGTGTAGAGGTGAATTAGTACTCTATCGGTCCCTTACTATAAAGATCTAAATTTTTGAATTAGCTTAACCTTTTTTATAAAATATAATTTGAGTTTGTCTTAATATTAAATGTTTTTTTACTGATTACTTTATCTTCATTAATATTTTCTCACTCTTTCTATCTCATGATCTTTTTTCTCATATATTCTCTCTCTCTCTCTCTCTCTCTCTCTTTTAAGTTTAACTCTCTTCTACCCATTTATAAATAAGGACATATTTTAAGAATATATTTCTTACATATTTATTACTTTTTTAGCCTTCACATATTTATTACTTTTAACTAATATTATAATTTTGTTTTTGTAACAATTTTAATATTTTTGCCATCGCACAAATTAATTGTTTGGATATGATAATAAAGTACAGAGGGAGTATTAAACAATTTTATTATGATTTAAGTATTAATCTCCATCAACATTTGGTAGAGATAAATAATCCAATTGTATCATATAATCACCGCCTATATCAAACAAAACCTTCACCCTTCCCCGCTTCTAATTAATACCATACCAAAAGGTATATTCTATTCTATATTATTCAATTCTTTGTTTTTTTTTTTTTTGGTTGGTTTGCCTTATACATTAATTGCTTTTTTCGACCAAAAAAATACATTAATTGCTTTATTTATTTCACTTTCTTCTCTCTAATAACATTCTTAAATGATAAAAACGAAGTTGCCCTCCACTGGGAGCAGGGCCTGTCCATTGAGTTCCTCTCCATTATACTCCTTCCAGTTATTTTCATAAGTAATTTTCTCTATCTTAAAGCTAATCCATAATATAAGTAATTTTTTTGTTGTGTCTTAAAATTTAAACTACTTTTTCCTTGTTTATTATTATTAAATATATATCTTTATATTAATTATCCCACTCTCACAACTAGTTCTCTTTCCTTTATTATTTATTACTCATTCTTTCTCATGTTTTGTACTCATTCTCTCCCATATTTTTTATTCATTCTCTCTCATATGCTCTTTTCATAAATAGAGACATATTTGGAAAAAAATGAGATATTTTTTACATATTTATTATTTTTAACTAATCTTAGTGCATGTTTGGATTAGCGGTAGAAATTATTTTTCCAACATGATTTTCGGTGTATAAGTATATTGGAGGAGTTTTTTTTGGACTTGCATGAACGAACTTTTTGTACGCCAACTCCAGTAGACCCTTAACCATTAGTTTGTTTTATAACATCGGGAAAAAAGTTTCTTATAAAAAAGATAAGAGGGAGTACCCTTCATTGAAATAAAACAACAGCGTTTGATTTATAAAAGAAAAAATGTCTCATGACGTTTTTTCCCTCCACCCCAGCGTCCCTGTTTAGCGCCTTTTTGAAGTGTGGAAGCTCGCAGGTTTCATTTCATTCATTTGTTTTCGTTTTCCTTATTCAGTTCTATGCACCGCATCATTGAATAATTTCTCGGGCGCACACATCTGCATTGCTAATCTCATTAGAATATGCTGAATTATTTAATTTTTTAGTCCGTGATGGGATTCTTCGTGTGATTGCTGAACACGCGGAGTAGGAAACGCATATTAATTTATGTTATTAGCTGGCTGTGGTCCCTAAATTTAGTGAGAGAAAAGGTTTTCATCAATCGATGCTTTACGTCAAAGTCTATGTGTAGAACCAAAACAAAGTGGCGTTTTTATTGAAATTGTATCATTGTCAATGAAAAGGTTCGCAAATTCAACCATCGCAAATTCCATCGACTTCAACAACCAGAGAGAATATCATGATGAAGGAGGAAGAGCTTGTGGAAGAGAAGGAGCATGTGGAGGAAGAGCCCCCTGGGGTCTTAATATGATGAAGGATAGAAGGAAGAGGGAGATAAAAAAAAAAGTAGTAAGAATCAAAAGGAATAGATGAGTTGAAATAGAAATTTATGAAAATGTACTTTAAATTGGAGTAGTTTAAAGTTGGGGAAGGCAAATTGTTTGAAAGTGTTACATGATAATTATTTCTTAAGAAACATCATTTTTCTCATTCATACTTTATGGTCAATTGTTATGATCATTATGTTTTTGTTTTTCGCTGATATAACGTTGGAAGATAAAATCGTTTGAAAGTTTTACATGACAGTTGTTTCGTAAGAACAATCGTTTTTATTATTAGATACATGACAATTAATAGTTACAACCATTATGTTTTTGTTTTCTAAATTACATCTTTCAATACATGATGATGCGCATATTTAATTTGTCGTTAAGTTTTAGCGTTATATATTATTGCACGAACTCAACCTTGACATACATGATGTTTATTCACCATAACCTTTATTTATTAAGCATCATACATATGTATTATGTAGTAACGTATGCTCTTTCAACACTAAGTTTAAGCAGTTTCCACTTGCCATCATTTACTTCATGACTCCTATTCTTCCTTATTGACAATACCGAAAATAAAATAATGAAAATATATATACTGTTGGAAGGTTTTCAACAGATTCAGGACATCAAATTGATCATACTCCCTCGGTTCCTAACACTACAGAAAAAAATGACTTTTAGCGACTACATTTGACAACGATTTTTAATGTCACCACTGAAGGTTAGACTTTCAGTGGCAACAAAAGCGTCGCCGCTGAAAGTATAGACTTTCGGTGGCAACAATTTTGTCATTGTTGAAAGTGTTACAATTGTCGGCGACAATATATTGTCGCCACTAAAGGTATAACTTTCAGCGGCAACATTATATTGTCGCTGCTAAAGGTATAACTTTCAGCAGAAATTTTATTCCCAAATATGCCTTATAGGTATGTGAAATGGAAGAGTGAATTTTGGGGAATTTTATACACTGCTAGTGAAAATTTTCTGTAAGGCAGTGAGATTGTTATGTGATTTTGGATGACGAAATGATTTCTAAAAATTATGAAATTTTATAGGGTGAAAGTAGACATCCTAAAATTTAATTTGATATGTCATACAACTCAATTAGAGCTAGATACAAAACGTTATGAATTTTTAAATTTAGCCCATAAAAACTGTGAATTTTCTGAAACATCATACAAAAAAATTAATTTTGAGAACTTTGTGCTTCCAACTAGTGAGATGCTATATTTTTTCTTGAAACTGGACTCGATAAGGGTTATGTTGCCTTTGGAATCACTCTGATACGATGTCTACAAATTTAGTTATGATTTTTCAAAGATTGGGCAGAAAATCCAAAAATAAAGAAAATGTAATGGCAAGCAAACTTGTATTTTTGCCAAACAAGTGCTAAATTAATTATTTTTCAATTAATTAAATTTAATTTCAATTAATTAATAAAAATAAAGGAAAAGAATGTATGTAGAATATTTTGGTCAAATAAATATGAATTAATGGAAAATTTGAGCAAAACGTGCAATTTTGACAAAAATTGAGACTTTACGTATATACGTAACCAGAACAAGTTGTGAAGCCAATTGAGATCAAAGGGCTGGATCACTAGGAGTCTCCTACATGTAGCAAAAAGAAGGAAATATTGGTTGGGCTTAATGAGCATGGTTACATGTACATAAGGATTTATGTACACAAGTTAAGTTTTGGAATTTTTGTAAATTCCATAAATCATTAAAATAATATATGATATATTAGAATATATCATTATCACCTTCTTCCTTTAGCATTTCAGCGTCAAAACAGCCCTAAACTAGAGAGAGAACATTGAGATTCTCAGAGAGAGAAAGAGGAAGAAATCTCACAAGGTAAGCCGATTCCTCCGACGATTTAGCTCCTAACACGTATAACTTCATTCCTAAGCTACTCTTCTATGTACTTAAGGTTTGGGAAGCTCAATTTTCATTGTGAACAAGGGTTAGAGTTCAACCACTTTGAGAAAAGCTAGAGGGAGCTTGAGGTAACTTCCAGACCTTTGTATATTTACTATTCTGGTTGCTATAGAAATTTAATCAGTAAAATTTCATTGGATTGTCTTTGGTTTGAAATTTTGGAATTGTAATTGCCTAAGGGTTATGTTGCCAAAATTTGGACTAAATGGTAGTTGTAACCAAATTAAATGGTTAATAAAGTGGTTAGAAGTAGAAAGGAACACGTTTGCAGAGTTAGAATCGAAAAACCCTGATTTTTCTCAGAGGATACCCATATTTTGGCCAAGATGAGATATAGGGCTTAGAGTTGAATTTTCAATGATTTGATGTTTCTATTGAGTTTAAGAGCGAAAATTATATGGAGTTACAGTTTGTCACTTTTTCAGAAAAGCCAAAAAAAACATAATTACGAAAACGCCCTTGCAACCCATAAACCGGGGCTGCCAAGGGCAATTTTGTCTTTTAGCAGTGAATGTGGTAATTCTGAGTCCATAAATGGATTCTTTGGGCGAAAATATGTCAGAATAGCGCCAGTCAGGATTTCAAAAAAAAAGTACGATCGGATCAGTACCGGCCGGGACGGGGTCCCTGGGGTATTTTGGTAAATTTTCATCATATGCTAATATAACCACAATAAACATTATGGAAGTGTCTAAAATGGTACATGGATAGTTTATAACTTAATTCTTGTCTATTTGATATTTTAGGACTGAGTTGGATGCTTGTAGTTGGCACATTTCACGAAGCGGACAGTTCGAGACTAGAAAAGGATTCAAGTAGGGACTACTATCTCTCATATACTATGTGACTATTTGTATGATGCGTGTTACTATATTTTTTGATTTGAATGTGAGAGGCGCATTACCTGGTTGTGGTTCGGTGCCTAGCCAAGGTACACGATATTGCCTAGCTGTAGTCGGTGGCTCAGCTGAGGTACATGTAGGGGTTTCAACTGGATGATTGGCCCTGAACTTTGTGTATACACACAAATTGATATGAATTTTTATTTTACTTGATACGGTGTATTACATATTTAATTCTCGCATTTTATATGTCGATAGCATGTTTTTACTGGGATTTCTTCAAAATTTCATCCCTTTTTCTAAACAAAACACTATAGCGGTTGCAGTGGCTCGAAAGGCAAGGACAAAGATACGAGAAAGTGACAAGCATGCTTCCCAAGACAAGGACAGTGGTTATTTTAATCTGTATTGGGAATATTTTTGGGATACTCTATATAAATTTGTAAATATTAGTGAATTCTGCTCTGTTAGTACCTGTCTGTAAACAAATAATTTTATCAGTATATTTATACTTTTCTGTATGCCTGTGAAACTTAGTCTCTATTACTTTGTATATATCTAATGGAAACGAGTGTTGACATGTCGCCGTCGAAAATGGTGTTTCAGTGGCGACTTTCATGTTGCCGCTAAAAGTCTTATTTACAATTTTTTCAAATTTTTTTTTTTAAATTATGATATTTATACAATAGATATGTTTATTGATGTAATTTCTTATGAAAAATAAAGTAATTGCTTGGATTATTGTGAGATAACGAGAGTTTGAGAGATAGTATGTTGTGTATGAGAGAGTGAGAGGGAGGGAGTGGGAAGAGAGTGGTATGGTGTGTATTTGAGAGAGATTTGTATTGGTGTGTGTGTGCGCACACGCATGAGATGGAGAATTACAAATACAATGTGTGTGAGGAAGGAAGTGCAGGCATGAGAGAGGGGATAGTTTGTAAGATAGGAAGAGAGGGGAAGTGAAAAATAATAAAAAATATTTATACTAAAATTTAAAAAAAAAACATATTATAAAACTTTAGATATAACCTTTCAAAAATAATTAAATAATTATTTTAAAATGAAAAAGAATTCCAAGTAAGAAAAATATACATATAATCTAATTTATAACTAACTTTCTTTCTTAAGCTATTTATATATATAAATATATTTTATTCTTTATTTACATAAATTATATTTTAAACCATTTATTAATATATTAATAGAAAATTTTAAATGAAAAATATATTATATTAATGGTATTATATTATTTATATCCATATTTCAATTTAAAAAATGTTTTAGGTATTACATTAATATATAAATTAACACACACACACACACACACACACACACACACATATATACTAATATCAATAAAATTTATCCAAAAAAATATATTAATAAATATTTAATATATTATAAATAATACATGTATTGTCAGAGGTGTTTAACAATTATATATATATTTATAAATTTTGACATAATGGATGCCAATTCATCTTAGGCTTAGCTCACATGGTTAGAAACTTCCCTCCTTACACTACAAAAAAAATCGCTTTCAGCAGCGACTTTTAATGTTACCGCTGAAAGTCTCACTTTCAGCGGCGACTTTTAATGTCACCGCTGAAGGTGTCACCTTCAGCGGCAACTTTAGTGAGTTTCAGCGACGACAATTAAAAGTCGCCTATTGTTTTACTACACTTTTAGCGGCGACTTTAGTGTCGCCGCTGAAAGTCTTTTTTGAAAATTTAAAAAAAAAAAATTGAAAACACTTTCAGCGACGACTTTAGTGTCGCCGCTGAAAGTCTTTTTTGAAAATTTAAAAAAAAAGTTTTTTAAAACACTTTCAGCGGCGGCTATTAAAAGTCACCGCTGAAAGTGAGTTTCAGCGGCGACTTTAGTGTCGCCGCTGAAAGTCTTTTTTGAAAATTAAAAAAAAAAAATTTTAAAAACACGTTCAGCGGTGACTATTAAAAGTCGCCGCTGAAAGTGAGTTTCAGCGGCGACTTTAGTGTTGCCGTTGAAAGTCTTTTTCATATTTTTTTTATTAATATTTTTAAAAAATAATATTTATAAAATTTAACTGTTAATTATTAAATAATTCTATTTAACCTTAATTATTAAAATTATATTATTATTTATTAATATTATATTTATAATTTTTTATTAAAATAATATTTATGATATTAAATTATTATTTATTAAATAATTTTAATTAAAAATTTTTTAAATTTAAATATATCAATATTTTTTTTGTTTTTATTTAATTTTTCATTACTTTTAATAATATTATATTTAATTAATAATTAATTATATGTATATAATTAATTAATTATATATATGTATGTTTATATATATATATATTAATATGTAATAATATGATATAGGTTCATTTCGGCGCAACTGGTAGAGACTCGCGCGCTAAGGCATCGGCTCTCTGAGGTCGCGGGTTCGAACTGGAGGAGAGTCACATGGAGGAATTATGAGGAGGTGACACGTGGCAGCACAGCGAGGCGACACGTGGCAGCATGAGGAGGTGACACATGGTAGCACGGGGAAGCGACACATGATAGCATGGGGAGGAGACACGTGGCAATTGTAAATTAAAATTTTTTTAAAAAAATTCGAATTTTTTTAATAAAAAATTTAATTTTTTGAATTTTTTTTTTAAAAAAAATTAACACTAAGTCGCCGCTGAAAGTCACCTTTAGGGGCGACAAAAGTACTTTCAGCGATGACAAAAATTGTCGCCGCTAAAACTTTCAGCGACAGTCGCATAGGCGGCGACTTTTTGTCGCCGCTGAAAGTCTTTCAGCGGCAACTTGAAAGTCTTTTTTTTTTTGTAGTGTTAACAAGGAGGTCCTAGGTTCATACCTCAGTGAAGTGCTTGTGGGAGAAAAATATTGGTGGGTGACGTGGTGTGATGTGGAAAGGCGGGTGATGTGGTGATGTGGCAGGTGATGTGGATGGTGGCAGGTGCCAAGTGGACGAGGTAGGTGGAAGGTGATGTGACAAGTGTGCAACTGACATGAAAAAATATTTTTCTTTTTTATTAATGCACTTTCAGCAGCGACTTTTGTTGCCGCTGAAAGTTGACTTTTGGCAACAATATTACATGTTGCCACTAAAGCTAACATTACTGTCACCACTAAAGGGTGACTTTCAGCGACAACATTCATTGCTGTCACAAAAGCTATCCTTCATGTTGCCTCTAAAATCATACTTTCAGTGGCGACTCATTTTATCACCGCTAATAGTATCAGCAACAGTCGCATTAGCAATGACTGGGCGGCGACAAAATGCCACCACTGAAAACCTTCAATAACGACTTTTTGACTTTCAGCGACGACTTTAGTGAAATTTTTTATAGTGTAAATATAAGCTTCAAATATGAGAATAGGTTTGTTTCAAATATAAACTTCATTTTAGGTTTATCAAAACATTTACTATGCTTTTTCTAACTTCATCTCTTAATTGTATTTGTTGCATTTTTTATCTCTCTCACTCATCTTGTTTACAAATAAGGGCATAGTTGGGGAAAAATATATATATAATGCTCTTAACCAATTCTAACTGTTTTTATGATAACCACAAATCGGTTATTTGAAACTTATAATTAAGAACGGAGGGAATATAATACAAACATCTCAACCAAATCTTTAGAAAAGTGAGAAAAATACATAAATAAGAACGAATTAGTGTACAAGGTTCCTACCAATTAGGGTAAGAAAGTAGTTCAAGGTGCTGAAGGACTCTTCTTGCTCCTTCTCTGACTTCTCGATGACGGCTTGTATGCTCAAGGGACTGCTCATACCTATATTTCTCCAAGGCTTTGCAATTAAGATTAATAAAAAAAAAAAAACTGTTATTTTGAACTTAAAATGTGAAAAAGGAAAATAAAAGAGCATCAAACACTCATAAACAACAACAACAAAGCCTTTATTTCATTAAATAAGATCGGCTACATGGATTACACGACGCAATTATACTATGTCGAAAACCATTGACACTCAAACAAAAAAAAAGAATAATTTCCATTGTAAGAATGAGTCAGCTCAGTACTACTTCATATAGCTATCTATGATCTCATGCGACCAAGTCCATAATATAATGAGCATTTTAATAAGCAAGCACGGTGAAATACTCCTAATGAATATTAATATTAGATAGCTAAAATTATACATATTTTTTTGCCGAAAGCTAAAATTATACGAATTACTTCTTAAACATAATGCAACGCTCTAGCAATGTAACCTATTTCAACTTGACAACTGAAAAATTACTCTAGTAGTGTAATATTTTAGTCACATTTTTTTAAAGTACCAAACATGAGTAAGGATACCGCATTAAAAATGTTAAACAAATTACATCAAGTTAACAAATAGAATAACACAATTTTTTAATGTGGGAAACTCCCTCAACATGAGATAAAAGCCAAGGGACCTAGTCCAAAAAAACTTCTCAATGATTAAGATTTACAACAATTATTCCACAATATTCGTAACCCAAGCCCTACTCTTTTTTTCTATTTTTTTGGGATAACAGCACAAACACCATTCACTATCAACATAGTGAAAATCACAAAAAATGATAATACAGAAAACATAGAATACATACAAAGCAGCCCAACTTTGACTACAATCTAGAACTTCTTTTTTTAATTTTTTATAGGAAATTTAAATGACAATCTCCAACAATCAAGACTTCTGCTTAAGATAAACTCCTAAAAGCAATAAACTTTTCTCAAAATGGCTACAAAAGAAGACCACTTCGAGTCATCATTCTCTAGTTGAGACCTCTCTTTCTTCACTGCTTTTAACTCCTTCATGAATCCAATGGTGTAAGGTGTCATAAACACTCTTCTTCTTTTGGTCTTGAAGAGATAACAGTTTGATCTCACACTCTTTCATTTCTTTTTCTTTGATATGGTGCATGTTTGGCAATCCACAAAATTATAGTTTCAAAAGCCCTTTTCCGCAAGCCAAAACAAAACTCCTCTCACATACTTACCTCATAAATCGTAAAATTTATTCTCAAAAGCTAATCCCAACATGCATTGCAATATTTGTAGATTTGTCTCTTCAATTCTGCTTCCCCTATTTGAGCCTCAACCATAGAATTCTTAGCCTTTTGAGTTTTAAATAAAGGAGTCATGGTTGCTTCTTTTACTTGCAAACCTTACTAAGGAGGTGGCTTCACTGTTTTCTTTAAAATTTTTTGCATAGCACAAAGTAATGTAGCTTGTAGTTAGTTCTAGCGCTGTCTCTTCAACAACAATATTCTTTACTAGCTAATTAAATTTTGCAACATGTTAATGGAGAGAGGAACTGTTTGTTGTTTAATTATGCAAGTCTATTTCATTCAAGGAAAGTGTAAAGTATGATGTATTTAAAAATTGTGTGTTTTCAAGCTGTTAGAATCTACCATTTTTCATTCAAAATAATGAAATAAAGTGTAAACTTACTTGAGAAGATGCTGTATTGGAGAAAAACTCATGGTTTTGATTGTGGATCTTTAGAATGCAAATGGAGTCTCTTTTTCACTCTATATGAACACATACAAATATTCAAAATATTGCATAAATTTAATTCATTTGTTTTATATTGTAAAATACGATAATCTTACCTGTGGAGATTCAATTTATAAAGCAGTAGTAAATGGCAGAGGTTTGTTGGCTTGTTTGGAATCCCTGACTTCATCAGCTTCTGATTATGGACTTTCTTCATCTGATTCTCCTATAGCTTCTTCTAATTCTGGACTTTCTTCATTACTTGCCTCTACTATTTCCTTAATCTGTAACTATTAGTGTTAGATATGATTAGTTTTGATGATATCAAATATAGATGTGAAATGATAAAAGCAAAAAGTTTATATAATGTATTTCTTTGACTAGTTACTGTGTTTAATGTGAAATATCTTGTAGATTAATTAAGTTGAATTATGGAGGAAAAATGAGAAGATAAAATTATCAAATATACAAAGAAGTTACTGAATTGATAAGAATGAACAAAAGGAAGAAGAAGAAAGAAACTGAAGATAGTCAAGACGCTGCCTACTCGGATTATGGAGAATTATTATCAAGAGGAAAATCAAGAAGAAAGATATGGAAGAAAGAAGAACTTGTAAGATCTTATGAGAATATCAAGATTCAAGTTATTAGAAGTAATTTTGGAGATTTCAGAAATTTGAGGCACTATTTTGGCACTGTAGTAGTTGGGACTGTTTGGCACTGTAGCGGCGGTACTGTAGCAATCACTCGAGTGAGGCACTGCAGCATGCAAATCACTGTAGTGCACGAGGTGCAGAATGGAAGTGCAGACTCACTGTAGCAAGTGTGGCACTGTAGCACTCGAGTGAAGCAAGAACACACTCGAGTGTTGGGTGTTCAGCTTTGTTTTATGTTCAGCCTGATAGAGGTCCAGTATTTTGGCCATATCTCTCAAATCACACATTGGATTGACCCGAAAATGGTGGCATATGAAAGAAGACTCACAACACAAAAACTATACACCAAGATCACATTGAAAGAAGCTTAAATGAAGGAGATATGATCCGTGTAAGATGACACTGAAATCACCATCACGTTTCAAGACAGGTTCGATATTTTGAACATAACTCACAAACCACACATTGGATTGAGACAAGACCAGTGCCATATGAAACTAGACTCAAAGGGCTTTCCATGGATAGTTAATTTGCCTAATTTGAACTTATATTCTAGGAGCTATGCTGCTAGAAGTTGATGCTTGTGCAGTCTAGTGGGAGAGACACTCTTTCGATCATAACTTGCAGAATACAAGGAGTTTGGAGCTGATTCTTTTTGCATTGGAATGCATATGGCAAGAGCTTTCTTATGATACATCATTACAATCAAATAAATAAATTTTGTCTAATGTGGCCCCACATCACTCACGAGTGCAAAAACGCACTCTTAAAAAATGTCATGCGAGTGTTGTCCAGAAGCGACTGAAGTGTGGAGAAATTTAGCAACACTCGAGCACTAGGATCCACACTCGAGCATCAAGTTGCTTTGCACTCGAGCACATGCAAGTGTTGACATGAAAGTGTTAACCCGAGAAGAAGCATGTACGTGAAAACAAGAAGTGCACTCGAGTGAGAGATGTTGCACTCAAGTGATGTCCAGAATTGCACTCGAGCATATGCAAGTGTTGGACAGCAAGTGTTTGCCCGAGAGCAAGCTAGAACGTGAAATTGTACATGCACTCGAGTGAGGCTTCTTTGCACTCGAGTGAAGTCTTGACAGAACCAAAACGCAGAAGTTCAGACTCTTATGGCCATCAATCCAAATGTGATTACATGTTATTGAATCATTGTGTTGTCACTTGTTATTGTTTCTAAATGTTAACTAACATATATTTCAAGTGTGAAACAAGATATTAAACGTTCAGATTGAAGGTTGAAATAAGAAATTCAATTATGGTAAACTTCATCATTACACACTGAATGGCGGCTACCTACCATGACAAGCAACTGACACACCACGAAAGACTGTCGTATATTCAAACATTTTCATACTGACGTACAGCTCATAAATGAAAAACTGTCAGATATCCAAACGTTCCCATCCCGCTCCTCTACGGGATGCTCTGCTTTGCAACAGACAGCGGCTAGTTGGTCAAATGCACTCAATGGCCAAATCTTATATTGAAACATCCTGCTCTTCAATGGGACGCTTCAATCTGCAATGGATATTTCATAGTGGGTAGATATTCAAATGCGCTCAACGGTCAAAATGAAGTAATGGGACTCCAACGGAAGAAAGCTCACAACGGTCATCATCTTCATCAACTATAAATGAGAAAGCATTCAAAGTTGATGAAAAACAAAGACAGTGAGCAACTACGAGAAAAATGATGGAAACATGAATCCTCTGCTTCTACCCAAACACTCTCTATTCTGCAGCTTCTATATTACTTATCATTGAGAGAGTGTTTATTTGTATTGTACTTTAGTGAGTATTATATCTACTCTGTGAGAGAGTCTGTAAAAATTTTCATCTGTATTTCTGAATTGATCTCAGGGTAGAGGGACCTTGAGAGGGTTGATTTCCTTACGGGGGAAGCTGTAGAGAGAATTGCCAGTAAGATATTCAGCTCGTAAGACTTACAAGGTGCAAGCAGTAGAGAACGTTGCTGCTCATAAGACTTACAGGGGTGTAAGCAGCAGAGAATGTTTCTGCTCGTAAGACTTGCATGAGTAAGTAGGAGAGGAAGATCTTCGGGATTGCTCTGCTCGTAAGACTTGCCGTAAGGGGGAGTATTTCAGTAAGAGATTTGTAAAAGGTTTCACAAGTACCTGGCTAAACTTGTGCGATTGTAAAGGCTTTTCTTGTGCCCGGATTAAGAAGATAGTGGATTTGAAAATCTCAGGAGGAGCCTGGGGACTGGACGTAGGCCATCAAAGATTGGACCGAACTAGGATAAATCACAGTTTGCATATTCTCTTCCCTAAGCTCTTATATTTCCATCATATATTATTTAATCTAACTGTTTATTTATGATTCATTACCTTCATACTTATTGCTTTTACTAAGATGAGAAAAGATTTTCAAAGTTCTTAAGTTTTTATCTTACACCCAATTCACCCCCCTCTTAGGTGTCAGTCGGTTCTAACATTTGGTATAAGAGCTTGGGCTCTTGTTTAAAGGACTTAATCGTCTCAAGAGTTACAATGGCTGATTTTGGGTGTTTAATACTTTTAGAAGGTTTTGATTATACAATCCCACCTCTTTTGAAAGATATTGATTTTTGGTTTTGAAAAGCTAGAATGACTAGTTTTATAAAAGCTTATGATTTTGATATGTGGAATGTTTTTGCAAATGCTTTTGATTTCAAACCAAGAAAGGATTGGACAGAAAGTGAAAAGAAAATGTTTTTGTTGAACATTAGAGCAATGAAAATTCTGTATAGTGCTTTAAACGAAAATGATTTTGAGAAAGTTAGATTTTGTTCTGATGCTAAACATATCTGGGACACTCTTGATTCTATTTATGCTTCTAACAATTGTGTTGAAGTTGAAAGTATTGACAGTTCATGTGAAACTACACGCTACGCATATACTATGCATGAACAATTGGAAGTTGATGATGAAGATGGAAAAATCATAAAACACTTCCATACAATCAACATGGATAAACAAGAAGAGGATTCTCAGAAAGAGCTCAGTATGGACGAACATGAAAAATCACTCTCCGGAGCTCAAGATGAACTTAAGGTAAAAAGTTCCAATTCTTTGTGTGATTTTCGTAAAACTGATTTTCAGAGTCTACAAAAGTTTGTTTCTCAACCAATTGTTGATTCTATCGAGAAAAGCAAAAATGTTTTTAAATGTGCTGGAATGTTTGTTGGGAAGAAAGAATGTTCAAATAAAATCCATTCGAATTTCTCTCATGATCGACATAATACTTGCATGATATCCCATAATGCATATCTTGATATGATTTACAATTATTGTGGTAAATCCGGTCATATTTCTCATACATGCTATACTAGAAGAAATTCCCAGTGAGAAATAAGTATATTTGGGTGCCGAAGAGACATGTAAAAATTAATACTAACAATCTAGGACCCAAGTATATGTGGGTACTAAAAAATCCATCTAGTACTTTATGTGTGCAGATTGATTATAAAAAGAATGGACATAAGGGTACGGAGAAGATGAAGAAGAAGCCAAGAGTTTCTCATGTGCCAATAAAGAGGCTCATATCGTTTATATCAAAAAGGAGAACTCTCAGGGCACCCATTGCTGAAGCTACAGAGAATAACCAGAGAAAGAAGCAATGGATAAAAGGAGTATGTTCTACCTCAACGAAGGGCTATGATAATGTACCATTCAACTATCTTAAAGAAAACATGAAAAGGAGGATCTCTCATTCACAAGGAAAAAGACTCTCAAAGCCTACATCACATGAGAAAGCTTTGCATGATCCCAAAGCTAAATATGCAAAAACAGAACTTCAAAGAAAGACGCAGTAGGTATGCAAAGGCAATCCTCCAAGTACCTAAAGTAAAGGTATACAAAGGTAAAAACCTCCTACATTGTTATCTTTAATATCTATTGAGGTTTATACCTTGTTACCTTATGAATGAGCATTGCACATATGTTTTTACAATCTTTAAAAAAAAATCATACATAAAGAGTTGCAATGTTCAATAGTCTAACTTGTTATGCATATACATACTTCATAAGAGAACAATGTTTATGCATAAAGTCATACTTAATTCATTATGTTCAATTTCTTTGAAGTGACTATATTCTTAGAGCATGTGAATTATGATTCTTTCAAGCTAACCATGAGTGGATCCAAGTAGAATTGGATACCCAAGGAAGAAAAATGGTTATATGATTTTTGCAGGAATAATTTGAAAAAGAAGCATGACACTCGAGTGCAGAAGTGAACACTCAAATGCAAGGCATGTTAACACTCGAGTACTGGTTGGTCACTCGAGTATAGATTTGAATCCTATGCTCTGCTTTTAGATTGTAAAACAGGGATTAACAGAGTGTGCAGAAACTCTAAGGACACTCTCGAATTCATCAATAGTACTATCACACACTCGAGTGAGACGTGAGCACACTCGAGTATTTGAAGAACTCACCTGAAAGTGCATCAAGAACTCGCGAATGCCACAGGTATGGATGTATAAATTAGCTTCAAAACATGGTTTACTCAAGTGATCTTGGAGAACTTGAGTACAAAGATACAAGGAGATGGAAATTAACTTGAGTGTCTACAAGTTACACTCAAGCCAGGTACACTGTATTAGTAATTAAAATCTCAACAATTGCACCTATTCTTTTCAAATCAATTAGAGTGGTAAATTCTTGCTCATTACTACATACCATTAGCAGTCAATGATTTATAGTTTTCAAAGTATTTTCAGATTGCTAAATGTATTGAAATAGAATTGTGCATAATTTTTCTATGCATTGGAAATTTGAAATGCACATTTCACTAATGTACCTGGATTTCAATTCATCCTATTTATAAAATGTATATACATATTATTTGAAAATTATTCATATCTTGTTTGCATTCAAATTGGTTTCAAAATTGGAAGTTAATATTATTGTATACTGAAAATCAGAAATGCTTCAAATTCATTTACCAAAGTATTTTCCCATCATTGACACAATGATCTTAAATGTGCTATCCAATACTTGAACTCTCTTTAGTCTTCATTCTCTAACATGCTAGACCTTACGTCTAACAAGTTAACTATCTATATGAGTTCCAAGTGTATTTCCTTGAAAAGAATTCAACTTGTGAAAGCCTTATGCCTGATGCATAAATCTCTGGATGATTATGTTATTCCAAGCATTATAAATGTTTATTATTGCATTAAATGTTGATGCATTAACCAATATTATGGAATAACATACTGATATTCTAAAACTCTATTCATTTGGACTAATGAGTATGTGCCTCATCATCCATAAATCAATGTACTCATTTCATTGCTCAAATACATTAATATTTGTCTTTATCCATTTTTTGAGTAACTAGAATCTTGTACTTTAAGTCTTGCTGCCTTGAATATTCATCCGTTTTAAGACGTAACTCTAAGAGGCAAGGTTATCTCTTGATCAATACTAAAGTCATCATGCTTATATATGTCAAGATAAGCCATTTTGGCTAATTCATTTTTCATATGACGTTTGTTCTTGGGAAAATTCTCCAACATGTTAATTCTGATAATTAACATTTTATCTTAGTTGAACTCCAAAGTGAAGCTTTCTAATACATACTTTATAACTATTAGCTTCCACCATTTTTAACATGAACATTGATTCTAAATAGGTTTTAAAAATGTGTTTTGCATGTATTCAGAATCTCAATTTCACAATGCATTATTATGATTTGAAATTATATCTGAGATTTTGAAACAATTCGCATATCTCATTATCATTTTTGAAAAACTTGTTTTCATTCATGATTTATTATTTCATAAAAGTTGGTCATTATGGATAGATTCTCTACTCTCTTTGATCCAACTTACATGGATTGCATAAAAATCATATCAATGACATATTTTCTATAAAACGTATTTACAAATTGTCATTGATCTTTGAAAATCACCATTCATTGATATCACTTATTCGTTACCCTTCATGATCTAATGGTTTAAATTTATTTAAGTGGGTAAAATTATATCTTGGCCTTTGTTGATTATTATACTCTTTGCTCAAATATCATATGTTTTAATTGTATAAGAGCATAATAGTTAAAATGTCTAATATTGTACGGACCGAAGAGAAGTTGGGTACCAAAGAGCATATCATTATACGTTTGCAGGAGTTGACCAAAATGCTCTACTTTTGGATACAAAGACCAAAGGCTAACAGAAGAGGCATGACTGATAGTGTTGCGGTGTAAGCAAAAACAGAATATGTAATATCACCCGTATGACACTCTATGACTAGCAAGTGACCAGCTATTGATGCAGTCAGATAAAGAGATGTTCAAAGGAAGACACAATATTATACTTTAGAGATGGTCTCCTTGGTCCTTCATCCTTTGGTTCATCTATTAAGGGTTATCTGAAAGAGGAGGTTTAACTCTTTTACACAAAGCTTGCTGCAAACAATGCTGAGATCATCATTCAATGATAAGATGAAGCAGCTGAATGACTTAGTGAACCAGAACTTTAAAGTTCTATTTGAGATGATGGATGACAAAAATAAGGGAGCAATGTGCTATAGTGAAATCGAAGGTTCTCGATGGTGTTTGCTAAGTAAGGGGCACATACTACGCTAAGGCCTTATTTCAAGCTCATCTTGGTATCCTTAAACATCTACTGAGATTACACTTCAGAACCACTCAATACTGATCACATCATTAAACAGTGACTCACTGGACTACCTAGGATTATAACTCAAGTGATTACGATATTACTCGAGTGAGGTATTGTATTCTTGCTTAATTCAAAATCCTTGAGTTGTAAAATTATACTCGAGTGATTACGATATTGTACTCGAGTGAGGTAATGATTGAGTAGAATCACTCAAGTAACCACTCAAGTGATATTAGGTTGTATCTCTTAAAACCCCTTATTAGCATTATCATTGCATTTCTCTCTAAATCTTCATACTTTCAAAATCATTTTCTCTATAAATTTTCCAATTATTTTCAAAATCCAGGAGAGTAATTAACTGCTTTTCTAAGACAAGTTTTAAAACCATGCATCAATTAAGGGGGAGCTTCACATTCACTTGTGTTTTATATTTTGAAAGCTCATATCCTTTATTGGAAGAAAATCCTTTTAACATACTCATCTGTATTCACCATGTCTTGATTAGTTTTGATGATGAGTTATTCTTATATTGTTCTTTTCATGATCTTAATTTTAATATATCATATGGAAAGGAATAGTTTGTTACTTCATTGAACTAACAATTCTCTTTGCAAAGAAAGATTAAATTTGTGACAGGAGAATTTGATTTGAGGAATAACGTTCCTCAATGCACTACAAGAAGAAACTATCGAACTTAAGGAAATATGTTTTTAACGCTCAATCAAGGAATATATATTGGTTGTAACATTCAGAGCAACAAATACATTTGCCAATACAAATGAACATTGATCATACTGAACAGAAGCTCAACTCAAATGGTGAATCTTGGCAACAACATGAACATACATCAGAGTTGTACAAAGCACAACATCATGAACCAGCATTGCCAAAGAAGCAACGGACTTCATGGAGCGCTTCATCATTTTTCCAAATCTACATAAGCATTTCTAAACCTTCTCTCTTTACATTTCAAGAATATGTTTCATATATTTCATTTATCTTGATTATAAAAGTTTTCTTGAAAACCTCTCCAAATCTTTTTTAGTTCCCTCTCAATAAAAATGAAAGTACTTTCACATAGGGGAGAGTCAATTGTTTTCTTGCCTTACTTCTTTACATATTTCAAACTTTTTGCTGATGTCAAATAGGGGAGAAAAATGTAAGAAAAATATGTATGTTGCATTATATATATATGTTGCACTTCATTCAGACATATTTTTCTTAAAGGATTTGTCATCATAAAAAAGGGGGAGAATGTTAGATATGATTAGTTTTGATGATATCAAATATAGATGTGAAATGATAAGAGCAAAAAGTTTATATAATGTATTTCTTTGACTAATTACTGTGTTTAATGTGAAATATCTTGTAGATTAATTAAGTTGAATTATGGAGGAAAAATGAGAAGACAAAATTATCAAATATACAAAGAAGTTATTGAATTGATAAGAACGAACAAAAGGAAGGAGAAGAAAGAAACTGAAGATAATCAAGAAGCTGCCTACTCGGATTATGGAGAATTATTATCAAGAGGAAAATCATGAAGAAAGATATGGAAGAAAGAAGAACTTGTAAGATCTTATGAGAATATCAAAATTCAAGTTATTAGAAGTAATTTTGGAGATTTCAGAAATTTGAGGCACTGTTTTGGCACTGTAGTAGTTGGGACTGTTTGGCACTGTAGCGGTGGTACTGTAGCAATCACTCGAGTGAGGCACCGTAGTGCTCAAGTGAGGCACTGCAGCATGCAAATCACTGTAGTGCACGAGGTGCAGAATGGAAGTGCAGACTCACTGTAGCAAGTGTGGCACTGTAGCACTCGAGTGAAGCAAGAACACACTAGAGTGTTGGGTGTTCAGCTCTGTTTTACGTTCAGCCTGACAAAGGTCTGGTATTTTGGCCATATCTCTCAAACCACATATCGGATTGACCTGAAACTGGTGGCATATGAAAGAAGACTCACAACACAAGAGCTATACACCAAGATCACATTGAAAGAAGCTTAAATAAGGAGATATGATCCGTGTAAGATGACACTATAATCACCATCACGTTTCAAGACAGGTTCGGTATTTTGAACATAACTCACAAACCACACATCGGATTGAAACGAGACCAGTGCCATATGAAACTAGACTCAAAGGGCTTTCCATGGATAGTTAATTTGCCTAATTTGAACTTATATTCTAGGAGCTATGCTTCTGGAAGTTGATGCTTGTTCAGTCTAGTGGGATAGACACTCTTTCGATCATAACTTGCAGAATACAAGGAGTTTGGAGCTGATTCTTTTTGCATTGGAATGCATATGGCAAGAGCTTTCTTATGATACATCATTACAATCAAATAAATAAATTTTGTCTAATGTGGCCCCACATCACTCACGAGTGCAAAAACGCACTCTTAAAAAATGTCATGCGAGTGTTGTCCAGAAGCGACTGAAGTGTGGAGAAATTTAGCAACACTCGAGCACTAGGATCCACACTCGAGCATCAAGTTGCTTTGCACTCGAGCACATGCAAGTGTTGACATGAAAGTGTTAACCCGAGAAGAAGCATGTACGTGAAAACAAGAAGTGCACTCGAGTGAGAGATGTTGCACTCGAGTGATGTTCAGAATTGCACTCGAGCATATGCGAGTGTTGGACAGCAAGTGTTTGCCCAAGAGCAAGCTAGAACGTGAAATTGTACATACACTCGAATGAGGCTTCTTTGCACTCGAGTGAAGTCTTGACAGAACCAAAACGCAGAAGTTCAGACTCTTATGGCCATCAATCCAAATGTGGTTACATGTTATTGAATCATTGTGTTGTCACTTGTTATTGTTTCTAAATGTTAACTAACATATATTTTAAGTGTGAAACAAGATATTAAACGTTCGGATTGAAGGTTGAAATAAGAAATTCAATTATGGTAAACTTCGCGGCTACCTACCATGACAAGCAACTGACACACCACGAAAGACTGTTGAATATTCAAACATCTTCATACTGACGTACAACTCATAATGAAAAACTGTCAGATATCCAAACGCTCCCATCCCGCTCCTCTCGGGATGCTCTGCTTTGCAACAGACAGCGGCTAGTTGGTCAAATGCACTCAATGGCCAAATCTTATATTGAAACATCCTGCTCTTCAATGGGACGCTCCAATCTGTAATGGATATTTCATAGAGGGTAGATATTCAAATGCGCTCAACGGTCAAAATGAAGTAATGGGACTCCAACGGAAGAAAGCTGACAACGGTCATCATCTTCATCAACTATAAATGAGAAAGCATTCAAAGTCGATGAAAAACAAAGACAGGGAGCAACTACGAGAAAAATGATGGAAACATGAATCCTCTGCTTCTACCCAAACACTCTCTGTTCTGCAGCTTCTATATTACTTATCATTGAGAGAGTGATTATTTGTATTGTACTTCAGTGAGTATAATATCTACTCTGTGAGAGAGTCTATAAACATTTTCATCTGTATTTCTGAATTCATCTCAAGGTAGAGGGACCTTAAGAAGGTTGATTTCCTTACGGAGGAAGCTGTAGAGAGAATTGCCAGTAAGACATTCTGCTGTAAGACTTACAAGGTGCAAGCAGTAGAGAACGTTGCTGCTCATAAGACTTACAGGGGTGTAAGCAGGAGAGAGCTGCTAGTAAGACTTGCACGAGTAAGCAGGAGAGGAAGATCTTCGGGATTTCTCTTCTCGTAAGACTTGCCGTAAGGGGGAGTATTTCAGTAAGAGATTTGTAAAAGGTTTCACAAGTACTCAGCTAAACTTGTGCTATTGTAAAGACTTTTCTTGTGCCTGGATTAAACAAGAAGATAGTGGATTTGAAAATCTCAGGAGGAGCTTGGAGACTAGACGTAGGCCATCACAAAGTGGACCGAACCAGGATAAATCACAATTTGCATATTCTCTTCCCTAAGCTCTTATATTTCCAACATATATTATTTAATCTAACTGTTTATTTATGATTCATTACCTTCATACTTATTGCTTTTACTAAGATGAGAAAAGATTTTCAAAGTTCTTAAGTTTTTATCTTACACCCAATTCACCCCCCTCTTGGGTGTCAGTCAATTCTAACAATTAGGACCACTTCTAGCGACCTAAGAAAATCCAAGACAAGGTAAAGACACTTTTTTTTGTCTATAAATTTGGAGGAAGAAATAGAGAAGTAGGATTTCTATAGAACTACTATAATCAAAGGCTATGAGAAGGTTCAGTTGGGAACTATAAAGATCACTTTTCGGGTCTATAAATCTTTCCTTTAGTTGAGATGGAGGGGCAGAGAAGAATTTTGATTGGAGTGTGGCTTTGGCCTTAGGTGGAGAGCGCCAACATCTCGAATGCTTGGCAAGTCTGTTGTGTTTTATGTTTGTGTTGTGTGTTCGTTGTAGTGTATTTTGTTTTGTTTCTTGTTAAATTGCAAGTGTTACTTTGATTGTATTTTATGTTTTTGGGGGGGGGGGGGTGTTAAGAATCATTGTTTCCCTTTGTAACAACATCATCATTTCTATGTATTTCCACTCTTTTTCCTTGTTTTCATCTATTTTCTCTTGTTGCTAGTATAAAATAGGTAGGGTCATAACAGGAACATATAGGGGACCACAAAGAAATTAAAAAGTTCTGAATTTAATTTATTGATATTGCACAATAATTTGGAAGCAATCAAGAAGACTATAAGTAAGAGAGAACTATAAACCATTGTGTTTGTGTCGTTCACAAATACTTTTCCT
Organism: Inga laurina; assembly: GCA_963855925.1. Lineage (NCBI taxonomy): Eukaryota > Viridiplantae > Streptophyta > Magnoliopsida > Fabales > Fabaceae > Inga > Inga laurina. The sequence goes on along the minus strand of OY979701.1, from coordinate 16,603,857 downwards.
TTTTTCCACACACACCAAGAGCATCCCCAACAAGGCCTTCTCCATTTGACAAAGAAGCCTAATATAAACAGTAGTAGCATGAAGTTATGATAAAAGAATACAAAACATGCAGCTATTTTTACTAATAGTAAACAATACAGCTCATTCTTCATATTTCATAAGATCTGAAGATCACAGAGGAATCATTATTGATCTTTTATCAAAACCTAGTGATTACAACAAAATAACAGAATTATTATATGACAAATACATACGTCTGTTATTGGCAGAGATGTAATAATAAAATGAAATGATGAATGAAGTTGTTGGGGATCCAGTTCAGAATATTAGGTGCCAATGTGACAAATTTCATGGTTGACCATAAGCCATATTTTCACAGAGATCCTCAAAAACTGATAAGACCTTTGAATTGAAGTAAGGCGTCACATAGTGGAGCTGCAACTCCATCAACTACTAAAAACTTGAAGCTAGATGCAATTTAGAAGACTAAGTGATACACATATAGGTTTCAGCAATACATGTATGATTATGCATGATCTATATATGGTACTAAAACAATCAAGATATTTTGATTGGAAAAACATAAAACCACTTAATCTGGACCTAAGTAGGCCAGCGATGCAGATACATATAGGGGGTAAAGGTTTTGTTTTGTTACGCTACACATATAGGTTTCAGCAATACATGTATGATTATGCATGATCTATATACGGTACTAAAACAATCAAGACATGTTGATTAGGAAAACATAAAACCACTTAATCTGGACCTAAGTAGGCCAGCGATGCGGATACATATAGGGGTAGAGGTTTTGTGTTGTTGTTCTAAAACCAGGCCTAGGTTTGGGAAGATACGTGAAAATTCTCCACAGGATCAGAACCCAGGCCTTAAGGAAGGACTTAAGATATGAATCTTTGGAGAGCCAGAGATTCATACAAATCTCCACATCACAATCTCAAACTTTCCAACACAGGATTCAAGTCTCATACCCTGCAACTGGTTCATATCCAATAACTTTCTTTTATTCTCCCCTAGTATCATTAAGCATTTATATCAAATATATATACAGCCTTGATTACCAAAAATGGCGACCTAATATTAAACTAGGATACTGGGGCATAGAAGGAAAGAAAACTGAACTTAGATGATTACATTTCCTCAAGTGAACAAAGTCATTTTGTCCATTTCTCAGGTATGTGACTTTAAGGTGTGGAAAAATAGAGTCACCCAGCCCCAATTCCCTGAGATAAAACCACAACTTTCAGTAATATGGCCCACCAAAAGTATAACTATAACAATATGTTGTTTCAACACTTAGTTTAGGAAGTTTCCACTAGTCATCATTTGCTTCTTCTGTTCTTCCTGATTGACATTAAAAAAATTAAAGTAACCAAAAAATTATTAGAAGGTTTTTCAACAGATTCAGGACATCAGATTGATCATATAATACAAATTAACTTGACCAAATCTGCAAAGAGTCAAATATATATATTAAGAGGCTTTTCTTTCCTTTTGACTGCCAAAAGATGCATCATTTATACAAGTTGTTAATCAAGTAATATGATACTCACACGCAGCATCTTTGTTCTTCAATTGCTTTCTCTCCCTTTTCTAAATCGTTCAAGGTGCTCAAGGTATTCTTCGAGCTCCTTCTCCAACTTCTCAATGAACTGGCTTGTATGCTCAAGGGACTACCCAACTCTAATTTCTCCAAGGCCTGGAAATTAAGGTTAATGAAATTAAAAATGTGTTATTTTGAACTTAAAAGAATATGATGAACATTTAATAAATCAAGCATAATGAAGTACTCCTAATGACTATCAATTAGGTAGTTAAAATGATACAAATCACTCCTTAAACTAGAGTATATAAGTACATCAAGAAAAGATGGCTTGTATACAAGACACTTTTTATAACATATCATGAAGAAGATAATTTCTACATGAAATAGCCCATGAAAAGAGGGGGAAATAGTTGAGCCTTCTAAATGCCAGAAAAGGATACAGTGTCTAACATACAAAACAAGGCTATATTAACAATTATATTGGGCCCATGAATAACAGAGCTAAAATAACCTTCTCTTTTGACAGTGTTTCTGGAGGTGACATTACTTTTGGCCGCACATAATTCTTTCCAAGGTAGAAAATTATAGTATTATTGGGCTTGATGTCAATCACAATGTCTTTGCTCAGACGGGCAAGCTCTTCAGCATATTCATGAACCTGTCCTGGCTTGCAAGGCTTGCAGACAACCTTAACTGTCTCATGTCTCTTCCAATGAAGATGCATGTTTAGAACTACCCCGCCAAACACTCCTTGTCTTCCGACTGGGACATAGTTTTTCATTTTCTCACCAGTATCCTTCAGGTAATGTATCTCTTCCTCCGTTAAAATTTCTGGGTCATATGTTTCTGCTGGAGGTTTTGGTACCTCAAATTTCAGCAGCTTCTCAATCAACCAGGTTTCCTTTTGCTTGGCCTGCAAATTTTCAAGCTTTAAAAAAGACACCAAACGATTTTAAAAAACAAACAGGGGGCCAAAGAAAAATGAAGAATTCCGTCTATCTGAGGCACTATAGAAAAACAGTAACACTGCAGATTCTTAAATTCATGCCCTGTTCTCAAATTAATCAATAAGGCAATTGAGAAACTGTATGATCAATGCATGTCTGTCTCAGTGAAAAACAAGAACTTCATAAAGACTATTTTCACATAAGAGTTAAGTCCAATTGTAATAAAAATCTTGTAATGTTCGGTTCCCATAGAACATCGAGCGGATATTTTATTTTGAGCATTTAATTTTTATGCCGAAGCAGTGCCAAGCAAGGATCATCACAGCATGACATAAATTTTCATTTGAAAACTGGAGAAATCATAAAAGTATGTTAACATCTGCAGGAAAATCATCTAACCTTATCAAGCTTATATCTGATCCTCACTTCTGGATTTGTTGAATTCATCTTCATTTTAGCCTTCAAACAATAGAAACTGAGCTCCTTCAATTTTGCCTTTCTAGACATTAACTGTTCTCTTCTTCTGGTCCTTTGTTGTGGAATTACCATTATCAGGCTTCTTGCCCAGAGAGAACCTTACAACATCATTGTTTGTGTCCAGCTCAAATGAGGCATTACTGGTGTATCTAGCTAGCAGACAGTTTGTAAAAATACCCTGGGCTGACTTACTTGATCTCTGAATAAAAAGGAAATCTGAGGAAGAAGGAAATGACGCCAATCTTAAAATATGCCTTGCCAAACTGTAGTTTCTTGGATGCACACACATATCATGAGTAGGAGAAATGGAGCACGGGATTGTCCTAGGGGATGATGTGACAAAAGGAAAATTTTCAACTAGACAGCGGAACCAGTACAAGCTACGTCTGCAGAGAGAGAAAATAAATACATTCAAAAGCCTAGGAAATGAAGAGGTACTTGGACAAGAGTAAGTTCACAATATGAACTGTGATATATACATACACACACACACTGCAGAAACCTTTTCCTCCAATTTATTTTTTTAACAAAAATTTTAACTTTCTGAAAAGCATAATACTGACTTTTTCTTATCCCTTGATATGAAAATGAAGGAACAAGCATAACGGGAAAAGAGCCAATGTGATTCAAATAGAGTAATGTATTAAATAGAGAAAGAGAGACAGTGAAAAAGAACCTTTTGAATGAGCAGCAAAGACAACGAACGCCTCCTCTGATTGAAGCTCCAGCAAACATGGAATCCTCGCAATCCCAAATTTCAGCTGAAAATCAAGATTAAAGAAACAAACCAGAGAAATAAAGCGGTCAATGCCAAAGCAATTTGGTTTTATAGAGAACTCGATGATCGAAATTATACATCTTAAAGCTTTCTCAGGGGGCCAAAAAATCGAAGTTCTCCAGTCATCGCATCGAACATTCAACTCAACCAACAAGATCATATTGGTAGTTTCCTTCGAGAAGGTTCGAGAATCTAAACCTCAAAACTGAGATAAATTAACCAGACATGGCATTGGTACTTTTTTCTATACATTCTCAGAATTTCCTTGCTGCATCAGTGTTCCAGCATATAAATGTTAAATCTGAGCAAAAAAAAAAAAAAAAGCATATAAATGTTAAATGGCGACAAGTAGGGAATTGCTTATTTTTCTTCCCCTTTCATTTTTCGGCTATAAAATCAAAACATGAAGCACGACTTTTTGAAAATAAATAATAATAAATTAATTTTTTATAGCAATTAAATAAAGCAAATGAGTAAATTTTTCCTTCTTATTGCATTTTCTAAGAAAATACGTACATTATATTTTACTAAAAAATAAATTTTATTTTTATATTCCATGTGAAATTTTATAAAATAGAATACAAATAAATCATAAAAAAAATTTCTTTAATTTTTTTTAATATACAAGTAAGTAGTATCCATTTTAATATTTAATTTAATCCTTAATATAAAACTCAGTTAACTGATTTAAAAATATTAAGGAATCTAAATAAATTATTTTAGAGTATATATTTATTATTTTTCTGTAAACTAATTTATTTGATATAATATAATGATGTATATACATATTTTGAAGAAATCATATAACATATATTATAATTCAGTAATTTATTAGTTTCATTAATCTTTCCAAGATAATGATAAACTGAGATTTGTATTAAGAACTGGAGGTAGTTAAAAAATACTACCTTTAGTCTCAATATCATCCTATATATAGTTTACATTATAAATTAAGTCTTATGTTAAGCAACGAAGTAGTGCCAAAAAAACTTATCTTGATTTCTTTCTTTCTTTCTTTCCTTTTTTTTTTTTTTTTTTTTTGCCCGATTATCTTGATTTCATATAAATGTATGGAACTCACTGTGGTTTTCATTTTAAATGTATATAATATCCACTAAAATAAAATATAATCATATTTTGTTTTAAGATGGATCATCATATTAATAAAATTAAAAAAATATATTATAGTGAATAATTGATATTTGCAATGAGTTTTTTTTTTTTTTTTTTAAAAAGGCTGTGCCATATTATTCTTTTATTTTTGTTAATGCTTTAAAGGAAAATCAAATTACCCTGATAATGCCAGTGAGTCGATTTAATTTTGTACTCCTTCCGGACTTTAATATAAGATATATTTACCTAATTTAATTAGATTAAGGAAGTTAGTCAAGTTAGTTCATATGACATATATTTTATAAAACACCCTAGTCATCTTCTTTAATTCGCTCAATTTCTCTCCTCCTTAATTATTGTTGAGAGGGCATCAATAGGGGTAAATTAGGAAAATATTGACAAATATGAAAACTATGTCTTATATTTAGGACCAAGATTAACTCCCTAAATATATCTTATATTAAGGACCGGATGAGTATTTTAAAAATATAATGCATGGCAATTTTAATAAAATTAGGCATGTCTGATTAATTTATTTTTGAAAAATCCCCATAAAATACTTTTTGAATTTCAAAACGCTCAAATGGTCACTTGAACATGTAAAAGTATAAATTGGTGAGAGATAAGGAATATGAGATATCAAAATTTAACTGAAAATACTTAAATGCCCTTGTCTCATCTTAACCTCTCAATCATCTCTACTCCTCCTTCAAGGTTTTCCTCCTTCCATTTGTTTCTCAACCTTCTCATTATTTCTTCTCTCTTTGTCAAAAAATCAAGCTTTATGAGGAGTAACAGTTTTTGGGTGGTTGAAGGAGGAACAAAGGTGTATGAAACACTGTAGCAAAGGAGGTCTTGCATGCTATGGAAGCCATCCCGGCGGAAGTAGTTCCAATGCTAATGTGACTCATGCATCATCCCATCACGGTATGATTTGGATATGAAATCTTCCTTACAAAATCCCAAAATTCAAAACCTTCTCACTTAAGGAGGGTCAATAATTTTCCTTTTTTGAAAGGGTTTGTTCATTTACAATATTAATATTGCTATGTTAATGAATTAGCAGCCAAATGTGTATTCATGATACAACAAAAATAAACAAAGTTGAACATTCTGAAAGGGCATGGTTTTATCTTTGTGTGGGTATTTTAAATCTATCATCATGCCTTTTCCCACAAAAGCGGTGTGAAAAAGTTCTAATGAATCCAAAAATAAGTCAATAACCACTAGAAGCAACGAGACTCATTGAAATATCAAAAGGGCTATGTTCTTGTGAAAATGCAGGTGTGAGGTGTGAGGATGAGGAGATTAGAAGACGAAATTCCTGGGGAAAAGTCAATGGGAGAAGAACAAGATTTGAAAAAGAAATGATTTAATTCAAGGGCAATTACATCTTTTGCCTTAAACTTTAATATCTCAAATTTGTAGAGTACTTTATTTTTTATCGATCTTTTTTTTAACTCACTTGACGTTTTGAAGAATTTAAAGTTTAGAAGGTATTTTACGGGATTTTCATTTGAGTTTTTTAGTTTCAAGAAGTCCATTTAAGATTTAGGAATAATGCTTATGACATTATAGAATCATTGGAAAAAAATTTTTGGGAAGATTTTCCATCTTGAATGTCGCAACTCTTTTCTGAACCAAAAAAAAAAATTGCAACTCTTGCGAGGCGCGGCTTATTTTGGGCAAGGATTCTTGCGAAGTATGCGACTTCCATTATACCAAATCTTGCAAATAACTGATACCATAGATAGATCTGGAAGCAGGCAGCATCAGCAAATTGTTACTGCAGAGAAACTAAATTGTAAAAGAGCAATCTACGCCTAAATTTTCCTACTTCAAATTGTGCATAGAGAAATAACTATAAGCCTTAGATCATGCATCAACATGTTTGTTTTACTCTAGATCATGATAAAATTCTCTCATCTTTCAACCTTATCTTGACGTTGAAATGAAAAACAATGTGCGATTAGGGTTTCAGGCTTCATGAGCAATCTCTACCTGTCATCTCCGATAATAGCTGAGGTAGTAGTACTGGTTGAGTAGATAGAATCATCTGTTGTTATAGATCTATCTCCAGATACATCTTCTTCATCTTCTGATGTCCATGGGACCACCTCAATCTTCTCTACTTCTCTCACAACCTCCCTCATATCTGGTCGATTCTCAGGGAACCTATCGGTGCAACGCATTACGATCTGAAGTAATCTTAGCATTCCGGGAAGGGCACTTCTCTGACCGGAAATTTTCTTATCGAATATCTCTGCCGTCCATTCCTCCCTCACTGCTCGGTGGACCCAGCTACAGAGATCCGACCCGGTAACTCCAGGTGGGGCTGAACATGTAGATAACCTGCCTGTTAAAAGTTCTATGAGAAGGCTTCCATAGCTCCAGACATCAGATTGCTTTGATACTTTCCTGGCGTACCCATATTCGGGTGATTTGTAAACGACCATGCGTTGAGCTGCTATGGGTTGTGCTATGAGTGAGGAAAGTCGGTAGTCAGAGATGAGGACCGTGTCATTTTCATCTAGTAGGACATTTGAGGAATTCAAGTGTCCATGGGGAGACATGGTGGTGGTGTTGTTGGGCTTGGCATTGAGATGAAGGTATGTTAATCCTCTTGCTGTAATGAATGTCCAATCCAATTTTGAGATGCATAACTAGGTAATAAAGTGTTCATTCTTAAATTGATTTTTCATTGTTTAGACAGATAAGAAAGATTTGAACCTTTTATCTTGTTATTCACACCTCTTGACACCTGAGCTAGCCCCACATAAACTACTCAGATTGATTGCTAACAAGATGGAAAAAAAAGGACTTAATTAGCTAAATACTCACTTTCTCATAATTTATTTTGTTAGAATTATTGTTATTTTAATCCTTAGACTTCACTGTGGTTGGTGACTTGCTGTAGAATCCAGGGTTCAGGGACCCGGATCGGACCGGCCGGTCCGGCCAGGAACCCGCCGGACCGGTCACTAGACCGGTCCGGTCCGGGTCCCAGTTTAAAAAAAAAAAAAAAAAAATTTACCTTTTTCCTTTAGAATTTCATACTATAAGTCTAAAATTTTCAATTACTCACCGGTTTGGTCCCGGTTTAGCTCCGGTTTGACCCACTGACCCTTAACCTAGTACCCCGACCGGTTCAATACCCGGTCCGGGTTTTAATACCTTGGTAGAATCTCATATAGTATTAGAATATAGAGTTAATATAATCTTTGATCCCTTAAGTTTGCTTTTGATTTGGTTTTAGTCCCTCAAGTTTTAAACCATAAGTTTTGGTCATTCAAGTTGCATTTCATTTAAAACATTGGTTTCTATAACTTAATAAAAACTTAGACCATTTTGCCTTTACAAGGACTAAAACCTATGATTTGAAACATGAAGGACCAAAACTAAAATGAAAGTAAACTTAAGGGACCAAACATGATATTAACTCTAGAATATATTATTAAGAATCCCCTGATTATAGGGATTAATTAAATCTATAGATTATAGGAGATAGTGATTAGGATATTATTTTCAAATTTTAAATCTCAATCTCATTAACAAATATGATTTTCTCTTGTGTATAAATGTAATCACCCTCTCATCTGAATAATTCAACAATTATTCTCTCATTGATTACTCTTCATGGTTTCAAAGTGTCTTTAAAAATAATCAGATATTAACCTAATTTTTCCGACGTCGTAAAAACTCCCAGCACTGTCGAGTTTCACCAGATCAGTCGCTTTTGCTCACCGTCCGATCACATTGTTGAGCGCTAACCCCTACTCCCTGTGATCGCTGCCTGGTCGTCCGTCACAGTTAGGCTCTCCTTACACCATCGATCACAGTCAGGCTCTACTTGTGAGCACAGCGCCATTATCCATCAGCAACTGGTTGTCCGTCACAGCAAACCAGGCAGCACCGTCGATCGTCCGTGTCTGAGTTCAGCAACGCCGTCGACCGAACTCCCCAACGTCACTGAGCCGCTGTTTTGTCCCTGACGTGACCCAGAACAGCGAGTATTTTCTCCATTTCTCAGGTATGTGACCTTTAGGTCTAGGCAAGCAGAGTCACCCAGCCCCAATTCCCAGAGATAAAACCACAACTTTCAATAATATGGCCCACCAAAAGTATAACTATAACAATATGTTGTTTCAATGCTTAGTTTAGGAAGTTTCCACTAGTCATTATTTGCTTCTTCCGTTCTTCCTGATTAACATTAAAAAAATTAAAGTAATAAAAAAATTGTTAGAAGGTTTTTCAATAGATTCAGGACATCATATTGATCATATAATACAAATTATCTTGACAAAATCTTCAGAGAGTCAGAAACAAGAAAAATATATATATTAAGAGGCTTTTCTTTCCTTTTGACTACCAAAAGATGCATCAGTTATACAAGTTGTTAATCAAGTAATATGATACTCACACGCAGCATCTTTATTCTTCAAGTCCTTTCTCTCCCTTTTCTAAATCATTCAAGGTGCTGAAGGTATTCTTCTAGCTCCTTCTCCAACTTCTCAATGAACTGGCTTGTGTGCTCAAGGGACTGCTCATGTCTATATTTATCCAAGGCCTAGCAATTAAGGTTAATGAAATTAAAAAGGTGTTATTTTGAACATATAAGGAAAAAACAGTAGTATCAGACCCTCGTAAGAAAGAATATTTTGCATAGTAAGAATATAAGTCAGCTCTGTACGATTTCATGTTGCGATCTATCATATCAAACCACCAAGAATTAGAATATGATGAGCATTTAAAAAACCATGTTTGTTGAAATACTCCCAAGGAATATTAATTTAGATAGCTAAAACAACACAAATCACTATTTAAACCATAGCAATTAAGTACATCAGGAAAAGATGGCTCGTATACAATACTTCATTTATATAACACATCATGAAGAAGATCATTTCAACATGAAATATCCCATGAAAAGAGGGGAAAATAGTTGTGACTTCCAGACTATCTAAGTCACTTTAGATAAACAGTAACATTGCAGGTTCTTAAATGTATATCTTGTAGTCAAAGCATGCCTGTCTCAGTGAAAAACAAGAACTTCATAAAGACTTTTCACATAAATGATGTGCCCAACTATAATAAAAATGAGTGGAAAACAGAACTTCATAATGTTCAATTCCCACAGAACAACGAGTGGATACTATATTTTGGGCATTTTTAACAGTAGTAGTATCAAGTAAGGTGAAACAAAGCAGAGTATGACGCATGGAAAACGTAGGGAAACAGAGCATGATGCAAGGCATGATGCTTGAATAGGGAATGACGACCTCAAGGGGGTTGGTGAGGCACACCATTTCTGACGTTTATAATATTTTAAGGAGTTTGGTTTCAGTATAAATAGGTCCAATGCCAATTTAATAAGACATCTAAAAATTGAATAAACATATTTGAGATTGGTTCCGTACCATAAGGATTATCACAGCATGACATAAATTTTCTTTTGAAAACAGGAGAATGTCTTAAAAATATGAGGATCCTAAATTCATATAAAAAGTATGTTAACATCTGCAGTAAAATTATCTAACCTTCTCAAGCTTATATCTTATCCTTACTTTTGGATTTGGGGAATTAATCTTCTTTTTAGCCTTCAAACGATAGATTCTGAACTCCATCAGTTTTGCCTTTCTAGACATTTAAACTTTTTCCTTCTTCTTGCCCTTTGTTGTGGAATTACCATTATCAAGTCTTACTTAAATAGAACCTTGCAACATCATTGTTTGTGTTCAGCTCAAATGAGGTATTACTCGAGTATCTATTGGAGGTGTGATTCAAAATGTGATGCAGCAAATCTGGGAGCTTGACTTGGTCATCTAGCAAATCTTGGAGCCAACGTGGCAAAGAAAATTGTGGGTTTGATGGGTAGCTAAAATTTAGAAAGTAAAAGCTGATATTCATAAATAAAATTGTTGGACATTGGGTCCAAGTCTGCCCTTGATAGGCCGGACTATTTGATTAGGAAATAAGTAGCCTAATCATATAAGAATAAAATCAGCATAAGATGCAGATTTGGGAATATTTCAGCAATAATTATGGATTTGTTAAAAGAGGAACAAATCACCATAATTATGGAATTAATTGAGAGACAATTAATTGATGGCTTGGAGGGCAAGTAGGAGTGCACACGTTTCCTAATTAGTGGCCTCCATAAACCACTATAAATAGGGTGTGCCTCCTCAATTGCAACTCACCCCGCCATTGAGTTTTCTGGCAATTCCCTTCTCTCCTACCATCTTTCTGGTTCTGGTGATTTGCTGTGCAAATCACAATTAGGCTCTAGTAGTCTAATAATTGTGTAGGCACAAGTATGGAGTATTGGAGCCTTGTCCCGGATCCGAACATGGATTCGTCCAGGTACGCCTAATCTCCTTTTAGTTATATTTTTTCCTACATTGGCATCAGAGCCATTTGATCCTTGAGGCTGTGATTTATTCTATGTGAATAATAATGTGATATAATTTGTTTATATCTCTCCATCATATTTTCCACTGTGCTACTGAAGGTTTTTCAAGCTTTATATCTGTAGCCTCTATTGCTTGAAATTTTCGTTGTGCATGTTCTCTGGTTCATATGATGATATTCTTTATGCTTGTCTCGAGCATTTTTTTTCTCTCTCATATGATCATATGATTTTATCATTTGTTGATGATTTTCATAAATCCAAAACGTTGAACATGTACATATATTTATTTAAGCCTCACACATGTACAGATGTATATATTTTTTTTTTTGTTTCAAATGATTATATACAATGTTTTTGTCTCTGCTCCTCTGATTATTACATATTATACACACATATATATATATATGTTTTCATGGTCCAGATTCGTTCTCATCTCTTCTCCTTATTTCTTTGATTTCTTAAAGGTTGAGTTTTTGGAACCTATATGGAACCAAAAACAAGAGACTTTAACTCCTCAAAGGTTAGAAGAGCCTTTGAAACCTAGAAGACACATCCACATCGGTTTACGTCGTGCCGACAACGTCGAGGAAAATTGGGTGTTTGAAACTCGGAGTTTTTGCCCAAAGTAAGGACATGGATGTGTAGATCTCGAAGATACAATTTCAACGATGCTTAGAACGCGTCAAACGGAGTCCATATGAGGGAGAAACAAAGGAATAAAGTTCGCGGGTCGTTAGTCACCGCCACAACCTCACTCGTGATTTGATCAATGAAACAGAGGTTTTAAGATCAAATAAATGCCATAGATTTGTAGTTCGCTAAACTACGATTCCAACGACACCAAGAATGCGAAAAACGGAGCTAAAACGAGGGAGATATGGCCTCCCGAAGTTGGCGGGTCGCGATGACCCGTTGGAGCTCCAACCAGGTTGGGTTGACCTGGCTGGAGGTTGAAGACGATGACGTAGCAGTTAACGCCACATCATCGGTCAACCAATGCCACGCTGCGCCAATAAGCGGTCGCCACGTCAGCGTCAAACGCCATGTCAGCATCGGTCAACGAGGCCACGTCATCCGTTGACTAGCCACGTTGACCGAGGCACGTCGGCGCCACATCAATGACACGTCATTAGTGACGTGTCACGCCTGACCAGTCAACGTTGACCGGTCAACTGTCAACGTTGACCGGTCAACAGTCATTTGTTGACTGTTGACCCAAAAAAAAAAAAGGCATATGGCGCGTGGGACCTACTGGGGTCTCCGTGTGACACGTGGCAAGCACTGTCAGAGAGAGGACGGCGCGTAGAGCCTTGGGAGCTGTGCGTGTCGCCGGCTGATGGCCGCAAGGTGGCGCGTGGAGGTCACGCGCCACCGGGGAGAGTGGCCAACGCTGGAATTTTCTAATTTTTCAGGATTTTTGGATCCAGACACCTTCTAGGGATGCGTGGGGGCATGTGGAGCCTCCAATTGAGACATGGTTGGTTCCTAAAAATTCCTAAATTTGAGAGCTTCAATTTGATATATAATTTGCATATATTTGAAGCACGTTTGGATATGATTTGAGTTAAAAAGGTGCTTATGTGCACTTAGAGGGTCCCAAAAACGTTGGAATTGAATTAATGTTGGTTCTATTATTTTTTGGGATAGGTTGGCTTATTTTTTAAGAGTTTTTTCAGTTGCAACATAAGATTAAATACTGAAAGATTCTTTAAAAGTAAGGGATTATTCATATGAGTTTTTGAATATAAAATCCTATTCAACCTTGACTCAAACTCTTAGAAATAAAACCTGAAAAAATTGCAGCAACTTAAAATTATTCAATAATTATTGAATAATAATAAGTCTTCCCAAATGTTGAAGCAATGACTTCTAAAGGTCAACCTTTAATCACATATGTTGTGATAAAGGACAAGACAGGTAGAGATGTTAGAATCATCTCATTAAGTGGGAGGTATGCTGCAAATACATCCAAATGAGTGGATGCAGACATGGCAAAGAGGAGCTAGACATTGGTGCTAGACGCTACATAAGTTAATATGGTCAGAAGGTCCTATGAGAAGGAGAACCTAGTTAAAAGACAATGATATGAGGCTTAAATTTTTGAATGTTCTTGTTTTTCCCATTGAATTTAAAATTAAATTCTCTGTTAGTTTATAGAATTGAATTCAGTATATTCTCTTCTTGTTTTCTTGAACATTCATGCTAGTTAGATGATAATGTGTTATTATCTTGTTAATATTATTGCTCTTTGATTGAGTGGGAGTTTTCTGGAATGCGTCTAGAAATCCAAAGGGGAAAGTGTTCAATGAAGACTGTGGTTAAAAGGGTGATGAGCTAACTAGTATGATTGGAATGGGAGTCAACATAGTTGTCTCCTGAACATGAAACTAGTGAACTTATTACCTAATTATCCTTTGTCTTATTTGAACAAATAAGATTTGTATACCATAATCGTCTGAGTGACCAATTATGACCAAGTCTATTTGACTGAGCTTATGAAGACAAGCTCAATAGAGATATCTGTGGAGTTAAAAACTCTCAAATCTCTTTCATTCAAGAAGAATGAGATGTCAGGGACATCCTACCAACTAGTCTTCAGCATTTAGAGGCTGAAGCAACTGAAGGATACAAGAGGTTTATGCTATCAAGCATAGAAAGAACAACATTGCTTAAACTTATGTTGATTTGAGCAATGTAACCTTATCCAAGCCGTGTGGATAGTGTTGGAGATAGTGAAATAAGTGATCTTCTTCCATAAAGTTAAAACTAAGTTAAGTTTTAACATAGTGTACTAAGTCCTAACATGTTGTTTAGGCAACACTTAAGGCAGATGTCAAACTAAGAAGTTGAGACAAAACTAAATGCCAATTTCTTTCTAACAAACAACAAATGTATGTTGTGATAAGGCATCTCCTAATGAGTAGGAGGAAGCTATGTCTCCTAGTGAGTGGGAGTGAGCCATGTCTTCCATTGAGTAGGCGTATACAAAAGTAAATATTGCCTCGAATATGCATATTGTAACCTTCAGCAATGTGATTCACCACATTGAACTTGAATGTGAAAGACTGAAGGATTTAAGATCCATCAGTCAGACGAACTTAGCTAAAGAGTGGGAGGATTCATCCTCCATGCCTAAGGGCAAGAAACCTATGAGGTAAACTTGATCTAGAAGAGGTCAATGGTTTCTGCAAAGATAAAATGCTACATTGATAAACCTTTAAGGGTTGTAAAAGTAGCAATCCACATGAGTTGTGGATGTTTCACAGAAGCATATGGCTTCATGTCAAAAGCAAAGCAATAAAGAGATAGAATCAAGGGATTGGAACTTGCACGTTAACTCTGCATAAATAAACCACCCTGATTCACTCCATGCAATTGCAACTGACAGAATCGCATCTTTGCTATCTCTTTAGTTAAGGATCGATGGGACTATGATTCTCAAATCCTTTGTTGGATTTTGATGTTTCTTTTCTAGGGATAAAAGATTCCATTTCTTGCCACATGTACACATTGATCAAAGAAATGATCAAACTAGGAAAAGAGTATTTGCTAAATAACGTATGCTAAAGGGTTAATACCTTTATGAATAAGTTGAAAACTTATTCTACCTGGCAAGAAAGACAAAAACATTTTTTTTGAGAATATCCACTGCAATTGGCAAATTATGACGTTAGTGAACCAATGAATGTGAGGGCAAAACACAAACAGCTTGGTGTTTCATTGACGTTGTGGACGTTTACTCGAAATACAGTAATGTTTACTTAATTTTTGGCAAGTGTGAAGCTGTTAGATAATGGCTGAACTAGTCAGGAATCAGTTAAACTAAAAGGATAAGACATTTTGAACTAACAAGGGTTAAAGACACCCATGTGATTAGTTCAAGCTGCTTTGTGTACAAGAAAGGCATTGTTAGGCAACTATCAATACCTAGAACCCTTCAACATAATACAGTTGTTGAAATGGAGAGATAGACCTCTCCTTGATTTAGTTATGAACATAATGGCATCAATGAGGCTATCAGCCATATGTTGGTAGGTGGACTCATAGCTATTATATTCACACTTAACCAAATGCCCTCTATGTCAGTCACGACCTTACCTTATGAAACGTGGATGGGCCTTAGACCAGAGCCAAGCTCGTTAAGACCATAAGGGTCATCAACTTTATATTCACAATTCTTCTTATGAGTAAGGAAGATTATGGCTAAGGAATACAAGGTATCTCTTTGTGAGATGACATGAGAATTTGACATGACACGTCTTCATTAGTGAAAATGATGGCGGTTCAGTGACTGAGAGAAAACCGTGGGACACAAGGTTCATAAAACTAAGATTTTCTAGCAGGAAATGAGCATTAATCACAATAAATCTCTTCAAGAGGTTCACAAGTGATAAGAAATTACCAAGTGTTCATAAGTTCACTGATCCGAGTGGGAGGATTGAAACCATTTTCACAATGAAAGAGGTAAGAGGTAAGTTACGAGAGAATTACCTCACTCATACATAGGAAAAGAATCCTATGAAATCCACCTCGGAGCAAATTGTCATCTAGCGAATGACTATAAGGGATAGATTCCCTAATGGATTGAATGCTCCCTTCATCATTTAGAAGGTGATGATAAGTACCTATAAGTGTCTGAAAGACATTAGAAGAACCTGCTAAGATGAATTGCAAAGTGTCATGCAGGAGGATTTGTATTCCTTTTAAGCCAAATACGTGTTTGGGTAATTTGTCACCTAGCCAGGAGGTGATTGGGAACAAGTAGATTCTTAAATCTGTTGGGGGCATGTAAGACCTAGAAAACACTTAGTGGCTAAGGGGTAATACAATGGAAGGTTGTCCATTGTGTGTTTTAACTTTGAACTTTGGCTATGACAACAAGCTTAGTCTTGAAATTGCATCAAGATGATGTAAAGACTGCCTTCCAATTAAGAATTTTGGAAATTGGATGATGAGCTCTATATGAAGCAGCTTAAGAAAGGAATATGAACTAGGGATTTTTTGAAGCATGAATATGGACCTGTAGCCAGGAAAAGTACTCTTTTTCACAAACGAGATTGTAAAAGAGATATTGTGAAAAAGAAAGTTCTGGTTCAAATGTTGAGTACATTTTGGAACTAATGTCTGTACGGTGAAAGAAAAGAAATCGACGTACACCTCAAACCATTCACCTAGCATGCAATTCATACTGCATGTGCTTAAGAGTTAAACTGCAACACGGGATGTAGGTGAAAAATCCCTAGTTCACTACAGTGTGAGTCCCAGGAAGGAAGAATACTTCCACGATGCCCTTAAGACTTAGGCGGCATCATGAAAGCTTGGTTTGGTGACAGCTACTTTAGCTGAAGCTCCATGATCACACTCGATTCGGTCAGACGAGTGAAAACTAGGAAAGCAACCAAATCAAGATGGACTGATGTTTTTAGTCAAAAAGGAAGATTTACTCCTAGATACATAAGATGTGCTAGTATCTGTGGTCGACCCCTTACTAGCTCTATGTGTAGCTAGTAAGTGCAGATACTATGTGCGTAAAGGGCAATCTGAGTTAATCAATATATTAACTCGAGAGGGATTAGATATGCCATGAGTAATATGTATGGGAGGATCTGGGGCATATGAGGCAATGAACATATAGCTTACGGTTATATATAAAGGGTGTCCTTGGATGCTGGTCCGATATAAAGGATTTCTAGTATCACAAGCACCAAATCTGAAAAACGTTTTTGCCCACGCAGTCACGGCAGACGCCAAGTATGAAACAAGAAAGAGTAATGCACGCACGATGGGAGGCCCATCAAGTGCGAGTGGGAAATGTTGGACTTTGGGTCCAAGTCTGCCCTTGATGGGCCGGACTATTTGATTAGGAAATAAGTAGCCTAATCAAATAAGAATAAAATCAGCATAAGATGCAGATTTGGGAATATTTCAGCAATAATTATGGATTTGTTAAAAGAGGAACAAATCACCATAATTAGGGAATTAATTGAGAGACAATTAATTGATGTCTTGGAGGGCAAGTAGAAGTGCACACGTTTCCTAATTAGTGACCTTCATAAACCACTATAAATAGGGTGTGCCTCCTCAATTGCAACTCACCCCGCCATTGAGTTTTCTGGCAATTCCCTTCTCTCCTACCATCTTTTTGGTTCTGGTGATCTGCTGTGCAAATCACAATTAGGCTCTAGTAGTCTAATAATTGTGTGGGCATAAGTATGGAGTATTGGAGTCTTGACCCGGATCCGAACATGGATTTGTCCAGGTACACCTAATCTCCTTTTAGTTATATTTTTTCCTACAAAAATATTGGTGTCAATTTTATTTATTAATTTTGTTTATTTATTTAATTTAATTTATGAAAGCTAGTTACTTTCTGGATCTATAAAATCCCATTTAATCATCCTTGATTTAGCAAGCAATTACAACAATAAAGAACAAAAGCAAAATAACTCATATTTCTCCCGTATTCTTCTGCAGTTTTTCTTCTGCTCTCACGCTTAAATCAACAGTATCTAGCCAACATGAGGAAATCTGAGGAAGAAGGTAATGATGTCAATCTTAAAAGATGCCTTGCCAAACTGTAGTTTCTTGGATGCATGCACATATCATGAGTAAGGGATATGGGTTACAGAATTGCGCTTGGGGATGATGTGACAGAAGAAACATTTTCATCTAGAAAGAGGAACCAAGAAAAGCTACCCCCGCAGAGAGAGAAAATAAATACATGCAAGAGCCCAAGAAATGAAGAGGAACATGAAACTTGTTAGGAAGAAATGCTAAATCTTCCTATTTATTGTAGGAGTTTACGAAGGAACAAATAAATAAATAGATATAGAGCAGAAATTAAATACCACTAGAAACACCAGAATTATTAACATAAAAAACCTCTATTTAAGAGTAAAAACCACAGGTTATCCAAACTAAAGAAAATCATATTTATTGTGATCAAAATAAAGTATAAGAAAGTCTCAATCAGATAAATAACCATGTATACTATAATCACCCAGCCAAACAACTAATACTATAAGCTTACAACAAAAAATAAAGAAGCTGAAAAATATCCAAAAAGAAAAAGAAAAAACAGAGATCACTACAAACACAATTACTTTCTCACTCTTGTGGTAGCACCCTCAGCCATGGGGTTCGCTCTTTTTATTCTTTCCTCTCTTTTTTTACTTTTTTCTTCTCATAAGTCAGAAAATAATAAAATTGAATAATTAAGTTTGGGCATTTCTCCACAAGCTACCCTAAACCCAACATGATTAGTGTCCCAAGCTTGAGCATCTCTACCTGTCATCTCCAAGAAGCCCTGAGGTGTCTGCAGATACATATTCTTCATCTTCCGGCAACATTAGCGCAACCACCTCAATCTTCTCCACTTCTCTTACCACCTCCCTCATATCTGGCCGATTCTCGGGGAACTTATTGTTGCAATCCATTGCGATATAAAGCAAACTCATCATCCCAGAAAGTGCACTTTCCTCCACAAAAATTTCCTTATCAAATATCTCTGTCCTCCATTGTTCCCTCCCTACTCGTTGGACCCAACTATAGAGATCCAAACCAGTAACCCCAGGTGGAGCTGAACATTCAGATATCCTGCCCGTTAAAAGTTCTAAGAGAAGGCTTCCATAGCTCCAGACATCAGATTGCTCTGATACTTCTCTCGCGGACCCGTATTCGGGTGATTTGTAAACGACCTTGTGTTGAGCTGCAATGGGTTGTGCTACGAGGGAGGCGAGTCCGTAGTCAGAGGCGAGGACTGCGTCGTTTTCATCTAGCAGGACATTTGAGGACCTCAAGTTTCCATGGGGAGCCATTGTATTGTTGGGCTTGGCATTGAGATGAAGGTATGTTAAAGCTCTGGCTACCCCTTTTGCCACTGATAATCTTGAGTTCCATGTGAATGGAATCCGATTTCCACTTCTGTTTCCTGTAATGAATGTCCAACCCAGTTTTGAGATGCATAACTAGGTAATGCGCATACTGAGATTGATATTTCTTTGTTTTTTTTAGATAGATAAGAAATGTTTGAACCTTTTAACTTTTTATTCTCAACTCTTGACAGTTGACACTTGAGCTAGCCACAGGTAAACTAGTCCGATTGATTGCTAATAAGATTGAAAAAATGACTTATTTAGATAAATAGTTTTCTTTCACTTAATATAGATTGTTAGAATTAACTTATTTTAATCCTCAAACTTGAATGGATCTTGACTGGGGACTTGCTAAATCATCTCCAAGTATTACAGAGGTAACGTTTGGTATGTACTCATGTAACAGCCAGGTTGACTGTCTATAAACATCAAAAAGTTCCTAATTTGTTTTAAACCCATTTTTAAATAGAATGAAATGCATGTCAGAGAAAAATGACTTGCATAAGAAAAAATTATTTTATGTAGCTAAGTATACATACTTTCATATTACTGAATCTGGTCGGATTGGATTCTTTCTGAGTTTTAGATTATTGACACTCATTATACTCAAACTTCCTGGGAACTATTACCTCATGCAAGGAGGAACATTTTTATTTGTTGCTATGTTCTATTTGTTGTAATAACTTTAGTGGTTTATAAAACAAAGAAGCAAGTCCAGAGTGAAAATTATCATGAAGCCTAAAGAAGAGATTTCCCTTCTCTGCATATCTGTAGAGCAGCAACCTCTCATCTCTGGAATAGTGGTAAGCAAGCAAAGGCAACAAATTTTGATGCTTCAGATCAGCAATTTCATGCAGAAGCTTGCAAGAATTCATTCCATTGAAACTTCATTTCATTTGTAAAGAATATAAGCTCCATCTTCTCTTCCACTGCCATCACTACTGAACTGTGATGATCTCCCATTTCCGTAGTCTGCAACATATGAGGGACCACAATAAAATTAAAAGGTTCGGTATGTAATTTATTAATATTGCACCATAATTTGGAAGCAAACAAAAGGGCAATAAGTAAGAGAGAAATATAATTGCTGGCTTCTTAGGTGTGGTGGATTATGAGAAGGTATAATATACATACATTTGTTGAACTATCGTTTTGTCGGGCTGTTAGCGGATCTCTCTTTATAGTCTTCTCTGCTACTTCTCTCAACCTCTAGACAATAACAGAATATATTAAAGAAGATGGAATGAGTTGAAGTCATTCGTTAATGAACATAGCAAATCGTAGAAGAAAAAGTGAAAAAATTTGTGGATTAAATGAATTAATTTGTAGGAAATTAAATCAGTAAGGAGGGAAGTTTTATGCCTTTATGGGTTTGAGCTTGGTAAATTTGAGTTTGGTGTATGAATTGTCAATTTTACTGTCTCCATGTGCATGTTATTTCATCTGATTAGGCCATTTTATTTTGGTCCTTACATGAAGAAGCTGTACGAAAAGGTCAAGTTCATCCATCTTGCCCTTTTTACTCTCAGATTCTTGCAACCAGTTATAATAACCTATCCAAACAAAAGAATTCCAAATATATTATAATGAGAAAAATCATGGCAAGTATGTAGCAATTATAAATAATTAATCAATCTTTTGGATTCTTACTGTCAAGGAACTCAGTATCATTTCAAGTTAAAGAGATGTTGGGACAATCTTCTACTTGACTGTATACCACGGTCTTAAAATCAATTCCCTGGCAGATAGTATGAAGTTTTCGCATAACATTAAGGTTTATAAAAAATAGCTTTGGGAAGACTTTCTTGATGTCCAACTCTTGTGTGGCGCCTTGCTATCTACCTCCTCTATTATATGCTCCAATTCATCACAGCGGTGGATTACCAATTTTTCTAACCGTGACACTGATGAGGCAATGGATACAGTGAACAATGACCTCAAGTTTAAAATATCTCCAATATTCATCTCTCTCAAATTGCATGGTTATAGGGCTTCTACATATAGTCAAAGGCCATGAGAAGATTAAGTCGGAGACTGTGAAGATCACTTTTTAGGGTCTATAAATCTTCCCTTTGGTTGAGAAGGAGGGACAAAGAAGACTTTTGATTGGAGTGTGGCTTTGGCCTATGGTGGAGAGTGCCAACCTCTTGAATGCTTAGTAGGTTTGTTGTGCTTTATGCTTGTATTGCGTGTTTGTTATGGTGTCTTTTGTTCTGTTTCTTGTTAAGTTGTAAGTGTTACTTTGATTGTATTTCATGTTTTTGGGTGTAAGAATCATCGTTTCCCTTTGTAACACATTATCGTTATAACGTATTTCCACTCTTTTCCCCTTTTTTCATCTATTTTTGTTATTGTTGCCAGTATAAATTAGAAACTTTTTTAAAGTGGCTTTGATCAAAAGTCAGTTCTGTGTATCTGTGTGTCTGTTTAAGTGTAGCATATATGTATCTGGTATTATAAATATATATATATATATATATATATATCCAATCAAATGCCTGGTTTATTGCTGTTAAACAATTAAAGATAGGTTGCTGTGTATATGGCACAGATTGGAAAAACAGGCTTGAGGTATAGATTACATAGAGTTTATGCTCACTTTCTTTTTAGGGTTTTTTTCTAGCATGCTCATGTAGGACTATCTCTGTTTTTTTTTTATTTGACAAAAGGGTTTTACTTTTTGAAACTTAGAGTGCAATGGGTTTTCACCCCTCTCAACAAGACTATCTCTCTATTTTTATTTTATAAAAGTCATTGTTCGTTAAATGGTCAATATTGATTGGCTTAACCGTCATGACGTTTTTTCACTATCTTAAAACCTTTATATTTGTTTTTACACCTTTTTTTTATCGGCATATCTGCTAAATAATCAATGTTGGTTAACTTAACAATATAGAAGATTCATGTGTACTTTTTTCTTCCAAAGAACCTTTTTAGTATTAGGAATTCATGGAACAGATTTAAGACCATGTTCTTTGCAAGAAGAAAATGGCCATCCCTTATATAAGAATTTGTCCAGCTCCTCAAATTTTAGTTGGTCCACAGCGACCAAAATATGCGAAGATATGAACTAGTTCCTCTGTATTTGCAATCTTTCAGAACCAGAATGTAAATCGACCTGTTACAAACAAATAATATATATTAAAAAAGCGCATGATATATTAAAAAAGAAAGTACACTCAGTGAATAGCACAAGACAAGTTTAATCCAATCATAAAGTACACTCTGTGAATACCACAAGACAAGTTTAATCCAATCATATTTTGCTATCATAGGTAACAAGTCTTTCAAGTTAACTTGGACAGAATTCATAGCTCCACACACATCACCACTTCAAGAACAGGATTTCCCATAGCAGAATCTAAGAAAGCCTTAAAAAGGTGACCTAGTGACCTATGCATTTATTCATTCTGAACAAAGTTAATTCTTCGATCGACATAATAAAACATTAGCGCTCATCTATGTAATGAAAAAATCTGAGGTTCAGGTTCATGAAAAGCCAACTTTTAATGGATATGCATCTTCATTTCAAATGTATTTGCTGCAGAGTAGGCTATAAAAAAACAAACAAACCAACAGGAAAGGATACACTTCTGTGAATCCTATTTGTTAACAATGAAGAACCTTCCCACTACCCATTTTAGGAATAGAAGGTGGAGCCAAAAAGAGCAGAGAAAAAGACATGTTATCTCATATACTATGGCTCCTCATCCCAGAAAATTCTGATTAATCTCAAATATAGAACCTTAACAATGGTTCAAGCTTTCCAAATTAACCTTTCTGGCTAAGGACTGAGTTCTTAGATCAAAGAAAAACAACAAATTAACCTAGAGAAAGACATGCCCTTTCTGGTAGTTTTTTCAGTCTGACATACTCTGAACATGACAATGGCAAAAGAAATATTTAGGACCCATCTTAGCATACTATAAAAGAATGTCTAATTATTTAACTTTACTTAATTCAAGACTATACTAGAAATAGGGTGGCTCCATCTTTTTCTCTGTTATGCAAAGCTTCCAACTTTGGCTGAGTACTGATTCTTATCACGAAGCCTATGTGTGTATAGATGATTCAAAGTGTTGGAATCAACATGTTGTAACATTTTCACTGATTTCCCATTTTTTTCATTTACCATTGTCTCCCCATCACATGATTCTCTGCATTTGGCTATGATTTTAATGTTCTTTTCCTCAAATTCATGATTGAGACTATTTGAATTGTTGTCTGCTAACACTACTGCTCCTAGAAACTGCCCCAAGAATGTCTCCTGTGAATTGCAATATAATGGCATAAATACTTGCACCTTAAGAAGAAGAAACAATGCCTCTATAAGTCAGGAGATTTAAACCATGTTTAGTTTCACGTTAGAAAACACCAAAATCATGATTTTGATACTTCTAAGTCAGGACATAAGCATGTTTGGATTCATGTTGAGAATTACTAAAACCAAGGCTTTGTTGGTCTTCAACGTACACAAACTGTTGATCATAAGAGATTGATAGTTTGCAAATATGAAAGGGTTAAGTTGCATCTAGCATTTTAGAGTATCTTTTTAGTAGCACTCAATATTCTAAAGAAGTTTTTTGTCCATTCAGTTTCGTAAAGCATTTTTAATAGCATATAGTATCTTAAAGTGATTTTTTCTGCAATTTTGCCCTTTAAGTACTTAAAAAAATAATAATACTTGATGCATATTACTATCTACTCCTCCGGTCCTTCATATAAGACGTATATTTCTAATTTGATTAAATTAAGGAAGTTAGTTAAATTAGTTATTATGACATATTTTTTTAAAACACTTTAAACATCTTCTTTAATTCCCTCCTTTCCTTTCCTCCTTGATTATGGTTGAGAGAGAATCAATAGGAGTAAATTAGGAAAATATTAACAAATAGGAAAACTATGTCTTATATTTAGGATCAAGATTAACTCCCCAAATATTTCTTATATTAAGACATATTTCTCGATGCATATAACTCTTTTCTACAAGGGGCAATCCCATTAGGGAAAAAATTGCAATCCTGCAAACATGCTCCCCTTTAAGAGGCAACTTGAGCTTGTTCAAATTAGGATCTTATGTTAAGAATCAAAATTCAACTCACTAGCTCTTATTTTCGGAAGTGGAGGCAGTATTAGATAAGAATTTGTCCATCTTCACAAATTTAGCTGATCCACAACTACTGTAATATGCTAAGATGTGTACGGCTTCGTCTGCTCTTGAGTCTCCTCTAATCCAGTGCCCTTTAATTTTTTTTTCCCCGAGATAAAAGGCTAGCCGAAGCTTGAATTAACTAGAGCGAGGACATCAGCCTAGGTACATATCATAGAACAGCCAAGACACGAGCTAAGAGCAACAATGCAAATCCTTTAGGCACATCTCTAAGTACCCAGCCGGAATATCCTGGTGTCTTTCTCTCACAAGAAAATCAACGCATCTAATGGTGTTCCTTCGCGCGTCTCAGTTCCTTCTATGCTAAGATGTGTAATGCTTCCTCTGCTTTGCCATTTGTATTTCTTTGTCACCTCATAAGCCACGTTCGTAATAATTGAAATAATTGTTAGGATACACAACTAAACATAACATATTGCTCTAGCAATGACTTATCTGAATTTGATAATTGAAAATTGACTCTTTAAAATAGAAAAGGATTTATTTAATAGTCACCTTTTTCAGAGTATAAAATATGAGTTAGAAAAATGCATTAAAGATATCAAAAAAATTAGCTCAAGTAAACAAATAAAATAACACACAATTTTTTAACGTGGAAAACTCTCTCGATGTGAGAGATAAAAACCACGGGACCTAGTCCAGAAAACCTTTATTATGATTAATATTTACAACAATCCTTTCACAATTCTTGACCCAAGCCATGCTCCTTTTTTTTTTTCTTTCGGGATAACTCATCCACTAATCACTATCTACTTGGTGAAAACCACCACAATGACAATGCAGAAAATGAAAAAGACATACATAACCCAAGCTTGTACGATTTAGAACTTTATTTTAATTAATGAAATTAAAATGACAACCTCCAGCAGTCAAAGCTTTTGCTTAGGATGAACTCCTAACAGCAATGATGTTTTCTTCAAATTGGCTAGACAAAAAGACCACTTAGAATTCACAGTCTCTGGTTGAGACCTCTCTTTCTTTATTGCTTCCAACTCCTTTATGATTCCAATGGTGTCAGAAACACTCTTCTTCTTTTGCTTTTCAAGAGACAACAGTTTGACCTCACACTCTTCAAGACACACAAGGCATGCAAGTCTCTGCCTGAGTGACCTTAGTTTCATCCTGAAGTGAATAAGAATAGGCAAATATTATTCTTACTAATATAATCTAGTAAGAAATTGTGATATTTTCTCCAAGAAAAAACAGGGAACTCTAAAAACAAAGTTATAAATGGTGATCAACATAAAAATTATTATTGATTTTTTCAAAGAAAAAACATTATATTCGAAAAACAAAGCAATAAACTAGAAACATACTTGTGTATCTAAAAGGTCTGATTGTGAGCTCTTCAATTTTGTTTCATTTCTTCTCGGAAGTAGAGATTGAAGGGATCTAAGACCAGTAAAATAGAGAAATTAATGTCAATGAAAGTCAGTAAATTATCAATAGTGTAAAAATCGAAGGAGGGCAAATGGAAAGAGTAATTATTTACCAATGGAGGGCTCTTTTCAGTAGTTGTTGATGGAATTGCCATTGTAATTTTATTTGATGTTTCTCCACCGCTTGCTTCAATATTCTGCATAGCATTGAACGACATCAGTTTCTTGTTTCTGTGACAGCAAAGCATTAGAATATAGTCTTCCGTAGATTGTTAATTAACCTTTTGTGAATCATGAGGATGCATATCATGTTCTGTTTTGGGGAGTGCTTGGTGATCAAGTGTGATTCTCTTGCCCTTGCCCTCAATGCCAACCAAATTATCCTAAATTATACAAAAAAGCACCATGAAATTATATCATTTACCATAAATTCCACCCTTTTCAAGAAAGACTGTATTCTTACTTGTAGACACTCATTTTCTGAAGGAAAAACAAATGCTGTTGGTGATGACTTGCTCGATTCTAGTTCCATGATTTGATTTGTTGTGAGAGCTACTTCATCTAATTTTGAACCTTCTTGAGAAGTTACCTCCATTGTTTCCTTTACAATGTGTTGCATAGCACAAATAAGTCATTCAGCTTGCAGTTAGTGCTAGCTCCATCTCTTCGGCAGGAGTAATCTTTACTAGCTAATTTAATTTTTCAATATATAACCATGAAGGTGTTTATCGGGGATTTGCCCTTAAAATATCTCAATTAGATGATGGTTTGAATGGTAAAGTATGAATAATCTTACTCGAGGAGATTCAATTAGTGAAGGAGCAACAAATGGCGCAGGTTTGTTGGTTTGTTCTGAATCCTTGCCTTCATCAGCTTCTGATTCTGGACTTCCTTCATCACTTGCCTCTTCTATTTCCTTAATCTATAACATATAGGAGACCACAAAGAAATTAAAAAAGTTGTGGATTTAATTTATTGATATTGCTCCAAAATTTGGAAGCAATCAGCATAAGTAAAACAGAAATATATCTGTTGGCTGCTTAAGTGTGATATACATACATTTGATGAGCCATTGTTTTGTTCGGTTGTTGGCGGGCCTCTCTTTACAGTCTTCCTTGCTATTTCTCTTACCCTCTGAACAATAATATAATAGAATATATTAAAGAAATTGGAATGAGTAGAAGTCATTCATTAATGAACATATTACATTGTAGAAGATCAAGTGAAAAAAAAATTTGTGGATTAAATGAATTAACTTTTAGCAAATTAAATTAGTAAGGGGGAAATCTTTATGCTTCTATGGGTGACCTTGATAATTTTAAGTTTGATGTATGAATATACTGTCTCTTTTTGCTTTTTCTTTCATTTAATTGGGCCATTTTATTTTGGTACATACATTAACAAGATGTTCAAGAAGCTCATGTTTATCACCCCTCGTCCTTGGATTTAGCTGGCGAAGGGGTCGGACACTCTCACCAATGGAAGAGAGTTCAATCCTGGGAAAGTTTACTTAGTTGTAATCCAGTCGAGACGCTGGGGGAGGCATCCCAAATTGGAGCCCTGCCCTTGGATTATGGGTAAGTCTAACTCCTTTCCTAAAATTTTTCTATCAAACAAAAAAGAAGAAGAAGATCATGTTTACCCACGTGGCCCTTGTTCCTCTCAGATTCTACCAACCATTTTCAATAGACTAACCAAACAAAACAGTTTCAAATATATATTATAGTGAGAAAAATCATAGCAAAGGAGATGTTGGGACAATCTTCCACTTCACAGCATATCGTTCTAATGTATTTCCACTCTTTTCCCCTGTTTTCATGTTTTTTTTTTTGGTTGCTAGTATAAATTAGGCAGGGTCGTAACAGTAACATATAGGGTAACACAAAGAAATTGACATTGCACCATAATTTGGAATCAATCAAGAAGGCAACAAGTAAGAGGCAAATATAAATGTTGGCTTCTTATAGGAAAGTGTAATATATATACACTTGATGAACCATTGTGTTGTTCAACTGTTGGCGGATCTCTCTTTATAGTCCTCTCTACTACTTCTCTTGCCCTCTGAACAATAACAGAATATGATAGAGAATGAGTTGAGGTCATTCATTAATAAACATAGTAAATAATAAGAGACAAAGAGAAAAAAAAATTGTGGATTAAATGATGAATTAATTTGTAGCAAATTAAATTAGTTTTTTTTTTTTTTTGGGGATTTATGCTTCTATGGGTGAACTTGATAAGTTTAAGTTTGGTGTACGAATCATCAATTTTACTGTCTCCTTTAGCTTTTTCTTTCATTTGATTGGGCCATTTTATTTTGGTACTTACATGAAAAATCTGTTCAAAAAGATCAGTTTTATCCATGTTGCCCTTGTTACTCTGAGATTCTTCTAACCATTCCATATAGCCTAACCAAACAAAATAATTCCAAATATATATTATAATGAGAAAAATCATAGCAATATATAGCAATTGTAAATAAATAATTGACCTTTTTGATGCTTACTTTCAAAGAACTCTATATCAGTTGAAGTTAAAGAGATGTTGGGACAATCCTTTACTTGACGGTATATCACGGCCTGGAAATCAATTGAATGGCAGATAGTTTGAAGTTTTGGCAGACCTTCAAGTAGTATTGCAAATAGATTTGGGAAGACATGCTTGATGCCCAACTCTTGTGTTGTGCCCTGCTTCCGTTTAAATACTTGCTCAAGCTCTGGGGCACTTTCTATATACAACACTGAGAGCTGTGGAAGGCTACCACGTGTGGAGATAGAGAATAGGCATTTCAAACTCTCGCAGCCTTCCACAAAAATCATATGGAGATTTGGAAAACAACATTCTTGATCATCATCATCATCCTCAATGATGCGCTCTAGCTCTTCACATTCTGTTACTGCTAGAGTTCTCAAACATGGAAGGCTTCTTGAGATAGATGCAGACAATATGAATTTCAGTTTATTGCAATTGAAGATATATAGCTTGGCAAGATTTTTAAAGCTCAGACGAAGATTTTTGGGTCCCACACATATGTTTCTTAACTTATCCATGCCTCTCAATTGCAGGGTATCCAAACTTGAATTCACAGGACTTGAAATTTGAAGTCTTTCAAGATCATAAATTGTTTCCATGTCCAAGGTTTCTATGCAAAGACGTTTCAAATTGCATAACTGCATCCCAATTAGCTGTATCATATGATATATCAGTACCAAAAAACAAAGCAATGTATCAATCAATCATAATTCAAATGTTAGAAGACAAATTAATTACCTTTTTCTGTGAGAGTTGTTCTTGTCCTTTATCCCCCTCCGCTGATAAATCTATAAAAGAGCTTATAGGAAGTTGCGGACACCCATCAAAACTAATATCTTGTAGAGACAATGCTTTCACATAATAGTTTTCAGGACACATACTGATCATTTTTGGCACTTCTTCAAGGCCTAACTTGTTGAGAGCTGAGAGATCAATCTCAGTATTTTGATTCTCATGAGGTGAGTTATAATCATCGCAAGATTTTCCAAACACATATTTCAACTGATTGGCCTTATAGATACGCACAGATTTCAAGTGTACAAGATTTCTTGAACAAGAAGATGGAAATACATATTCTAACTTGTCACATTTCTTGATTTCAATGGTGCGTAAGTTGGGAAATATAGAGCTCGCATTCATATGATGATGACCATGTACCTCCTCTATTACTATGTGCTCCAGTTCATCACACTTCGAGACTGCCAATTCTTCTAATAGTGGCATTGATGAGGCAATGGATACAGAAAACAGCGACCTTAAGTTTGAAATATCTCCAATATTCATCTCTCTCAAATTGCATGGGTATAATGGTGGCGTAAAAATTCCATGAGCTCTATTGCCAACATATTTCCCCTGCATCCCAAAATATAACAGCGATGTGAAAAATATTTTAATATTTTCAAAAAATATTTCTGCTTTTTTTTTTTTTGGAAACACCAAACTAAAAATAAATTAACTAAGAAGTTTTTTTTTTAAATTTTTTTTTAAAAACAAAAAAATGTTTTCAAAACATGAAAACAAACAAAGCCTTCATTACTCGGATTTCCTCTAACTTAATTTTTGCTACATCTCAGCTACTAAATGCAAATTACTAGGAATTTAAATGTCCAACATCCTAAATTCTTCGTTATCAATTAAATGGAACGATGAACAAAATTTAAATAGTTAATTAGTCTATAAATCGAGTGTAAATTTGAAGTGAAAACGTGATTTGGTTTTTATCTATATAAAAGTACAATTTTTTGCTTTGATTTGTGAACGAAATAAAGTATCTAAATTATATTATATAAAATAAAATTATACATATATTATATTAAAGTATGAATAAACAGACAAATGACACATCAATATATGTTTGATATAAATTCAGGAAAATTCCAGCTAGACCCAGCTAAAATATCAAAATCTAAATTAAGGCATACACTTTTAGCAAATTCTCAATCTAAAAATACTTCAAAATAGGAAAAAAGAATTTTAGTTGACAAAAAAAAAAAGAAAAAAGAATTTTAGTTATGCAGTACATAGGGGTGTTCAGGTTTTTTAACAACATAAAAAAAAAAAAAAAATCTTTAGTTGGCCATTTTCATACAAACACCGCCCTTCCCCATCTTCAGTTGATCCCAATATTCACAGAGGGGGGGGGGGGAAGCTAAAATACCCTCAGCAAATAGAACCAAGAACAAAGGTTGAATTACAATACCATATATGTTTGAAATTAAAATATAGTTGTTGGTTAATTGATAGCGTGGCTTAGTTGAAGGGTCAAAAAGTAATGTTGGTTCATGCCATTTTCACACAAACATCATCCTTCCCCATCTTCAGTTGATCCCAAATCTTAATTACAATATCTTTTAATGATCCAATCTTCAACAGTAATTGAGTTTGCCCAATATACAATGTTAATTTAATGGGCCGAGTGTAGCCCAATATATGTAAATGACTAATATGTTGAGGTTTTTCAAAAAAAAAAAAAAAGAAAAGCCTAAACATTATTACCAATTTGATAAACACAATTTTTTAGAGTAATATGTGATTACTTACTCAATTAATTATTTTTTGAAAATAAACTCAGTTCTATTAATTCTCAATGCAAAGAAACATATGCAGCATTAATAAAAAAATAGTGAAGGAGGAACGTATATATGTACCTGTGAGGCAATGTGGTCCAGCTGAGCTGTCTCGGATATAG
This sequence comes from Inga laurina, assembly GCA_963855925.1. Classification (NCBI taxonomy): domain Eukaryota; kingdom Viridiplantae; phylum Streptophyta; class Magnoliopsida; order Fabales; family Fabaceae; genus Inga; species Inga laurina. Next base: position 16,572,922 of record OY979701.1, on the reverse strand, counting down.
ATGGCTCATCTTTATTTGTAGTTTCTGATTTTGGCAGAAAACAAGATAAAGGATCCCATGAGAAATTGCAACTTAGACCCTTGACCTTTTCCTTTAATCCCTCACTAGTATTTGCTATTGATTTTTGTGGGAGATAACATTCTGGATATGAGTTGACAAATAATGGGACATCTTCAACAGACATTACTTTCAATGAACGGAGTGTGTTTTCATTTTGCATTTGATGCAACCCTTCCTCTTTTGGATATTGATCAAACATGTAGCTTAGAGTCTTGCACTTAGAAAGCTCTACACTTTCTAGTAGAGGAAGGTCTTCACAATAACCAATTGGCAATATGAATTCCAACTTGTCACACCCTTGAACACTGAGGAGTTTCAATTGTTGAAACATTGAGTGATGACTCCTTGGATTAGGCTCTTTATCATCCACTATTACTTCTACGGAATATGACCCCTCATCCCTTATTATGTATTTCAGCTCAGAACAGTCAACGATCTTTAAAGTTTCTAGGAGCATTAGAGTTTGAGCAGTGGATGGATGAAAAAGACAAGTCATTGAACAATTCTCTATATATATGGAATTAAGGTTTTCCAGCTCTAGCTTGCCCTTAAATAATGTGCTTCCAAATTCTTGACAATTCTTTAACTCCAACCTCTTTAGTTGCTTGAGAAAGCCACGGGGATAACTACCAGAACATATTCCTCTCACATTCACTTCAACAAGTTGCAGCTCAACTAACTTTGAGAAGAAAGTCGCTCCAGATTTAAGTTGAGGATGCTCGATATGGATTAAACACTCCATCTCAAAACATTTCTTCAAAGAAAGCTTGATTAAGTCATCCATAACTCTATCTCCCATTGAAACAATGCTAGGAATGAGATTGTTCCAACCTATTTCATTATCTCCTTCTAACTCCAGAATCTCTGCTCTTGTGGCCAAGGATTTAATTATCTCTTTGGGGAATATTCTTTGTAACTTCCCTGGCTTGAAACATCTTTTTATGGAAGGATCTATCTGAGAAGAATCGAACGCAGAAAAGTCACTACCATCTATATGATATGTTTGATATTCAGGAAGGGATGTAATTTGAGGAGCCTTTGCACCAATTGGTATACGATCATCATTTGAAACATAATATAGTTCTTCTAGTTGGGTGCATCTTGCAACAACTTCAAATGGATTGTTCATTTCAATCAAACAACGTTTCAAGCATAGAAATCTCAATTTATCTAGCTCACTAGTTTCATTTGGCAATTCAATTATTGAACAATTAGTCAATTCTAGAGACTCAAGCTTTTGTAAGTTTCTCATCAACATAGATATATCGCCTAACTCCCAATTTGTAAGAGACAGTGTTCGAATGTCTTTTAGTGATTGAATTGATTTTGGCAATGATAGAGCTAAAGTTCTACCAAACTCAATTTGAGAATGCAAAAGCAAAACTCTAAGACTCTTTATGGCTTCAAATAATGTATTTGGAACTTTTAAAGAACTATTTGCATTCATCCATGCCAATAGAACCTCGAGTTTGCTATCATAAAAACAATTGGGAAAGCCATCCATGATCCAAGATGAATATTTCACATTCTCCTTCAGTTTTTTCTTAGAATCCATGATCACTTGAATCTTTTCATTATCGATATTCTCCAAGGCCATTTCACGAAGCACGTCATGCATCTTTGCATATCCTTCACCAGCCTTTAACAATAAAGAAGAATTTATGAGTGTGTTCTCAATCTCATGCACATGACTTCTTGCTATGTAGTATTTGTCACCTTCTCCAAAAAGCCCCAAACCTATGACAATTCTGCTTAAAAGATCAATGGGTATATCAGAAGCTTTTGGGAAGATAGAGCACAACAAGAATAGTACTTGGGCTTCTTTATCCTTTAGATGGTCATAGCTAAATCTCAAAGAATTATAAATCTTTCTTTTATGCTCATCAACAATGCCGTGCCTTAATGGCATAGGATTTTTTAATGCGATCAAAGCTGCGTGCCATTGTTCTGGCGGCCATCTTTTGAAGGCTTTTGCTATTGCTACAATCAAAATTGGCAAGCCTCCGCACTCATTAACAATATCTTCTGCCAATCTCTTCAAATCGGTAGGGCAATCATTCCCACTTGCAATAGTATGAGATAAGAAAAGAGTCAATGCATCTTCTAAAGGCAAGACATGTAATCCAAGAGTCTTTTGGCATCCCATGCTTGTACAAATGTCCACTGAACGTGTGGTTAGAAGAACACAACAACGACCTTTGCTATGGATGCCATGTTGAATCCCTATGTTTTTAAGAGTAAGCTCTTCCCAAACATCATCAAGTATTATGAGAACCTTCCCATCATGAGCAATCCTGATCCATATTTGTTGTGCATGGCTCAATAGCTTCTCTTCCTCTAATTGCAATTCCAATTGCTTTGCAATGTCATCTCGAATCCTTTTTTCATCCACAGGGGTAGACACACTTACAAAGATTACTCTATCAAAGGTATTTGATTTTTCAACATGTTTCCCAACTTCTATTGCCATTGTGGATTTCCCTGTTCCTCCCATCCCATGCAATCCTATCATATACTTATTCTCATCTTCTAATTCCTTCTTGAGTTCCTCAAAATTTGCCTTTCTACTCTTGAAGGACATGAACTCTTGTGAATGGAATTCGATGCCTGGCACTCCGGCTGCAAGTGCAAGTTCAGGAAATTTATCAACTTCAGCAATTAATTTTGGGATAAGTTCTTTCGTCAAACTTTCCAACTGCTTAGCTCGGCCAATTTGCGAGAAGCAATTCGTACACAAGCCAAACCATGTGGTTGGCCTAGTGTCTTGTTGTAAAAGCTTATTGGCACTTTCAAGCCAGTGTTCAACCATAGGCTCAACTCGAGTCTTATTTCTTTTATTGGCTTCTTCTATTTGTAGCTCCACACTTTTTACCTTGGCTGACAGCTCTCCTTGTTCATTTTGGAAGTCTTGAACATAACTCTTGTATTTACGCAAATACCGAATTTCCTTCCATGCTTTACGTACCAAGTCTTGGATGATTGATACTGCAACACTGCTACAAATATCCGACACTACCGCCGCCATCTAACACGCATATGGGATTAAGGTTACAAAATCAACTAGATCAGGGACATCTAGGTACTCGCCAACTATGATCTAAGATTATAGTATGCTCATCAAAACCGTATCATTCAATAGTAGGGAGATATCATAGAAATAATTACATCTTTCTCCACTTCACACAAGTTTGTTTGAGTCTATACACACACACACACACACACAAATATCTATATTTCAAAGGATGCATATTCATCCTTAAATCTGTAGCAATGATCATGACCAAAATCATATCAACAGCAATTTTTATATAAGAATCACGGAAACTACCATGATTTACAGCTAAGAAGCATGATTTGATTATATTAAAATTTCACAATGAGTGATTAATTACTGGAGTCCGTCGTAAGTTGAGAGAGATTATAGAAAGCATGACATCTCTATCTAGCTACTTCAATTCACCAACACACACACACACAATATTTAAAAGGATGCCTACTAATCTAAAACCAACAATAGCATGTCATGACCAAATAAAAGGTAATTCTAAATCGTAATGTCACCATTATTACAATTATGTCAATTCACCCCAAGTGTGTATAAAATATTTTGAAGGATGAGTATTTATCCTAAAATCAACGAAAACAATGAGTTGTTTGTTGACATATAATCTAAAGTCTTTGTGTAGTTGTTGGGGACTCTGTTTTGTTCGCATTCACTAATTGATCTTGTGTGTAACCACAACTTATTTGTTTGGATTCATTTTACATTTTATATTGTAGTCACAAAAATATAATGCCGCAAGTTGGCCATGAAAATGATTGAAAACAATAGAAAATGTAGTCACAAAAAAAATGTACTCAAAGAAAATGGGGCTCTCTCTCAGCCTAGTTAAATTGTTTAATTTCCAATAGGAACAAAAGAAAAGAATATTAAACAATTTATTTAGCAGACAATATAGTTTTGCATCAACATTAATTGAAGTTAATACTGTGGGCTGACAAAAACGAAAATATTATTAGTATTATTCAAACACTATATATATATTTTTCCCAACGAAATCATAGCTTCTGTTTGTAATATGATGTTTTGATTTTTTTACAGATAATTAAGGCTTTTTTTTTTTTTTTGGGTTAGGTTTTTCTCATTTTCCTTTTTCTCATTTTCTTCTCATAATCTCATATCCACCGTTACCATTAGATTAAAAGAATAAAAACCTCTTTTTCTTTTATGTTTAAGAAAAGGATCTATGAGAACAACTATTAGGCCGAAATTAAAGAAGACTTGAACACAACTTTGTTTTTTTAGAGGAGAAGAAGAAAAATAATAACGAATGAGAGTAAAAACTAATCCAAGTATAAGAAAGTAAAGCTTGAAGAAAACAGGTTCCTTCAATAGACAAACTTTGAAACCAAGGACAAAACTCGAAATCATAGACAAACTTTGAAACAGAGGACAAAAACTCGAAATCTTTCTGGTTTTTGTTTCTGTTTTTGTTTTGAAATAAGTGCTTTTTTTTTCTTATATTACCATCCAGTATCATGTTTCTTAAGAAAAACAACTTCTTTGTTCTATTTCAAATAAGTGCATTTTTTCTTATATTATCATCCAGTATTCTGTTTGGAGTTTGTGGCTACCCCACCCAACACAAATGTCTTCTCTAGGACTTGAACTCAAGACCCGATGTACTAGGGCTTTACACTGCTAGACCAACTTTATGTTAGTTCAAATAAGTTCTTTTTTAATAATCGATGAGTTCTAATTATTTTGAGAAGCACTTTCAAATAAAAAAAAAAAGTATTTTTTTATGATTGTAATAAATGTAAATTGGCTTATACTTTTCATAAATATAATAAATAAATTTTTAGACAGTCAATAAATTACTTTTATCCTTTTTGATTGAACAAAAATTACTTTTATAAACTCAAAGAAAAATACTCTTTAATTATTAATTTGAAATACATAAAATCTCAATGTTAAAAGAATCAATCTGTGTTAGCTGATGATTTGTTTGAATGTGATTTTTACAGTCTTACATAAACCATTGATGAAAAACGTAAAAACATGCAAGCAATTCTTGCTTTCATAGTGACATAAATTAACAAGAAACTTTTTATATATGGAAAGTTAGACCATAACAATATAAACATTCATATAAAATAACTCATCGGAAAAAAAAAAACGTTCATATGGAGTATGGAAAATGTAAAGAGCCACGCCGATCACAAAGGATAGAAAATACGGTTAATTTTTGTGCTCCATATAAATATATCCACCTTGGTTTATAATTTAAGAAAGCTGTAAAATTTTATATGAATAAATAAGATTTATAATTAAAATTGTGCTTATACTAACCTGAAGACAGGAATATATCAAAGTCTTCGAGTATGCTTCACGTGACTAACCAAGATCTAGGGAAAAAAAAGTTATAAGTTAAAAAAGTTGAAAAGACAATATGTGTGTGTAAAAGAAGATGCAAACATATATAATTCATAAGCATGATGTAGTACAAATCCATACCCCTAAGATTTTTTGATGCAGCAATGCCTTTGATATAAAAGCCCTCTTTTCCTTTCTTCTTTTTTGTTTTTTTTTTTTTTTGGTATTTTTAAGAAAAGGAACTATGAGAACAACCAGGGCAGTAGAGAGAAAAAACAAATGACGAATTTCAATACCAAAAATAAAGTACAAAGTACTTGGCAGAAACAAGATTTGAACACATTTTTTTTTCCCTCTAAACAAGAAGGAGAAGAACAATTAAATAATTAACAAAGATGAGAGTAAAAAGAAATAGTTCGAAAACAAGAAAATAAAGCTTTAAAAAACTTCCTTCAATAAAGAAGTCAATTTGTTTCATTTTTTATCTTCGGAATTTTTGTTACAAGAAGGAGAACAATATATAGAAACTATATTGACAAAAATTAAAGCAAGAATTCAAGTTGAGCACTCAAATTGTTTTTGCTTTTATTTTCAAGGGAAAAAAAAAAGTTTCAACCACGATCAATGAGGAGAAACCTTATAGGAAGGATAAAAAAACACAACAGAACCAAAACAAACTATTTACAAGAAAGTCCAAAGAGTTCTAATGATTCGAGAAGGAATTTTATTTTTGTTTTCCAAGAGCAAGTAGAAGAAAAATGGCAGGATTCGGATAGAGTACACAACTTTGAAGAGGAAGAAAGGAACAAATGAAGAAGAGAGCAAACCAAACGAGTGATTCAAATGGAAAGAAATAATATAGACGAACTCTGAAACAGAAGCCAAAACTCTAAATCTTCTTTTTCTTTTGGAAAAGGTAGAACACCAAAGCTTTTTTGTGAATGAAGAGAAAAATGAAAGCGAGAGGGCAAGAAGAGCGCAGAAATTGCAGAGAGAAGAAGCAGAGACCAGCTAGTAGAAAAGAAGCCAAATACAGATAGGCCCAGTGTAAGTGATAATTGAGCCATCTTTTAGAAAGTTGGGAAAGTCAAGAGCGGGCCGACGTCTTTTTGTCGGGATTCAATAATTGATCTTTTCTTTACCACAAGTGCCTTTCATGAATATGCGCGCGCAGGCTCTTTCTAAAGGGGAAATAATTCCTTTAGTTTTTTTTTTTTATACAAATAATTCCTTTAGTTGCCATAATAAACTCAGCAAGGTTTATGTTCATCAAATTAACTCTGTATATAAACTACGGCATTTCAGTTAAGAAAAATCACCACTTTAATTAGTTGACAGTCAAAAGATAAAAGTGTCCATTTAAAGCTAGGCTTAATTAAAAGCCAATAAACTTACCAACATTACCGGAAAAAAAAAAAAAAACAGCAAATTGCTGACAAAATTACCGATGGAACAGAGTTATTAACAGAATAGTGACGGAATCTATTTCATTTCTATATTTTATGTGGCAAATTAGTTTATTGACAGAATTTTAATTCCGTTAGAAATTAATGACGAAATTTTTTGTCAAAAATTACTGACGGATTTCTGATAGAAAATTCCGTTGGTAATTCATCACTAATTTCCATCATTAATCTGTCAGAAATCACTGGCAAAAATTATTCTGTCACAAATTATGTCAATAAATAAAATTTTCGATGGAATTACTGACAAAAAAAAAATTCTGTTCGTAATTTAATGTTTTTTGGTAGTACAATGGAATTGTGTCTTGACTATGGGGTTATTCCCTAAGAACATATATGATGTGTTAAGATTTGAATTTTTGTTAGGAGATGTATCCACATTTAATGCTTAATGGTAGCTCGAAAAAAATTGTCTCTAACTGGAAGACACGACTACAAAAAAGAACGTCAATAAACTTTAATAAGCATTAAACTTCTAAACCACTCAAATCTAATTTGAATGATGTAAATTTAATTGCTTTATTTTTTTAAAAAAAAAACAATTATTTCAATAGGTATAGAAACTAAAAAATAAATTTTTTTTTTAATTATCAGTTTTTTTAAAACATAATTTATAATTTAAAAATTGTCAGTTAAAAATCTTAATTAAGTTGCAAAAAAGTGCAAGTCTCATCGCTGTCACTCACTTTCATTTCACTTCAATTACTGAGAAAGAAAGTTAAAGCAAGCAGGCCCATCTGTAGGTCTGTATTGTTGGCTCTTTGTTCCGTCTTTTCGCTTCTTTTCCACATGCAATAAAACCATTCACATCACAATAATGTCATGTGAGCTAATTATTAGGAAAGAAAGTTTAAGAAAAGGAACTATGAGAACAACCCGGGCAGTAGAGAGAAAAATCAAATGACGAATTTCAATACCCAAAAAAAAGTACAAAGTACTTGGCAGAAACAAGATTTGAACACAATTTTTCCCCCTCTAAACAAGAAGGACAAGAACAATTAAATAATTAACAAAGATGAGAGTAAAAAAAAAAACAATTTTGTTTTTGTTTTCAAAGAGCTAGTAGCAGAAAAGTGGCAGGATTCGGATAGAGTACACAACTTTGAAGAGGAAGAAAGCAACAGATGAAGAAGAGAGCAAACCAAACGAGTGATTCAAATACACAGAAATAATATAGACAAACTCTGAAACAGAAGCCACAACTCTAAATCTTCTTTTTCTTTTGGAAAAGGTAGAACACCAAAGCTTTTTTGTGAATGAAGAGAAAAATGAAAGCGAGAGGGCAAGAAGAGCACAGAAATTGCAGAGAGAAGAAGCAGAAACCAGGTAGTGTGATTAACAGTAGAGAAGAAGCCAAATACAAATAGACCCAGTGTACGTAAGTGATAATTGAGCCATCGTTTAGAAAGCTGGGAACGTCAAGAGCGGGCCTACGTCTTTTTGTTGGGATTCAATAATTGATCATTTCTTCGACAACCTTTTAAAGGGAAAATAATTCCTTCAGTTGCCATAATAAACTCAGCAAGGTTTATGTTCATCAAATTAACTCTGTATATAAACTACGGCATCACATCTGATTTCAGTTAAGAAAAATCACCACTTTAATTAGTTGACAGTCAAAAGATAAAAGTGTCCATTTAAAGCTAGTTTCATTTAAGAAAAGTCACCACTTTAATTAGTTGACAGTCAAAAGACAAAAGTGTCCATTTAAAGCTAGTCTTAACTAAAAGCGAATAATAAACTTACCAACACTACCCAAAGAAAAAAACAGCAAATTACTGACAAAATTACCGATGGAACGGAGTTACCGACAGAATAGCGACGGAATCCATTGCATTTCTTTATTTTATGTGGCAAATTAGTTTATTGACAGGATTTTAATTCCGTCAGAAATCAATGACGAAATTTTTTGTCAAAAAATTACTGATAGAAATTTTTCTGTCTGAAATTACTGACAGATTTCTAATAGAAAATTCCGTTGGTAATCCATCACTAATTTTTATAGCTAATCTGTCAGAAATTACTGGCAGAAAATATTCTGTCACAAATTCTGTCAATAAATAAATTTTTTGATGGAATTACTGACGAAAAAAATTCTGTTGGTAATTTAATGTTTTTTGGTAGTGCAATGGGATTGTGTCTTGACTATGAGGTTAGTCCCTAAGAACATGACATGTTAAGATTCAAATTTTTGTTAGGAGAGGTGTCCACATTTAATGCTCGATGGTAGCTCAAAAAAAATTGCCTCTAACTAGAAGACACATGTGGCTACAAAAAAAAAAAAAAAGTCAATAAACTTTTAAAATTCTAAACCGCTCAAATCTAATTTGAATGGTATAAATTTAATTATTTTTTTTAAAAAAAAACAATTATTTCAATAGAAATAGAAACTAAAAAATAAAAAAAAATTTAATTACCATTTTTTTTAAAACATAACTTATAATTTAAAAATTGCCAGTTAAAAATCTTAATTAAGTTGCAAAAAAGTGCAAGTCTCATCGCTGTAACTCACTTTCACTTCAATTACTAAGAAAGAAAGTTAAAGCAAGCAGGCACATCGCTTCTTTTCAATTGACTCCCACTCACAAAATTGACTTCATTCTTGTCCATAGGGTTCAACCTAACTCATTGGATCCACATTCCTGAAAATTTTCTTAAATAAAGCAAATGTTTTGGAGCCCTGAGCTCATGTGAAGGTGCGTATATCTCATATTCTACAACATACTTCACTTTGTCATCTGTATTTCATAATTTGTTACCTCCTAAATCACATGCAAAATAAATGTAACAATTGCTGGGATAAGCATAACATACCGCTCTTGAAATGTAAGTTAATGATATGAGCTTAATAGGTGACAAATTACTCTATAAATAGAAAAGGGTTTGCATAGATGTAATATGATAGTCACATTTTTAAAAGTATAAATACATTAAAGACATTGAAAAATTGCATCAAGCTAAGTAAATAAATAGAAGAACACATAATTTTTTAACGTGGAAAACTCCTTCTATTTAAGAAATAAAAACCATAAAACCTAGTGCAGAAAACCATTAAGTCTTCCACAATTCTTATGCTCTTAAGTGCTACTATTCTTTTTTTTATTTTTTTGGGTTAACAACTCAACCACTGATCACTATTAACGTAGTAAAAGTCACTGCAACAGTAATACAAAATACATACAAAACAACAACTACAGTTTAGAACTCTTTTTTAATGTTTTTTTTATAGAAAATTTAAACGATAGTCTCCAACTTTTGAAGGTTTTGCTTAAGATGAACTCCCACCAGTAACGATTGTTTTTTCCAAATTTGCCAGAAAAAAAGACCACTTAGAATTCTCATTCTCTAGTTGATGCCTTGCTTTTATTTGGTCTTTCTTCACTGCTTCCAACTCCTTCATGAATCCAATGGTGTCAAAAACAATCTTCTTTTGCTTTTGGAGAGACAACAGTTTAATCTCACACTCTTTGATTTATTTTTCGTTGCTACACAATTCAGCTTGCAATTTAGAGGTTTGCTCCTTCAACTCTGCTTCCCTTGTTTGAGCCTCAACCATATAATTCTGAGTCATTTGAATTTCAGACAAAAGAGTCTTAGCTACTTCTTTTCGTTGCAAACGTTGTTCAATCATTAGCTTTTCTTTATGTTCAAGCTCAGTTGCTGTGCCAGTGGTAGCATGGGCTTACTTGAAGAAAGATAAAATAGTTTGGATTTCTTGTTGCAAAGAGTGTATTGTAGCTTTAAGACCATCATGAGAGCAATGAGAGGATAAGGTTCTTTGGGCACTCTCAAGGCAAAGTATTCTTTCTTCAAGGCTAGCTATTTCATTTAGGCTGATGAAGTCACGGATTCAGAACAAGTCAGAAAGAGCCTTAGTCACCTCGCTATCATCTTCATGAGCAGTAATTATTTTGGATGCACAAGTCATGTGAACTTCCATGTCAGTACCTTCATCCATTATTTGGAATAATCTCATTAGTCATCATTCTCAAGTTGTTTGGACACATAAGACAGGCAACACTCCGCTTGAGTGACCCCCTGAAGTGAAAAAGAATAGACAAATATTATTCCTACAAAAAAGATTCTAGTAAGAAAATATTACTCCCTCCGGTCCTAATTATAAGACAAAGTTGATTTTTTTGGTGAAATTAAGGAAGCCAATTAAATCACTTTAGAATATTTTTATTTTTATTTTTTTCTTCAAATTAATTAATTAAATCACATATCGCTCTTGAAATGTAAGTTAATGATATGGCTTAATAGGTGGAAAATTACTCTATAAATAGAAAAGGGTTTGCATAGATGTAATATGATAGTCACATTTTTAAAAGTATAAATACATAAAAGACATTGAAAAATTGCATCAAGCTAAGTAAATAAATAGAAGAACACACACATTTTTTAACGTGGAAAACTCCGTCAATTTAAGAAATAAAAACCATAAAATCTAGTGCAGAAAACCAGAAGTCTTCCACAATTCTTATGCTCTTAAGCGCTACTATTCTTTCTTTCTTTTTTTTTTTTTTTGGGTTAACAACTCAACCACTAATCACCATTAACATAGTAAAAGTCACTGCAACAGTAATACAAAATACATACAAAACAACAACTATAGTTTAGAACTCTTTTTTAATGTTTTTTATAGAAAATTTAAACGACAGTCTCCAACTTTCAAAGGTTATGCTTAAGATGAACTCCTACCAGTAACAATGTTTTTTTCAAATTGGCCAGAAAAGAAGACCACTTAGAATTCTCATTCTCTAGTTGCTTTTATTTGGTCTTTCTTCCCCCATGCGAGACCTCTCTTTCTTCACTGCTTCCAACTCCTTTATGAATCTAATGGTGTCAGAAACAATCTTCTTTTGCTTTTGGAGAGACAACAGTTTAATCTCACACTCTTTGATTTCTTTTTCGTTGCTACACAATTCAGCTTGCAATTTAGAGGTTTGCTCCTTCAACTCTGCTTCCCTTGTTTGAGCCTCAACCATATAATTCTGAGTCATTTGAATTTCAGACAACAGAGTCTTCGCTACTTCTTTTCGTTGAAAACGTTGTTCAATCATTAGCTTTTCTTTTTGTTCAAGCTCAGTTACTGTGCCAGTGGTAGCATGGGCTTGCTTGAAGGAAGATAAAATAGTTTGGATTTCTTGTTGCAAAGAGTGTATTGTAGCTTTAAGACCATCATGAGAACAATGAGAGGACAAGGTGCTTAGGGCACTCTCAAGGCAAAGTTTTCTTTCCTCAAGGCTCCCAAGTCAGAAAGAGCCTTAGTCACCTCGCTATCATCTTCATGAGCTGTAATTATTTTGGATGCACAAGTCATGTGAACTTCCATGTCAGTACCTTCATCCATTATTTGGAATAATCTCATTTGATCATCATTCTCAAGTTGTTTGGACACATAAGACATGCAACTCTCTGCTTGAGTGACCCCCTTAAGTGAAAAAGAATAGACAACTATTATTCGGACAAAAAAGATTCTAGTAAGAAAATATTTTATCTTTTTCCTGAAACAAATGGCTCTCCAATAGATAAAAGCATGATTATAAGTGGTAATCAACGCAAGAATGAAAATTCACATCATTCATTTTTACATATTATTCACCAACCTTTAACAATAAAGAAGAATTTATGAGTTTTTTTTTTTAATCTCATGGACAAGACATCTTTGTAAGTGTTAGAAAAAGACAGCATTTAATAAATCTTCTTAATGAAAAATGATTGTATGGAGTCAATTAAAGCAAAAAATAAAATGAGTAACAAAATAATAGATAGAAATTAATGCGCTCCGCAAGCATACGGGTCGTGCCAAATAATAAAGTGATAAGTAGAGTATCGTCTCACGAGGAATCAATCAATTAATTTTTAGATATTAAAATCTCAATTTCTTTTAAGTCAAACGAATCTAGTTCTGAGAAAATTTAAAAGAAATTAATTAACGAAAACTATCAATGTCAAACACAACCTAGAGTCACTAATCCTTCACTAGCTCCCCAAATCTTAAATCCATTTAATTAGTTAATCTAAAATATTAATTTTGTAAATCTCAAGTATAAATAGTTATAAGTGCATGTCAGTTCACTCACAACCCTCTCTTAAGTATAAATGTTATGTCTAACCTAATTACTCAAGAGGCAAGATAACTAAAACACACTCTTCAACAATTATATGGAGCTATTAGGTATATGTCTATCCTAATCGTAAATTAAATCATGATCTAATCCCATATTACTTAATCTCAGAGCCTAATTAAAATTTCCTTCGTCAAAATAAATCCTAATACTCAAATTCACATCTAATGGTGGCCAATCATCAAATGGACATAATAAAGCAAGATTAAGTAACCAAAATTAATATAAATATAACTAATAAATCATGAAAATAAAATCTAGTTCACTAGTGAATTCATAGTTTCCTTAGGTCTGAAAAAAAAAATTAACTACTCATGGCTAAACTAAAATCCAAAATGAAACAAAGAAATTCAGATTTAAAGAATAAAAGAAAAACAAGAAAGCAAGCAAGACTATCGAAGACTCTCTCAATTCCTTGCTGCTATCACAGGTGGAAGGAGGCTAAGAAGTTGCCTACTGCTACTTCTAATTCTCTGTTCTTTTCCTCTTTGGGCTTGTTTGGTATGAGGGGAGGGAAGGGAAAGTGGGCGGAGGGAAAAAATTTTTAGTTGAATTGAAAGAAATTAGAGAAATTGGGTTAAAATTTTTTAATTAATTTTTCTTACTCTTTTATCTTATATACTCTATTTATTAAAATTTTATTACCTCACTTTTTCAATCTTTTAAAATTCAACTCATAAAAATTTTCATGTCCTTCCTTCCCCCTCCAAATCCCTCACACCAAACACACCCTTAATCTCCGCTCGATCTCCCCTGTTCTTGCTGTTCGGCTCTCTCATATATATACATAGATCATGGCGTGGCTGGAGCTGTCCATCTCTTTATCCAATTCTTTATCTAAATATCTTTCTTTTAATTCAAAGAGATATTATGCGCAATCTGGATATCTCCTCCATAGATCACAACAATTTATTTTGTCCTTCCTTCACGTGGGGTCCACGTCTATGTGTATCTGATTCCAAATCTGTTGCTTTCACTTGCCAGCTCATGCGTCTGAAGTCTTATGTGATATATAAATATATATATTTGTATATCTATACACATTATCATTATTTTCTCTTTCATTATCTTCACAATGTACGGCTCCTTTATATATATATATATTCTCTTCTAATTTTTCCCTTCCTCAATATCATCATATTTCCTGTAAAATAAAATAGGATATGGATAGATTTTATATCAAGATTTCTTTTTATCCTGAATTTAATTAAAAGATAGAAAATATATAGAAGATAATTAAATAGGTATAAAATATTAATAAATTTAATCAATTATATCATAAAATCTATACCTATTTAATTATAAAATATACATTTATCATAGACAAAGGAATCTAACATGGAAAAACTTCCCCTCAATATGAGTGAGAGCAAACCACCACGGCTCAAAGCGAAAAATTCCCCTATCTTTAAAAAGGAATACGATGTTCAATGCTCTAGTACAAAGCTCAACCATAGGATGATAACAAATTCACCTCATCCACAAAAATCACTAAAGGATTATATTAATAAAATAGAAGAGCAAATAAAGCAATAAAATACATATCTCTTGGGTGAAGATACAATCTGCATGCTGGAAATCAGTAAACACAAAAGCTACAGTCACAGAACGTATGCCAAAGTTCATGCAAAATCTGGAGAAGGTAGGAAGCTTCAATCCATGATCCACCATTCATATTTAAGATCTATATGTCTTGAACATCTCCACCAAATTTCAAAGCAATCAGACTAGAAATCATCGTCTGATCGTCGACTTAATCAAAGTCACTCAGAAAAATATGTAGCAGACATGAATGAACGTTCACGAAAATTCTAGGGAAAATAGAAGACTTCAATGGATGATCAGACTATTAGAATGAAGCTCCGTGTGTCTAGAATATCCATGAAAAAATTCAAATGAATCCAACAAGAAATGATCTTCCGATCATCAACTAGATCAAAACTGTTTAGTGTGAAAAACTGCTGAAAATATTCTCTTACAAGAGCTATATATAAACTTATTTTTTTCCCCTCACACACAAACTTATAGTCTACTCTTCAGATTTCTCTCTTTTATTTCTTTCCTTTTGTTTCTTTTTTCTTTTTTTTCCTCTTTTCCTCTATTTCTATTATTCTTCAAGTGGATTGTTTTGGCTGGCCACCATAGAATTTAATCTATGGGTGATCTCAATGGACGGGAGGTGAAGAGAGAACCTAGATTTAGAGAAATAGACACAAATTATTTAGGCTAGGGATAGTTCTAGATATTTGTGGTGATAAGACTATAGCTTCATGGTTTAATTAGTTATGTGAGTGTTGTGGGAACGAGCTCAACATTAATTAAAAAGGGACTGATAATTCGAGAGAATATTAGGACACTTTAGGAATAATTGTCACTATAATTAATTAAAAGAGTCAACTTAAACAATAGAAATTAGCAATCTGTAGGTGAAATCTTGAACCCAACTCTTTAAATGATTGTTATATTCTCATAAATATTCTTGTCCTTATTTTCTTCTTACTCAAAACTCATTTGAATTAGTAAATTACAACCTCCCTATGGGTATGACCTCAGAATACTTTGGTATCATTACTACATCGATCCCGTACACTTACTAGGGCGATCAAGATTTTGGTGTAGTTGCCGGGAGGCTACGGATTTTTTAATTTTTTATGCGATTAAGAAGTTCTGGTAACTCTTCATTGTCTATGATTAACTTAGAAATTGAACGATTTTGCAAGAAAAATAGAAGTCAAAGACGAAGAGAGATGGCTAGCAACGATGAAGACGGCGTTCCTGCTAATCTTGAGCCACATGTCACATTTTGTGATATTCAACGTCCCTACATTGCTTCCAATCCTTCGTGTATTCAATTGAGTCGTACAACGTGTAATTATTTTTTCAAAAATATTCACTTGAACACGCTACCCACTTTCAACGGACACTGAACTGAAGATGCGTTGGACTTTTTACGGGAGTATTATGCTATTATTGATACACTGCCATTAAATGGCCTTTCTGAAGAAGAACTGAAGCTACGTTGTTTCCCATACTATCTAAAGGGAGAAGCTCGTCAATGGCTTTTGCGTTTGCCAGAAGCTTCTGTAAAATCTTAGGCTGAAATGTACAAGTAATTTATTCTAAAATACTACTCACCTCAAAAGACTTCAGAATTAAGGGACAAGATTAACTTTTTCACACAACAAGTGATGAATCATTCCATGGAGTATTTGAATTAGCAATTGAATAAGTGACTTATTTTTACTTTGACTTATGAAATCTTAAAATTGGAAAAAAGTAAGATTGGGTAAAATAATGAGTGTTTGGATTGACGATTGGATAAGTAACTTATATAAAAGTGAATGATGTTTGGTTTGCTTTTTGCATAAGTCTCTTTTATATTATTTAAGAGAAAAAATTGTAAAAATTATGAAAAATGAAATAATGAATGGATAATTATGAAAAAAGACCTCATTGATAATTTAATTGTCAGATAGGACCTGAGAAGATATCTACATACGGAGGGATTTTTTCACAATTTTCTCAAAAATTAACTTTGAAAATTTGGCAATGGTACAATTTTAAATAAAATTATATCAAACTCTAATTTAAATTAGTACACTCAAAAATTCTTTTTTATTATGCACCTCAAACTTAAATTTTATAAATTATATCAAACTCTAATTTAAATATTAAATCCTAACTCATTTTTTCATATAGCTCAAAATCTAACAAAATAAACCGATTAAAACCTCAATAATACCTCCAATAATCCAAATAAATTATTTAAACTAAATTTAATAGGTAAAAACACTATATAGAAACTAATTTATGAAATGTTTATAAAAGAAATTGATTATAAAATCATAAAATAACTAAATAATAAATCTAAGCTGATTAAAATTAATTATTAATTATTCTCTACATTTTTACAGTCATATATTGACAAAACTCAAAACTTGTCTAAATTCTTATCCCAAAGTATTCTCTAATTAGCAGAAGATTACTATCTAAAAAAAGAGAAAATTATTTAGAATATTTTTCATTAAAGAAGTTTTGTGATTAGAAGTGATTTTGAGTATCTCATTGATCCTCAAAGATATGAAAATATTCTTCAAAACAGAAGTCAAAGCTTTCATAAGCTCTAATTCATAGCTTATTTGCATCAGAGCTTTTCTTGACTTTTTTCTGTCAGTCTATCGTCCAACCAAACACCCATTTTATATAAAATTATTGTGTAAGGCCAATTGACCCACTCAATCGGTTGATTGGGCTATCAACCGATCAAACAAACATACGGTAATAGATTTTTTCTACTTCAAACATAGGAGATTGGGCTATCAATCCAATCTCCTTGCAAGTCAATGTCCTCATCACCAGTTCCCACATCTACTTCTAATAGATTTTTTCTACTTCAAAATTGGCTAGAAAAGAACGCCACTTAGAATCCACATTCTCTAATCTTTGCTCCTTCTAAATCCTTCATGAATTAAATGGTGTTGGAAACTGTCACACCCTAACCTACTAAAACGTGACCGGCATAAAATATAGGGTAACCTCACTTTGAAAGATCTTTTTCTTTAATATTTTATATTTACAATCGGTAAAATCTACTTCATTGATATAATGTCAAGTGTAATTATGATAATCATTAATGGACGTTATATAAATATTTAACACGTATCTGCAAAGATTGGACTTTCAATTTTTTTTTTCTTTTTTTGTGTAAATCAACCTATTGTTTTTAGAGTACGTGACCTTGTTGTAATAGTACTTGCATTTAAAAAAAATAGTAGAAGCTGAAGAAATTGACAATAGGTTCAACTTAAATAAAATTTGATAAAAGATTTTTTTCCCTCAATAATATGAAATAATTATAAAAACATTTTTTCCCTAAAAACTTGTTTTATCAGAAGAACCAATACAAAACAAATAGCAGGCGCAACTCGAAGGTCCCAAATATACAATGCTTTGTGTTTAATTTGTTCCTCTGGTAAAAATGTTCATAATCTTATTATTAGAAATCATTCTTTCAAATCATGAAAGTTTGCTCTGGTCAAATATATTACTAAATTTTATAA
Organism: Inga laurina; assembly: GCA_963855925.1. Taxonomy (NCBI): domain Eukaryota; kingdom Viridiplantae; phylum Streptophyta; class Magnoliopsida; order Fabales; family Fabaceae; genus Inga; species Inga laurina. Next base: position 16,554,831 of record OY979701.1, on the reverse strand, counting down.
AAAAAATTTTAAAATCAATTTGCCAACCTCCTTTCAAAAGCGCTATATTCCTATAGATTGAAGAGAACTAACCAAGACATTATCATGACAACACAATCATATTATTTTATCACTATATACTATGTTTTATATCAAACCTTTAAATTTCTTTCGGAAGAAAATCATCTGAATATAATTACACTATACTTCTCTTAACATTTATACTCTCTTACATCAATAAAAGATACTCCCTCCGGTCCTAATTATAAGACAAAGTTGACTCTTTTGGAGAAATTAAGGAAGCCAATTAAATTACTTTAGAGTATTTGTATTTTTAGTATCCTTAGATTATATATTAGTTTATTAGTCAAATTAATTAATTTGGAGAAAAAAATAAAAATATAAATACTCTAAAGTAATTTAATTAGCTTCCTTAATTTCTCAAAAAAAGTTAACTTTATCTTATAATTAGGACCGGAGGGAGTATTAGAAACGAATCTTTTTTCTTTTCATTCCTCAAGTCACAAATTAAATCCATTCCATTCTTCAATTCCATAAAATTCCCTTCTCAAACACTTAATTGAACACTTCACGGGCATTCCAAAGGCTTGCACAAAGTAAGTAAATTTAATCCTTGAGATTTCCAATCAACTTCTGTCCTTAATAATACATCATCATCATCATGAAGTTATACGGCTTCCAAATTTTATATTTTAACAAGATTCAAATTGAAACAATTTCAAACGGTATCTAAATTTTTCTTCAGCAGGAAATAATATAGGAACACTTATCCAAATGAACTTTTCTTTCAAACATTTTAACAAACACTAAATGTGCGTTTCATATTAGGCAAACTCCAAGAGTATTCATCCCTTCTTATCACAGCCGCAAAATTCATATGTTCCGACTATAAATCCACTTCTATTTAGTCGTCAAACTTGGGACACCCAAATCAAACGCCAATTAGGAGAAAGGCAACAATTTTCCAAACCATGGATCATATACAAGAAGGAAAAGAAGACATAACAGTAAATTTTCAGCAGGGGTAATAATAACGAAGAATACATCGAATACCAAATATAAATAGTGCCTCAAACTTGTCAAGTTTCGGTCAACCATCAAGCACAACATTCTCCCTTGTTTGGGTGCCACTTTGACAGAAAAATACCAGCAACAAAGGAAGAAACCAGCCAACAGAAGGAATGAAAATAAACCAGAAGAGTGATAGGGCAAAAGGTTGACGAGTAGTAGGTAGCAAAGATCATTGACAGGAAAGAGCAAGAACCCGATGGCAAACCATATTCACACACCCAAACACTCGATAACATCAATTGAAACAGAGGAACAAGCACTTAGAATAATTAGAGAGAAAAGCAAGAGTAGAGCACAAACGCAAGGTACTTACATACACAAACGCAATTTAGAGATTTGTTTCTTCAACTTTGCTTTGCTTCCCATGTTTGAGCCTCAACCATGGAACTCTCAGTTCTTTGAATTTCAGATAAAGGAGTCATGATTGCTTCTTTTACTTGCCAACCTTCTGAAGAAATTGGCTTGACTGTTTCCTTTATAATTTGTTGCATTGCACAAAGAAGTACTGTAGCTTGTAATTAGTTCTAACACTATCTCTTCAACAACAATATTCTTTACTGGCTTGTTATTTTTACATCATGTTAATGGAGAGAAGAACTGTTTGTTGTTTAATTATATAAGTCTATTTCATTTATGGAAAGTGTTAAGTATGATGTATTTAAAACTTATGTTGTTTTAAACTGTTAAAGTCTAGCATTTGTCATTCAAAATAATGCAATTGAGTGTAAACTTGACAAGATGTTGTATTGGAGGAAAGCCCATGATTTTGATTGTGGATCTTTAGAATGCAAACGCGGTCTCTCTTTTTCTGTTTAGGCCCAAGTCCAAAAAAAAGTAGCGAAATCAGCGGCCCGTTCATTTAGGTGAGGCCTGTGGGCTTTTGGCCCGTTTAGCTTTTTTTTTTTATCATGCCTTTTTTTGTTTTTTATTATCCTAAAGACTAAAATACTTAATTTAAAACATAAATATCATCAAAACTAATTTAAAATATAAATATTATCCAAGTTTAATAAAATACAAACACTAAGATTTAAGTATAACTCATAATTAATGTCCACAGCCATAATCAAACAAGTCTACAAGCTTCAAATGTTAGTAATAATAGAACACCTGATTTGGATTTTGACGTACACATACAAAATAAGTAAAAAGAAAATAAAAAAGGAGAAGCTTCAAATGAGGTATGAGTCAATGTGAGAGCGTTTCTTGTATGAGGGTTATGTTAGATTAACTCTGCTCCTTGATCAGTGCTTGTTGTCCACTGCCTTGTATCCAGTAAAAAAAAAATGTTAAACGGGTCTAAAAGAGCCGGCCCTATAGGGCTGCAGGGCCGGCACTCCCTTTTAAGCCCACTTCCTTCTGGAGGCTCTAAATTATAAGCCCAACCCTTAACAAACTCGAGCCTAAACTGGCCAGCCCAACGGGCTCGGCTCGATTTCCCAACTCTACATGAACATATACCAATATTCAAATACTGCATGAATTTAATTCATTTGTTTTCTATTGTAAAATACGATAATCTTATATGTGGAGATTTAATTTGCGAAGAAGCAGTAAATGGGATAGGTTTAATTTGTTGGTTTGTTTTGAATCCTTGTCTTCATTAGTTTCTAGTTCTAGACGTTCTTCATCTCATTCTTCTATAGGTCCTTCTGATTCTAAACTTTCTTCATCATTTGCCTCTACTATTTCGTTAACATGTGACCATTTCATTAAGAAAATACAAGACAACGGAAAGACACGTTTTGTTAGTCTATAAATTTGAAGAAAGAAATAGAGAAGTAAGATGGTTATAGAACGGTTATAATCAAAGGCCATGAGAAGGTTAAATTGGAGACTGTGAAAATCACTTTTTAGGGTCTATAAATCTTCCTTTTGGTTGAGAAGGAGGGGCAAGGAAAAATTTTGATTAGAGTGTGGCTTTGGCCTTAGGTGGAGAGTGCCAACCTCTTGAATGCTTGGCAAGTCTGTTGTGGTTTATGTTTGTGTTTTGTGTTTATTGTAGTGTATTTTGTTATGTTTCTTGTTAAGTTACAAGTGATACCTTGTGTTTTATGTTTATGGGCTAAGAATAATCATTTTCCTTTGCAACTGTAACATCCAAAAAAATATGAAAATAGATTAACAAGACTTATTTGTGGCCTAGGGATGTTATGTATAAATTAGAAAGCCTAAAAAATAATTTATTTGTTTAAAAGCTTATTTTCAGGCAATAATTTCAAAAAAAATAAAGAACGAAATAACAAATCAAAATAGGTTGAAGCCTAGAATAATTGTGGAAAAATTATAGATGATTATTTTGGGAAATAAAATAATCTATGGAGAAGTTTATTTCCCTAAAGAAGTTATAGATAATTTTAAAGCTATTTTCTCAAATTAAAGGCCTATTTTCTTGAGGATTTCAAAAAAAAAAAAAGCTAAAGGATGATTTTTAGCTTGAAAATTTTAGGTTAATTATGTCACAAGGTAAACAAGCTAATTAAGGGAGAAAATCATTATATTAAGAATCAGTTTATGGAATTTATTTAGTAATTAAGTATCCAAAAATGGAGCAGGGGTAAAATACTAAATTTGTTACCCCAAGTCCAAAAATAAAATTGGGCTAATGTTTAGCCCAAATTTAGGGAGTCAGGGACGTGGTCCATTTGAACCCAAGGAGTGAGAAATCAGATTTTGCAACTTGGACCAAAGAAAATGAGGCAAAGGGGGCTTATGTTGAATTTATTCTTGTGTGAGGTATAATTGAGTAAATTAATCCTTTCTCCTTTTCATTAAATCCCACCAGCCTCACCTTCGCTCTTTCATTTTCCCCTGCAACCTGAAACACAAAAGGAAGAGAGTGAGATGCGAAGAGGTAGTGAGAGGGAAGAAGAGGAAGGAAGAGATCATCACACCCACATGCAACAGGATGTTTAAACTAAGGTAAAGGTTCTGAACTTGATTCCTTAATCATCTTCTTTATCTGGGGTTTCATCTATATGGTATATTTGATATTCATGAAGGGATGTAATATATATGAGGAACCTTTTCTCCAAGAGGTTTTATACAATGAACATCTGAAATATAATACAACTCTTCCAGTTGTGAGCATCTTGTAATCACTTCAAATGGATTGTTCTTTCTAAGCAAACAACATTTCAAGCATAGAAATCTCAATTTATGTAGCTCACTAATTTCATTTGGCAATTTAATAATTGAACACGCGGTTAATTCAAGAGACTCAAGTTTTTGTAAATTTCTCATCAATATAGATGTATCACCTAACTTTCAATTTGTAAGATTCGAATATATTTTAGTGGTTGAATTGATTTTGGTAGTGATAGAGCTAAATATTCACTAAACTCATATTTACAATGCAAAAACAAAACTCTAAGATTCTTCATCCCTTTAAAGATAGTATTTGGAATTTTCAGAGAACCATTTGCATTTTATCCATACTAAGAGAACCTAAAATATGCTATCATCCAAACAATTGGGAAAGCCATTTATGATACAAGATGAGTATTTCACATTCTGCTTTAGTTTTGCATTAGAATCCACGATAACTTGAATGTTTTCGATATCCACCTTCTCTAAGGCCATTTCGTGACTCACATCATACATGTTTACATATTCTTCACCAACCTTTAACAATAAAGAAGCATTTATAAGTTTTTTTTTTCAATCTCATGGACAAGACATCTTGGTAAGTGTTAGGAAGATCGCAATGGATAACAAATCTTTATAATGAAAAATGATTATATGGAGTTAATTAAAGTAGAAAATAAAATGAACAAAATAGTAGATAGAGACAAAGGAATCTAACAGGGAAAAACTCCCCTTTAATATGAGTGAAAGCAAATGACCACAGCCTAAAGCGAAAAATTCCACTATCTTTAAAAAAGAATACAATGTTCAATGCTCTAGTAGAAAGTTCAACTATAAGATGATAACAAATTCACCTCATCCACAAAAATCACTAAAGGATTATATTAATAAAATGGAAGAGCAAATAGAGCAATAAAATACGTATTCTTGAGCGAAGATACAATCTGTGTGTGTTGGAAATCACTAAACACAAAACTTACAGTCACATAATGTATACCAACGTTCATGCAAAATCTAGAGAAGGTAGAAAGCTCCAATCCATGATCCCACCGTTCAGATTTAATATCTATATGTCTCAAATAGCTCCACCAAATCGCAAGGCAATTGGACCAGAAATCACCATCTGCTCTTCAACTTAATCAAAGTCACTCAAAAAAATCTGCAGCAGACGTGAATGGACGTTCACAAAAATTTTAGGGAAAATAGAAAATTCCAATGGATGATCTGATTGTCCAGAATGAAGCTCCATGTGTCTAGAATGTCCATGAAAAATTTCATATGAATCTGACAAGAAATCACCTTCAAACCATTAGCTAGATTAAAACTATTCAGGCTGAAAAATTACTAAAAATATTCTCTTATAAGAGCTATATATAAGCTTCTTTTTTTGTCCTCACACACAAACTTACAGCCTACTCTTTAGCGTTCTCTCTTTTATTTCTTTCCTTTTTTTTTCTTTTCTTTTTTTTTTTCTCTTTTCAAAAAATAGGAAACACACAAAATAGGAAATATATAAAAGATGAAATAAATAAAACTGAACAATTAGAATTTGGGTTTCATATAGGAGTGACATCCAATGGCCAACAAAACTCCCCCTCACAACTATGTGAAGAGGTTTGCCATTCAGTCTCAAGTTCCCCCTCGGTAATGATTTTGTCAACATATCAGCACCATTATCATCCGTATGAACTTTCTCAAGATACAACTACTTATCTTCTAACTCATCTTGTATCTAGTGGTAATGTGTATCAATATGCTTTGACCTTGAATGAAAAGATGAATTCTTAGCAAGGTGAATTTCACTTTGATTATCACACAATAGAATATATTATTCTTGGTGAACACCAAGTTGTTGGAGAAATCTTTTAACCCAATAATGCAATAGAGTTTAAACTTACTTGACAAGATGTTGTATTGAAGGAAAACTGATGGTTTTGATTGTGGACTTTTAATTTAGAATGCAAATGTAGTGTCTCTTTCACTCTACATGAACATATACCAATATTCAAATACTGCATAAATTTAATTCATTTGTTTTCTATTGTAAAATACGATAATCTTACCTGTGGAGATTTAATTTGTGAAGAAGCAATAAAAGGGACAGGTTTAATTTCTTGGTTTGTTTTGAATCCTTGTCTTCATTAGCTTTTGGTTTTCGACTTTCTTCATCTCATTCTTCTATAGATTCATATGATTCTGGCCTTTCTTCATTACTTGCCTCTACTATTTCATTAGCATGTGACTATTACGACCACTTTTAACAACCTAAGAAAATACAAAACAAGGGAAAGACATGTTTTGTTGGTCTATAAATTTGGAGAAAGAAATAGAGAAGTGGGATTGTTATAGAGCTACTACAATTAAAGGCTATGAGAAGGTTAAATTAGGGATTCTGAAAATCACTTTTTGGGGTCTACAAATCTTCCCTTTGGTTGAGAAGGAGGGTCAGGGAAAAGTTTTGATTGGAGTGTGGCTTTGGCTTTAGGTGGAGAGTGCCAACCTCTTAAATACTTGGCAAATTTGTTCCATATGTTTTTGTTGTGTGTTCAATTTGGTGTATTTTATTCTGTTTCTTGTTAAGTTGCAAGTGATACTTTGTGTTTTATGTTTCTAGGCTATGAATAATCGCTTTCGTTTGTAACTGTAACATCCAAAAAAAAAACAAATGAAAATAGATTAACAAGATTTATTTATGGCCTAGGGATGTTATGTATAAATTAGAAAACCTAAAAAATAATTCATTTGTTTAAAAGCTTATTTTCGGTGCATAATTTCAGGAAAATAAAGAACGAAATAACAAATTAAAATAGGTAGAAGCCTAAAATAATTGTGGAAAAATTATAGATGATTATTTTGGGAAATAAAATAATTTATCGAGAAGTTTATTTCCCTAAAGAAGTTATAGGTAATTTTAAAGCTATTTTCTCAAATTAAAGGCCTATTTCTTGAGGATTTCAAAAAAAAAAAAAAAAAAAGCTAAAGGATGATTTTTAGGTTGAATCTTTTAGGGGAATTTTGTCGTAAGGTAACAAGGCTAATTAAGGAAGAAAATCATAATACTAAGAATCAGTTTATGGAATTTATTTAGGAATTAAGTACCCAAAAAAGGGGAGCAAGGGTAAAATAGTAAATTTATTACCTCAAGTCCAAAATTAAAATTGGGCTAATATTTAACCCAAATTTAGGGAGTCAGGGACGTGGTCCAAGTGAACCCAAGGAGTGAGAAATCAGATTTTGCAAATTGGACCAAAGAAAATGAGGCAAAGGGGGCTTATGTTGAATTTATTCTTGTGTGAGGTATAATTGAGTAACTTAATCCTTTCTCCTTTTCATTAAATCCCACCAGCCTCACCTTCGCTCTTTCATTTTCCCCTGCAACCTGAAACACAAAAGGAAGAGAGTGAGATGCGAAGAGGTAGTGAGAGGGAAGAAGAGGAAGGAAGAGATCATCACACCCACATGAAACTGGATATTTAAACTAAGGTAAAGGTCCTGAACTTGATTCCTTAATCATCTTCTTTATCTGGGATGTGCTCTGTAAATGGATGGTGATTTAAACGATCTGACTTAGAGATAGAAAGTGAATAAAACGCTAGGGATGTATGATCAATAAATGTAGGATCATGGAATGAAGGTTGTGTTGTTTGTTTAATGGCTTGCGTGTTGGATTTTGCTGAGAGAGGATGATTTTTGAAATCAAGGTTCACTATTTCGGAGAAAGTGCTGCCGGATTTCTTGACGAGAACCCATATATAGGAATGCTTAAATGTTAACAAAGATAACTAGTATAAATGTTGTTTAATGTATTATCGTGATAGATTTATGGGTTTGAATCATTAAGGCTGAAAATTGTTAAGGGTCTCACGGTTTAATACTTTGAAATGTTAAGTAAGTGCCTATAAATTGCTGCATCATGTTTTTAGGCTCTAAAACTATGATTTCAAGAAGGGTTGTGTGGTTGTTGCGTTGCTGGTAGTTTTTGTTTTTTTTTTGGAGCTAATTAACTTGTAAGAGGAACTGTGTTGCTCTACTGTTTGAGGCTCTGAATTGTTAAATCAAGGTTCTGAATTATTAGAATGTGTCTAAGGGCTCCCATATGATGGTTAGGATAATATTTTTGAAGCTGAAAAATTTCCAGATTAAAAGGAATGTTGTTCAAGAATGTTAAAGAGGCTAGAGCATTCACATGTTAATGGAATAACATGATTAAGTGACAATAAGTGTATGAAGATGAATGCTCATTATATTAAGTCCAAATTCTTGGAACAATAATTAAGGATGGAAAATACCACTGTTTGAGATGCAAAAATAAGGAACAGTAGCTTTAAATTATTTAATCACACCTAAGTCATATCTAGAGGCCCCAAGGAGTTGATATAATGGAATAGAATTGAAATTTATGATTGAATTACTATTCCCCTATTTTAGCTGAGTAGTTTTATATGTTACAGAATAGTTTTGATAAGTTTGAGGCTTCCAATGATTTAGGAATAACGTTTTGAGTAAAGTAGGCATGAGGATGGGATTCCCAAGCTAGAGATATTATAAAACTAAGTATAAAAGGGGTTAGAGCTTGGGAGTTTTAAAAAAAAAAACAGAAAGAAGAGATTTAATATGGTATTAAAGTGTATTAATTATACATGGAATTAGCGTACTCTTACATATACATAAATGTTAGGATTTAAATTGTAATGGGCCTTAAATAAATGAGATTATTAATTATATTTAATATTATAATTATTTCTTGTAATTGTGTAACAATGTGTGAGATGGGTGGTTTAGTGGCACCAAGGTGGTTGTCATCCTTGGTGTGGTAAGATCGGACTCTGACTATGCCATAAGGGAAGCAGATTCTCTCATCAGCTCTCAGTATCTCTAAATATGGTCCATCCAATATTGAACCGAGGGCTGAAAAAGAGACACATCATGTAGCTATTAAGATTGTATCCCCGCCATCCAAAGTGTTATAATCTGGAACGTCCATTCAATGACCAATTTCTGTTAAATTATTTCCGTTCTTTTCTATCCCACGACCGAATTACGGAGCACTCATCTTATCCACCGTTTGCCACTCAAATGGTCAGGTTCTCTTATGTTCCCTTCATCTCTTGTCTTCATCCTTAATTCCCTTTCTTCTCAAATCAAGCCAACGTCGGTTGTCGCACTCGCCGTCAATTACAGAGGTTACTGAACGATTTCTTCCTTTAGGTGAAATTCAGTGAAATCTTCTCCCTGCCCTAAATTGAAAATCAAATTACACACCTTTTGGTTCAAATTTACATATTCCCAACGCAAGTTTCTTTTCTGGATCCTTCAACTCTGACAAAGTGGCCTATGCAGTTTTTCTGTTTTTGCTATTAATAAAAAGATGATTCATTAATAAGAACTGGACTATAACTTGAGATTCGGACTTAAATTCAGTGCTTTTCATTAATATAATAAAGAACTTAATAGCTTAATTATCCTTAGTTATAGCAAAGAGCATGATGAATTATGCAGTCACATCTTTCAGATGATATCTTCTATGAACTTAGAACCCAGTACAAATTGCACCTCTAAATTTAGAGTACCTGTGAAGTATTGTGGGGCTTGTGAGGATGGGTGTAAGGGCATGGAGTCTCAGCATCACTGTCGTGTTCTCCATTGGAAGAAGACAATGTGATTCTGATATAAGACAAAAGAAGGGTTTTGTATCCATAGAGAATGATATGGTCGAATTGGGGAATATTTGCGTAATTGATTGGATGACGTTTTTTTTGTCTTTGCACAATAAGCTAGGCTTTAAATGCACAGGATGACGTGGCTCTTGCTAATCACTTCAATGGAATGGATGGATAAGATTGAAAGTTTCTGAGGGACAATGAGAAAAACGCTTATGAGAGAAACCGGACCCTGCCATAAGCCATAGAAGTTATTGTATTGTTTTTAAACTTTAAATTACAATCATGCCCTCTTGTGCAAAATAATAATAATAAAAATAATTTTAAAAAAATTCAAAATCAACATATTTGATATTTCTCAACTCATTCCCGTCGACCTTCACAAGTGAGAAATGGGTGGAAGGAGTTTTTAGTGGCTTCTGGAATTTTGGAGAACCCAAACCCCACTCTCATCGATCATTTGCTGTCCGTGTGGGTTCTAATCACTGCCGTCCTCCTCCGTTTCTTTGTCGTCGTTGATGCCTGCTTGCTGTGTTCGTTTGACGTCTCCCTCAACTAAGTTTCTTCTTTCTCTGTCTTGTGAACCATGATTGTAATCTGGCTACATTCTTCATCTCCTTTCCCACCGTGTTAGGCGTATTTGTGCATATGATTGGAGTGCTTCGTTTTTTTTTTACCTTTTAATCTGCAACCCGGACCGGTCTCTGTCTTCCCATTCATTGCTGTGAGTAAAGCTTAGGGATTCAGTTGCCAGTTTTATTGATCCTCCATCGTCTCCTTTCTGCAATGGTATGTTAGACTCCTTACTTCAACGTGGTTGGTGCTGACTAAAAGAAAAACTAAGGGTTAAAATCTTTGTTGATTGAAATTATTAAATTGTGAAGCATATTGAAAATAGAGGATTAATGTTTAGCCATGTTAAGAAATTGATTTTTGGAAGCTTCAAGAAACTTATTGATGTTTGAGTACATGCTATTGATTGTTAGTCATGAATTGGGGGTGTTTCTTGTATGAACTAATCTTTAGTGCCCACAAGGTGTTTGATGAAATGTCTTTTGCTCATTTACACACGTGTCTTTATAGTATTTTGAATGGTGGATAATATTTATATCTTTGTTTGGATTTACTATGATTTTAATCTTGCTTAGAGGAAAATTTAGAAACTATATAATTTCACGATGATGCTGAAATAAAGTTTGGTTGGAGTAAGCTTGTCAAGTCTATGTCTGAAATTTAAATAGCCATATCTATTGTTTGAATCAGATGCAAGGCATGGTTGTAAGGTCTGATGTATGTAATGAAATATTGAAACTTTGGTGAAATTACTTTGATGCTTAAGAGCTATATGGTTTTTGTTAAATGGTGGAGTTCGATGTTTGTGTTATGACTTAGTGTGTAATGTGCATGTAAGGTGTTTGTTTAAATGGTTTAAATTCTTTATTGAAGTTTGAAGTGGTATATATAGCTATTGATATTTGTTTTAATAATCCAGAGTGATAAAAATCAATTGTTATTAAACCTGGTGACTATATATTGGCCATAAAAGGGTTTAAAGCTCAAGTTTTTCCTTTATTGCAAATTGTTACAAAATGAGGATTGTGTTAGTGTGTTAAGTTGTCGTTGAGATTATTTGTTGGGTTGTATAAGAAAACAATCATTATTAATAATGAAGTTGATAATGAAGCCAAACCAATGAATGAACTGCAAATTTTTACTTATAATTTGAGAATTGTGTTGTTTGCTTGTTTGTCATTTATTGGAATGTATATGACGTGTTTGCTAAACTGTTTGGGAGCTATGCTCAGATGTTAGCTATGATAGTTTTGGGATAGTTACAAGTAGTAAATAAAGGAGTTTTATTATATAGATTTTGTAAGTTCATAGAGTTTAAGTAAAAGAAAATGACAACGACATTACTTTGGGTATTAGGGGATAAAAGAGTGAACATACATCCATGCGAAAGCGGCTAGGTAGAAGTATGTCATATATTTGGGAGCGCAATAGGTGAGTGAATAACGTCCCATTATAATTTTTTATTGATGATGTTTTTACTACTTACCATACTATCATATTAATTACCATATTTACAAGTATGATTTTGCCAATGAAAGTTTATCGGATTTGTTTCATGCTCTTATTGATATTGAAATGACTGTAGATTGATGACTTTATTTATTCTTCTCCTATTGCTTCATAGTATAATTCATAATTATGTGCGAAAATGCTAAGGAAACTTTCGAGTTTCTCATAGAAATTTTCATATTAAGATAGTCTTGTATTTTGGAATGTTTGTACGCAAGTTTTATTATTTGGGAAGGGTTTTTTTGTCAACAAATTGAATTTGAAGGAAAGTTTTGAGATATTGATTAACTCTGTCATATGAGTTTATCAAAATACTAGGACACTAAATATGCAATATAGTTGTGCAACCTAGGTCGATTCTCTTGAGGAGCTAGAAATCCTTAAATCTCAATTGTAAGAGCTCTAAACAAATTAGATGAACAAAAATGGCCTTGCTGGGATCATTATCCTGTTATCTATTATTTATGGATTTTTTTCAGAGTTAAGAAACGAAAATGACAGAAAATAGAGAGATGTGAAATAGAGTATCACAAATGGAAAGTCTTCCCTAAGAGTCTTGCCTAACCTTCATTGCCACTAATGAATTAATCCAAAAGAAGTTCAAGTTCTGACTTCAAAAATTTAACAGAGAATGTCATTGCTTAAAACTCCTAAATGAACATTAAACAACATTCATTGTAGATTAATTAACTCGGTAACAACAATCAGTTTAAACAAATGAAAGGTCATCACTGAATTTACTTTGAATCAGAGAGTATCAAACATCTAAGCAATTAACATCCTATCAATTCTGATTTAACAATCACAGTGAAGTTCAGAATCTATAGCATCATCGATTAAAATCCACAATTTCCAAACAGAGCAAAATGAATCCTAATCTAGATACAATGATTGAATCAACTCCCTTGTAGATCGATGACTCAGGCTCTGGCTCCTCTCTTAGGGAAGAAGTAGAATTTAGCTGCTCATTGTGTTGCAGAATGCTTCAACTATCTGGACAAATGCTTCGCCCATATCTGCTTCGCTGGAATTCCGATGAGAATCGGCGATTCAGAACTGAGGGTGAGTGCCTAAGAGAGATCGTGCTTCTGTCCGTCTCGCGTCCAAGTTATTTTTCCAGCGCCCCTCTCAAATGACGGAGATCCCCCAAAATATTTCCCTCTGCGTCCTATTGTTTTCTTTCCCCAAAACCAAACGAAAAAAATGGCTGGGCCCACCCAGTGTCTTTCAATGAGTTGGTAAGCTTTTAGATCATCTTTGAAAAGTCTTTCTATTTTTCCATCCATGTGTCAAGCAACAAAGATCACAAAGGAGCAAAACACAAACCAGCTGGATCCCTCATCTTTACCTTGGTTAATTCCAATTAACTTTCCTTCAGCTCATTTCCTATTGTTCCAGCATTTTGGTAATTCTCTTATTTTAACCTGCATTAATTATGAATGCTCAGAGGTATCATGTATTCTCAATTAATTAATAATGCCATGATTTTCAACCATAAAATGCACACCATACTCATGAAATTATGCAGAAAATATAGCAATAAAATGGATTTATCAGATATTGTTTGAGAACTTTCATGTTAAGGCATTCTATTATGTTGTAGCTATCATGGTATTGAAAGAAGAACTTTTTACTGCTTTGACATATTGGCCCCAAGCAGGCTTGAAAATGTTTTCAAGAGGATTGAAAACAGAACGCTGGTTACTAACAATAGTACTGTTAGTCCTTGGCGTGCCATGGTTAAATCAAGCTCGTTTGATATTAGTGGGCACAGTGCTCACTCTTGATATTCGTGGGTCTTGTATCTTCGCTTGTTTTCGTGTCCTCGAGTCGTGCCTAGTTACTTACCCTTATGGACTGTGTGTCCACGCTTGACACCTGTTCTGTTAAAGTCCTACGAAAAGATAGAATTTGAGATTTATTGGTTTCTTTTAACAAGTGGTTTAATTACATATATGGATTTATTCATTCAATGATCTTTTATATGATTTCAATTTATGTCTTTGATTTTATACTTTGGAAGTTGAAATTATACTCTTGTTGTACTATCCAAGGTTAAGTTTGTCTAATCTATTTGTCTCAGCATTGTATTATTTCTATACAATCACTGATCTTGCACCTCCTCCAGCCAAATAGCGAAGACCCTCATTGCTGACTAAAGCTTGTAGATATATTTTGGAAGAGTTGCTAACAGTTGTGAATTAAATTTTATATTTATGTATTTTCTTCTGTAGTTTAGATGCTCCACATAGTCTATAGACAGGATCCCTGTCTCTTCTGTTGTTTTGGGATACATGTATGTCTATATGTTGTTGTGGAGCAAAGCGCAGTATATTGTACTAAACTTTCTAGCTATTGTAGAATTTTCGCCAGGTTCAACTTTCAGAGGTGACATTGCCGAAAGTTCTGCAAAAAGGCTTAATATCTTTATTATAGAAAAAAGCATTTATATATGTAAATTAGAAATGATTTATGCATATTTAACACTGTTATAATTATCAATATAGCTATTTATTTATATGTCTTAATGCTTAAGGAATGTGAGTTCTCTCATATTCCATGCCAGTCACCCCTTAATTTTTGGAATGTGGCATGAGTTGTGCTCAAACCTACCGAGAAATTATTAAGGAGAGAAGTAGGTAGGAGGTAAATCGGAAGAAAGTGCAAGAGATAGTAACTCTTTTCCTTTAATGTTACTGTGCATTGGTTGCCGCATGTTTGTTTGTGCCATTTTGTTGTAGTTAAGCATGAGAACATGTGAATTATCCTTGCAGAGGTATTTGTCATGGCCATGTGCAGCAGATAGATCGGCAGAGCAGTTATCTGTCTAGTTTATGTGCACCGGTTGTTTATTCATTTTATCTATATATAAAATGAATTTGCACCAGTTATTCATTCAGTTTATCTATCTATAAGGGATTGTGTGCCAATTAGTTAGTCAAATCAATTATCAGTAACATATATGTGCATCTGTTAGCTATTTAGCTCAGTTATTCACTAGGTCTTGCTCTCTATGGCTTATTTTTACATACATAATTATTAACCTTGTATGATTAACGTGATGAAAACTAGTTGCTACTGAGACTTTCCCGAATCCTCACCCTTCTTGAATGTTATACTGTAATGGCAAGTACTTTTGATGGCAAGGGAATAGTAAAGGTTGGTGAAGATTGAAGGAGGTTGAAGTTGAAAGACCTCGATAAGTGTGTTTGTTCAAGTTTTTGACTTTATGTTTAGCAATGATTACTCTCAACATTAAGGATAAGTATATATATGTATATATATTTTGGCGTGTAAATAATACTCCATAAGGAGGTAGAAGGGGCTCATCAATGCCTAAGGTACGTGCTATGCCATAAGCATGACAAGAATGCATGAAGTAGGTAAGTTAGCTAGTTGTTGTTTTAGTTTGTGTTGTGATTTTAAGAGTACCATTTGACTGATCAAACTTTTGAATTAGTCTATGAAAATTTGTGATATCTTAGTACACATCTTGATGTTTAAAGCAAGTCCCAGATCATAATTTTTGGATATGTAGTTTAATAGTTATGATTTTTCTAATATAACCCAGGAGGCAGGAATTATGTTATGAAAATGTTTTGTTTAGATTTTATAAATGGGTGTTTCTGCACCAAATGGAATAGAAATGAACTTGGGTCTTATTTTTATTTCAGATAGCATTTCAAGAGATTAAAATAGAGCTTTGAACCACTAAGTTTAGAGATATATTGAATTAGTTATGATTTTTCTAAGTTTTTAGGAAAATTCATTATCTCATGGTACCTTATTTTATAGAAGTAGTTTAAAGTGATAAATTTTTTAGTTTTTCCAATGGTGCCTATTGGGTCACATGTGGTCCTTAAATGACTAAATAACCTTGATAAATGACTCTAGAGTAAGGTGTTACAATAACAAAAACGTCATTATTATGTATTTCCACTCTTTCTCCTTGTTTTCATCTATTTTCTATTGTTGCAAGTATAAAATAGGTTGGGTCATAACAGTTACATATAGGGGACCACAAAGAAATTAAAAAGTTCTAGGTTTAATTTTTTGATATTGCACCATAATTTGGATGCAATCTAGAAGGCAATAAGTAAGAGAGAAATATAAACCATTGTGTTTGTGTTGTTCACAAATACTTTTTCATATTTTCACACACGCACCAAGAGCTCATCCCCTAACTAATTGTCATAGAGATCACCAAAGTCAGTCTCCTCTAAGCTCAGTTTCAGTCTCTTGGAAGTGCTGGGGCCTAGCCTTCTTTTAGTGGGGCTTCTCATCTTCAAATCCCTGCAGAAAAGTCAGTAGATCTGATCTAAAGGCCATCTTCAACGCAGTTGGTAACAATACCAACAAAGGAGCCTAATATAAACAGTAGTAGCGTGAAGTTTTGAGAAAATAATACAAACATGCAGCTATTTTCACTAATAGCAAACAATATGGCTCATTCTTTATATTATCCTAAGATGAGGGAGGAATACAAATTTACCAAGCAAATCATTATTGGTCTTTTATCAAAACCTAGTGATTATAGCAAAATAACAGAATTATTATATGATAAACACACACGTCTGTTATTAGCAGAGATGTAATAATGAAATGAAATGATGAATGAAGCTGTTGGGGATCTAGTTCAGAATATTAGGTGCCAATGTGACAAATTTCATCCCTGGACATAAGCCATGTTTTCACAGAGATGCTCAAAAACTGAAGTAGGGCGTCATATAGTGGAGCTGCAACGTAATCAACTGCTAAAACTTGAAGACTAAGTGATACACATAGAGATTTCATTAATACATGTATGATGATGCAAGATCTATATACAATCAAGATATGTTGATTGGGAAAACATATAACCACTTAATCTGGACCTAAGTGGCTCAGCAATGCAGATACATATAGGAGGAAAGGTTTTGTTTTGTTGTGCTAAAAGCAAGATTATAGAAGATATTAATTAAAGGAGATGAAATGAGTTGAAGACATTCATTAATGAACATACTAAATTATAGAAGACAAAGTGAATAAATTTGTGGATTAAATGAATTAACTTATAGAAAATTAAATTTTGCTTCTATTGGAGAACTCCATAGCTTCAAGTTTGGTGTATGAACAGTCAATTGTGTTGCTTCCCTGTGCTTTTTCTTTTCTTTCATTTGATTGAGCCATTTTTTTTTTTCATAATAATAACCAATCCTGATGTCCTTATTAAACAAAATAATTCCAAATATATATTATGATGAGAAAAATCGTAGCAAATATATATAAATTGTAAATATCTAAATTGTAAAACATTTATTTAAATATTATCCTACTTGATTATTTAAATTGGGGGAGTAGACACCTAGATTATCAAGGCAAGTTAATGACACATTAAAAATGTCAAAAAATCACATCAGATAAACAAAAAAAAGAACACACAATTTTTTAACGTGGAAAACTCCCTCAATGTGAGAGATAAAAGCCACAGGACCTTGTCCAGAAAATCTTCACTATGATTAATACTAATACTTACAACAATAAGTTTTCCACAAATTTCAACCCAAGCCCTACTCTTTTTTTTCATTTGGGATAACAATGTAACAACTATTCACTGTCAATACAGTGAAAATCACCACAATGATAATACAGAAAACAGCAAAATACATACGTAACAACCCAACTTCGACTATAGTCTAGAACCTTTTTTATTTTTAAAGGAAATTTAAATGATGGCCTCTAACAATCAAGGCTTCTGCTTAAAAAAAGCCCCTAACAACAATGAGGTTTTCTTTAAATCGACTAGAAAAGAAGACCACTTAGAATCTACATTCTCCAACTCCTTCATGAATCCATTTGTGCCAGTGTCAGAAACACTCTTCTTCATTTACTCTCAACGAAACATTAGTTTATTCTTACACTCTTTGACTTCCTTTTTTTTTTTTTTGCAACTTAGAGATTTGCTGCTTCAACTCTGCTCCGCTTGTTTGAGCCTCAACCAGAGAAGTTTCAGTCTTGTGAATTTAAGATAAAAGAGTCATGGTTGGCTTCACTGTTTCCTTTATAATTGATTGCATAGCGCAAAGAAGTAATTTAGAATGCAGTTAGTTCTAGCACCATCTCTTCAGCAGCAATATCCTTTACTAGCGGATTACATTTTACAAAAAAATATAAACTTACTTGAGAAGATGCTGCGTTGGAGAAAAGATCATATCGTTCTCATTGTGGATCTTTAGAATGCAAATGAAGTCCTCTTTCACTCTACATCAACATGTATCAAAATTCAAAAGGCCTCATAGACTAAATTCATTTGTTTTGTATTGTAAACTATGATAATCTTACTTGATGAGATTCAATTTGTGAAGGTGCAGCAAATGGCGCAGATTTGTTGATTTGTTCTGAATCCTTGACTTCATCATCATCAGCTTCTGATTCTGGACTTTCTTCATCACTTGCCTCTTCTATTTCCTTAATCTACAACATATGGGGGACCACAAAGAAGTTAAAAAGTTCTAGATTTATATTATAGACAATGCACCATAATTTGGAAGCAATCAAGAAGGCAATAAGTAAAAAGAGAGAAATATAATGGTTGGCTTCTTAGGTGTGGTGGATTTTAGGAAAGTATAATATGCATACATTTGTTGAACCATTGTTTTGTTGGGCTGCTGGCGGATCCCTCTTTATAGTCTTCTCTGCTAATTGTATGACCCTCTGAACAATAAAAGAATATATGAAAGAATTGAAGTCATTCATTAATGAACAGAGGAAATGCTAGAAGACAGAGAAAAATATTGTGGTTTAAATGAATTAATTTATGCATCTATGTGTGAATTTGATAAATTTATGTTTTGTGCATGAATGGTCAATTGTACTGTCTCCTTTTGCTTTTTCTTTCATTCGATTGGGCCATTTTATTTCGTTACTTACATTAAGAAGCTGTTCAGCAGAATCAAGTGCTTCCAAGTAGACCGGGTCACCCTGAGATTCTTTCAACCAGTCCCAATAACCTAGCCAAACAAAGCAATTCCAAATATGTATGGTAATGAGAAAAATCATATCAAGTACATACGTAGCAATTGTAAATAATCAATTAATCATTTGGATGCTTACTGATAAGGAACTCATTTTCAGCTGAAGTTAAAGAGAGACTGGGACAATTCTCTATGTCACGAATCCTGACGGTCTGGAAATCAATTGCAGAGCAGATATTATGAAGTTTTGGTAGATCTTCAAGGGATATCAGAAATAGCTTTGGGAAGACATGCTTAATGTCCAACTCTTGTGTTGCGTCTTGCTTCCCTCCAAATACTTGCTCAAGCTCTGGGGCACCTGATATGTGCAACACTATGAGCTGCGGAAGGCTACTACATGTGGAGATAGAGAGTAGACATTTCAAACTTTTGCAGTTTTCCACATAGATGATATGCAGATTTGGGAAACAACATTCATCATCATCATCCTCAATGATGCATTCTAGCTCTTCACATTCTAATACCCATAGGTGTCTCAAATATGGCAAGCTTCTTGAGATAGATGCAGACAAGATAAATTTCAGTTGAGGGCATCCAGAAATCACTATCTTGAAAAGATTTTGAAAGCTCAGATGAAGATTTTTTGGTCCCACACATATGTTTCTTAAATTATCCATGCTTCCCAATGTCAGGGTTTCCAAACTTGAATTCACAAGACTTGCAATTTGAAGTCTTTCAAGATCAAAAATTTCTTCCATATCCAATAATGATAAACAAAGATGTTTCAAATTGCACAACTGCATCCCAATTAGCTGTATCATAAGATATATCAGTATCAAAGAATAAAGCAACATATCAATCAATCATTAATTAAATGTTACAAAAATAATTAATTACCCTTTTTCTTGAGAGCTGTTCTTGATTTATTAGCCCCTCGACTGACAAATCTATAAAATAGTTTATAGGTAGTTGAGGGCATTCACTCAAAAAGATATCTTGCAGCGACAATGCTTTCACGTAATAGTTTTCAGGGCACATGCTGACCATATTTGATACTCCTTTAAGCCATAGTTTTTTGAGAGCTGAGAGATCAATCTTTGTATTGTGGTTTTGGTGAGGTGAGTTATCACCACCACAAGATTTTCCAAACACATATTTCAACTCACTAGCTTCCACGATAAGCACAGATTCCAAGTGCACAAGCTTTCTAGAACAAAAAGCTGGAAATATATATTCCAACTCATCACATTCATTGATTTCAATGGTGCGTAATTTGGGAAAGATAGAGTCAGCATTCAAATGATCATGACCTTCTACCTCTTCTGTTACTATATGCTCCAGTTCATCACAATTCGAGACTACCAATTCTTCTAATAATGACAATGATGAGGCAATGGATACATAAAACAATTTCTTTAAGTTTGAAATATCTCCAATATTCATCTTTCTCAGATTGCAAGGGTATAATGGTGGTGAAAAAATTCCATGAGCTCTACCGCCAACGTATTTCACCTACATCCCAAATAAATATATAAATTCTTCTTATAAAAATTCTTAATGTGTATATTAAATTGTAATATATTATATTTGCCTCCTTATAGTCGCAGCACCAAAGGAGAATGGATGCGAAAGCGGGAGGGAGGAGACATTTTTATTTCAATTTTTTAAAAAAGTTATAATCAAAGAAATTTTGGTCTTGTCTATTTTTGTTTTAATTTTTTTTACTTTCAAAACAGTTTTATAAAATTATTTTAAAAAATTTTTAAAAATAAAAAACAAAAAATCTATGAGGATAACTGTTTCAAAAAAAATTTACATTGGAAAATAAACATACAGGAGACCGGAGGGTGAAGCTTTAATGATAACTCAAATCCTTAAATAGAGATAAAGCCATCAAGATGGGAAGAAAGGGTTACCAATTTTCTCAAACAACCAATAAGAAAAGTAAAAACAAAAACAAGAAAATATCTAAAAAAAATTTTGTTTTTTAGTTTTTAAAAACATATTTCTGTTTTTTTTTCTTTAAATACCTAACTAAAAACAAATTATCAAACAAGTTTTTTTTAAACACAAAACTGTTTTTCAAAAAAAAAAAAAAACAAGGCATTTATTTCTCCGATCTCATCTAACCTAATCTTTACTTCCTTAAGTTCTATTTATAAGCAACTTTCTCTCTCATGGGGTGGTCCATTTTATAAGCAACTTTCATTTTTTGTGTAAAAATGTAAGTTTTTTTTTTTTCCTATTTTACCCTTATTAAATACTCATTCTTTCTTATATCTTATACTCATTATCTCTCATACTTTTTATCTATTCTCTCTCCTAAACTCTTTTCATAAATAGGGGCATATATAAAAAAAAACATGACATTTTTTACAAACTTATTATTTTTAACTACCAGTTTGTTTTGCTCAATCAAGGGGAAAGTTGCTTATAAATAGAACTGAAGAGAGTACAACATTTAGGATTTAGCTACTAAATGCAAATTATTAGGAATTAAATTTCGAGCATTCTCAATTCTTCTCTATCAATTAAATGCAACAATGAAGCAAAATTTAAATAGTGAGTTGTTCAAACAAGCGAGTGTAAATTTGAGGAGAAAAAGTGATTTGCGATTTGATATAAAAGTAAATTCTTTTGCTTTAATTTGTGAACAAAATAAATTATCTATTTACTAGATATCAACCTGATTATAGAATAAAATTGTACAACATTTAGAAATGTCTAGTTATGCCATTCTTACACAAACACCACCCTTCCCCATCTTCAATTGATCCCAATTTTCACAGTAAAAGGGGGAAAAGCCGGAATATCTTCGACAAATAGAACCAAGAACAAAGGTTGAATTCCAATACCGAATGCTAAAATTTGAATATAGAATCAAATTGTACAGATTATTGAAATATGAATAAAGTGACAAATACCACAGTAATATATGTTTGATATAAATTATTCAACATAACGTATATGTTTCAAATTAAAATATAGCTGTTTGTTAATTGATAGAAATAATGTTGCTTGGTTGAAGGGTCAAAAAGTAATGTTGCTTCATGCCATTTCCACACAAACACCATCCTTCCCCATATTCAGTTTAACCCAAATCTTAATTACAATCCAAAACCTGATAATTATGACTAGGTTCTTTGCCCGCGTTTCGCATAACAAACCGAAAGTGGCTCTTTCGCAAAACCTAGAATTTTTAATGTTACTGATAACCAGGATTTCTTAAAACAGAACTCTACATTGAGCCTTGGGGGGGGGGGGGCGGGGGATAGGTTTTTGAAAGAAGACAATGAGCTAGCTTACTTTTTTAGGATAACTTACTATTTTGGATTTGGGAATTATAGGGGATGGGTCCTTGAAAAATTTCTTTTTTATTTGTTTTGGTAAGCTAATGATGTGGATAAAATTACATTTTGACTCTTCATTTTAACTACGTAGGAGTATGTGAAAACATTGTGCTGGATGTTCATTTTAAAATTTGAAATGCTATGGGGGTTATATGTAAATGAATCAAATGTTGAGGTTTTTTTTTTAAACAAAAATATATTTTAGCCTAAACATTATAACCAATTTGATTAACACAATTTTTTAGAGTAATGTGTGATTACTTACTCAATTGTTTTTGACAAATAATTATATTCTATTAATTTTCAATGCAAAGAAACATATGTCACAATAATAAAAAGTGAGGGAGAATCATATAAATGTACCTGAAAGGCAGCATGGTCCAACTCAGGTGTCTCAGATATAATTGCATCATCTTTATTTGTAGTTTCTGATTTTGGTAGAAAACAAGAGCAAGGATCCCAAGAGACATTGTGACTTGAACCCTTGTCCTTTTCCTTTGACACCTCACCAGTATTTGCTGTTAATTTTTGTGGGAGATAACATTCTGGATATATGTCGACAAATAATGGAACATCTTCAACAGACATTGCTTTCAATGAACGGAGTGTGTTTTCATTTTGCACTTGATGCAATCCTCCCTCTTTTGGATATTGATCAAACATGTATCTTAGATTCTTGCACTTAGAAAGCTCCACACTTCCTAGTAGAGGAAGGTCTTCACAGTAACCAATTGGCAATATGAATTCCAACTTGCCACATCCTTGAACACTGAGGAGTTTCAATTGTTGAAACATTGAGTCATGAGTCCTTGGATTAGGATCTTTATCATCCACTATCTCTTCTACAGAATATGACCCCTCATCCCTTATTATGTATTTCAACTCAGAACATTCAACGATCTTCAAAGTTTCTAGGAGCATTAGACTTTGAGCAGTGGATGGATGAAAAAGATATGTCATTGAACAATTCTCTATATATATGGAATTAAGGTTGCCCAGCTCTAGCTTGCCCTTAAATAATGTGCTTCCCAACTCTTGACAATTCTTTAACTCCAGCTTCTTTAGTTGCTTGAGAAAGCCATGAGGATAACTACCATAACATATTTCTCTCATATCCACTTCAACAAGTTGTAGCTCAACTAACTTGGAGCACAAAGTCGCTCCAGATTTAAGTTGAGGATGATCGGTATGGATTAAACACTTCATATTAGAACATTTCTTCAAAGAAAGCTTGATTAAGTCATCCATAGCTCTATCTCCCATTGAAACAATGCTAGGAATAAGATTGTTCCAACCTATTTCACGATCTCCTTCTAACTCCAGAATCTCTGCTCTTGTGGCCAAGGATTTAATTATCTCTTTGGAGAAGATTTTTTGTAACTTTCCTGGCTTGAAACATCTTTTTATAGAAGTATCCAACTGAGAAGAATCGAAGGCAGAATAGTCGCTGCCATCAATATGGTATATTTTGTATTCAGGAAGATATGTAATTTGAGGAACCTTCGTGTCAGTCGATATATGATCATCATTTGAAACATAATACAATTCTTCTAGTTGGGAGCAACTTGCAATCACTTCAAATGGCAGATTGTTCATTTCAAATGAACAAAGTTTTAAGCATAGAAATCTCAATTTATCTAGCTCACTAATTTGCTTTGGCAATTCAATAAATGAACAATTAGTCAATTCTAGAGACTCAAGCTTTTGTGAGTTTATCACCAACACAGATATATCGCCTAACTCCCAATTTTTGAGAGACAGTGTTTGAATATCTTTTAGTGACTGAATTGATTCTGGTAGTGATAGAGCTGAAGTTCTACCATACTCAATTTTAGAATGCAAAAGCAAAACTCTAAGGTTCTTCATCCCTCCAAAGAATGCGTCAGGGACTTCCAAAGAACCATTTGTGTTTAACCATACTAAAAGAACCTTGAGTATGCTACCATTAAAACAATTGGGGAAACCATTCATGATCCAAGATGAATATTTCATATTCTCCTTCAAATCTATCTCTGAATTCATGATCACTTGAATCTCTTCATTCGCTATCTCTAGGGCCACTTTGCGAATCACATCATGCAACTTTATGCATTCTTCATTTCCCTTCAACAATAAAGAAGAATTTATGAGTTTGTTTTTCTTCACACTCACTTGACTTCTTGCCGTATCATAGTTGTTAATTGCTGCAAACAGCCCAGATCCTATAGCAATTCTGCCTAAAAGCTCTACAGGTATTTCATGAGCTTTTGGGAATATAGAGCACAACATGAAGAGTTCTTGGGTTTTCTCATCTTTTAGATGAGTATAGCTTAACTTCAACGAATTATAAAACTTCATCACATCTTCATCTTCATCAACAATCTCAAGCCTTGATGGTTCATCTGCACTTTTCAGTGTTGTCAAAGCATGATGCCAATCTTCTACAGGCCAGTCTTTTAAGGTTTTTGCCACTGCTACAACTATAACTGGTGATCTTCCACACTCATTCACAATATCCACTGCCACATCCTTCAAATTATCTGGGCAACCCTGACTTGTTTCCATAGCATGAAAAAGGAAAAGTTTCACTGCGTCTTCCTCAGGTAAGGCCTCTAGTTTAATCCTCTCTTGGCAACTCATTTGGCTACAGACATTCTCATAACGTGTGGTTAGCAAGACACAGCAACGACACTTGCTATCAAAGCGAGGTTGAATCCCCATGTTTTTAAGGTTGAGCTTTTCCCAGACATTATCAAGTATTATGAGCAACTTCCCAATGTTGGCAATCTTGTTCCATATTTGTTGCGCGTGGGTCAATAGCTTCTCTTCCACTAACTGCAATTCCAATTGCTTTGCAATCTCATCTCGAATCCTTTTTTCATCCACAGGGGTAGACACTTCAATGAAGATGACTCTATCAAAGAAATTTGATTTTTCAACATGTTTCCCAACTTCTACTGCCATTGTGGATTTCCCTGTTCCTCCCATCCCTTGCAATCCTATCATATAGTTATTCTCATCTTCTAATGCCTTCTTGAGTTTCTCAAAATTTGCCTTTCTACTCTCAAAGGACATGAACTCTTGTGAATGATATTCCATTCCTGGCACTCCAGCTGCACGTGCAACTTCTTCAGGAAATTCTTTAACTTCAGCGATCAAGTTTGGGATATGCTCTTTCATCAATTTTTCAATCTTCTTGGCTTGCGCAATTTGGGAGAAGCAATTTGTACACAAGCCAAAGCATTTGGTTGGTTGAGGGTCATGTTGTACAAGTTTTTCAGCTCTTTCAAGCCAATCTTTAACTCTAGGATCAACTAGAGTCTCATTTTTTTTATTGGCCTCATCTATCATTAGCTTTACACCTTCCACTTCAGCTGACAACCTTCCTCTTTCATTTTCAAAGTCTTCAACATAACTCTCGTAGTTACGCATATACTCAAGTTCCTCCCATGCTTTACTTGCCAACCATTGTGCTGCCTTCTCCATCTATCATGCATATAGGGTTATCGTTATAATATAAACTATATCAGGATATCTAGGCACTTGCCAACTATGATCTAGGATTACAATAGGGTAATCAAAACCATATTATTCTTGATTTGATTATTCAAATTCATAATGAGTGATTAATTATTGGAGTTCTTCAATAGTAGGGAGCGATCATAAAAAGAATGACATATCTATCTACTTGTAAACTTGTGAGTTCAATTGAATTTGTGGCTAGCACAAGTTTAAAAGTGAGTTAATATGATTTTGCCAGTTAGAAGTGTATAAACGATAAACTAGGAAAGACAACTTACAAGTTTAATAACAATAATTAAAACTATGCATATACTAACCTAAAAAATGGAATCGAAATATTTAAGTATGCTTCATGGCCAACAAATATCTAATTATAAATAAAAATAAGTTAAGAAAAAGTTTAAGAGACAATATGTGTACCTGAGTAGAGAAGATGCAAACATAATTCATAAGTAACATGGAGTACAAATCCTTACCTCTCAGAGATATCTAAGTGCTATGGCTGCAATGCCTTCGATATAAAATCCTCTTTTTCTTTTTTGGATTTTTATTTTGTTTTTTTTTAAGAAAGGAACTATGAGAACAACGATGTAAGATATAAGGAATTTAAATGCAAAGAAAAAACGTACAAAGTAGCTATTTAGACTTCATTCCCATTTTAGTTATTTTACGAAAAAATAATTGTTCCCAAAAAATAACCTTAAAAGCTTGTTGGAGGTTTGTTTAAACTTTTAAAAACTAAATAATTTTTTTTTCAAAAAGAAAACTTCTTCGTTTTATTTTAGTAGCTATTTCAAATAAGTTCTTTTTTTTAATCTATGAGTTCTAATTATTTTGAGAAGCACTTTTAAATAAAAATACTTTTATAAACTCAGAGAAACATGTTCTTTAATTATTCAATTTAGATTAAATATAATGATTATAAGAAAGTAAATCTGGTTTTGTTGATCAAGTTATTTAAATGTGATTTTTACAATCTTACCTAAACCATTGATAAAAAAAAAAAACCTAAAAACCCAAGTTCAGGAACCCGAACCAGACCGGCTGGTTCAGCCCGCAAACCTGCGAACCGGTCCGGGTTTCAATTTAAATATTTTTTTGTTTTTTCTTTAGAATTTCATATTATAAGTCTAAAATCTTCAATTTTTCACCGGTTTGGTCCCGGTTTAACTCTGGTTTGGCCCCGGTCTGACCCACTAACCCTTAACCTAGTACCCTGACCGGTTCAATACCAGGTCTGAGTTTTAATACCTTGCTAAAAACATGCAATGATACAGGTAATTCTCATTTCCACAGTGACATAAATTAATAAGAAACTTTCCACATGAAGGAAGCTAGACTATATCATATCAACATTCATATGAAATATAAAAAATATATACAGCCACGTTGCTAAAAAATGATAGAACACACAATTAACTTTATATTCCATGCAAATATACATAACCCATCTTGGTTTATAATTTAAGAATTCTGTAAAAGTTTCTATCAATAAATGAATTTTACAACTAAAACTATGCCTATACTAACCTGCAGGAAACAAGAATTGAAATCTTCAAGTATGCTTCACGTGACCAATCAAGAACTAGAAAGTAAAAATAAGTTTAAGAGACAATGCGCGCGCGCATGTGTATGTATATGTATATATAAAAGAAAATGCAAACATAATTCCTAGTATCACTTTTTAGAAATATAATAAATTGAATCACTTCTAAGACCGTCTAAAAGTTACATATATAAACACTCAAAGAAACATGACCTTTAATTATTCAGCTTAAATAAAATCTCAATGATTAAAAAAAAAACAATCTGGGTTTGTTGATATAAATTTTCTTATTTATGTTTTTTACAGCCTTACTTAAAACGTTGATAAAAAACCTAAATACATGTGAGTAGTTCTTGTTCTCATTGTCACATAAATTAACAAGAAACTTTCAAGGTATAGGAAGCTAAACTATATCAATATCAACATTCAAATGAAATATAGAAAATATAAAAAAACCATATTGTTCACAAATTGTAGAATATATAGTAAATTTGATACTTGTGATAACCGAAATAGAAAAAAAAGGGATAAATTATAAAAAATAAAATAGAGTAATCTTTTAAAGACATTATGATATATATCCCATAGGATTTTTCTACTATTCCAACAAACACTTTTAATAATATAACTTCAATTTTTATTGAAGACATCTTTTAGTTGATTACTTAATCACTCATAGAATCCATAAAACATTTTGAAATATAAACATTTAAAATAATTTAATACACATAAGAAGATGTTTAGTAAATATTATTATTAATGAATCTCATTTAGTAGATATTAAGGAATCTGATTATATCATAAATTATCTTATAGGATTATATAGGAGACCCATTTAAAAAGCAATAAATTTTCAAACTTAAATTTCTACAAAGCCCTAGATTGTTATAGCCTCCTCCTCCATTCTATTATCCAAATGGTCGCCAATCTCAATAACCTCCTTGCATCCAACAATTTACTGCTACCACACTACCACACTACCACATCAACATCTTCTCTTCTCTAAATTCAAGAACAAATAATTTGTTCCATATTCATGAATACAAGGAGGGATCGCCTCTTGCCAATTACATTAGTGTTGAGAAGGTATTCTCCACATCCATCCTTAATTAATATATAAGCCTAGTTGTGAAGCATGAGAATCTATACTTTCTTATTAGTTAGACGTTAAGAGGGGTATTAATAAATACTATAAGCAGTCCATATGTTAGCCAACGGCATAAGTTTAACTATAGTATTTATCTTATTCTAAAATAAACTATAGGTGATGCTCAATGTGGACTCCTTGGCTGGTGTTCAATCCTACAATGGTTTATACTAGGTGAGAGCATGAATAGCAAGATGGCACCATTCATTTTACCTTTGCTATGTCTTCAACCTTAAATATCTTTTCCTTGCTTTTATTTCAATTTCTTGGGAAGCAAATTCCAAATCGCTTTATCATTCCTAAATATTTCTAAACACATCTTTCGTATTCATTTTGTTTGAGAACATTATAATTTCCTGGTGATATTTATCGTGATAGTATTTGTTAGTGTGGATATTGGGTTGGGGGTATCAGCTGCGCGGCATTTTTGGGGCACTTTTTAATTTTTTTTTTTGTATTTATTTTAAGCATTAGATTCTATATAAAAACGAGTGACATTTTGATAATTATAGACAAAAAACGGAGTTGTTTTCAATTTTTTATGATTTTTTTAAAGATTATTAAAAAAGAATGGTGCAATTTTTTTTAACTTAGAGTACTGAATCTTTGAAAATCATAAGAAATTAAAAACAACATTATTTTTTGCCCATAAGATATCAAAAAGTCACTCAATTTATGTAGAATCTATTGATAAAAAGAAACAAGAACAAAACAGAGTGCCCCAAATTTGGGGCATAGCTGGGGCGCAACTAAGAGGGGCAGCAACACCCCTTGTCCATGAATATTTCAATTCATATTTTTATGTTCCGATTTCCTATACTTTTTATAATAAATTTATGTTGACATATATTTTCTTACTTTTGTCTTGTTTATTAGCGTTGTTTTCAAATCCTCCTTCATATTTTCAAAATATTAAATTGATTTATTTTTTAAAAAGAAAAATGTTCTTTCATTATTTATTTATTTATTTATATTTACCTTCTTTCAACCTCTCTTTTTTATTAATTAATTTGATTTCAAAAAAAAAAAGAAAAGAAAACCTTCTTTATGTTTTCAAAGATTTGACCAATTCTTTTATGAAGGAAAAATATTTTTGGGAGGTATAATACACACACATATATATATATATATGGAATGTATATATATGATATTTATGTTTTTGGTGAGATTGTTATTCCTCACCCGGAGTATATGGTATATAAAATAGAATATAGGTGGGATGGTTATTCCCTATCATGACTTATATGTTTATGACATACAATATATGGAATAGGATATAGGCCGGATGGTTATTCCCCACTAGGATTGATATTAAGTGATAGTGTTGATTGAAATATTGTGGTTAAATATTTGATTTTAATTATTTTTTATTTATTGAGATAAGGATTTAGTGAACCTTTACCTCATTTTTTAGTTTTCAACTCAACATTTGAATTTTGTTATATTTATTTATTTTGAGTAAAATTGTTTAATTTGTGAAAAACTCGGTACGCCTTTGCTTCCCTTCTACGCACTTTGTTAATTATATTCTTATTGAGTCAGTGGTAGACTCATTTCTCTCTCTATATTTTTTTTTTCAAATAATGCAACTAGTGAGTTTATTTTTATCGATAAAACTCCCACTTATAAGAGTTTATTTTTATAGATAAATAACTATTACAAGTGTATAATTAAATAATTAAAATATAAAAAATGGCAACAATTTAATTTAAATATATTTAAATCTAAATAATTGAAATTAAATCTATCAATATTCATAATTTATCTTATTCAACAAAGAATCTTCCATGAAGTTTATATATGAAGCCACTAAACATGATCAAATCTAATAGTTAGCGAGTTAACACGATTTTTACAAGTTAGAAACACAGAAACGTAAACTTAATATGTGAACACGAGTTTAAAAATAAGTTAATATGATTTTGTAAGTTAAAAGTACATAAACGATCAACTAGAAGAACCAACCAACTCATAAGTTTAACAACAATAATTAAAACTATATGCATATACTAACCTGGAAACTGGAATCGAAATATTTAAGTATGCTTCACGTGGCCAATAAATATCTAATTAGAAATAAAAAAAAGTTTAAGAGACAATATGTGTACTTGTGAGTAAAGAAGATGCAAACATAATTCTTAAGTGTGATGGAGTACAAATCCTTACCTCAGAGATTTTTTTTGCGCTACGGCTGCAATGCCTTCGATATAAAAACCTCTTTTTCTTTTTCTTTTTGGGATTTTTTGTAAGGAAAGGAACTATAAGAACAACGATGGTAGATATAAGGAATTTAAATACAAAGGAAAAAGGTACAGAGTACTATGAAGAAGGGAGATTTGAACACAACTGTTTTTTTCTTTTTTCTTTTTGGGTTTTCTATAAACAAGAAGGAGAAGAACAATGATAGCAACAATCAACAGAGAGATGAGAGTAACAGAAATAATTCAAATCAAGAAAATAAAGCTTGAAAAAAAAAAAGGTTTCTTCAATATACAAACTCTCAAACAGAAGCCAAAACTCTAAATCTTTTTTGTATATATTTTTTTTTTTTTGAAGCAGAAGAAGAACATCAAAAGCTTTTTGTGATTGAAGAGAGAAACGCAAGCTAGAACTGAAGAAGAACACAGAAATTGCAGAGAGAAGTGTGGTAGATAGTTGATGGGTATTGGCATAAATAATTGGAAACAATTAATTCTTGGATTAGTTTTTGTTGGCACATACTCTCAAGTCTCTGTGTAGTTGTTGGTGACTTTGGTTTGTTCGGATTCATTAATTGATCTTGTGTGTAACCACCCCATGACAGGCTGCGCCTATATTAATTATTCTATCCCCATGTGACATCTATTGTAATACCAGAGATTAATCTTCATTATTGCTAATAATTAATTCAAAACAGCACATTTCTCATCACAATGCTCATCATTTTACATTTTATATTGAGAACCGATCACCACTAGTCCTTGGTCACACTTAAAAAAAATGTAGTCACAAAATAAATATAATGCTGCAAGTTGGCATGAAAATGATTGACAACGATAGAAAATGTAGTCACTAAAAAAATGTACTCAAAGAAAACAACGAATTGATAGAGTTAATAGTGTGGGTTGACAAAAACGAAAATATTATTAGCTGCAAAAATACACATAAAAATTCCTAATTACCTAGCAATAACCTCATCTCCGTTAGAAGAATCCAAGGGAGAAGACCATGTGCAAGCAACACAATAGTTGAAAGACAAAATTATAGTTAAACAATAATCCAACATTAAACTCACACTTTGCAATTTTGTTATTATTTTCTTTTAAAAAAACTCAATAAACCTACACAAGTTTTTCTCTCTCTTTCATTATTTTATTTTATTTCTTTTTTTTCAATTTTTTTCTTTATATTTCCACAAATTTTTTTATCTTAGCCAACCTTGAAATATTAATATTGACATAATTTGGGGAAAATTTTCTATATATAGGATTACAAACCATATTAATGGCAATATATGCCGCATTATATTCCATGCAAATACACAAAGTTCACTCCAACTTGGATGCAGGCAAATGCAATAATGCAGTGAGGATCTTCAATATTCAAACTTGAGATTGCCAATCAAAATCTGAGAAATAAAAATGAGAAATTTTATGAAATAAAATAAGCAACTGATTATATATGCGCGCTCAACACTTGATTTTGATGCTCTCTACTCGTGAAATTTAAATACTATTTTGAAGGCTAACAAAAAAAAAAATGAAGTACTATTCATCTTTCGTAAGCTAATGATACTGACAATCAATTTCAAAATAGTGAATTTCATGTCACAAAGCTCATCATTTTATATTTTATATTGCGAAACGATAATCATTAGGGCTTCCTCATACTTTAAAATATGCAAGTGGCAGGAAAAGGATTGAAAAATAGAACATGTGAAATGTGATGGTGGGTTGGCAAATGAATTAGTTATTGGACGGTTTATATTTTTTTTTAAAAAAATAATTTGATGGATATAAAATTTAAAATAAAAATAATCTCTTAAAGATTAATTTTTAAAAAATAATTTTTTATTTCAAAAACATCATTTAAAAATTTTAAATTTAAAATATTCAGATCTGATAAGTTTTGGGTGCTTATCACTATTGATGAGCACCCAATTCCCAAACCAAGTCCATTTGGCAAAGAGGAGTGGAGAGGTGAATTAGTACTCCATCCATCTCTTACCATAAGATCTAAATTTTTTAATTAGATTAACGCTTTTTATAAAATATAATTTGAGTTTGTCTAAATATTAAATCCTTTTTTTTACTTATTTTAGCTTCATTAGGATTTTCTCTCTCTTTCTCTCTCATGATCTTTTTCTCATATGTTCTCTCTCTTTTTTAACTCTCACCTACCCACTTATAAATAAGAACATATTTTAAATAAGATCATATTTCTTATATATTTATTAATTTTTTTATCTTTACATATTTATTATTTTTAACTAATATTAAAAAAATTATGAGACAATTTTGGCATGTTTTTCTATCGCACAATTTAGTTGTTGGGATATTATAATAAAGTACAGAGGGAGTATTAAAGATTTTATTATGATTTAAGTGTAAATCTCCATCAAGTCATCAACATTTGGTAGAGATAAATAATCTAATTGTATCATATAACTACCGCCTATATCAAACAAAATCTTCGCTCTTCCACGCTTATAATTAATACCATACCAAAAGGAATATTCTGTATTATTCAATTCTCTCTTTCTTTTTTTTTGGTTTGTCTTATACTTTAATTGCTTTATTTATATCACTTTCTTCTCTCTAATAACATTCTTAATTGATCAAAACGAACTTGCCCTTCCAATGGAAGTAGGGCCTCTCCCTCTCCATTGTACTGGTTATTTTTATAAATAATTTTCTTTCTCTTAGAACTGATCCATAATATAGGCAATTTTTCTTTGTGTTTCAAAATTTAAACTACTTTTTCCTTGTCTACTCCTATTAAATAGATATATTTGTATTAATTATCCCATATTCACAACTAATTCTCTTTCATTCAATATTTATTACACATTCTCTCTCATGTTTTATATTCATTCTCTCTTATATTTTTTACTCATTCTTTCTTCTATGCTCTTTTTTATAAATAAGGGCATATTTAGAAGAAATGTGACATTTTTTACATATTTTTTTTTTAACTAATCTTAACCACCAGTTTATTTTATACCATTAGGGAAAAAGTTGATTATAAAAAAGATCAGAGGGAGTACCCTTAATTGAAATAAAACAACGGTGTTTGATTTATTAAAAAAAAATTAGCATTTACTCCCCCGCGCGTCGCATGGGGAGCATTTTATTAAAGTAATGTTACGCTTGTTTTCAACCCATATTAATCCATCACATAATCTGATACACCTTCAATAGTAAATGATGCTTATTTGGTTCTTGACATAGAACAATGTGACTCAAATTTAAATAAAAACAGATACAATAACTTCTTAAGTTTGTTGAAATATAAAAAATTTGTATGACAACAAAGATAACATTGGATGGATATATGTCCATAGATTCTATTTGATAAATGAATATATCTACAATAAATATAAATTGGTTATAATTATTTGAGTATAATTTTCTTAAACATAAGCAATTGATTATAATTATTTAAAAGATAGGCTTTTATAGATATAAAATCAACATGACTTATTAATCATCACAAGTCTAACTCCTTCGTTTCTCATCTTTGAAGAATAAGAGATGAAGCAGGGTAAGGTTGATCTGCTTCATAGAGAGAAAAGAGGAGGAGTGAGTGAGTGGGAGACTGTGACCCCAGGATGATGCAACAACTAGACACTGAGATTTGAGGTCAGCCATGGTTGATGAGAAGGGAGAGAATAGAGGCATCCATGTCACTTCCATCTCACACCATCAACATTACCTCCACTGTCCTCACCACCGTCGGCATCCTTGTCCCTCCACCACCATCCTATCTAGTCGTCGATGATTCTAT
Organism: Inga laurina; assembly: GCA_963855925.1. Lineage (NCBI taxonomy): Eukaryota > Viridiplantae > Streptophyta > Magnoliopsida > Fabales > Fabaceae > Inga > Inga laurina. The sequence continues at coordinate 16,520,449 of OY979701.1, read as the reverse complement.
TATGAATGGTGATTTTTTGGTAGAAAGAGACATAGCGCAGTAGACCACCGTCATCCTCTCACTCTCACCACACTGGCGAGCTTCAGCGAGTGTGGGATTTAGAGATCGACAAGAGACATAGTCACCGCGAGATCTCCATCACCACTGTCACTTTCCCTCTTCTGTCTTACCATACCCATCTTCCATACCTTAGACAGAGAGACACGACACCAGAGACACATCAAAAGCAGAACAGGGTCACGGCGAGAGACGTTAAGAAGCGAAGAAAGTAGAAAGGACTGGACCTGAGACAGTCGATTTCTTTCTCTTTTCTATCTCTCACCATCACAGACCAACCTTCATCACCATTTTCTGCAGATTCCCATGTCATTTCTACCTTTTACTGGCTGAGGTATATCAAGTTTAAGACCACCATTTGCTACCACATTCCTGCTTGCTGCTTTTATGGTGGAAAGCTTGTGAATCAATTAAAAAACTAATAAACTTGAAGAAAATTGATATAGGGGGAGGGCAGAGGAAAAAGATCACCTTGAAGAAAAAGATGTTTCCGTCTCAAACTCTCCACCGACGCCATCTCATCCTCGTCTCTATGTCCACTTTATCACCACCATCCTCGTAGTAGCTTCCCAACCAGCATCATCACCAAAGCTGCCTATTGTTCATCCACTTCTGGGCAGATATCTCAATTCTACATTATATGACCAAAAGAATATCACCATGGCATATTTTCGTTGGGAAAACCACGAGGAATGAGAGGTGTTTGAACATGAATGCTAGCTTTCCCACATAAATGGCCTTCAAAAAACAGAGGACAAAAGGTTTGATAAGGAAGATGGGCTTCCTTTTTATTTATTGTGTGGATAAAAGGGCTGTCTCAAAACAATATTGATGGTGGGAGGTCGATAGAAATTATACTTGAATTTCAAACTGAGGCAGCATGGGCGCGTCACATATTTGAATTGGGAAGGAAGCAACAATGGCTTTATACATGGGGGACAACAATTTGGAATTCAAATTCGAGCAGGTAATGTCAGGAAGAGAGGGACATCAGCATATTTTGAGCCATTGATATGCTGTGAACAGTGTGTTCCTATGGGAGAAGAAATCGCAGCGGTTGGTTCCCTATAAACAGCGATTTTGATGAAATAGTATTATATGTTATATAAATGTCTCATGCGTTTTTCCCCCTCCACGGCTCCACCCCAGCATCCCTGTTCAGCAGATCATGGGTGGGTGCTACACAGTGTGCTACGTGCCCCTCTTTGGGCCTTTTCAAAATGTATTTTTAATTGTTCTTTTAGACTATTAGATTTTATATGAAATGAGTGAAATTTTAATATCTTATAGACAAAAAATAATACTTTTTTGAATTTTTTATGATTTTTCAAAAATTCAGTGTAATTTTTTTTTTTGTTGAAAAATGGTGCAGTTTTTCTTTTCACTTTAAGCACCGATCAATCTATTCATCTTTCGTAAGCTAAGGATATTGACGATTAGTTTCAAAATAGCGCATTTCACATCACAAAGGTCATCATTTCACATTTTATATTGCGAAACGATAACCATTAGGCCTTCCTCATACTAAAAAAATGCAAGTGGCAGGAGAGGGATTGAAAAATAGAACATGTGAAATGTGATGGTGGGTTGGCAAATGAATTAGTTACTGGACAGCTTATATTTATTTTTTTTTTCAAAAAATTAATTTGGTGGATATAAATTTTAAAATAAAGATAATCTCTTAACGATTAATTTTTAAAAAAATAATTTTTTATTTAAAAATCATCATTTAAAAATTTAAAATTTAAAATGTTAAGATCTAATAAGTTTTGGGTGCTCATCAATTCCCAAACCGAGTCCACTTGACAAAGAGGAGTGGAGAGGTGAATTAGTATTCCGTTGGTATCTTACTATAAGATCTAAATTTTTGAATTAGTTTAACTTTTTTTATAAAATATAATTTAAGTTTATCTGAATATTAAATTTTTTTTACTTATTTTACCTTCAGTAATATTTTCTCTCTCATGATCTTTTTCTCATATGTTCTCTCCCTCTTTTTTAACTCTCACCTTTACCCACTTATAAATAAGGACATATTTTAAAAATATATTTTTTATATATTTATTTTTTTTATCTTCACATATTTATTACTTTAAACTAATATTAAAATTTTTCCATCAACCAATTTAATTTTTAGGATATTATAATAAAGTACAGAGGGAGTGTTAAAAATGATTTAAGTATAAATCTCGATCAACATTTGGTAGAGATAAATAATCTAATTGCATCATATAATTACCGCCTATATCAAACAAAATCTTCACTCTTCCACGCTTTTAATTAATAACATACCAAAAGAAATATTCTGCATTATTCAATTCTCTCTGTTTTTTTTTTTTTTTGGTTTGCCTTATACATTAATTGCTTTATTTATATGACTTTCTTCTCTCAAATAACATTCTTAATTGATCAAAACGAACTTGCACTCCACTGGAAGCAGGGCCTCTCCGTTGTACTCCCTCCGATTATTTTTATAAGCAATTTTCATTTTCTTAGAGCTGATCCATAATATAGGTAACTTTTTCTTTGTGTCTCAAAATTTAAACTACTTTTTCCTTGTCTACTTCTATTAAATACATATATTTATATTAATTATCCCGTAATCACAACTAATTTTCTTTCATTCAATATTTATTACACATTCTCTCTCATGTTTTACACTCATTCTCTCTCATATTTTTTTACTCATCCTTTCTCCTATGCTCTTTTTCTTTTCATAAATAGGAGTATATTTGGAAGAAACATGACATTTTTTAAACATTATTTTTTTAACCAATTTTAACCATCAATTTATTTTATACTATCAGAAAAAAATTATTTATAAAAAAGATCGGAGGAGGAGTGAGTACCCTTCATTGAAATAAAACAACGGTGTTTGATTTATTAAAGAAAAAAAATGTCTCATGCCTTTTTTCCCGCTCCACCCCAGCGTCCCTGTTCAGCGCCTTTTTGAAGTGTGGGAGCTCGCAGGTTTCATTGACTTCATCTGTTTTCGTTTTCCTTATTCGGTTTTATGCACCGCTTCGTTGAATAATTTCTCGGGACACATTTGCATTGTTAATCTCATTAGAATATGCTGAACTATTTAATTTTTTTAGTCCGTGACGTGATTCTTCGTGTGATTGCTGAGAACGCGGAGTAGAAAACGCATATTAATTTATGTTATTAGCTGTCTGTGGTCCCTTTTTTTTTTGAATTACATGGACAAGAGTTTACTCTTGAGGTTAATACAAACCCTTACAACACAATTTACAAACATAAACTATAAAAAACAGGCTAAACCTTAGCTAAGGTCAGCTAACATTTGACTTGAACAAAATGTTGGAGGAGTTTGTAGCACAACCAACTCATTGTTCATTTGTAAAGCCTCTTTGGCCAAAAAATCAGCACATTTCATGGCTTCCTTGTGAGCATGATATATCTCTACATCCCAATCCAAATAAATCAAAGATCTGACCTCCTTTAGCTCCATGCTGAGTGGGTGGAAACGTCCATTGGGTTGTAATAACAACTGAATAGCTTCTATAGAATCAGAATACAACTTTATTTTCCTAAGTTTCATAGATTGACATACTTGCAGTCCAATTTTTATGGCTTGGATTTCCGCTGCAGTTGGGCCCAAGTTGAAACTGTAGCCCTGTTGAAACCCACAAACCCACGATCCCATATTGTCACGAACTATACCGCCGACCGTTGATTGTCTTTGATCATCCATAGCCGCATCTACATCAACTCGAATAAACCCGGATGGAGGCACGAACCATCTATCTAGCGCTCTAACTGGGACGTTGAATACCTTGTGTTTGAGCCAACCATCTTCCACTCCTTCCTGCAAAAAGTGGATGCATGTGTGCACTAGTTGATTTGGGCGATCACCATATCCCTCCAATGCTTTCTTACACCTATTCTTCCATATAAGCCAACATAGTGAACCAAATGTCCTCCTGGCTGTGGTCCCTTAATTGTTTCTTTACGTCACACTCTTTGTCTAGAACCACAACAAAGTAGCGTTTTTATTGAAATTGTATCATTCTCAAATGAAAAGATTAGCTAATTCAATCATCGCAAATTCTATTGACTGCAACAACCAGAGAGAATATTATGGTGAAGGAGGAAGAGTTGGTAGAGGAAGAGGAGCATGTGGAGGAAGAGCTTTTTGGGATCTTAAAATAATGAAGGAGAGAAGAAAAAGGCCAATAAAAAAAATTAATAAGAATAAAAAAGAACACGAGTTAAAATAGAGATTTATGAGAAGGTACTTTAAATTAGAATAGTTTAAAGTTGGGAAGACAAACGTTGAAAGTGTTATATAACGATTGTTTCTTAAGAAACGTCATTTTTCTCATTCATACTATATGGTCAATTGTTATGATCATTATGTTTTTGTTTTTCACTTATATAATGTTGGAAGACAAATTGTAGCGCTCGGAATTTTGAAAAACATGGAGCCGCCACCAAAATTTTAGAAAAAGGATAATTTTGGAAACCTTTTTAAAAATGGAAACTGGTCTACAAAAACCATTTAGGGTTCGGGAGTCGATTGTGTGTGGGGAATGTGTTAGGCACCCCACAACACCCATTCATAAGAATGGTTACCCTAAGTTAATTATTTAAAAATAAAAATGGCCTTTAACATTATTATAATTACCCAAATAAAAAAAAGAATATTTACAAAACTAAATGAAATGAAAGAAATAGAAGGAAAAAAAAAAAGAACACTTATTTACAATAAGGAAAAATATACTTATTTTAAAAAAAAGAATATTTATTTACAATAAGAAAAAAAAAAGAAAAAATATATTTATTTACAAAATTGGATTTGACCTAGGATGAAAACCTAGGGCCTACGTACCCTTTAGAGGGATCAAAGCCCACGTAGTTCGGGGGTAGAAAAGCGTGTCACTTGGTTGTGTTTTTTTAGAAAAAATGTTTATTTAATTTATTTGAGAAAAATATCTTTTTTTGTTGGGTTTGTGTTTTTTACTTTTTTTTTTCAAAAAAACGTTTTTTTTTATTTTCTTGTAAAAGAGAGTTTTTCCATTTTATTTTCATTTATCAAAATGTGTCAAAATATTTTTTTACTTTTATTTTGAAAGAGGACCTAAGAAAGGGATTAAGAAAAAAAAGAAAAATAGCACAAGTTAAACAAAAAAAAAAAAGAAGTCAAAAGTGAGGAGATTTATGCGTACCTTTTATTTTTTGAACCCGCTACAATAGGAGATAGGGTGATAGAACCACATAATAAACAAGAGGCAAGTACAATTATATTATCTATATTTATTAAGCATAACACCTAATATCATAAGAAAATAAGACAACACATACCTCTTGCCTATGTATGAGATAATTCAGTTGGACAATAAAATGCAAATCCACAAGACCACAATGAGCTAAAACACGTCCAGCAACATCATAATACAAAGTGAAGCAATGTAATGCATATTGGATAAATTCATAGTGCATGAATGATGAGGTAAGCATGAGGCATGATGAGGTAAGCATGAGGCATGATGAGGTAAGCATGAACCAAGGGATATTAGATGAGAGAAAAAAAAACGAGATGTAAAAGTGAAATAAAAGAAAAGGATGAAAACTCAACCACAGACCTTATCTCCTTGCTCTCCCCAAAATTCTTGTCCCCTTTGCTTCAACCCTTGCACTCCTATTTATAGTCTCAAGGTAGGGTTTTCTTCATAAATGCTCCCTTTTTTATTATTTTTTTTATTTTTCGTTTTTTTGATTTTTTTGTATTTTATGTTAAGAACTACCTAACTTAACCCAATCACCATCAATGGAGATTTTTTTTTAATTTTCGTTTTTTTTATTTTTTTGTATTTTCTATTGATAAGACGTCCTAACTTGACCTAATTACCATTAGTGGAGATTTTTTCATTTATTATTATTTTTTCATTATCCTCCCCACAAGTAACTTCCTAATTTAAACCTATCAACATAAATGATATTTTTTCGTTTTTTTTATTTATTATTTTCCCTTAATGAATGACAATGCCAATCATATCAATGAGGGGATTTATTTTAATTTTTGTTTTTTTTTATTTTTTCCCTTTCAAGGATGATTACCTATTTAGACACCGATCATCATCAATAGGAGGATTTCCTTATCTTTTCTTATTTTCGTTTTTTTTTATTTTTTCTTTCAATGATGATTGCCAATTTGGACACCAATCATTATCAATTATTTTTGTATTTTTTAGCGGGGCCCGGACAAAATAGGGTGTTCACAGTTGCCCCTCTTGACTTGTTTCGTAGTTGAGAAAAGTGAGATTCTCGTCTATGAAGCAAGTAAAGATAAGAACACGTATTTTGTCTGGCCAGAGAACAAGGTGCCCCCCTTGGAACCAAAGAGGGTTTGGACAAAATACAGTGTCCATGCCCTCTTTACTTGGTTCATAGGGGAGAAGAACGCAAGGGGAGATAAATGATTACCTGGAATGGAAGTGAAGCGCCTAGTAACATAGGACTTTGGTGGGGCGTAAAAGAATTGTGCCAGCCGGTACTGGGCTTTAAAAGAATTGTGCCAGCCGTTACTGGGCTTTGAGAGTGCCTGTTGGTACAGGACTTTGAAAGAATAGTGCCTGCCGGTACAGGGCTTCAAAAGAATTGTGCCAGCCGTTACTGGGCTTTGAGGGTGCCTGTTGGTACAGGGCTTTGAAAGAATAGTGCCTGCCGGTACAGGGCTTTAAAAGAATTGTGCCAGCCGTTACTGGGCTTTGAGGGTGCCTGTTGGTACAGGGCTTTGAAAGAATAGTGCCTGCCGGTACAGGGCTTTAAAAGAATTGTGCCAGCCGTTACTGGGCTTTGAGGGTGCCTGTTGGTACAGGGCTTTGAAAGAATAGTGCCTGCCGGTACAGGGCTTTAAAAGAATTGTGCCAGCCGTTACTGGGCTTTGAGGGTGCCTGTTGGTACAGGGCTTTGAAAGAATAGTGCCTGCCGTTACAGGGCTTTAAAAGAATTATGCCAAGCGTTATTGGTCTTTAAAAGAATTGTGCCAGCCGTTACTGGGCTTTGAGGGTGCCTGCCGGTACAGGGCTTTGAGGGTGCCTGCTGGTACAGGGCTTTGAAAAGGGTGCCAGTCGTTATTGGGCTTTGAGGGTGCCTGCGGGTACAGGGCTTTGAAAAAGGTGCCAGCCGTTACTGGGCTTTGAGGGTGCCTGCCGGTACAGGGCTTTGAAAAGGGTGCCAGCCGTTACTGGGCTTTGAGGGTGCCTGCCGGTACAGGGCTTTGAAAGGGTGCCAGCCGTTACTGGGCTTTGAGGGTGCCTGCCGGTACAGGGCTTTGAGGGTGCCTGCCGATACTGGGCTTTGAGGGGTGCCAGTCGTTACTGGGCTTTTAGGGGTGCCTGCCGGTATAGGGCTTTGAAAGGGTGCCAGCCGTCACTGGGCTTTGAGGGTGCCTGCCGATACAGGGCTTTGAGGGGTGCCAGCTGTTACTGGGCTTTTAGGGGTGCCTGCCGATATAGGGCTTTGAAAAGGGTGCTATGAACATGTGATGCCCCTTGGAGTAGTGCTTATGAAGTTGATGACATTGATAATAATGATGACAGTGATGATGACAACGATGATGATGAAGAGGATGATAATGGCCATGATAATGAAGGGAATATCAGAATAGTGATATCATGATGGAGGTGATGACACTAATAATGATGATGACAGTGATGATGGAATCCTAATGAGGATGATGAATACAATGATAATGCTAATGACGATGATGATGATGATAGTAGTGATGATGATGATGTTAATGGTGATGTTGATAATGGAGGTGATGACATGCTAACGAGAATGCATGTAATAATTGTGGTGTTAAAGAATAGCCTGGCAGGTGATATTGCTCCTTCTTCGTCCAGGTGCCTAACTAGTACCCCGCTACTTGCGCAGTCTTGGAGGTATGAAGATGTGTATAATGAGATTCACATAGATGCCACAGCCTAGAACCCTCAGTTTAGATTGTGTCCCTTTATCAACTGTTTGATCCCACAACAAAAATTCCAGTTGGGACCTTCGCTAATGATCCTGAAATTACACAAGTTAAATGGGAGTAGAGGACACCATGTATATCAACGTGAGTGTTTATCCAGACAAAAATTGTGCTTTCATTAAAAAGAGTTACCCTTATACAAATCAAGACACAAAGTTTGACATGCGATTTAATAGAAGGGAAAGAGATACTAAGGATGAAGATTCATTTAAAAGAAATGATCTTCCAATATCCAAGTGGATGCATGACGATGATCATATATTGGTGTAGACGTGATGTTATAAGGAGGTCCTTCGCTTTTAGTTCCGTGTAGTCCTCTTGATGGTGCCTTGCTTAATTGCCAGAGATATGCACTTTTCGATGAATGATCACGGAGTCTTCCAAATAGACAAAGTAAAGAGAGTTATGGGGCTAGGACTGATAACCTTCTTCGATATGTGTTTAATCCGCCCTTTCGGGTTTTCAACTTAATAGCTCCCAATTTTGTGCTCTAATTGTTGCCTAAGCCGCCCTTTCGGGTTTTCGACTTAGTGAGGTTTTTTTTTTGCCTAAGCTGCCCTTTCGGGTTTTCAACTTAGCGAGCTTTTTTTTTTCTTGCTTTAATTTCTGCCTAAGCCACCCTTTCGGGTTTTCAACTTAGCGAGCTCTTTTTTTTTTTTTTTTGCTCTAACTTTTGCCTAAGCCGCCCTTTCGGGTTTTCAACTTAGCGAGCTTTTTTTTTCATGCATAGTATTTCTTTACAGCATCTGAATTGATTGGTCTTGGTAAATCTTGGCCATTCATGTTTGTCAATATCAATGCCCCTCCAGAGAAAGCTTTCTTAACGACATATGGGCCTTCATAATTCGGAGCCCATTTACCTCTATCATCTTCTTGATTTGGCAGGACCTTCTTGAGGACTAGGTCACCTACTTTAAACCATCTGGGTCGTAGTTTCTTATTAAAGGCCCTTGCCACTCGTGACTGATATAACTGCCCATGACATATTGCTGTGAGCCTCTTTTCTTCAATCATATTTAATTGTTCAAATCGAGAATGTATCTATTCACTCTCATCTAGGTCTGATTCAGCCAAGATTCTCAGGGATGGTATTTCCACCTCAATTGGGGTAACAGCCTCCATGCCATAAACTAAAGAGTAAGGGGTTGCCCCAGTTGATGTACGTATTGTGGTACGGTATCCGTGTAATGCATATGGAAGCATTTCATGCCAGTCCTTATAGGTCACTGTCATTTTGCTGATGATCTTCTTAATGTTTTTATTGGCTGCCTCAACTGCACCATTCATCTGTGGCCTATATGGTGCAGAATTATGATGTTTGATCTTGAACTGATCACATAATTCTTTAACTGATGCCCCGTTGAGGTTTGGTGCATTGTCAGTTATGATCCTCTCCGGTAACCCATATCTACAGATGATATTGGCCTTTAAGAACTTGATGAAGGCCTTCTGAGTAATACTAGCAAAGGAATTGGCTTCTACCCACTTAGTGAAATAGTCAATAGCAACGAGGATGAAACGATGACCATTCGAAGCTTTTGGGTTAATCGGCCCAATGACATCTATTCCCCACATGGAGAATGGCCATGGAGATACGAGACTATGCATTATAGTCGGAGGGGCATTAGCTTTGTTGGCATATATCTGGCACTTATGACACTTTCTAACATAATTGATACAATCCTTCTCCATAGTTATCCAGTAGTAACCAGATCTTTGAGCTTGTTTAGTTAATGAGTGGCCATTTGCATGTGTACCACATACGCCTTCATGGATCTCTGCCATAATCTTGTGCGCTTCCCTCATGTCTACACAGCGTAGCAATGTCCCATCAAAGCTTCTCTTATATAGGACGTTATTACTAATAAAAAAAGCCCATGGCCAATCGCCGGATGGTCTTCTTCTCATTATGTGTCGCGTCTGGTGGGTAAGTACCATGCTCCATATACATCTTGATACTATAGTACCAAGGTTGCTCGTCGTGTTCTCTTCCAATATTGAAGCAAAATGCGGGCGATCTTCTAGTCTCAATCTGTATTGGCTGAACTTGGACCCCACAATCAAGTTGGATCATAGCTGCTAAAGTAGCTAACGCATCAGCGAAGCGATTCTTTTCTCTAGCCATGTGATGAAAATTGATTACTTCAAAGTTTTTGATCAACTCTATCAAATACTCTTGATAAGGGATCAACTTTGGGTCTTTAGTACGCCATTCACCAGTCACCATAGACTTTTAGGTTTTTTATCCCAAGATCTATGGCAGCCTGGAGACCATTAATACAAGCTTCATATTCTGTCATGTTATTGGTGCAGTCAAATCCTAACTTTATGGCAATCGGAAATTGCTTTCCATCTGGGGATATGATTACTGCCCCTACACCATTGCCATGCATGTTTGCTGCCCCATCAAAATACATTTCCCACCCCTTCGATTTGCTATCCTCGATCGGATCTTCTGTAGCACATATGTCTTCATTTGGAAATTTGAAATCTAGTGGCTGGTATTCATCTATGGGGTTTTCCACTAAGTGATCTGCTATCGTACCACCCTTAACGGATTTTTGAATGATGTATCTTATATCATATTCAGACAATATTACTTGCCACTTAGAGACTCTTCCGGCTACATGCGGGCTTTCGAAGATGTACTTAAGTGGGTCTACTCTAGAAATTAACCAAGTGGTGTAGTAAAGCATGTATTGCCTCAACCTCCTTGTAGCCCAGACTAAACCACAACAAGTTCGCTCGATCATCTGGTAACGTGACTCACAATCATTAAACTTCTTGCTCAAGTAATAGATCGCTTGTTCTCTTCGCTTAGATGCATCTTGTTGTCCCAGCATGGCTCCCATGGAATTTGGTTGTATTGTTAAATACAAAATTAAAGGTTGTCCTGGTACAGGAGGAATCAAAATTGGGGGATTTAGAAAATAATCCTTGATTCTATCAAATGCCTGTTGGCAATCTTCATCCCACTTCCTGGTGCAGTTCTTCTTTAAAAGCTTGAATATCGGCTCACAAGTTGCAGTTAGGTTGGCAATGAATCGTGCAATGTAATTCAGCTGCCCCAAAAAGCTTCGAACTTCCTTTTTTGTTTGAGGAGGGGGCATTTCTCATATTGCTTTTACTTTGTCTGGATCTACTGTAATCCCTTTTTGGCTTACAATGAAGCCCAGCAATTTTCCAGATAAAGCTCCAAAGACGCATTTGTTAGGATTTAGTCGTAGCTTGTACTTGCGTAGCCTTTCAAACAGCTTTCTTAACACCACAACATGGCTTTCTCCCTCAGAAGATTTAGCTACCATATTATCCACGTATACTTCAAGTTCTTTATGCATTATATCATGGAAGAATGCCACCATGGCATGCTGATAGGTTGCCCCAGCATTCTTTAGCCCGAATGGCATGACGCGGTAACAATAAGTGCCCCATTGTGTAATAAATGTGGTTTTTTCTTTATCCTCCCTATCCATAGGGATTTGGTTATATCCTGAGTACCCATCTATGAACGAGTACATATAGCTACGGGCTGTATTATCAACCAGGACATCAATATGAGGCAGTGGAAAATCATCTTTTGGGCTAGCTTTGTTCAGATCTCGATAATCCACACACATTCGAATTCTGCCTTCCTTCTTTAGGACAAGAACGACATTTGCTATCCATTGTGGGTATTTAGCTACTTCTAGGAAACCCGCTTCTAATTGCTTCATCACCTCCTCTCGAACAACTAAGGACATATCGAAAGTGAGCCTCCTCAATTTCTGCTTTTTAGCCTTAGTGTCTGGGAATAAGGGGATCTTGTGAGAAGCAATCCCTGGATCGAGGCCTGGCATGTCTTGATAAGACCATGCGAACACATCTAGGAATTCTTTGAAGAGTTCAACCATTTGCTCTCTTTCGGGGTTATCTACTATATTTAGTTCTCTCTTTTCTTCCTCTATGCTCATATTTATTACTTCAATTACATCTTCATGTGGGCACATTCTATTGTCATCGGATTCAAGGATTTTTTTGTATACTTGAATGATCTCATCATCATCATACTCGTAATCATGCATATTAATGGCAACAAGCGTATCATCATTCAGGGACTCAGGAACCTCTGCGTTGGACAAGAGTTCCGAGGAAATCGATTTCCTGGAGGGCGAAAAATGAACAACGAATGAATAGAAGGAAAAAAAGGAATGGATATAAATAAGTGAATTTTATTCGCATATCATTCTTTATTCATGGTTCATATATGAGCTTGCCTAAAGGCGCATACAAAACATAAAAGGACAACTTTTACTAGACATGTTACTCTAAGAAAATAGAATTGAAGGTGTCCTCAAACTCCCAATTTTCCAGAGCCCTTCCAGAATCACCAGCTGAAATCCACGTGCAGGTCTTTTTGCCTATTGTTGAAACCATTGCAACAATCATCTTGTTTAGCACTTTAGAGAACATCAGGAATTTCTTCCTTATATAGGGATTTTCATAGTGCTAATCTCCCCTTCCTATCCAATGATTCATATTAGATTCGGCTTCATTTGTACTACTGGCTGCCATCTGACGACTACGTGAGTGTGTGTTGTATGAACGCGTAGGGGGTAACTGGCGAGGACATAATTTCAAGCAGGCATAACGAGTTATCCATGGTGTATTGGCATAAGGGTATTCCGGCACAAGCATCCTCTAACTTCCTCAGGGAATCTGTTATTCCACAGGGAGAACTAGAGTTGACCATTAGATAGGAGGGACTTTGAATCCTATCCTAGCCAAGATCTTGTCATTGACCATAGTGATAAGAATTTAATACACTTGATTTAAACCTGGTTCATGTGTCGTTTAACCTTTGTGCCAAATTTTTAATTGCTAGCTAACTTGCTTGTCCTTTATTAAAGAAAATAGCAGGAAGAGTCAGAAAGTATTTCTGAATGTATGCTATGCAGATGATTACATGTGCTTTCAAGCCTTGATATGGGTGATGGACATTGAGAAAAAGAACTTCACCTCCTCAAGAGATCCAATACCCCATAGGGAGGATGAAGTACCCATTAACCTGCGAACGGCCCAGGCTATTATGTGGCTAAGGGCTTTGTTAAATGTGTATTATGTCCAAGGCTCATATCAAGTGAAGCTAAATGTCAATAGATGATGCAAGGATATCTTTGAGACATGAAAGAGTGATGACTTATACTCCAAGTTTTGATATGGGTGATGGACATTAAGAAAAAGAACTTCACCTCCTCAAGAGATCTATTACCTCATAGGGAGAATGAAGTGCCCATTAACCTGCGAATGGCCCAAGCCATCACGCGGCTAAGGGTTTTAAAAAATGATGATTATGTCTAAGGCCCATATCAAATGAAGCTAAATGTCAAGGATGATGCAAGGATGCCTCATGAGACATAAAAGAGTGATGACTTATACTCCAAGTTTTGATATGGGTGATGGACATTTAGGAAAAGAACTTCACCTCCTCAAGAGATCTACATAGGGAGAATGAAGTGCCCATTAACCTGCGAATGGCCCAAGCCATCACGCGGCTAAGGGTTTTAAAAAACGATGATTATGTCCAAGGCCCATATCAAATGAAGCTAAAATGCTAATGAATGAGATAATGATACCTTATGAGTCCTAAAGGGTTATCTCTCATCGAGATGTTTTCTAACATGATTGATGTGATGAGATCATGGTCTTTTAGGGTCATAAACCCTTAGACTAAGGTTAGCTATCTAATGCATACACCGTCCTTGTGATGTATCTTTATGTGGAATGATGCTAGATACATACTCAGGTGAAGCGACAGTTAGTCACTTGATCCTATGGGTTCCATTGATTATGCATGAATGACAATAAAGATTATCAACAATAAGTAAATATATGCCCTCCAGTGTCCTATTTTAGGAATGACCCTATGTTAGTAGTATCTATCCTAAGAAAGGTAGGTACTAATTAATTGGGTAGGTCAATAATTTCTACTAATAGGTGCAGTGGTTTCAAAGTGGTTTTAATTCTCACAGATAAAGGTCTCATAGCTGCCCCCATCGTAAAGATGAAGACCCCATTTGATGACATTGACCTTCAGGGGGTTCTGAAAACCCTACAGGGATCAATCTCACCAAATGAGTAACAACTAGGATGAAGTCTTCACAGTAACCTCAGGGGGTTCTTAAAACCCCCACAGGGAAACCGCTAGAAACTTCCACTCACCTAAGGAACTCACAGACCCGGGTATAGGGCCCAAAATGTGTGTGAGGAGAATAGTGTATGTGTTTAGTGTGTGTAGAGAGCATACCAACCTATGGGCCTAGGTTCTACCCAACCCTCATCTGCTAGGCAGATCACAAGATAGATAGGAAAAAAAAATAAACAAATAGATGAATAAATAATTTAAAAAAATAAAACAAATATTTACAAAAAAGAACAAGGGTAATTAAAATAAAATTAAGGCCATATTATTTTTAAACACTTAACTTAAATGGGCTTGACTCTCAAACTATCCCCAGCGGAGTCGCCAAGCTGTAGCACCCGGGATTTGGAAAAACATGGAGCCGCCACCAAAATTTTAGAAGTAAGGATAATTTTGGAAACCTTTTTAAAAATGGAAACTGGTCTACAAAAACCATTTAGGGTTCGGGAGTCGATTATGTGTGGGGAAGGTGTTAGGCACCCCACAACACCCATTCATAAGAATGGTTACCCTAAGTTAATTATTTAAAAATAAAAATGGCCTTTAACATTATTATAATTACCCAAATAAAAAAAAGAATATTTACAAAACTAAATGAAATGAAAGAAATAGAAGGCAAAAAAAAAAAAGAACACTAATTTACAATAAGGAAAAATATACTTATTTAAAAAAAAAAAGAATATTTATTTACAATAAGCAAAAAAAAAAGAAAAAATATATTTATTTACAAAATTGGACTTGACCTAGGATGAAAACCTAGGGCCTACGTACCCTTTAGAGGGATCAAAGCCCACGTAGTTCGGGGGTAGAAAAGCGTGTCACTTGGTTGGTGTTTTTTAGAAAAAATGTTTATTTAATTTATTTGAGAAAAATATCTTTTTTTGTTGGGTTTGTGTTTTTTACTTTTTTTTTTTCAAAAAAAACGTTTTTTTTTTATTTTCTTGTAAAAGAGAGTTTTTCCATTTTATTTTCATTTATCAAAATGTGTCAAAATATTTTTTTACTTTTATTTTGAAAGAGGACCTAAGAAAGGGATTAAGAAAAAAAAAGAAAAATAGCACAAGTTAAACAAAAAAAAAAAGAAGTCAAAAGTGAGGAGATTTATGTGTACCTTTTAATTTTTGAACCCGCTACAATAGGAGATAGGGTGATAGAACCACATAATAAACAAGAGGCAAGTACAATTATATTATCTATATTTATTAAGCATAACACCTAATATCATAAGAAAATAAGACAACACATACCTCTTGCCTATGTATGAGATAATTCAGTTGGACAATAAAATGCAAATCCACAAGACCACAATGAGCTAAAACACGTCCAGCAACATCATAATACAAAGTGAAGCAATGTAATGCATATTGGATAAATTCATAGTGCATGAATGATGAGGTAAGCATGAGGCATGATGAGGTAAGCATGAACCAAGGGATATTAGATGAGAGAGAAAAAAACGAGATGTAAAAGTGAAATAAAAGAAAAGGATGAAAACTCAACCACAGACCTTATCTCCTTGCTCTCCCCAAAATTCTTGTCCCCTTTGCTTCAACCCTTGCACTTCTATTTATAGTCTCAAGGTAGGGTTTTCTTCATAAATGCTCCCTTTTTTATTATTTTTTTTATTTTTCGTTTTTTTGATTTTTTTGTATTTTATGTTAAGAACTACCTAACTTAACCCAATCACCATCAATGGAGATTTTTTTTTTTTAATTTTCGTTTTTTTTATTTTTTTGTATTTTCTATTGATAAGACGTCCTAACTTGACCTAATTACCATTAGTGGAGATTTTTTCATTTATTATTATTTTTTCATTATCCTCCCCACAAGTAACTTCCTAATTTAAACCTATCAACATAAATGATATTTTTTCGTTTTTTTTATTTATTATTTTCCCTTAATGAATGACAATGCCAATCATATCAATGAGGGGATTTATTTTAATTTTTGTTTTTTTTATTTTTTCCCTTTCAAGGATGATTATCTATTTAGACACCGATCATCATCAATAGGAGGATTTCCTTATCTTTTCTTATTTTCGTTTTTTTTTAATTTTTTCTTTCAATGATGATTGCCAATTTGGACACCAATCATTATCAATTATTTTTGTATTTTTTAGCGGGGCCCGGACAAAATAGGGTGTTCACACAAATCCTTTGAAAGTTTTACATAACAATTGTTTCGTAAGAGTCATCGTTTTTATTATTAGATACATGACAGTTAATAGTCACAACCATTATGTTTTTGTTTTTCAAATTACGCCTCTCAATACATGACGGTGCACATATTTAATTAATCATTAACACTACAAAAAAACATTAAATTACCAATGGAATTACCCACAGAATTATTTCCGTCAGTAATTTCCGACGATTTACCGACGGATTTTCTGTCAGAAGAATTACTGACGGAAAAAAATTCCGTCTCTAATTACTGACGGATTAAAGATGAAAAAAATTCTGTCGATAATTACTGAATGATTACCCATGGAATTTTTTCCGTCGGTAATTACTCACGGAATTCCATGGGTAATTTGAATGAGAAATTATCCACGGAATTCTGTGGGTAATCCGTCTCTAATTACCCACGGAAAAAATTCCGTCAGTAGCTTCTGATGCATTACCCACAGATTTTTTCCATCGGTAATTACTCACGGAATTCCGTGGGTAATTTTAATAAGAAATTACCGACGGAATTCCATGGGTAATTCGTCTCTAATTACCGACGAAAAAAATTCCATCGGTAATATCTGATGAATTACCCACATAATTTTTTCCGTCGGTAATTACCCACGCAATTCCGTGGGTAATTTGATTGAGAAATTACCGACAAAATTCCGTGGGTAATCCGTCGGTAAAATTAATAATTTTATTATTATTATTTAATAATTTATATAAAATAATAAAAATAAAAATAATCTATAAAAAAGAAAAATTTAAATATCATAAAATTAATATTTAATATAATATATTAAATATATATAATATTAATAATAAAAATTTTAAATGAAATAAAAAAAATTTAATTTTTAAATCATAAAAAAAATATATAATTATATATAAATATATATTTAATAATATCTAATTGAAATAAGAAATTAAAAAATTTTAAATTTATATTATAAAAAACGAAATATATAATTATATATAAATATATATGTAATATTATATATTTATATTAATATTAAATATTTAAAAGAAATTAGAAATTAAAAAATTTATATTTTATATTATAAAAAATGAAATATGTAATTATATATAAATATATATTTAATTATATATATATTTATCTTAATATTATATTTTCTTAATTATTCTATTATATATATTATTACATGAATAAATAACTCAAGGTGAAAGTAGCTCAACTGACAAAGGCATCAGAACACATACCAAATGTCAGAGGTTCGAATTCCACCTTTATCACAAAATGCAACAATTATCTCACAGAGACACGTGGCGCAAGGTTAGAGGGACATGTGGACCTTGCTTGGGGGCTGCCGGGGCCAGATGTAGGGTCGGCCGGTGGGGGGGCTTTCAGTGATATCCATGTGGCCTCTTTTAAGGTCGCCATATGGATT
Organism: Inga laurina; assembly: GCA_963855925.1. NCBI lineage: Eukaryota > Viridiplantae > Streptophyta > Magnoliopsida > Fabales > Fabaceae > Inga > Inga laurina. Next base: position 16,502,632 of record OY979701.1, on the reverse strand, counting down.
TTTTTTAAAAAAATAATATTAAATTACCGACGGAAAATTTTTCGTGGGTAATTTCCGTCAATAATTACCAACGGAATCTTTCCATCGGTAATTACCCACAAAATTTTTTCGTGGGTAAATTCCGTCGGTAATTACCCACATAATTTTTTTCGGGGGTAATCCGTTGGTAATCTCTGACGGAATAAAAATTCCGTCAGTAAATCTATTTGTCATGGTTTTTTTAGAAACGAAAAAAATTCCGTCAGTGATCCGTCGGTAATTCCATTTCCGTCCCTAATCCGTCGGTAATTTGGTTTCAAAGACGGAATTCTGGGTAATTGGATGTTTTTTTGTAGTGTAAGTTTTAGCATTATATATTATTGTGCGAACTCAACCTCAACATGCATAATGTTGAGTTTAAGCAGTTTATTAAGCATCATAATTTTTATTTATTAAGCATCATGCATGTGTGATTCTGTAGTAGTGAATGTTCTTCCAACACTAAGTTTAAGCAGTTTAATTTCCACTTGCCATCGTTTACTTCATCACTCCTGTTCTTCTTGATTGTCATTACAAAAAATAAAATAATTAAAAAGAATACCGTTGGAAGGTTTTCAACAAATTCAGGACATCAAATTGAACATACTCCCTCGCTTTCTAAATATAAGCTTCAAATATGAAAATAGACTCATCCCAAAATATAAACTTTATTTTATATTTGTCAAAGCATTTACTACGTTTTTTCCAACTTTACCTCTTAAATGTATTTGTTGCATTTTTTTTATCTTTCTCACTTATCCTCTTTACAAATATGGGTATAATTGAAAAAAATACATATCTAATACTCTTAATTAATTTCAACGGTTTTTATGATAACCGTAAATCGGTTATTTGAAACTTATAACTAAAATCGGAGGGAGTATGATACAATTATCTCAACCAAATCTTCAGAAAAGTGAGAAAAATACAGATATAAAGATGAACCAATACTCAAGGTTCCTACTTAGTATTTAGTAAGGTAAGGAACTAGTTGAAGGTGCTGATGGTACTCTTCTAGCTCCTTCTCCAGCTTCTCAACGACAGCTTGTATGCTCAAGGGACTACTCATACCTATATTTCTCCAAGGCTTCGCAATTAATATTAATAAAATTGAAAAAAAAAGGGCGATATTTTGAACTTAAAAAGTGAAAAAGGAAAATAAATAAGCATCAGACACTCATTAAAACAAAATTCCATTGTAAGAATGAGTCAGCTCAGTGCTACTTCATATTGCTACCTATGATATCAAACCACCAAGCCCAGAATAAAATGAGCATTTTAATAAACCAAGCGTGATGAAATACTCCTAATGAATATTAGTATTAGATAGCTAAAATTCTACAAATTATTTAATTTCTTAAACATAACGGAGCGCTCTAGCAACGTAACCTGTATGAACAAGACAACTGAAAAATTACTCTGGCAATTCAATATTATAGTCACATTTTCTTAAAGTACCAAATATGAGTAAGGATACCGCATTAAAAATATTAAAAAAATTACATCAAGTTAACAAATAGAATAACACAATTTTTTTAATGTGGGAAACTCCGTCAACATGAGAGATAAAAGCCAAGTTAATTTGGAAGCAATCAAGAAGGCTATAAGTAAGAGAGAACTATAAACCATTGTGTTTGTGTTGTTCACAAACACTTCTTTTTTTCACACACGCAACAAGAGCAACCCCAACAGGGCCTTCTCCATTGGACAAAGGAGCCTAATATAAACAGTAGTAGCATGAAGATATGATAAAAGAATACAAACATGCAGCTATTTTTACTAATAGTGAACAATGCTGCTCATTCTTCATATTTCATAAGATATGAAGATGATAGAGGAATCACTATTGGTCTTTTATCAAAACCAAGAGATTAAAGCAAAATAACACAATTATTATATGACAAACACATACGTCTGTTATTAGTAGAGATGTAATAATGAAATGAAATGATGAATAAAGTTGTTGGAGATCCAGTTCAGAATATTAGGCGCCAATATGACAAATTTCATGGTTGACCATAAGCCATATTTTCACAGAGATCCTCAAAAACTGATGAGAGCTTTGAATTGAAGCAAGGCGTCATATAGTGGTTAGTGGAGCTGCAACTCAATCAACTGCTAAACTTGAAGCTAGATGCAATTTAGAAGACTAACTGATACACATAAAGGTTTCAGCAATACATGTATGATTATGCATGATCAATATACGGTACCATTAATCATAAAACAATCAAGATATGTTGATTGGGAAAACATAAAACCACTTAGGGTCTGTTTGGGAACACGGCTGCAACAAAAAAAAAAAACCCATTTGAAACCCAAAAGTTCAGTTGGGTGAGGAGAAGTGTTTGGGATAGCGGTCTAACGTGATGTGCTTATATTTAAAAGGCTACTTATATTAGAAGCTAGCCAAGAGAGCTTCTCCCACGGGTCATAGTGAAGAGACCATGAAGGAAAAAAAAATTTAAAGCTGAATCAATCCTCTTTCACCTTTTTCATTTCTTCAAATATTTTTAATATTTTTTTACTTCAATTATCACAATATATACAATTAACTTATATATATATAGTATTCAATAAGATTCATGCCCTTTTAATTCATTTCCCATCTAAACGGGCTTTTCAAACATTAATCCAAATAAATTTAAGGTTAGAAAAAGTCACTTCTGCCACTGCCAATCCAAATACAAATCACATCTACAATCTAACTTTTTTTTTATCTGACTTTTCCAAAAGTTCATCTGCAAAAAAAGTTCCTTCTCCACCACTAACCCAAACAGGCACTTAAGGGGTAAAGGTTTTGTTTTGTTGTGCTAAAAGCAGGCCTAGGTTTGGGAAGATACGTGAAAATTCTCCACAGGATCAGAACCCAGGCCTTAAGGAAGGACTTGATATATGAATCTTTGGAGAGCCAGAGATTTATACAAGTCTCCACATCACAATCTCAAACTTTCCAAAGCAGGATTCAAGTCTCATACCTTGCAACTGATTCATATCCAATAACTTTCTTTTATTCTCCCCGGGTATCATTAAGTATTTATATCAAATATATATACAGCCTTGATTACCAAACATGGCGACCTAATGTTAAACTAGGATACTGGGGAATAGAGTGACAGACAATGGAACTTACATGATTACATTTCCTCAAGAGAACAAAGTCATTTTGTCCATTTCTCAGGCATGTGACCTTTAAGTCCGGAAAAACAAAGTCACCCAGCCCCAATTCCTAGAGACACAACTTTCAGTAATATGGCCCACTAAAAGTATAACTATAACAATATCTTGTTTCAGCACTTATTTTAGGAAGCTTGCACTAGTCATCATTTGCTTCTTCTGTTCTTCTTGATTGTCATTAAAAAAATTAAAGTAATAAAAAAATTGTGTTAGGATACCAAATCTGATATATAAATTTAGGATGAAGAAGGAAATAAAATACTCTGTTATAAAGAGAAAACAAGCATTTCACTAACTCTCTAAGAACAACCCAATACTTTGTTATAAAGAGAAAGCAAGCATCTCACTAACTCTCTAAAAACAACCCAAGAGAATCTCCACACTTAATAAACTCTGAATATTTGATGCTTTATTGAGTAGGCAAGGCAAAATGAAAAAATCATCTTCCTTGTATGTCTGGAGGTTTAGGCAGCGATGGTAGGAAGGCAATATAAGATGTATCAACAACTCTAAATAAGACTTCAAGAACAAGGGTAGGCCAAAAAAGATGTAGCAAATATGACACCAATCAGTCAAAGAAAAAATGATCCATGGAGCCACAGTCCATAAGAATCATATCAGAATGACGCAGCAAGGTTTCTTGAAGCTTCACTAGTGATTTAGACTTTCCCATGATGGCGTCAAAAGAAATTTCAGCCTCGTCACCCCCTATCTCTGTTTCAACTTCTTCAGTCAAAAGTGGAATGATCTTCGTGATCTCCATAAGCGAGAAGGACTCAGAACGACGCTGCCCCAGCCGAATTTGCTTGCAACAACTAAAGATGTCTTTCTTTCTGTGACACTGGCACTCAGACTCCACAGTCGAGGGACTAGACAAGTTTGCAAAGGAGTACTGGGATGAAGTTGTGTTTATTGTCGCTAGTATGGGTGGTCTCGAACTCACAGATGCTGCTCTCATTGAAGTCACTGCAGAATCTTCATCCAATGTGAGATGATTAGAAGAGTATACCTGTGAGCGAGCTTTGGTGATGTCCAATGACATTGTAGGTGAATTAATGGGATACAACAATTTTGGGTGGCTCAAACTTAGAGTCACGTGCGTCTTTATTGGCTGAATACCCTGACAGAATTAAGTGGCTGTAACTAGGTTTTTTGCTTCTGTACTTGTGGATTCTGACATCCTTCTTAACTCCTAAGCCAATGCCACTGGATTTTTCTTTGATGCTGGGAGTTGTGCTGCTTTTTTGGGGCTAGGAGTTACTAACTTGGGTTTTTAAGCCAAGTTCAGCAATTATAGTGTCAAGACAAGAGATAATATAAGATGCTTGTAATGACTTGTAAAAAGTGGAAGAAGTGTATGATGGGAATGAGGAAGGAAAACTAGCAGAAGGGTTGGTTACCAGATTGAACGGCTCTAATGCCATTTGTTAGGATACCAAATCTGCTATATAAATTTAGGATGAAGAAGGAAATAGAATACTATATTATAAAGAGAAATCAAACATCTCACTAACTCTCTAAGAACAGCTCAATACTCTGTTATAAAGAGAAAGCAAGCATCTCACTAACTCTCTAAAAACAGCTCAGGAGAATCTCCAGACTTAATAAACTCTTTGAATATTTGATGCTTTATTGAGTAGGCAATACGCCAATTTATAGAAGTACAGAGAGATAAAATTTAATTCAAAATTCAAACTATGAAATCCAAATAATATCTACAATCTAGGAACTAAATCCTACTTGTGGATATTTTCTGAAATATCTAAAATAATATCTAAAATCTAGGAACTAAATCATACTTGTGGATATTCCACTTATTATGAAATATCTAAAATAATTAATAATAAAATAAAATCAGACTAATTTAATTTATGCACGAAACTTTAAACTCAATATTCTATCAAATTGTTAGAAGGTTTTTCAACAGATTTAGAACATCAGATTGTTCATATAATACAAATTATCTTGACCAAATCTTCAGAGTCAAAAACAAGAAAAATACATATATTAAGAGGCTTTTCTTTCCTTTTGACTACCAAAAGATGCATCATTTATACAAGTTGTTAATCAAGTAATATGATACTCACACGCATCATCTTTATTCTTCAAGTGCTTTCTCTCCCTTTTCTAAATCGTTCAAGGTGCTAAAGGTATTCTTCTAGCTCCTTCTCCAACTTCTCAATGAACTGGGTTGTATGCTCAAGGGACTGCTCATATCAATATTTCCCCAAGGCCTGGAAATTAAGGTTAATGAAATTAAAAAAGTGTTATTTTGAACTTAAAAGAATATGATGAGCATTTAATAAATCAAGCATAATGAAGTACTCTTAATGAATATTAATTAGGTAGTTAAAACGATACAAATCACTCCTTAAAGTAGAGCATATAAGTACATCAAGAAAAGATGGCTTGTGTACAAGACACTTTTTATAATATATGAAGTAGATCATTTCTACATGAAATAGCCCATGAAAAGAGGGGGAAATAGTTGAGCCTTCTAAATGCCAGAAAAGGATACAGTGTCTAACATACAAAACAAGGCTATATTAACAATCATATTGGGCCAATGAATAATAGAGCTAAAATAACCTTCTCTTTTGACAATGTATCCGGAGGTGACATTACTTTTGGCCGCACATAATTCTTTCCACGGAAGAATTATTATTGGGCTTGATGTCAATCACAATGACTTTGCTCAGACGGGCAAGCTCTTCAGCATATTCATGAGCCTGTCCTGGCTTGCAAGGCTTGCAGACAACCCTAACTGTCTCATGTCTATTCCAATGAAGATGCATGCTTAGAACTACCCCACCAAACACTCCTTGTCTCCTAACTGGGACATAGTTTTTCTTTTTCTCACCAATACGCTTCAGGTAATGTATCTCTTCCTCCGTTAAAATTTCATATGTTTCTGCTGGGGGTTTTGGTACCTCAAATTTCCACAGCTTCTCAATCAACCAGGTTTCCTTTCGCTTGGCCTGCACATTTTCAAGTTTAAAAAAAGACACCAAATGATTTAAAAAAAACAAATAAGGGGCCAAAGAAAAATGAAGAATTCCAACTATATGAGGCACTTGAGAAAAACATTAACACAGCAGATTCTTAAATTCATGCCCTGTTCTCAAATTAATCAATAAGGCAATTGAGAAACTGCATGATCAATGCATGTCTGTCTCAGTGAAAAACAAGAACTTCATAAAGACTATTTCCACATAAGAGATAAGTCCAATTGTAATAAAAATCTTGTAATGTTCAATTCCCATAGAACATCGAGCGGATACTTTATTTTGGGCATTTTATTTTTATGTCGAAGCAATGCCAAGCAAGGATCATCCCAGCATGACAGAAATTTTCATTTGAAAACTGGAGAAATCATAAAAGTATGTTAACATCTGCAGGAAAATCATCTAACCTTATCAAGCTTATATCTGATCCTCACTTCTGGATTTGTGGAATTCATCTTCATTTTAGCCTTCAAACGATAGCATCTGAGCTCCTTCAATTTTGCCTTTCTAGACACTCTAACTTTTCTCTTCTTCTTGTCCTTTGTTGTGGAATTACCATTATCAGGCTTCTTGCTTGGAGAGAACCTTACAACGGCATTGTTTGTGTCCAGCTCAAATGAGGCATTACTGGTGTATCTAGCTAGCAGACAGTTTGTAAAAATACCCTGGGCTGACTTACTTGATCTCTGAATGAAAAGGAAATCTGAGGAAGAAGGAAATGATGCCACTCTTGAAATATGCCTTGCCAAACTGTAGTTTCTTGGATGCATACACATATCATGAGTAGAAGATATGGAGCACGAGATTGTCCTAGGGGATGATGTGACAAAAGGAAAATTTTCAACTAGACAGCAGAACCAGTACAAGCTACCATAGATAGATCTGGAAGCAGGCAGCATCAGCAAATTGTTACTGCAGAGAAAACAATTTGTAAAAGAGCAATCTACGCCTATATTTTCCTACTTCATATTGTGCATAGAGAAATAATTATAAGCCTTAGATCATGCATCAACATGTTTGTTTTACTCTAGATCATGATAAAATTCTCTCATCTTTCAACCTTATCTTGACGTTGAAGTGAAAAACAATGTGCGATTAGGGTTTCAGGCTTCATGAGCAATCTCTACCTGTCATCTCCGATAATACCTGAGGTAGTAGTACTGGTTGAGTAGATAGAATCATCTGTTGTTATAGATCTATCTCCAGATACATCTTCTTCATCTTCTGATGTCCATGGGACCACCTCAATCTTCTCTACTTCTCTCACAACCTCTCTCATATCTGGTCGATTCTCAAGGAACCTATCGGTGCAACGCATTGCGATCTGAAGTAATCTTAGCATTCCGGGAAGGGCACTTCTCTGACCGGAAATTTCCTTATCGAATATCTCTACCGTCCATTCCTCCCTCACTGCTCGGTGGACCCAGCTACAGAGATCCGACCCGGTAACTCCAGGTGGGGCTGAACATGTAGATAACCTGCCTGTTAAAAGTTCTATGAGAAGGCTTCCATACCTCCAGACATCAGATTGCTTTGATACTTTCCTGGCATACCCATATTCAGGTGATTTGTAAACGACCATGCGTTGAGCTGCTGTGGGTTATGCTATGAGTGAGGAAAGTCGCTAGTCAGAGATGAGGACCGTGTCATTTTCATCTAGTAGGACATTTGAGGACTTCAAGTGTCCATGGGGAGCCATGGTGGTGGTGGTGTTGGGCTTGGCATTGAGATGAAGGTATGTTAATCCGCTTGCTGTAATGACTAATGAGTGTCCAATCCAATTTTGAGATGCATAACTAGGTAATAAAGTGTTCATTCTTAAATTTATTTTTCATTGTTTAGACAGATAAGAAAGATTTGAACCTTTTATCTTGTTATGCACACCTCTTGACACCTGAGCTAGCCCCACATAAACTGCTCAGATTGATTGCTACAAGATGGAAAAAAAAGGACTTAATTAGGTAAATACTCACTTTCTCATAATTTATTGTGTTAGAATTATTGTTATTTTATTCCTTAGACTTCACTTTGGTTGGTGACTTGCTTTAGAATCTCATATAGTATTAGAATATAGAGTTAATATAATCTTTGGTCCTTTAAGTTTGTCTTTAATTTGGTTTTAGTTCCTTAAGTTTTAAACCATAAGTTTTGGTCATTCAAGTTACATTTCGTTTAAAACATTAGTTTCTATAAATTAATAAAAACTTAGACCATTTTATCCTTACAAAGACTAAAACCTATGATTTGAAACATGAAGGACCAAAACTAAAATGAAAGTAAACTTAAGGGACCAAACATGATATTAACCCTAGAAAAGAGTTGCAGACCTATCCATTTTGACTCAAACATAAGGCTGGAATCCTAAATTCAGTAGCTGATGCGCTTAGTCGTCGCCATGCTTTGTTAACAACTATGCAAACCAAAGTAGTGGGCTTTGAAACTATAAAAAAGATGTATCAAGATGATCCTGATTTCCAGAGTGCCTGGAGTGCCACTGAATCTCAACCATTTCAGTAGTATTACAGGGAAGAAGGATTTTTATTCAAAGGAAAAACTCTTTGCATTCCTCGTTGCTCACTACGAGAAGCTTTAATTTGGGAAGCACATAATGGAGGATTAATTGGTCATTTTGTTAGAGATAAAACTGTAGCCTTAATAAAGGAGAACTTCTATTGGCCAAGACTTGAACGGGATATCAACAAGCATATCCAAAGGTACAGAATATGCCACTTGGCTAAATCCAAAAGCCAAAATACTGGGTTATACATGCCATTGCCAGTACCCAAAGCACCTTAGGAGGATGTGAGTATGGATTTTGTCCTCGGGTTACCTCGGACCCAGAGACAAAAGGACTCTATAATGGTGGTTGTTGACCGTTTTTCAAAAATGGCTCACTTCATTCCTTGCCAGAAGACTAATGATGCGGTTCAAGTTGCAGATTTGTACTTCAAGGAGATTGTTCATCTCCATGGAATTCCAAAAACCGTCACCTCTGATAGAGACATCAAGTTTGTAAGCCATTTCTAGAGGACTTTATGGAAAAAGATGGGAACAAAACTTCAGTTTAGCAGTGCTAGCTATCCACAAACTGATAGACAAACAGAAGCTGTTAACAAAATTCTTGGAAATCTTTTACGAAGCTTTGTTGGAAAGAACTTGAAGCAGTAGGATCTTATTCTTGCTCAAGTTGAATTTGCTTACAACAACTCAGTCAATCAAGCAACTGGAAAGTGTCCATTTGAAGTTGTTTATGGCACCCGTCCTCTCAGCCCACTTGATTTGACACCATCTTCTGATAAGCAACAATATAGTGTCAATGCGGACCAGCGGGCCAAGGAAATTAAGAAATTACATGAGCAGGTCTGTAATAGGATTCAGAAGCAGAGTTTGAAACTCAAGGCACAAGGAGACAAGCATCGAAAACATCAAGTCTTTAATGTGGGAGATTTGGTCTGGATACATTTGAGGAAGGAACGTTTTCCTAAACAACCAAACGCCAAGTTATCTTCGCGAGCTGATGGACCATTCAAGATCGTACAGAAAATTAATAATAATGCTTACAAAGTGGAGTTGCCTGGTGCCTACGGTGTTTCAGCCACTTTCAATGTTGCGGATCTATCTCCATATATTGATGATATTGATTCTGACTCGAGGACGAGTCCTGTCCAACCCTGGGGGAATGAAACAAAACAGCCAACGTTGACATGAAAATAATTCATATGACCTATGCAATGACGTTGTGAATAGGGAACGACGACAAAGGGGTTAGTGTGTGGCTGCCGGTTCTGACTTTTGCATTATTTAAAGAATTTATAAGGTTGTGGTTTTAGTATAAATAGGTGTGTGTTTTTCATTGTAATGCATCAAGATTTGGAATAAACACATTTGAGTTTGGTTTCTATACCAGATTCTCTTGCCCTTGCCCTCAATGCGAACTAAATTATCCTAATTGAACATAAATATGTAAAAAGCACTAAAGAATTGTATCATTTACCTTAAATTCAACTGATATCATGATTTGATTCATTCCAAGAGCTTCATCTATACCTCTTTAGATATTATTTCAAGTCGTTAGTTAGTTGGGGAAATACTAGCCGGCGTTATCAAAGCCTATTCCCCAACCTATATTCTCTCTTGCTGTTTCCCTCTCTCCCTCTCTTTTCTTCTCTATACCTCTTTCCGTATTATGGAGGAATGACAGTACATCAGAAATAGGAACTTGTTTAACAATTTTATCTGCTGTTGCTTTGGTGCTCCGTGAACTTGCAATATGTAAATGGAGATAAGAACTGTTTGTTGTTTATGTAATTTATTTCATTTCAGGAAAATGTACAGTATGACCAATTTATAATGTATGTGTTTTCAAGCTGTTAAAGTTTAACATTAGTTAATCAAGAAAATGCAATAATGTAAAAACTTACTTGAGAAGATGCTATATTGGAGCAAAAAATCAATTGGTCTTTGATTAGAAAGCAATTGGTCTTTGTATTATAAAATATGATAATCTTACATGTTTGTTCGTTTGTTGTAAATCCTTGACTTCATCAACTTATATAGCTTGCTCTGATTGTGAACTTTCTTCAGTACTTGCCTCTACTATTTCTTTAACTGTAACATATAGGAGAACAGAGAAATTCCATATTTAATTTATTGATATTATAGGAAACTATATATACATACACTTGATGAACCATTGTGTTGTTTGGCTATTGACCTCTCTTTATAGTCCTCTCTATTTCTGCTGTTAACCTCTGAACAATAACAAAATATACTAAAGAAGATGAAATGAGTTGAATTCATTTATTACAGTGAAAAAAATATATGGATTAATGAATTAATTTGTGGCAAATTGAACCTGGCGCGGAATTACTTTCGTGGGTGAACTTGATTTACTTAATTTTGGTGTATGAATGTCAATTGTATTGTCTCCTTTTGCTTAATTTGATTGAGTCATTTCATTTTTGTACTTGCACTAAAATGCACATCAAGAAAATAATCTTCATCTATGTTGCCCTTCTTAAACTCCGATTGTGTTAACCATTCCGTATATCCTAACCAAACAAAACATTTCAAAAACATATTACCATGTGAAAAACCATAGCAAGCATATATATATAGCAATTGTAAATAATTAGTATTTTGGATTCTTACTGTCAAGGAACTCAAAATCAAATGAAATTAAAGAGATGTTGGGACAACATATGCTTCTCGACGGCATATCACGGTCTGAAAATCAATTGCAGGGCAGATAGTATGAAGTTTTAGAAGATCTTGAAGGCCTACCACAAATTGCTTTGGGAAGACATGCTTGTTGTCCAACTCTTGTGTTGCTTCAAAAACTTAATCAAGCTCTGGAGCTCTTGATATATACAATGCTAAGAGATGTGGAAAGCTACCACATGTGGAGATAGGGAATAGGCATTTTAACCTGTTGCAGCCAACCACAACAATCATATAGAGATTGCATCACAATTAGCTGTATCATAAGATATATTAATATCAAAGAATAAAGCAATATATCAATCATTCATAAGCTAACTGTTGGAAAAATAACTAATTACCTTTTTTCTTGAGCATTGTTCTTGTCCTTTACACCCCTTGACTAATAAATCTAGAAAAGAGTTTATAGGAAGTTGCGGACAAAGACCCCAAGTGATACCTTCTAGAGATGATGCTTTCACATAGTAGTTCTCAGGACACATACTGGTCATATTTGGTACATATTCAAGTCTTAGTTTGCTGAGAGCTGGGAGATGAATCTCAATATTTTGATTTTGGTGAGGTCAGTTATAACCACCAAAAGATTTTCCAAACACATATTTCAAGTCTCTGGCCAATGAGATACACATAGATTCCAAGTGCACAAGGTTTCTAGAACAATGCTCAAGAGAAAAGGTTAGATAGATTCCAACTTCTTACAAGCGATGATACAGATTCCAACTTCTTATAATGCTCAAAAGTTGGAAATACAGATTCCAACTTCTTACAAGCGATGATTTCAATGATGCGTGAGTTGGGAAAGATAGAATTGGCATTCATATAATCATAACCATCCACAGCCTCTATTACTATATGGTTTTAGTTCACGGGAGAAGACTGCCAATTTTTGCAGTAGTGACATTGATGAGGAATTGGATACAGAAAATAGTGATCTTAACTCAGTAAAACTGATATTCATCTCTCTCAAATTGCATGGGTATAATAGTGGTGCAAAAATCCCATGAGCTATAATGCCAACATATTTCTCCTGCATCCCAAACAAAATATATGAATTCATCTTAAAAAATTGAAAATGAGCTAAATTATTACGTTTGGTCATTAAGTTTACATCATTTTTTAGTTTAATTCCTTAAGTTTATAAACTGTATTTTTAGTTGCGTAATCTTAAAATCTGAAATGTTATGGCAATTATCTATAAATAATTCAAGTGTTGGGGTTTTCTTTCTAATTTTTTCAAGAATTAATTAGGGTTTTATAACGAATTTTTGAAAGTAATGGCTCCTTATATACTCTATTAATTCTCAAAGCAAAAAATGTATAAGTAGCATCATCATCAATATATACATAAGAGGAATAGAAAGGTTACTGTTCATAAGACAGTAACGGCTCGGGTGCCAAGCCGTTTTCATACATTAAAAATTAATTCTTTCCCTCCATTCATTTTCAATTTCAAATTTTGAAATTTGAAATTCAATTTACCTGATGAGAAACAAAATTAAATGGTAGAGAGGTAGTGGTAGAGATGAAGATGCAAGGAAAGAAGGTCTGAATGGTGCTCTGCTTCTCTCAAGTTTTGGTAGTCTGTGGTGGAGATGACAAAGGTGACGGTGGTGCGTTCATCTCCGGTGGTGATTAAGGGAACGAGAAGATAGAAATGGTGGCTATGGTGGCCGAACGACGCTGTGACTGGCAATGGTGGTGTTTGGTTCAAGACTGCCAGAAATGGGGTCGGAAAGTTGAACCTAGTCACCGGAAGTTGCAGAAAATCACTGGAAAATATAGAGAGATTGAGACGGCAGTGGGTTCTTGAGCTGCGAAGGGGGTGGTTGCATGTGATGTTCTTCGATAGTCTGGTGAGATGAGAATAGAGGACGGTAACCGACAGTAGTATAGTGGTGGTAGGCGAAACTGACAGGCGGAGGATCCGACGGTGGTGTCGAGTCTTCTTACCATCGTGCAGTCTTGGCTTTCCTCTCTCTATCAAACTCACCGGAACAATGGCGTTGGTGTTGTTGAAGACGGAGGGAGTGGCGGAGGAATTTAGAGGGTTATTGACGGTGAAGGAAGGTGGTCATTGGTGTTTGAGAGAAGGAAGGCCGAAGCTCACGGCGGCCTTAGTGGTGAAGGTTGCCACTGACGAGAGGAAGAAGAAGAGGAAGAAAAAGAAGGTGTTCCTGATGCTCCGCTAATACCAATGTTTAGAGGGCCGGACCGGACGGGACGGTCGGACCGGCCGGACCGTCGACCGGAGGTCACTACGGCTCGGCTTTATGGAGAAGGCCGTTTTGACAGTTGAGCCGGATTCGACCTGAAAAAAGCCGCTATGAGGCCGGAAACCGCTCTTTAGCCGAAAGCCGGAACGGATTTTTGTTAACCGGACGACTCATCGCCAACATTTACATCAAGGGAAAAATAAGGAAGGCAAAGAGACGAAGAAGAATAAAAAATATGAAATAACATTTCTCACAGTATAATCTATATAGCCGAGTGTTTTTCGGTTTTTTCCAATATTCATAATGAATATGAGCTCCTTCATATCTTGTTTTGACTTCTGAAGTTGGAACTCATCTTCGCCGGAAAATCGCAGATCTGGTTCGAGGATTTGTGCTCATTTGGAAGAGCTTATTTTTGGGTAATAAGTGCTTATAATTCGTGATTCACGGTATACGAGGTAAATATGTGAGATGAGTTTTTTCTCGGCTTGCGTAATAAGGGCTTATTTCTCAAATTTAAGCTCTTCCAAACACACCTGAAGAGAAGATGTGGTTGAAGAGAGAGAATTCGTTGGCTTGTTATGATGTTTTCTATTCCCCATATGACCTTTCTTTTCTTATGCAGCTAGTAAGTTTTGTCTTCTAGTGGAATACATTAATTTGCCCCAACAGTTATACGCATTGTATGGATAAAAGGGTTGTGTCGTTGTGTCATGAAAAAGGAATAAAGCTTTTATAAATTACTTAATTCTCTCTCATCACGTGGGCGTTGAAAAAAATTCAAACTGAAGTGTCGTGTCGTACTAGAGGAAAACATGTAGAAGTCTTTTCATCTTTTATTTTGATTTTAATTTTTATTGTCAGGTTTTAATATTTTATTAGAATATTAGTGTATGTTTTGCGAATTTTGTTTAGCTATATATATATATAGGATTTTATTGGCTGGCAAAATTTCCATATAAGTCTTACATTTGTTCAAGAAGATGATGACATTTTTAGTTCAAATATTTTTTAAGAAATTTATGCTTTGATCAATCAAGAACCATCAAATACCAATGTTTAATAAGGCATGAAATCATTATTATTTATGTTTTTTGTTAGATTAATGATTGATTTAAATGTTCTTTCTTAAATTGTGTGTTGTGACTTTACTAATTTCATATGAAATTAGACTAAAGACTAATTATTATAATATATATAAATATAATATTTTTAAATTTAATTATTACGTCACCGGTTCGGCTCAATGGCTCAACCGTTCCAACCGGTTGAACCTTGACCCGCTGACCTTTCCGGCTCAATGTCCGGTCCGGCTTTTAAAACATTGGCTAATACTCTGTTTCATTTTTTTTAAAGAAAGAAAAAGGTTTTTCCTTGCCAGTAAACAAAAAAAATGAAATAAAGAAAGAAAAAAAAAAGGTTGCATGTCATGTTATCCAATACTCTGGCGAGAAGAGTGTAGATATTCAGGTCTTAAATTATATGAATTGTAGAACTTGAGTATAGATATTATTTGATTATATATTAATGATATAATATTGTATATTATTCATGTATTATCTTTTTTATCATTTTTTATTTAGGAGTTAACCATTAATTGTATATGATATTGTGCATATAGGATTTGGGTGCAGATGATGCGGATTTATTTGATTTAATTGGATTATTATATATTAATGGTATATTTTTTTCATGGAAGGAGTTAATTGGGATCTTACAAAATGAAGACAATGAGCTTGCATTTAAATAATGAGATTATTTAAATTATATTTAAGCATAACAAAATGTAATTTTTCAAGTTGTCTCATCAAATATTGCAAATTGAAGTCACCATCTACAATATCGTTATGAATTTCATTTTTTCTTGGCTAATTGACTGTAGCATATGTTTTATTCTACTCTCATCCACAAGATTATATATATACATATATAAGTGAGAAATTTTTTTAAAAAACATGGAGGGAGGCATCTAAGCTATTTGTAGTTCCTATAATATGTCACATATGAGAAGACATTTCAGTTGGAGAAATGAAATATAGCTGATGTAGTTGGAGTTCTTAACTCCTTTTTTTTTTTGGCGTACAAAGGCAAGCGAAGCTTGATGAATTACAAGAATGCTACGAAGTCAGCATCACCGAATGATCTTGTGGTATTCCACCACAGTCGACCTCAAATAGCTGGTTGCATTCCACTGGAGGTGTTTGTATCACCAAGAACTCCTGATTACTCAACTGAGCATTCCTCGCTAGATAGTCAGTGCAATGGATAGTCTCTCTGTGGGCATGAGTGATTGCCAAGTCCCAGTCCCTGTAAATAAGGGATCTCGTCTCTAAGATTACATCAATCAGAGGATGGTCAATGCCTCCATCCATGGATAACAGGTGAATAGCCTGCAACGAATCCGTGAAGAGCCTGATCCTGGTAAAACCCAACTGCTTACATAACTGAAGTCCGCTGTGAATCGCATGTATTTCCGCAGCAGTCGAGTTGTTGTGGCCTATCCTTTTTTGAAAACCACACATCCAGTTACCATGGTGGTCCCTTATAACCCCACCACAAGCCGCATGCCCGTTGTTGTCCCTAGAGCCATCAACATCGACGCGTACATACCCTTGATCTGGAGGTTGCCAGCGGTCTGTTCCCCTATCTGGTGCTTGGAAAATATGATGATGGAATCTCCCATTTTCCACTCCTTCGAAGAGATGATACAAACATTTGTGAACTAACTGTTTTGGGTGTTCAGCTCTCCCTTCAAGCGCCCGGCTGCATCGGTTCTTCCATAGGAGCCAGCATATGGTGCTGAACACTCTTTGCCATGGCCATCTAGCCATCCTCCTGTTCGTAGGGGAATTTTGTAAATTCCATTTAAGCCATTCCTGCAAATTACCAGAAAAAAACATAGTATGGTATATATGGTTAGTTATAAAAAACCACACTCTCTTGGCTTGCTCACAATCTCTCAATATATGGAGGATACTCTCTTCACTCTCACACTCAAAGGGACAAGTGTTTAGGACATTCGGATTGTGCCTTGCTCTCAATTGATTTGATGGTAATCTCTCATGGAATACTTGCCACATAAACATTTTAACTCTTTCAGGGCTTCCCCGTTGCCATAAAGATCGCCAGTGAGATTGACGGCATTGAACTGGCTTATGATAAAGCTTGTCATATGCGGACTTAACACTAAAGTTCCCATCTGAAGCCAATCTCCAACAGATAACATCCTCCTCAATGCCCGTAGGGGGAGTGACCAACATGATTTTCTCCACGACCCAAGTGGGGAGGAAGCTCTCCCATCTTACTCTGTCCCATTCCCCTTCATGAGTTACAAAGGACCCAACACGGGCATCCATATCCACCAAATCTTCATTCTTATCAACATAGTCCTTCAATGGTCTATCCAAAGGAGACCAGTATTCTTGCCATGCCTAAGTGGATCTCCCACTTTTTAAGAGTCTCCCTAGTCCCTGTTTAAACTCTTCCCAAACAGCAACTATTCCACTCCAAACGGCTGATTGATCACGTCTTCTTCGCACATGAGGCACTTTATCTGTCCCGTATGAGTATTTAGAGCGAAGGCACCTTACCCACATAGCTTCAGGTTTCATGATCATTCCCCAACAAAGCTTCATGAGGAAGGCTCGATTCTGGCAATGAAGGTCTTTTATCCCTAAACCTCCCTCGGTCTTCACTTTCTTTAACACATCCCAAGCTATCAGATGAAGTTTCTTATCCTCGTCCTGTTGGTTCCAAAAAAAAATCCCTGCTTAATTTCTCAATAAGTGCTAAAACTCCTATTGGAATCAAAGTTGATTGCATTTGATACTGTGGTATTGCTGATAGAACCGACTTGATTAAGACCGTTCTCCCGGCCATACTTAAGTATCTCCTTTTCCAGCTTGCCAACCTTGATTTAACCTTCTGAATCAGAGGAGCAAAAGTCACTTTGACCATTCTCTTATGAAGGAGTGGTACCCCCAGGTACTTCCCGAGGTCCGCTGTCAACCCAATCCCCACTCTCTGGCTCATCTTATATGCCCTATTAAAATGGACATTTCTGGATACAAACATTTTTTATTTTTGAAGATTGATCTTATGACCAGACACCCTACAAAATAACTCCATTACGTTCTTCATCTCATCCATTTGTTGAGATGAGGCCTCACCAAATAGGATCAAATCATCTGCAAAGAATAAATGAGATATAGGAGGACCCGTGGTGCTCAGACTCAAAGGCTTCCAGTTCCCCGACTGCACTTCCTGGTGGATTAGTTGTCCCAGCAGCTCCATGCAAAGCACAAATAAATAAGGGCTCAATGGATCTCTTTGTCTCACCCCCCTCAAGGGTCTAAAACTTTCTGAAGCCACACCATTCCAAACAATGCTCATGGTGGTGGATGAGACACACTGCATGATTAGCTTCACAAAATCATCCCGCAAACCTAAGCTATGAAGAGTAAATTCCAGGAAGCTCCAGTCAAGCCTATCATAAGCCTTTTCCATATCTATCTTCACTGCTACAAACCCCTTCTTACCTCTCTTGTTTCTCATGGTATGAATTGCTTCTTGAGCCAAGATAACGTTGTCCACACCCTATCTTCCTGAGATGAAGCTACACTGATTCTCCGCCACCAGGAAATTCATAACGTTTTTCAGCCTATTAGCAATCACCTTACTTAAGATTTTGAAACTCACATTACACAAGGAAATAGGCCTAAAATCCCTCAAGGATGAAGGAAAGTCAATCTTGGGGATTTTGACTATATTGGTTTGATTGACAGATTTGACCTCCTCTGGGAACTCAAAAATCCTAATCACCAAGTCACATACCTTCAGACCAATTGAGTTCCATTGTGATTGGAATAAGTGAGGGTTGAGACCATCAGGACCCGGTGCCTTGAAAGCTCCCATCATAAAAGCAGCATTTTTAATCTCAGTAGAGGAAACCGGTCTTTGAAGAAACTCAAGTTGATTAGAATTCAAGGATGGAAATCGAGCCGGCCAAGGGGAGAATGGTGGAGAAAGGCTCTCTGCCGTGAATAGCTTCTTGAAATACTCAAAAGCCATACTCCTTAGCTACTTTTCCTCTGTGATCCAAATACCTTCCTCATTTTTTAGAGCTTCAACTTTTTTCCTTTTCTTCCTAACAGATGAACAGGCATGGAAGAATCTCGTGTTTCTGTCACCCCCACTTAACCACTTGCATCTTGACTTCTGGAACCAGATTAGCTCCTCCTGCAAAGCCAATTTATGATACCTGGCCCAAAGCTGGTTCTCTAGTCGATATAAACCATTTTGATTTCCATTAATTCGCCTGGCACGGTCTATCCCTTCTAATCTTTGGATGGTCTCTCTCTTCTTTTTTACCACATTCCCTACCATATTATCATTCCAAAAGTAACCTCATTCACAAAGCCTAGCCTTCCTTGAAGCCAATCCTTTCCCTCCCAAGAAGACTGTACAATCTCATTAAAGCCCTCTTACATACACCATGCCGCTTGATATTGAAACCTTTTCCCGCTATTCCTATTTAAACACTGAGGTCTATCCGGCACTACAATAACACGGTGGTCAGACTTGAACCTTAGGTTGTGGTGAGTTTTGGCTTGAGGATTATTTAACTCCCATTCAAAGTTACAGAAGACCCAGTCTAGCCTCTCCTTAACCCCTGTTTTCTCCCAAGTAAAGTGGTCCCCACTATTGGAACCACACTCAGGTTGCAGCCATCAATACAACTAATGAAGTCATGCATGGACCTGGGAACAGGCGTTACTCCTCCCTCCTTATCTCTGGGATCAAGAATAGCATTAAAATCACCAAGGACAAGCTAAGGAATAAGTGTATTTCTGCTAATTGCCAGAAGAGATGACCAACACTCCCTCCTCTTCAAGACACTGGTATCCCCATAAACAAAAGTCACCAACATTGGATCCTGGTTATTCTTCCTAGAAATTTTACAATGAAGGAGTTGAGTATTCGAAGTAATATATTGAACCTGGACATCCCCGCTATTCTATAACACCCAAATACCTCCGGCATACCCAGTAGCTTCAATCCTCAACCAATCTGAAAAACCCAGTCCTCTCACAATTTTATTCGCCCTATTGCCACTGACCTTTGGCTCTAGTAACCCCATGACATTAACACCATACTTCTTGACAATATCTTTAAAAATATGTGGAAAAGCTCTACCACAAGCTCCACGACAATTCCAAGATGACACTATCATAGGAAAATAAATATAATTTGCATCTTGGAAAAATTATGGAAACTTACCCGTCGGGAGGTTCACTATCCAGCAAAACCTCCACTACAAGCTAAGACGTTGGATGCATTATTAGAACCATCCCTTGCTGATCTAGAGAGCTCTCCACGTGCTTTAGTGGGTTCAACACCATCTCATTATTTTTTATGGATTATTCTGGATTAAAACCGATGCTTTTCCCATTAGAATTCAACAAAGAACTCTTATTCCCTACACCACGTGAAACATCCACTTTCTCCACCTCTATTTGCTTTTTGGCTTCACAAATATCATTATCATCTATGCTCCCTCTTACAATACGATGCTCTCTAAGGGACCCACCTACTTTTTCTTTAACCCCTTTTTGACTCCCAAGCACTTTCTCTTTATTCAAATTCACACCCAAAGCGTGAACTGTAACCCCCTGCCTTAATTAACGTGATTAAGATTCGATAACACATAGTAAAAAGGGATTAGAGACCGTCGGATAGTGCAACCGTACTAAATCACCTACCAAATAGTAGGAACTTATAAAATTTTTCAAAACTTCTTTTCTATCCTAGTCTCGATTTCGACTATCGAATATAATCACCTGTGTAGTGAACTTACATTCACATATATCAGAGTTTGTAACTTAATCCCCGGCAACCCCCGGGTTCACCTATACATACATAGAGTTTCAAATCCTGATTAGGGGATTACAAAACCAAGTATCTCAAACTATCTATATCTCAAAATGTTATACAGTAATCCCTATCCAAAATGAATGGCCAACAAAATCCATACTAATGTCTCTAGTAAACTCTAACCGCTCCGGGTTGCTCGTTTCTCCTTAGAGCCACTCGCCCTGTCTGAAAGGTTAGTCAAAGGAAAGAATGAGATTCAAGAGAATCCCAGTAGTAAATAAACATTCATACCACATATAAGCACATAGCATGAAGGTAAATCATCATATAGCAGCACAAATCACACTCCACCCTCATCCCCTTTCTCCGCCGGATAGGCACACCATCCTAACCCGAACCGTTGTTAGCTACTCAGGGACTATTGGCGTGGCAGTGTCTAAGCATAGCCATATAGCTCATCTAGCTATCCGGCTTCACAAATGGCCCGTCGGCCTCACAAATAGCCTTTCGGCTCACAATCAGCCTTTCGGCCACATAATCACATAGTCACACCTCATCCTCATCCCCTTTCTCCGCCGGGAAGGCTCACAACCCTTACCCGAACCGTTGCTAGCTACTCGGGGACTATTGGACTGACGGTGCTTACACATATCCACATAAGTCGCAACATACGAACTTATCGCAAAGCAATGATAATACACACATACAATGCATCACATATGGTACGAAAGAAAAGTCACTACCTGATCCTTTCCTGACGGTTGCTGGCACAGTAGGCTCACGAGGATAGCAGATGTCAAATCCTATAATCAAAATAGGGACATTTGGTTAATTTCCTTTTCCAAGTTCTTAATTCAATAACACTTTAAGTTGGTATTCATTTGGACTCTTTAGATGGCCATCAAATGCCTAAACATATGCCTAAAGGGTTGGGATAACTATCCCCAAAGATCCCTCTTTAGAAAGCTAAACACTGATTTTTGGTCCCTTCACTCGAGCACAGAAGGCCGTGCTCGAGCATGACCCCCCATTCTCACTCGAGCACATGCGAGTGAGACGCAGGAAGTGCTTGCCCGAGAGCAACTCCCACAACAATCCTACACTCTCACTCGAGCACAAGAGGCTGTGCTCGAGCAGAGACCTCAGAAGCACTCGAGTACCACGGAAGTGAGACCCTGCGAGTGACAACCCGAGAGTGATCCCTTCCTCCCAGTCACAAGTGCACTCGAGCACAACCCTAGTGCTCGAGTGACCTCTCCATACTCGCGAGTGTTCCCGCTCACCTCCAACAATCTTCTCACGAGTGATAACCCGAGACGCTCACCCCCAGTGATTCATGCACCCTCACTCGAGCACACACATGCTCACTCGAGCATGTTCATCTTGTGCTCGAGTGAGACTCCTTCTCACTCGAGTGATACCCATCAGAAATCAGATCGCAGCAACTGATCAACTTCTCCAGAATTTACCAAATGAACTCCAATGGTTCTAAAACTTGTGTCAAAGCTCATTCTCACTTATTTCAACACAAGGAACCCATTGGCAACCAAAAACAACCCAAATTCAACTCTATCAACAACTTCTCACCCTAAATCATTAAACCACTCAAAACCTCATTCTAACAAATTTCCCTTATTCATCTTCCAATCAATTTCTAATCACTCCCAAATGTCAAAACTGACCAAATGAACAGTGACACGCTAATCAAAGCCTACCCTTCACTTAACATCATAATTAAGTAAAATTCCCAGAATTCTCATTGATTTGACAAACATCTTAACATATATACCCAAAATGCATCACAAACCTACCTCTTCAACTTGCTGGAATCAACACCTTGATTCCACCAACTTTCAGATTTATCCAACAATCAAACACCACCAATGGAAATTCTGAAATCATAGAAATCAAACTCTCAACCACTTGGTCAACATTAATGAAGGGTAGCTAAGCATATAAGATCCTTTACCTTAACAAAATTCAAACCCTTACTTTTCTCTTTCTTGCTTACTCGCCGGAAATGGAGGAATGAAGAGAGAGAGATGAGTTGGTGAGATGATGATCATTCTTTCCTTCTTCCCATGCAAGACCGACTAAGAGGAAAGAGGGAAAATATCTGACTTTTTTCTTCTCATCCAATGGCGCTCATCCAACCACATGGCACCATCTCCTCCTTCCCCCCTTACATTAGTTCATATACTCCCTTCTACACTTGATTCCACCTCTAATTCTTTAAATCCCAACCATTGATCTTGATTACCAAGGAGTTTCCTCTCCAGTAACTAACCGATCGAACAGTAAATTTACCGTTTTTCCCCTGATTATCACTTTACACATTAAATCATTACTAATGATCTTAATATCACATTACACAATATATACTTCAAATATGCTTAATTAATATTAATTACATCATTTGAAGTTATTATCCCTAGATTACAATCCAGGACATTACATGAACCATTGCCTTTTGACCGATGGATATGGGTTTATTATTACCCAACGCAACACGCAACAACCCATTTATTCCCTCCAGCCACCTTTTTCATATTCCTTCTGACCAGATGCTTGTCTTTAGCCGAGAGCATCTCCTGCGCAATATGCTTCCCCTCCGCTACATCAACGTCTCCTTTTTTGCTCACAGAATTCTTAAACATCTCGAGGTCCTCACCCACATCTTGATCCGCATCAACCAACGCAGCAAAACGAGACTGAGTAGCAACGCCATCAGCCTTACCTTCTGCAAACCTGGGCTGCCCTCTAACACCCACCCTACTCCTACCAACCTCCTTCCTTGGAAGACGAAATTTGCTTGGCCTGTGGACAAACATCCATGGCCCAAACCGATCCTCCTTCCCCGGAATATGATTTTCAGATGGCATCTTCAGAACCGCTCCCTTTCCCTGGCCTGAGACTTCTACTGTGCTTGCATCTTCTTGTAACAGACTCCACTGGCACTTCTCCTTTCTGTGACCATATCTACCGCAGGAGAAACAAATAAGATCAAGCCCCTCATATTCAATGTTGAACAGAGCATCTGCAGAAATAATCCTTGGGATAAGCTTCTTCTGTAGATCCAACTCAACACAGATCCTGGCATAACGTCCTCTACGAATATTAGTTTTCTCATCCTCCAGGTTTGCAATAGAATTCAGATCAACCTTAATAGTCTTCCTGATCATATCTCCTAATCTCCACATACACTCTTTGTTGTAGAACAATAAAGGAACATGGGGAATCCTAACCCAAGAAGCAACACTGCCAAGAGGATTACTGAAAGGATCAAAATAAGGCGACCACCTTTGCACAAGAATGGAATGCTGAGCCACCGTCCATGGACCATCGAACGAGACCTTTCTGAAATGATTCTCCCAGATCACTGGGTCTTTGAATTTCACCACAAAATAATTGTTAGGCAGATCTATTAGCTCAAAGCAATTTATATTCCAAATCCTAATAAGGTGTTCTTTCAGCCTGTAACAATTTAATCTGGTACCCAAGGTAGTAATTATCAGAGCATTGTTCCAAGGCTTCGCCCATCTATTATATTCATCCTGAGTCATGTGAAGCATTAGGTAGATCTCCTTGAGTTGCTTTAAAGCCTCTGATGGTTCTGGGATATTCCAAGACTGGTCCACCAAGTCAGAGATATTCAAGTCCTCCTCCCCGCTTACGCATCCATAAGCAATTCCATTGAACTCTGACCCCTTAAATCCTAACAAGGATTCCTTATAAGAGACACCAATTCCTACCATGCCAGACATGGTATCCATTTTCTTACCCACATCTGCCTCCGAAGGTTCAATCGTAACAGCCCTCCTATCGGCCCTTGAAGAAACCTCAACGTTCCCCTTCTTAGATTCCTTCACTCACCCAGTAGCCAAACCAGGTTCCAACACTCTGTCCGGCGAAGTACTCCTGGCCCCAGATTCGCCCATTGGAGTCAAAACGGGAAATGGCACGAATTTCAAGTCACTCCTTCTCTCTCTAACTCTGAGTTCTTAACTCCTTTAATTAATGTTGATACTATCATTAATGGATGAGTGGAAGGTAAGTGCATTGGTTGAATGTGAAATATAATAGATGCGGTTTGTGCAGCTCATGGAAGAGTTTGTATTTGAAATGTCATGTATTTGAAAAAGTTTTAGTTGGACTATCATATGTAAAAAAATTAAGAGATGGAAAAAAAATTGTTTTATATTAATTTGAAGCATATACATGATTTATGAATACAATAGAAATAAATACATATAAAGTTAGTTTGTACTTAAAGAATTGTAAATGATGTTCCCGCGTGTTGCGCGGGGGGAATTGTTTCTTATTAATAGGAAATGCAATAGATGAACATATATATGTACATGTGGGGCAATGTGGTCTGGCTGAGCTACATTGAAAGTAGATGGCTCATCTTTATTCTTTGACCCCTCACTTGTATTTGCTGCTTGTTTTTGTAGGAGATAATGTTCTGGATATATACTGACAAATAAACGACCACCCGTAATAGACATTACTTTCAACAAAGAGAGTATGCTTTCTTCTTGCATTTGATGCAACCCTCCTCCTTCTAGATATTGCCCAAACATGTATTTTAACTTCCGACAACAAGAAATGTTCATGCTTTCTAGTAGAGGAAGGTCTTCACAAAAACAAACTGGCAATATCAATTCCGATTTACCACAATGTTCAACACCGAGGAATCTTAATTTTGGAAACGTTGAGTGATGACTCGTTGAATTAGGATCTTTACCATCCACCTTCTCCTCTATTGATGATCCATCATCCCATATTAAGTATTTTAACTCAGAACATCTATCGACCTTCAATGTCTCTAGCTGCCTTTGATTTTGAGTAATGGATGGATAAAAAAGACATGTCATTGAACAATCCCATATTTCTATAGACTTGAGGTTACCCAATTCTAACTTGCCCTTCAATAATGTGCTTTCCAACAGGACACAACACCTTAACTCCAGCTTCTCTAGTTGCTTGAGAAAACCAACAGGATAAGGACCACAACATAATTCTCTCACACCCACCTCACCTCAACAAAGTGTAGTTCAGCTAACTTGGAGAAGATCGTCTCACTCCAGATTTCAGTTGAAAATTAGCATGGATCAAACACTTCACCTCATACCAAGAAATCAATGAAAGCTTGATTAAGTGATTTGACCGTGTTTTTACATCTCGAGATCAAATACAAAATAGTTAATCCAAGGGGAAATAAGGTTTTATTTTTTTTATTAATAATAGTGAAAATAAAAATGCAATTCAATTAAATGCATAAATATTATTTTTTTTGGTATTTTATTAAATTGATGCAATTATTTTCCTCTAATATAAAATCATAAACAAACCACTCAAATTAATTTAAATCAAGAATTCCAATACAATGACACATATTATACAAACAATAATCCAATCTCAAATAAAATATATAAATGAAAATTAAAATTTAATTAAAAACTACTCCCTGCGCAATTCATTGAAGCTTCAGCCATGAATTGTGTTACTTTGCTGAAACAGAACCAATAGCAGTGGTGAAAGTGATAGTGCAGAGGAGGTGCTCATGGTGGCCGAACGGTGCTGTGACTGGCGGTGGTGAGGAAAAACAGAGGAATGGCCGTCAATGGAGAACAGAGAGGCGTCGGCAGTGGTGAACAGAGGAATATAGAAGATAGAGGTTGTGACTGTTGGTGATGCTGACGGTGTGAGGAAGAACAAGGAAGAAGGTCGCCGGCGATACTTTGGGTTCTGGTTAGAGCTCGCCGGAATCTGAGCTGGAAACAGAGCACGATGGTGGTTTGTGGTTGAAGCAGACGGAGGTGATGGTAATGGTGTTGAACGGTGGTTGGTGAGACCGACTCTCAGCTCCCCCTGTCCTTCATCCGCCTCAACCCTGTCGGAGCTGGTGGTGAAGGTTGTCCGACAAGGAAGAAGAGGGGCATGGTGAAGGTGGTGGTGTGGGTTGCTTGAGAGAAAGAAGGCCGAAGCTCACCGGAAAAAAAATGCAGGATGATGCTTGGTGGAGACGGAGGTGCGTCGCCGGCGTCAATGGTGAGGAAGAAGACCGCCGGCGACACAATGAGGAAGGAAAAGGACGAAGGAGGTGGTCGGATCCCCTATGAGCTCAACGTGCCTGTATATTTAAAGAAGGAAAAGGAATGGTTGTTGAATGGTGATGATGCTTCTGTGCGTGTCTTTTGTTTAAAGAAGGAAACAGAAATGAAAGTGATGATGAATATGGTTATGAATGTTATGATGGTGATGATAAG
This sequence comes from Inga laurina, assembly GCA_963855925.1. NCBI lineage: Eukaryota > Viridiplantae > Streptophyta > Magnoliopsida > Fabales > Fabaceae > Inga > Inga laurina. The sequence goes on along the minus strand of OY979701.1, from coordinate 16,475,854 downwards.
AATCCACCAGCCCACGCTCCACTCTGTCTTTTCCTTTTTATTATTTTTATAAACACAAGATAATGTCTGAAATATTTTATTTTTAGACAATAAGTACTTATAAATTGTGATTTATAATATACGAGGTAAGTATGTGAGGAGTTTTATCTCGACTTGTGTAATAAGGACTTATTATTTAAAAATAAGTCCAATCAAACACACAAATTATCCCATTTCATTATCACTGGCCAAAAGAAGAATTTTTATGCTCCACTATCTCATGTCTTCCACCCACTACTGCCCATTACGCCTTCAACTTCAACATTCCTTTTTGTCTCCCACGTTCAGGTGTGAAGAAGGCCACCTAATGTTCCCGAGTCAAAACTACTCAAAATATTAATTCTGATCCTCTAAATTTATCAACTTCTTCCTAAAACACAAGTAATATAAAGTTAAGCATAATATAGCATTAAAATTTTAAGAAATCGTTGATATGAATATTTAACGATTTATGACCATTTTACCTCTAATTACAATTAATTTAATACAAATATCTTGAATTAAAATTAGTGCTTAATCATATAATAACGTCTCAAAAAATACATTAAAAATATCAATTTAGTTATGAAATATTATATAAAAATATGATTCAATCATTAAGTCTTTCATAGTTCCATCTTCAATGATAACAATGTCATAAATAAGATTGTTCCAACCTATTTCATTATCTCTTTCTAACTCTAGAATCTCAGCTCTTGCCACTAAGGATTTAATTATTTCTTTGGAGAATATTCTTTGTAATATGACTGCTTTGAAACAGTTTTTCATTGAAGTATCCAATTGAGAAGAATCGAAGGTTGAGAAGTGGCTACGATATATATGGTATATTTGATATTCATGAAGGGATGTAATATATATGAGGAACCTTTTCTACAAGAGGTTTTATACAATGCAAAAACAAAACTCTAAGATTCTTCATCCCTTTAAAGATAGTATTTAGAACTTTATTTCAGAGAACCATTTGCATTTTATCCATACTAAGAGAACCTCAAGTATGCTATCATCCAAACAATAAGGAAAGCCATTTATGATACAAGATGAGTATTTCACATTTTGCTGTAATTTTGCATTAGAATCCACGATAACTTGAATGTTTTCGATATCCATCTTCTCTAATGCCATTTCGTGAATCAAATCATACATGTTTACATATTCTTCACCAACCTTTAACAATAAAGAAGAATTTATAATTTTTTTTTTTTTAATCTCATGGACAAGACATCTTGGTAAGTGTTAGGAAGAGCGCAATGGATAACAAATCTTCATAATGAAAAATGATTGTATGGAGTCAATTAAAGTAGAAAATAAAATGAACAAAATAGTAGATAGAGACAAAGAAATCTAATAGGGAAAAACTTCCCTTTAATATGAGTGCAAGCAAATGACCACAACCTAAAGCAAAAAATTCCACTATCTTTAAAAAAGAACACAATGTTCAATGCTCTAGTACAAAGCTCAACTATAAGATGATAATAAATTCACCTCATCCACAAAAATCACCAAAGGATTATATTAATAAAATAGAAGAGCAAATAGAGCAATAAAATACGTATTCTTGAGCGAAGATACAATCTGTGTGTGCTGGAAATCACTAAACACAAAAGTTGCAGTCACAGAATGTATACCAACGTTTATGCAAAATCTAGAGAAGGTAGGAAGCTCCAATCCATGATCCCACCGTTCAAATTTAATATCTATATATCTCAAATAGCTCCACCAAATCGCAGGGCAATCGGACCAGAAATCACCATCTGCTCATCAACTTAATCAAAGTCACTCAGAAAAATCTGCAGCAGACGTGAATGGACATTCACAAAAATTCTGGGGAAAATAGAAGATTCCAATGGATGATCTAATTGTCCAGAATGAAGCTCCATGTGTCTAAAATATCCATGAAAAACTTTAGATGAATCTGACAAGAAATCACCTTCCGATCATTAGCTAGATTAAAACTACTCAGGCTGAAAAATTATTGAAGATATTTTTTCTTATAAGAGCTATATATAAACTTCTTTTTTCCTCCTCACACACAAACTTACAGCCTACTTTTCAATGTTCTCTCTTTTATTTTTATCCTTTTCTTTTCTTTCCTTTTGTTTCTTTTCTTTTTTTCTCTTTTTCAAAAAATAGGAAACACACAAAATAGGAAATACATAAAAGATGAAATAAATAAAATTGAACAATTAGAATTTGTGTTTCATATTGGAGTAACATCCAATGGCCCAACAAAACTCCCCCTCACAACTATGTGAAGAGGTTTGTCATTCCGTCTCAAGTTTCCCCCTCGGTAATGGTTTTGTCAACATATCAGCATTATTATCATCCGTATAAACTTTCTCAAGATATAACTACTTATCTTCTAACACATCTTGTATCCGATGGTAACATGTATCAATATGCTTTGACCATGAATGAAAAGATTAATTCTTAGCAAGGTGAATTTCACTTTGATTATCACACAATAGAACATATTATTCTTGGTGAACACCAAGTTGTTGGAGAAATCTTTTAGCCTAATAATGCAATAGAGTGTAAACTTACTTGACAAGATGCTATATTGGAGGAAAACAGATGGTTTTGATTGTGGATCTTTAGAATGCAAATGTAGTCTCTCTTTCACTCTACATGAACATATACCAATACTCAAATACTGCATAAATTTAATTCATTTGTTTTCTATTGTAAAATATGATAATCTTACCTGTGGAGCTTTAATTTGTGAAGAAGTAGTAAAAGGGACATGTTTGATTTGTTTGTTTGTTTTGAATCCTTGTCTTCATTAGCTTCTGGTTCTCGACTTTCTTCATCTCATTCTTCTATAGATCCTTCTGATTTTGAACTTTCTTCATCACTTGCCTCTACTATTTCATTAACATGTGACTATTTTTTAACAACCTAACAAAATACAAGACAAGGGAAAGACACGTTTTGTTGGTCTATAAAATTGGAGAAAGGAATAGAGAAGTGGGATGGTTATAGAACTGCTATAATAAAAGGCTATGAGAAGGTTAAATTAGGGACTATCAAAATCACTTTTTAGGGTCTACAAATCTTCCGTTTGGCTGAGAAGGAGGGTAAGGGAAAAGTTTTGATTGGAGTGTGGCTTTGGCTTTAGGTGGAGAGTGCCAACCTCTTGAATGCTTGGCAAGTTTGTTACGTTTTATGTTTGTGTTGTGTGTTCGTTATGGTGTCTTTTGTTCTGTTTTTTGTTAAGTTGAAAGTGATACTTTGTGTTTTATGTTTCTAGGCTATAAATAATCGTTTCCCTTTGAAAATGTGACATCCAAAAAAAAAATGAAAATAGATTAACAAGAAGTATTTATGGCCTAGGGATGTTATGTATAAATTAGAAAACCTAAAAAATAATTCATTTGTTTAAAAGCTTATTTTCGGTGCATAATTTCAGGAAAATAAAGAACAAAATAACAAATTAAAATAGGTAGAAGCCTAAAATAATGGTGGAAAAATTATAGATGATTATTTTGGGAAATAAAATAATTTGTGGAGAAGTTTATTTCCCTAAAGAAGTTATAGGTAATTTTTACAGCTATTTTCTCAAATTAAAGGCCTATTTTCTTGAGGATTTCAAAAAAAAAAAAAAAAAGCTAAAGGATGATTTTTAGGTTGAATCTTTTAGGGGAATTATGTCATAAGGTAACAAGGCTAATTAAGGACGAAAATCATAATATTAAGAATCAGTTTATGGAATTTATTTAGTAATTAAGTACCCAAACAAGGGGAGCAAGGGTAAAATAGTAAATTTGTTACCTCAAGTCCAAAATTAAAATTGGGCTAATGTTTAGCCCAATTTTAGGGAGTCAGTGACGTGGTCCAAGTGAACCCAAGGAGTGAGAAATCAGAGTTTGCACATTGGACCAAAGAAAATGAGGTAAAAGGGGCTTATGTTGAATTTATTCTTGGGTGTGGTTTCATTGAGTCAATTAATCCTTTCTCCTTTCATTAAATCCCACCAGCCACACCTTCGCTCTTTCATTTTGCCTTGCAACCTGAAACACAAAATGAAGAGAGTGAGATGCGAAGAGGCAGTGAGGGGGAAGAAGAGGAAGGAAGAGATCATCACACCCACATGAAACTGGAATAAATGTTAACAAAGCTAACTAGTATAAATGTTGTTTAATGTATTATCATGATAGATTTATGGGTTTGAATCATTAAGGCTGAAGATTGTTAAGCGTCTCACGGTTTAATACTTTGAAATGTTAAGTAAGTGCTATACAGTGTTGTGTCATGTTTTTAGGCTCTAAAATTTTGATTTCGAGAAGCGTTGTGTGGTTGTTGCGTTGCTGGTAGTTTTTTTTTGGAGCTAATTACCTTGTAAGAGGAATTGTGTTGCTCTACTGTTTGAGGCTCTGAATTGTTAAATCAATGTTCTAAATTATTAGAATGTGTCTAAGGGCTCCAATGATGGTTAGGTTAATATTTTTGAAGTTGGAAAATTTCCAGATTAAAAGGAGTGTTGTTCAAGAATGTTAAAGAGGCTAGAGCATTCATATGTAAATGGAATAACATGATTAAGTGACAATAAGTGTATGTTGATGAATGCTCATTATATTAAGTCCAAATTCTTGGAAAAATTAAGGATGGAAAATGCCACCGTTTAAGATGCAAAAATAAGGAATAGCTTTAAATTATTTAATCACACCTAAGTCATGTCTAGAGGCCCCGAGGAGTTGATATAATGGAATAGAATTGGAATTCAAAATTGTGTTACTATTCCCCTGTTTTCGCTGAGTAGTTTTTATATGTTACAGAATAGTTTTGATGAGTCTGAGGCTTCCAATAGTTTAGGAATAACGTTTTGAGAAAAGTAGGCATGAGAATGGGATTCCCAGGCTAGAGATATTATAAAACTAAGTATAGACGGGGTTAGAGCTTGGGAATAAAAGAAAAACAAATAGGGAGAAGAGAATTAATATGCTATTAAAGTGTATTAATTATACATGTAATTAGCGTGCCCTTACATATACATAAAATGTTAGGATTTGAGTTGTAATGGCCCTTAAATATATGAGATAATTTTGAATCCGGAGTTGTTAATTAAGATATGAGTGTTGTTATTAGACCTGAAACTTGTTAAGTGTGAAAGAAGAAATTAGATTTGTTAATATCAAATCCGGAGTTGTTAATTAAGAGATAGTTGTTGTTATTTCAAAGTGGAGGAAGAAATTGGAGTTGTTAATGTATAATAAGGTGTTGTTAATAAAGAGAAATGAGTTGTTATTGGCCCTGAAACTTGTTTAGTGTGAAAGAAGAAATTTGAGTTGTTGATATTGAATGATAGGTGTTATTATTGGTCCTGAAACTTGATAATTGTGAAAGAAGAAATTGGAGTTGTTAATGTCGAATCTGAATTTGTTAATTAAGAGATAGATGTTGTTATTGACTCTGAAACTTGTTAATTGTAAAAGAAGAATTGAAGTTGTTAATTCCGAGGATCATGTTGCTATTCTGAAGTGGGGGATGGAGGGCTGAAGGGCATTTTCATCATTTGGCCGAGATTTTAAAATCCTAGATTCCTCTGCCTATTTGATACCCCTGATCTGTTCTTTCACATTTTCAATGTACTGAATTATCTTTTTAGAATTTCTAATGTAGTTTTTTAGAATTTTCCCATAAAAATAATTAAAAAAAAAAATTCAAAATCAACATATTTCTCAACTCATTCCTGTTGGCCTTCACAAGTGAGAAATGGGGGGAGGAGCTTTTAGTAGCTTCTGGAATTTTGGAGAACCCCAACCCCACTCTCATCGATCATCTGCTGTCCGTGTGGGTTCTAATCACTGCCGTCCTCCTCCGTTTCTTTGTTGTCGTCGATGCCTGCTTGCTGTGTTCGTTTGACGTCTCCCTCAACCAAGTTTCTTCTTTCTCTGTCTTGTGAACCATGATTGTAATCTGGCTACATTCTTCATCTTCTTTCCCACTGTGTTAGGTGTATTTGTGCATATGATTGGAGTGCTTCGTTTTTTTCCTTTGAATCTGCAACCCGGACCAGTCTCTGTCTTCCCATTCGTTGCAGTGAGTAAAGCTTGGGGATTCAGTTGCCAGTTTTGTTGATCCTCCATCGTCTCCTTTCTGCAATGGTATGTTAGACTCCTTACTTCAACGTGGTTGGTGCTGACTGAGAGAAAAACTAAGGGTTAAAATCTTTGTTGATTGAAATTATTAGATTGTGAAGCTTATTGAAAATAGAGGATTAATGTTTAGCCATGTTAAGAAATTGATTTTTGGAAGCATATAGAAACGTTATTGATGTTTGAGTACATATTATTGATTTTTAGTCATGAATTGGGGGTGTTTCTTGTATGGACTAATCTTTTGTGCCCACAAGGTGTTTGATGAAATGTCTTTTGCTCATTTTCACACGTGTCTTTATAGTCTTTTGAATGGTGGATAATATTTATATCTTTGTTTGGATTTACTAGGATTTAAATCTTGCTTAGAGGAAAATTTAGAAACTTTATAATTCAATGATGATGCTGAAATAAAGTTTGGTTGGAGTAAGCTTGTCTAGTCTATGTTTGAAATTTAAATAGCCATATCTATTGTGTGAATCATGTGCAAGGCATGGTGGTAAGGTCTGATGTATGTAATGAAATATTGAAACTTTGGTGAAATTACTTTGATGCTTAAGAGCTATATGGTTTTGTTAAATGGTAGAGTTCGATGTTTGTGTTATGACTTAGTGTGTAATGTGCATGTAAGGTGTTTGTTTAAATGGTTTAAATTCTTTATTGAAGTTTGAAGTGGCATATATAGCTATTGATATTTGTTTTAATAATCAAGAGTGATAAAACTCAATTGTTATTAGACCTAGTGACTATATATTGGCTATAAAAGGTTTTAAAGCTCAAGTTTTTCCTCTATTGCAAATTGTTACAAAATGAGGATTGTGTTAGTGTGTTAAGTTGTCGTTGAGATTATTTGTTGGGTTCTATAAGAAAACGATCATTATTAATAATGAAGCCGAACCAATGAATGAACTGCAAATTTTTACTTATAATTTGAGAATTGTGTTGTTTGATTGTTTTTCAGCTTTTGAAATGTATATGATGTGTTTGCTAGAATGTTTGGGAGCTATGCTCAGATGTTAGCTATGATAGTTTTGGGATAGTTACAAGTAGTAAATAAAGGAATTTTATTTTATAGATTTTGTAAGTTCATAGAGTTTAAGTAAAAGAAAATGACAATGACATTACTTTGGGTATTAGGGGATAAAAGTGTGAACATACATCCATGCGAAAGTGGCTAGCTAGAAGCATGTCATATATTTGGGAGCGCAATAAGTGAGTGAATCACGTCTCATTATAATTTTTTATAGATGATGTTTTTACTACTTATCATACTTTCATATTGATTACTATCTTTACAAGTATGATTTTGCCAATGAAAGTTTATAGGATTTGTTTCATGCTCTTATTGATATTGAAATGAGTGTAGATTGATGATTTTATTTATTCTTATTTATTCTTCTCCTATTGCTTTATAGTATAATTCATGATTATGTATGAAAATGCTAAGGAAACTTTTGATTTTCTCATAGAAATTTTCATGTTAAGATAGCCTTGTGTTTTGGAATGTTTGTACACAAGTTTTATTATTTAGGAAGGGTTTTTTGTCAACAGATTGAATTTGAAGGAAAGTTTTGAGATATTGTTTGTGAACTTTCATGTTAAGGCATTCTATTATGTTGTATTTGATATGAGCTATCATGGTATGGAAAGAAGAATTTTTTACTGCTTTGACAAATTGGCCCCAACCATCTTTGAAAATGTTTTAAAGAGGATTGAAAACAGAACACTGGTTACTAACAGTAGTATTGTTAGTTCTTAGCGCGCCATGGTTAAATTGAGCTCGCTTGACATTAGTGGGCATTGTGCTTACGCTTGATATTCATGCTTCTTGTACCTACGCTTGTTTTTGTGTCCTTGAGCCGCGTTTAGTTACTTACCCTCGTGGACTGTGTGTCCACGCTTGACACTTGTTTTGTTGAAGTCCTATGAAGAGATAGAATTTGAGATTTATTGGTTTTTTTTAACAAATGATTTAATTACATATATGGTTTTATTCATTCAATGATCTTTTATATGATTTCAATTTATGTCTTTGATTTTATGCTTTGGAAGTTGAAATTATACTCTTGTTGTACTATCCAAGGTTAAGTTTGTCTAATCTATTTGTTTCAGCATTTTATTATTTCTATAGAATTGCTGATCTCGCACCTCCAGCCAAATAGTGAAAACTCTAATTGCTGACAAAAGCTTGTAGATATATTTTAGAAGAGATGCTAATAGTTGTAAATTAAATTTTATATTTATGTATTTTCTTTTGTAGTTTAGATGCTCCACGTAGTCTATAGGTAGGATCCCCATTTTTTCTGTTGTTTTGGGATACATGCATGTCTATATGTTGTTGTGGAGCAAAGCGCCGTATATTGCACTAAACTTTCTAGCTATTGTAGAATTTTCACTAGGTTCAACTTTCAGAGGTGACATTGCCGAAAATTCTGCAAAAAGGCTTAATATCTTTATTATAGAAAAATGCATTTATATATGTAAATTAGAAATGATTTATGCATATTTAACGTTGTTATGATTATCAATATAGCTATTTATTTATATGTCTTAATGCTTAAGGAATGTGAGTTGTCTCATATTCTATGCCAGTCACCCCTTAATTTTTGGGGCATGACATGAGTTGTACTCAAGCCTACTGAGAAATTATCAAGGAAAGAAGCACATAGGAGGTAAATTGGGAGAAAGTGCAAGAGATAGTAACTCTTTTCCTCTAATGTTACTGAGTATTGGTTGCCACATGTTTGTTTGTGCCATTTTGTTGTAGTTAAGCATGAGAACATGTGAATTATCCTTGCATAGATATTTGTCAGGGTCATGTGCAGCAGATAGATCAGCTGAGCAGTTATCTGTCTAGTTTATGTGCACCAATTGTTTATTCTTTTTATCTATATATAAAATGAATGGGCACTAGTTATTCATCCAGTTTATCTATCTGTAAGTGATTGTGCACCAATTAGTTAGTCAGATCAATTATTAATACGATATATGTGCACCTGTTAGCTATTCAGCTCAGTTATTTGCAAGGTCTTGTTTTCTATGGCTTATTTTTACATACATAATTATTAACCTTGTATGATTAATGTTATGAAAACTAGTTGCTACTAAGATTTCCTCGAATCTCACCCTTCTTGAATGCTATATTGTAAGGGCAAGTACTTCTGATGGCAAGGGAATAGTAAAAGTTGGTGAAGATTGAAGGAGGTTGAAGTTGAAGGACCTCAATAATTGTGTTTGTTTAAGTTTTTGACTTTATGTTTAGCAATGATTACTCTCAACATTGATAAGTGTGTGTGTGTGTGTGTGTGTGTGTGTGTATTTTGGCATGTAAATAATACTCCAATAGGAGGTAGAAGGGTCTCATCAATGCCTAAGGTATGTGGTAGGCCATAAGCATGACAAGAATGCATGAAGTAGGTAAGTTAGCTAGTTGTTGTTTTAGTTTGTGCTGTGATTTTAAGAGTATCGTTTGATAGATCAAACTTTTGAATTAGTCCATGAAAATTTGTGATATCGTAGTACACATCTTGAGGTTTAAAGCAAGTCCTAGATCATAATTTTTGGATATGTGGTTTAATAGTAATGATTTTTCTAATATAACCCAGAAGGTAGGAAATCGAAAATGTTTTGTATAGATTTTATAAATGGGTGTTTTTGCACCAAATGGAAAAGAAATGAACTTGGGTCCTATTTTTATTTCAGATAGCATGTCAAGAGATAAAAACAGAGCTTTGAACCATTAAGTTTGGAGATATATTGAATTAGTTATGATTTTTCCAAATCTTTAGGAAAATTAATTATCTCATGGTACCTTATTTTATAGAAAGGGTTTAAAGTGATAAAGTTTTTAGTTTTTCCAATGGTACTTATTGGGTCACATGTAGTTTTTGAATGGCTAAATAACTCTTATTAATGACTCTAGAGTAAGGTGTTACAATAACAACAATATCATTATTATGTATTTCTACTATTTTTCCTTGTTTTCATCTGTTTTTTGTTGTGGCAAGAATAAAATAGATAGGGTCATAACAGTTACATATGGGAGGAAAGGAAGGTTTTGTTTTGTTGTGATAAAAGCAAGATTATAGAAGATATTAATTAAAGGAGATGAAATGAGTTGAAGTCATTCATTAGTGAACCTACTAAATTATAGAAGACAAAGTGAATAAATTTGTGGATTAAATGAATTAACTTATAACAAATTAAATTTTCCTTCCGTTGGGGAAGACGATAGCTTCAAGTTTGGTGTATGAACTATCAATTGTTCTGCCTCCCTATGTCTTTTCTTTTATTTGATTGGGCCTTGTTTTTGTGGGCTTACCTCCAAATTTTTTCCCATAATAACCAGTCCCAATGTCCTTATTAAACAAAATAATTCCAAATATATATTATGATGAGAAATATCGTAGCAAATATATAAAAATTGTAAATATCTAAATTGTAAAATATTTATTTAAATATTATCCTACTGGATTATTTAAATTTATTTAAATTGGGGGAGTAGACACTTAGATTATCAAGGCAAGTTAATGACACATTAAAAATGTCAAAAAATTACATCAGATAAACCAAAAGAACACACAATATTTTAATGTGGAAAACTCCCTCAATGTGAGAGATAAAAATCATGGGACCTTGTTCAGAAAATCTTCACTATGATTAATACTTACAACAATAAGTTTTCCACAATTTTTAACCCAAGCCCTACTCTCTCTTTTTCATTTGGGATAACAACGTAACAACTATTCACCATCAACATAGTGAAAATCACCATAATGATAATACAGAAAACAACAAAATACATACATAACAACCCTACTTTGACTATAGTCTAGAACCATTTTTATTTTTAAAGGAAATATAAATGACGGCCTCTAACAATCAAGGTTTCTGCTTCAAAAAAAGCCCTAACAACAATGAGGTTTTCTTTAGATCGGCTAGAAAAGAAGACTACTTAGAATCTATATTCTCCAACTCCTTCATGAATCCGTTTGTGTCACTGTCAGAAACACTCTTCATTTGCTCTCGAAGAAACATTAGTTTGTTCTTACACTCTTTGACTTCCTTTTTTTTTTTGGCAACTTAGAGATTTGCTCCTTCAGCTCTGCTTCGCTCGTTTGAGCCTCAACCATAGAAGTTTCAGTCTTGTGAATTTTAGATAAAAGAGTCACGGTTGGCTTCACTGTTTCCTTTATAATTTATTGCAAAGCAGAAAGAAGTAATTTAGCATGCAGTTAGTTCTAGCATCATCTCTTCAGCAGCAATATCCTTTACTAGCTGATTAAATTTTACAAAAAAATATAAACTTACTTGAGAAGGTGCTGAGTTGGAGGAAAGATCAGATCTTTCTCATTGTGGATCTTTAGAATGCAAATGAAGTCCTCTTTCACCCTACATCAATATGTATCAAAATTCAAAAGGCCTCATAAACTAAATTCATTTGTTTTGTATTGTAAAATATGATAATCTTACTTGATGAGATTCAATTTGTGAAGGTGCAGCAAATGGCGCAGATTTGTTGGTTTGTTCTGAATCCTTGACTTCATCATCATCAGCCTCTGAATCTGGACTTTCTTCATCACTTACCTCTGCTATTTCCTTAATCTGCAACATATGGGGGACCACAAAGAAGTTAAAAAGTTTTAGATTTATATTATAGATAATGCACCATAATTTGGAAGCAATCAAGAAGGCAATAAGTAAAAAGAGAGAAATATAATTGTTGGCTTCTTAGGTGTGTTGGATTATTGGAGTATCGTATGCATACATTTGGTGAACCATTGATTTGTTGGGCTGTTGGCGGATCCCTCTTTATAGTCTTCTCTGCTAATTGTATGACCCGCTGAACAATAACAGAATATATTAAAGAATTGAAGTCATTCATTAATGAACAGGGTAAATGGTAGAAGACAAAGAAAAAAAATTGTGGATTAAATGAATTAATTTATACATCTATGGTTGAACTTCATAAATTTATGTTTGGTGCATGAATGGTCAATTGTACTGTCTCCTTTTGCTATTTCTTTCATTCGATTGGGCCATTTTATTTTGGTACTTACATAAAGAATCTGTTCAAAAGAATCAAGTGCTTCCAAGTAGACCGGGTTACCCTGAGATTCTTGCAACCAGTCCCCATAACCTAGCCAAACAAAGCAATTCCAAATGTGTATGGTAATGAGAAAAATCATATCAAGTACATACGTAGCAATTGTAAATAATCAATTAATCATTTGGATGCTTACTGGCAAGGAACTCATTTTCAGCTGAAGTTAAAGAGAGACTGGGACAATTCTCTATGTCACGAATCATGACAGTCTGGAAATCAATTGCAGAGCAGATAGTATGAAGTTTTGGTAGATCTTCAAGGGATATCAAAAATAGCTTTGGGAAGACATGCTTAATGTCCAACTCTTGTGTTGCGTCTTGCTTCCCTCCAAATACTTGCTCAAGCTCAGGGGAACTTTTTATATACAACGCTGTGAGCTGCGGAAGGCTACTAGATGTGAAGATAGAGAGTAGACATTTCAATCTCTTGCAATTTTCCACAAAGATGATACGCAGATTTGGGAAACAACATTCATCATCATCATCCTCAACGATGCGCTCTAGCTCTCCACAATCAAATACACATAGGTTGCTCAAATATGGCAGGCTTCTCGAGATAGATGCAGACAAGATAAATTTCAGTTTAGGGCATCCTAAAATCACTATCTTGAAAAGATTTTGAAAGCTCAGATGAAGATTTTTTGGTCCCTCACATATGTGTCTTAAATTATCCATGCGGTACAATGTCAGGATTTCCAAACTTGAATTCACAAGGCTTGCAATTTGAAGTCTTTCAAGATCATAAATTATTTCCATGTCCAATAATGCTAAATGAAGATGTTTCAAATTACTCAACTGCATCCCAATTAGCTGTATCACAAGATATATCAGTATCAAAGAATAAAGCAATATATCAATCAATCATTAATTAAATGTTAGAAAAATAACTAATTACCCTTTTTCTTGAGAGTTGTTCTTGATTTTTTTGCCCCTCGACTGATAAATCTATAAAATAGTTTATAGGTAGTTGAGGGCATTCACTCAAACTGATATCTTGCAGAGACAATGCTTTCACGTAGTAGTTTTCAGGGCACATGCTGACCATATTTGGTACTCCTTTAAGCCATAGTTTTTTGAGAGCTGAGAGATCAATCTTTGTATTGTGGTTTTGGTGAGCTGAGTTATCATCACCACAAGATTTGCCAAACACATACTTCAACTGACTAGCTATAGTGATAAGCACAGATTCCAAGTGCACAAGCTTTCTAGAACAAGAAGCTGGAAATACATATTCCAACTCACCACATTTATTGATTTCAATTGTGCGTAATTTGGGAAAGATGGAGTCAGCATTCAAATGATCATGACCATCTACCTCTTCTGTTACTATATGCTCCAGTTCATCGCAATTTGAGACTACCAATTCTTCTAATAGTGACATTGATGAGGCAATGGATACATAAAACAATTTCCTTAAATTTGAAATATCTCCAATATTCATCTTTCTCAAATTGCAAGGGTATAATGGTGGTGAAAAAATTCCATGAGCTCTACTGCCAACATATTTCACCTACATCCCAAATAAATATATAAATTCATCTTATGAAAATTCTTAATGTCTATATTAAATTGTAATATATTATATTTACCTCCTTATAGTCGTAGCACCATAGGAGAATGGATGCGAAAGCGGGAGGGAGGAGACATTTTTATTTCAATTTTTTTAAAATTATAATAAAAGAAATTTTGGTCTTGTTTATTTCTGTTTTTAATTTTTTTTACTTTCAAAACAGTTTTATAAAATTATTATAAAAAATTTATAAAAAAAAAAAATCTAGCTGGATAACTTTTCCAAAAAATTTACATTTGAAAATAAACATACAGGAGACCGGAGGGCGAAGCTTCAATGAGAACTCAAATCCTTAAATAAAGATAAAGCCAACAAGCTGGGAAGAAAGGGTTACCAATTTTCCCAAACAACCAATAAGAAATATAAAAACAAAAACAAGAAAATATCTATTTTTTTTTCTTTTTTAGTTTTAAAAACATATTTCTGTTTTGGTTTTTGTTTTTAAAATTACCTAACTAAAAACAAGGCATTTATCTGTCCGATCTCATCTAACCTAATCTTTACAACATTTATGATTTAGCTACTAAATGCAAATTATTGGGAATTAAATATCGAGCATTCTCAATTCTTCTCTATCAATTAAATGCAACAATGAAGCAAAATTTAAATAGTTAGTTGTTCAAACAAGCGAGTGTAAATTTGAGGAGAAAAAGTGATTTGTGATTTGATTTTAATCTATATAAAAGTAACTTCTTTTACTTTAATTTGTGAACAAAATAAATTATCTATTTAATAGATATCTACCTGATTATAGAGTAAAATTGTGCAACATTTAGAAATCTCTAGTATGCCATTCTTACACAAACACCACCCTTCCCCATCTTCAATTGATCCCAATTTTCACAGTAAAAGGGGGAAAAGCCGAAATATCTTCAAAAAATAGAACCAAGAACAAATGTCGAATTCCAATACCGCATGCTGAAATTTGAATATAGAATCAAATTTTACAGATTATTGAAATATGAATAAAGTGACAAATACCACAGTAATATATGTTTGATATAAATTATTCAACATAACATATATGTTTCAAATTAAAATATAGCTGTTTGTTAATTGATAGAAATTGAATATAGGATAGCTTGCTATTTTGGATTTGGGAATTTTAGGGGATGGGTCCCTGCAAAATTGCTTTTTTATTTGTTTTGGTAAGCTGATGATGTGGATAAAATTATTTTTTGACTCTTCATTTTAACTACGTAGGAGTATGTGAAAACATTGTGCTGGATGTTCATTGTAAAATTTGAAATGCTATGGGGTTTATTTGTAAATGAATCAAATGTTGAGGTTTTTTTATAATATATATATATTAGCCTAAACATTATAACCAATTTGATTAACGCAATTTTTTAGAGTAATGTGTGATTACTTAATTAATTTTTTTTTGAAAAAGAATTCTATTCTATTAATTCTCAATGCAAAGAAACATATGCCGTATTAATAAAAAGTGAGGGAGAAATATATAAATGTACCTGAGAGGTAGCATGATCCAACTCAGCTGTCTCAGATATAGTTGCACCATCTTTGTATGTAGTTTCTGATTTTGGTAGAAAACAAGAGAGAGGATGCCAAGAGATGTTGCGACTTAAACCCTTGTCCTTTTCCTTTGACACCTTACTAGTATTTGCTGTTGATTTTTGTGGGAGATAACATTCTGGATATATGTTGATAAATAATGGGACATCTTCAACAAACATTACTTTCAATGAACGGAGTGTGTTTTCATTTTGCATTTGATGCAACCCACCCTCTTTTGGATATTGATCAAGCATGTATCTTAGAGTCTTGCACTTAGAAAGCTCCACACTTTCTAGTAGAGGAAGGTCTTTACAGTAACAAATTGGCAATATGAATTCCAACTCGTCACACCCTTGAACACTGAGGAGTTTCAATTGTTGAAACATTAAGTCATGACTCCTTGGATTAGGATCTTTATCATCCACTACCTCTTCTATAGAATATGGCCCCTCATCCTTTACTATGTATTTCAGCTCAGAGCATTTCACAATCTTCAAAGTTTCTAGGAGTATTAGACTTTGAGCAGTGGATGGATGAAAAAGATAAGTCATTGAACAATTCTCTATATATATGGAATTAAGGTTTCCCAACTCTAGCTTGCCCTCAAATAATGTGCTTCCCAACTCTTGACAATTCTTTAACTCCAGCTTCTTTAGTTGCTTGAGAAAGCCATGAGGATAACTACCATAACATATTTCTCTCACATCCACTTCAACAAGTTGTAGCTCAACTAACTTGGAGCAGAAAGTCGCTCCAGATTTAAGTTCAGGATGCTTGGTATGGATTAAACACTTCATCTTAGAACATTTCTTCAAAGAAAGCTTGATTAAGTCATCCATAGCTCTATCTCCCATTGAAACAATGCTAGGAATGAGATTGGTCCAACCTATTTCATTATCTCCTTCTAACTCCAAAATCTCTGCTCTTGTGGCCAAGGATTTAATTATCCCTTTGGAGAATGTTCTTTGTAACTTCCCTGGCTTGAAACATCTTTTTATGGAAGGATCTATCTGAGAAGAATTGAAGGCAGAAAAGTCACTACCATCTATATGATATATTTGATATTCAGGAAGGGATGTAATTTGAGGAGCCTTTTCACCAATTGGTATACGAGCATCATTTGAAACATAATATAGTTCTTCTAGTTGGGTGCATCTTGCAACAAGTTCAAATGGATTGTTCATTTCAATCAAACAACGTTTCAAGCATAGAAATCTCAATTTATCTAGCTCACTAGTTTCATTTGGCAATTCAATAATTGAACAATTAGTCAATTCTAGAGACTCAAGCTTTTGTAAGTTTCTCATCAATACAGATATATCGCCTAACTCCCAATTTGTGAGAGACAGTGTTCGAATGTCTTTTAGTGATTGAATTGATTTTGGCAGTGATAGAACTAAAGTTCTACCAAACTCAATTTGAGAATGCAAAAGCAAAACTCTAACACTAGTACAAAAAAGGTCATTTAGACCGGCACATTTAAACCAGTTATAGTAAATGAGGTCTAAAAGAAATGCGCGGTGGCATTTACGTAATTATAAAGAATTTGGGAGACCGGTTATTTTAATAACCGGTCTAAAAAATAAAATTTAGACCGGTTGTACACTAACCGGTCTTAAAAGATTAATTTTTAGACCGGTTATTCTAATAACCGGTCTAAAAATTAATCTTTTTAAGACCGGTTACTAGAGAACCGGTCTAAAATGAAAGATTTTTAAGGACAACCGGTCTTAAAAATCCACTTTTAAGACCGGTTGTGAGACAACCGGTCTTAAAAGTGGAGTTTTAAGACCGGTTGTGAGACAACCGGTCTTAAAAGTGGAGTTTTAAGACCGGTTGTCTCACAACCGGTCTTAAAACTGTCCCCAAATTTCAACGGCAGCTCCCGCGCGCCCTCATTCCCCAAACTTTCCCCAAATTTCTGAAAGCAACTCACTCCGACGCACTCTCCGCCTCCGTCAAATCCATCTTCCACCTCCCAAATCCGTCTTCCATCACCGACGCACTCTCCCAAATCCGTCTTCCATTCCGTCACCGACGCACTCTCCGCCTCCGTCAATCTCTTTCTGGGCCGCCACCATCACCGATTAACCCCACCGTTAACCCCACCGTCAACCTCTCTCTCACCTCCCAAATCCGTCTTCCACTCCATCTCCACCGTCTTTTCCCTTCCATTCCACCGTAACTCAAGCTCCCATCATCACCGACGCCCTCTTTCTCTATCCCTCCGCCTCCGTCAATCTCTTTCCGGGCCGGCACCATCACAGATCTGGCTCTATTTCCAGCACCGCCAGCAACTGTCATCACAGCTTAGAAGCACGCAGTTGGTAATTTCCCCTGTTTTACTGTCTTCATGTCTTTAATCCTGATTTCAGGTCTAGGCGAATTAACTTGATACCTTCATTTTCATTGGCATGCGATTATCATATTCCATTTCTTGTTATGGCCTTTTCTGTCTTCTTAGGCAGACGGTAATAAGAGTGAATTTGAAATCTTGAATTGAGGTGTGTAGATTTTGGGGTATTTTTGTGTTTTCCTCTTTTTTCATTTGGATATATATGTTACCTCCTGTTGATTATTGATGACGGTCAGAAATTGATACTGAAACAAAAACCGTAAAATCAACCTTCATTAAATTGATTGGCGACTTTCGTCCACGTACATGATATACATGTGGCTTGGATGAGGTCAAAGTGTATATATTTGGTTGGTGAGCTTGCTGCCTTATTTCAAAGGCTTCCCCAGCGATTTGTTGAATACAGAGTTTCCATAAGTGTATCATTTCTCGATTAACAAGGGAGCCAAGGGCCAATCGACGATTATTTTCAAAGCATATTCCCAATTAGATATATTCTCTTTCACCGCAATTATTTAACATCCAGAGTGCAACCTAGCTAATATTATAGGTGAAAACATTATTGGACAGTGCCTAGTCTTTTTGAGATTGAACTATCTGTATTATAAGAGTCAAGTTTTTTTAATGCTATGAGCAGCTGAATATTATAAATATCAACTGTCCAAATTTGATCATTAGTAATAGGGGAAAACTATTGTTGAGGTAGTTCCATTCATTTTCTATTATGTTACTCGTGTGTGCTGAATTTGTGAAGTTTTCAACGGTATTGCTTGGATATTATTAGTCGAAGGACCAAAGTCACCCTAAAAAATATATCCAGGGACAAACAATATAATAATGGATCTAGCGTGTGCAGGCGTTAGACATTAAAAGAATATATATCCAAGTCACTTTCTCTGACGAAAGCGCATTCTTTCCTTCCTCTTTCCACCTCCATTCCTCATTCCCTCACTCCTTCTCCATTCCACTTTCCCTCATTCCATTTTTTCCTCACACGCTACTCTAAATCATGATATTCTTTGTTTACTTCTAGTTACACTATGTACTTGGGTGTAATGATTGCATGCTCTCATCATTCTCCTACCCTTTCCAGGGAAAAAGTACAAAACAAATAAAAGGTGTTAGAATATATGGATCGTAGTTGGATACAAGCTAAACGGACGAGTGTTGAATATGATGTTGGGGTCAAGGGTTTTTTAGACTTTGCAAAAAGAAATGCCGATGATGATAGTGGGATGTTTTATTGCCCTTGTGTAAAATGTTTGAATGAGAAGCGATTAAGTGCTGCAGATATATATACACATTTAATTTGTGAAGGGTTTTGTAAGACGTATGTAGTATGGGTATGGCATGGTGAACAATTAGAAATGCCAAGTGCATCTCAACAGGGGGAAGTGACTTGTGATGATAATGACACGGATATGGATGATCGGATAGAGGACATTATTCGTGATGTAGGAGAAGAGGCTTTTGAACAATCACATGCATATGGTAATATGTGCAGTGATGCTGAGAAGCCGTTGTACCCGGGGTGTAAAAAATACCAATTGCTGAATGCTGTATTGAAATTGGTAAGCTTGAAAGCACGGCATGGATGGAGCGATAAGAGTTTTTCAGAAATGCTTGAGGCCTTTAAAGATATGCTTCCTGATGATAATGTGTTGCCTTGTCGATACTATGATGCTAAGAAAATACTGTGTCCACTAGGGATGCAGTATAAAAAGATCCATGCTTGCCCTAATGATTGCATATTGTATAGAAAAGATCATGAAGAGAAGGAGCAATGTCCGATATGTGAAACTCCGAGGTATAAATCAAATAAGGGCCCTGCAAAAGTGTTGTGGTATCTTCCAATCATTCCAAGGTTCAAGCGCCTGTTTGCTAATGAAATTGATGCCAAAAATTTGAGATGGCACGCAGATGAGCGGATTTCTGATGGAAAGCTTCGGCATCCAGCTGATTCTTCTCAATGGCAGAAAATCGATCAATTATTTCCTAGTTTCGGTGAAGAACCTAGGAATCTCAGGCTTGGGCTTAGCACAGATGGTATGAATCCTTATGGTAGCCTAAGTAGTATACATAGTTCATGGCCTGTTCTGTTGGTAATTTACAACTTATCTCCTTTGTTATGTATGAAACGAAAGTACATAATGTTGTCTATGTTGATTTCGGGACCAAAGCAACCCGGAAATGACATAGATGTTTACCTACAACCCTTGATCGAAGACTTGAAAGAGTTGTGGGATAAAGGTGTCGATGTTTTTGATGCGAACAAGAAGGAGACTTTTAATATGCGAGCAATGATCTTTTGTACTATAAATGACTTCCCTGCATATGGGAACTTGTCAGGATATAGCGTTAAAGGCCACAAAGCTTGTCCGATATGTGAAGAAGGCACATGCTACCATCAACTTCAACATGGAAGAAAGACGGTTTACCTTGGGCATAGGCGATTTCTAAGACGAAGCCACCCTTATCGTAGATTAAAAAAAGCTTTTTTCGGTGGCCAAGAGTTTGAAGATGCTCCAGAGGCATTGACTGGGGAGCAAATTTATGAAAAGGTGAAAAATATCAATACTATGTTTGGTAAGTCATCAAAGAGTAGAAATGAGAAAAATATATGGAAAAAAAGGTCCGTCTTCTTCGATCTTCCATATTGGCGCAATCTTGACGTCAGACACTGTATTGATTTCATGCATGTGGAGAAGAACGTATGTGATAGTATCGTTGGGACACTGCTCAACATACAGGGAAGTTCTAAGGATGGCGTGAAGGCAAGATTAGACTTGCAAGAAATGGGAATACGAGAAGATTTACATCCAAGGCCATACGGTAATAGAACATTTTGTCCTCCAGCTGCTCATACTTTATCTAAGGTTGAGAAAAGAAGCTTTTGTGAGTGTTTACATGGCGCTAAAGTTCCCTCAGGGTATTGTTCAAATTTTAAAAAGCTTGTATCGATGAAAGACTTGAAGTTAATAGGGCTAAAGTCTCATGATTGTCATGTCTTAATGCAACAACTACTCCCAGTAGCTATTCGAGGCATTGCCGAATATGATCTTCAACACATATTGACTAGACTTTGTTTCTTCTTCAATGCCATTTGTTGTAAAGTCATTGACACGGAAAGATTGGAGGAATTGGAAAATGAAGGATACATTATCTTATGCCAGCTTGAGAAGCTTTTTCTTCCGTCCTTTTTTGATATCATGGCACACTTGGTTGTTCATCTAGTGAGGGAGATAAAGTTGTGTGGCCCTATCTATTTCCGGTGGATGTACCCGATCGAAAGAACTATGAAAATACTAAAAGGGTATGTGAAGAACCCCAATCGGCCTGAAGCATCTATTGTTCAAAAATATGTTTCTGAAGAAGCTATGGAATTTTGTCAACAGTATTTGTCAAATGTACGACATATTGGCCTTCCTAAGCGTCATGATCAAGAAGGGGGTAGACGCGGGGCAACAGTAAAGAGCATAGATCCTGATGAATTGCAACAAGTCCACCTGTACATCTTGAACAATGTTGATGAAGTTCAATATTACATGAATGCCCATAAAGAAATTGTACGGAAACAAAATAGTCGAATGAGCGAACAAAGGTTAATCAGGGAGCATAACAGAACTTTCGCACATTGGTTCAAACAAAAGGTTGACGGAGAAGAATGTGTTTCTGATACAATAAATTGGTTAGCACGTGGTCCTGAAGTTGATGTCATAAGTTGGACTTCATTTGTGATCAATGGTTATACCTTTTACACGAAGTCCCTAGATGATAAGAGCACAGTCCAGAATAGTGGTGTTGTATTAGTGGCTGAATCTATGCACTTCTCTAGTTCGAAAGATAAGAACCCTACGTTGGCTGCCATACCTTATTATGGGGTGATTGAAGAGATTTGGGTGGTTGACTATGTTAAAATTAGATTTCCCATTTTCAAATGCAAGTGGGTTGATGTCAATAATGGTGTGAAGATCAATAGGTTAGGATTGACATTAGTAGATCTGAATAGTAGAAGTTTTGGAGATGAACCTTTCATTATGGCAGATCAGGCGCAACAAGTGTTCTATATCACTGATCAGGCAAATAAAATGTGGTCTGTAGCTCTCCAAGGAAAAAGGGTCGTTGATATTGACGAGAAAAGTCACTCAAATTATGATCTTCTTGAGACTCCTTCTTTTTCCAGGGGTCTACCAGAACTGAACGAAGAAGATGAAGCAGATAATGCGCACGGCACAAGAAATGATCATCACGAGGGAATATGGGAGGATATCTCTTTATGATACTACTTTGACCTTAACTAACTAAAGTAATTATGATTATGATTATTATCTGAAGAATATGTTTAGTTATTTTATCGATATAGTCTTCACATGTTATAGCTTAGGATTTATCTTTCTTTGTTGTCGTTACAGGAAAATGACGGATCCCCAGCGTCCTAGTGCAGAGGATCAGCCACCTCCTCCACCTCTGGGTCAGTCATCTAGTGCTCAGCAGAGTCAGCCAGATAGTGTTAACCAGGGCGAGCCTAGCAATGCTCCGAGCCGGGGTCGTAGTGAGCGCAGTAGCCAGTCTGTACGGAGGGGTAGACGTGCCACACGGTTGACAGATGTTTCCCTCAGTCGGAGTGCAGGCCAAAAGATACCGATTGAGTTTGATAGACATTGGAAACCAATCGGGCCTAATGCACAACGATATAGGAGTTTCGTCGGCCTCCTTGCACGTAACAAGCCGAGCATCTTGATAGAGGAGTGGAGAAATGTCGATCCAAAGGTGAAGCAGCATATTTGGGACACTATTCAGGTATACAATTATCTTCTGTATGTAATTAATTATTATCAAATGTCACTTCATTTGTCACTTACTCCTTCAATGCATGCATTTCAGCTCACCTACGACGTTCCTCAGAGTGAGATCTTGTACGACAAGACGATGACGTATTGTTATGAGCGCTGGAGCAAGTTTAAGACAAGTCTGACCAACAATTACATTCATATTGAGGTGCAAGATGGTCAGCCTCGTCCTAATCCGTGCAGCACGTATACATTTCTTGATCAAGCGACTTGGGAAGAATTTGTTAGGCTTCGGACTACTCCTGAATCTTTGGTTAGTTGACTTATTTTTTATTTTATTTACTTAGCAATTATCTTAATTGATTATAACACTTTCCTTTTGTATCATTTCTTATTCGCAGGCAAAAAGGCAAAAAGCACAAGAGAGTGGTAGAAAGAATGATTGCCCTCATACAATGTCTCGTGGGGGTTATGCAAAGGCTGAAAGAGACTTGTTGGCGGCCAAACGGAAGAGATTGGAAGAAGCATCTCAATCCGATCCTTCTGTTCTTCTTTCTCCGCCATCTCCGATTCGTCGAGAAGAAAAATGGCAATTTGCCCACCAAAAGAGGAGTGGGACTTATACGAGTGAACAATCTCGTATAGTTGGTGAAAGAATTGTAAGTATATAACGTTATTGTAATTAATTACATAAGAAACGTACATTATTACTTACGTTTGTTATTTTGTATTATGTTACAGGATGAACTTAGAAAACAACAAGCTGAGGGATCTTTTAAGTCGGAGGGCAGGAATGACATCCTCACAGTTGCTACTGGCAAACACGAGCATCCAGGCCGTGTCAGGGGAGTTGGAGGAGGGGTAGGGATACGGGATTACTTTGGAGCCCCCGTACACTATTCCTCAAACATCGTGACTAGGGAGGAATTAGAGAATATGTTGGCCATTGCAAGAGCAGAAGCAAAGGCCGAGGCTGAAGCATCTTTTGATGCACTTTTAGAGACCCGGTTGAGCAAGATGAAAGAGGAAATGATAGTGTTTATGAGCTCAAGACAAGATACCAGTGCTCCCCAGCCACAATCGATTGATCCTAATAAGCAGAGCACTAAAGGTAGTTGTTGCAACATCGGGCAGTCATCAGAGGGTCCTAACCCGCAAATTACTGGGCTTTGTGATCTTTTTGTCGAGGATCCTCTGAGACGGTTAGTTGCACGGGGTAGTGTGCATAACCTGGGATCAACTGTCCACCACCGACAAATGGAAGGTGATCAAGTCCGGGTGTCAGTTGACGAGGTGATTATTGCGGATGCACCTGTCCCTATCCCTTCTGATGAATTCAAGGTCGTTAGCGATGTCTTGGGCACATTCATCTTGTGGCCAACAAACCTTGTTTCTGGTCGAGCCGAGCATCTTGATAGTCAGATCAAAGCCCCCCCAAGTCCGATCAAAGCCCCACCAAGTCCAGCTCCCTTCACTGATCAGCAAGAAGTTTCACAGCCTCCATTGAATATCATGCAGCAAGTGATTCTGATGGCTTTTGATACATCATTCAAAACAAGAGAGTGGCCTACGGATTCAGTTGTTGGACAGTCAGGAGTGACATGCTATCTTGAGAGGGATGATTTGATGTCCCTGGTAGCTCCTGGACAAAATCTTACGATTGCAATTGTCCAACTGTTCTTAATGTAAGTAGCTTCTGCAATTCAAAGTAAATATTTTAAAAGTTTCACCGTTTACCTTTTATTTATGTGCTTGCGTTATTGTAGGTACATGCATCGTAGGTTGGTCTCCTCTGGCAAAAGCGAAAAATTTGGATTCATATGCCCCCATCACATCCAAGAGAAAGGGACCACTGCTGCTACTAGACATACATACTTGTCAAAGAGGCTTAGTGAAACTGGAACCGAGTGTTTCTTGGCTCCATATGTGCATAGGTAAGAAACAAATTGATATTTTATAATTTATATAATGTTTTATGTTTGCTTATTAATATTCTTCTGTTTTTTCAGTGATCATTGGCAGTTGCTTCTTCTATGCAAGAGTAGTTACACTGTCATCCTCTTATGTTCCCTCCACTTCAAACCAGGGAATGATTTGAAAAAGACCATTAATTCGTTAGTTTTCTTGCATTCTTACCTTTTGTATGCAAAGTTTATGGAATTTGTGTAAAACCAATAACCTTTGTCATTGTGATGATCATAGGGCTATGCGGACATTCCTACACACTGCTTGTGGTAAGCATGTTCGTGACTTAAAGGACCCTACATGGATCATGCCAAAGGTTAGTACATATGGATTTGTTTACAGAATGTAATAAGACATGCCTTTATATTTGTTTTAATGATATCATGTTTTTTCTCAGAGCCGTCGGCAACCAAAGGGGTCCAACTTATGTGGTTTTTATGTTTTGAGACACATTTACAATATTATCACTCTAGGCACGACTGATTTTACTCAAGAGGTAAATTTATATTTCAGAACTTTTGTTTTACTTTATTGTTTTTAAGTTACTAAGTCAATGTTTCGTCTGGTTTTGGTGTTACAGATGTTTGATCTTGCTGATCCCTTTCCTGAAGAAGATATTGATTTCATTCGCACATCTTGTGCTGAATTCATCCATGAGCTATTACAAAATTAGTGAGTTTTTGAATCCAAAGTTCATTGTAAAAATGTACCCATATTAGGTTAGATTATTATGTCCTTTGTGAAGCTTGATGCTGCCTTGAACTGTTGTTGCTGCTATACTGAACTTTGAATGTGCCGAATCAATGGTTGCATTTGGACTGTGTGTTGGAAAGGGATTTGGCAATTAGAAAGGTGAAATAGTGGCTCTTGTGAACTGCTGAACCTGTGTTGGCCATTGCTTCTGTTTTGCCAATTTTAAATTTTTGGAAGACTTCAGATTGTTGGCTGGTGTTGGAAATTGCTGCTGTAATTTGCATTCAGCTTTGAAAAAATAGAGATTGAAAATTTGAAATTGTTAGCAAATTGGATTCATTTTTTGCTGCTGAAAACTGAGATTGAGTTACACATAATTCCTGTTAATTTTGCTGCAGTAAGCTAATTGCTAGCACTTGTGTCTTATCTTAGAAACATTGAATTGTGGGTTGTGATCTTGGGGTTTATTGCTGTTAATTGGATTTTGTCTGTAATAGGCGTGAAAGCTTAGTCATTAGCTGCTGAAAGGTAAAATTGGATTGTGTGAAGTTGTTGGTGGATTTGGATTGGTCTCTTGTTGCTAAATTTTGAATTGCTATGAACATTGGGGAATTGCTATGAACATTGGGGATTTTGTCTGTAATAGGCGTGAAAGCTTAGTCATTAGCTTACTGCTGTCTGGTGATATATGACTGTACTGCCTGGTGATTTTGAATTTTGAAATTGAAATGAGTGATTGTTATGTACTGCTGTTTAAAATTGGAGCATTTTCTGTGCGTGTACATATAATAAAAGGGTGTTTTTTTAAAAAAAAATTAAGCTTTAAGACCGGTTGTAGTCACAACCGGTCTTAAAAAGTACTTTAAGACCGGTTGTGCCACAACCGGTCTTAAATGTCTAAGCTTTTAAGACCGGTTGTACCCACAACCGGTCTAAAAACTCCACATTTAAGACCGGTTGTGGCACAACCGGTCTTAAAGGTGAGACAATTAAGACCGGTTGTGCCACAACCGGTCTTAAATGTGGAGTTTTTAGACCGGTTGTGGGTACAACCGGTCTTAAAAGCTTAGACATTTAAGACCGGTTGTGGCACAACCGGTCTTAAATGTCTCACCTTTAAGACCGGTTGTGCCACAACCGGTCTTAAATGTGGAGTTTTTAGACCGGTTGTGGGTACAACCGGTCTTAAAAGCTTAGACATTTAAGACCGGTTCTAAGAACCGGTCTTAAAAATAACAGACTTTTTAGACCGGCTGTATCAAGACCTAATACAGAACCGGTCTAAAAAGTCATTTTTAACCGGTCTTAAAAGTCATTTTTCTACTGGTGTAAGACTCTTTATCGTTTCAAATAATGTATTTGAAACTTTCAAAGAACTATTTGCATTCGTCCATGCCAATAGAACCTCGAGTTTGCTATTGTAAAAACAATTGGGAAAGCCATCTATGATCCAAGATGAATATTTCACATTCTCCTTCAGTTTTTTCTTAGAATCCATGATCACTTGAATCTTTTCATTATCGATATTCTCCAAGGCCATTTCACGAATCACGTCATGCATCTTTGCATATCCTTCACCAGCCTTTAACAATAAAGAAGAATTTATGAGTGTGTTTTCAATCTCATGCACATGGCTTCTTGCTATGTAGTATCGGTCACCTTCCCCAAAAAGCCCCAAACCTATGACAATTCTGCTTAAAAGATCCATGGGTATCACATAAGCTTTTGGGAAGATAGAACACAACAAGAAGAGTACTTGGGCTTCTTCATCATTTAGATGTTCATAGCTAAATCTCAAAGAATTATAAATCTTTCTTTTATGCTCATCAACAATGCCATGCCTTAATGGCATAGGATTTTTTAATGCGATCAAAGCTTCATGCCATTGTGGTGGCGACCATCTTTTGAAGGCTTTTGCTATTGCTACAATAAAAATTGGCAATCCTCCACACTCATTCACAATATCTTGTGACAATCTCTTCAAATCGGCAGGACAATCATTCCCACTTGGAATAGTATGAGATAAGAAAAGAGTCAATGCATCTTCTATAGGCAAGACATGTAATCCAAGCGTCTTTTGGCATTCCATGCTTATACAAATGTCCACTGAACGTGTGGTTAGAAGAACACAACAACGACCTTTGCTATGGATGCCATGTTGAATCCCTATGTTTTTAAGAGTAAGCTCTTCCCAAACATCATCAAGTATTATGAGAACCTTCCCATCATGAGCAATCCTGATCCATATTTGTTGTGCATGGCTCAATAGCTTCTCTTCCTCTAATTGCAATTCCAATTGCTTTGCAATGTCATCTCGAATCCTTTTTTCATCCACAGGGGTAGTCACACTTACAAAGATTACTCTATCAAAGGTATTTGATTTTTCAACATGTTTCCCAACTTCTATTGCCATCGTGGATTTCCCTGTTCCTCCCATCCCATGCAATCCTATCATATACCTATTCTCATCTTCTAATTCCTTCTTGAGTTCCTCAAAATTTGCCTTTCTACTCTTGAAGGACATGAACTCTTGTGAATGGAATTCGATGCCTGGCACTCCGGCTGCAAGTGCAAGTTCAGGAAATTTATCAACTTCAGCAATTAATTTTGGGATAAGTTCTTTCGTCAAACTTTCCAACTGCTTAGTTCGGCCAATTTGCGAGAAGCAATTCGTACACAAGCCAAACCATGTGGTTGGCCTAGTGTCTTGTTGTAAAAGCTTATTGGCACTTTCAAGCCAGTGTTCAACCATAGGCTCAACTCGAGTCTTATTTCTTTTATTGGCTTCTTCTATTTGTAGCTCCACACTTTTTACCTTGGCGGACAGCTCTCCTTGTTCATTTTGGAAGTCTTGAACATAACTCTTGTATTTACGCAGATACTGAATTTCCTTCCATGCTTTACGTACCAAGTCTTGGATGATTGTTGCTGCAACACTGCTACAAATATCTGACACTACCGCCGCCATCTAACACGCATATGGGATTAAGGTTACAAAATCAACTATATCAGGGACATCTGGGTACTCGCCAACTATGATCTAAGATTATAGTATGCTCATCAAAACCGTATCATTCAATAGTAGGGAGATATCATAGAAAGAATTACATCTCTCTCCACTTCACACAAGTTTGTTTGAGTCTATACACACACACACACATATACAATATTTCAAAGGATGCATATTCATCCTTAAATCTGTAGCAATGATCATGACGAAAATCATTTCAACAGCAATTTTTATATAAGAATCACGGAAACTACCATGATTTACAGCTAGGAAGCATGATTTGATTATATTAAAATTTCACAATGAGTGATTAATGACATCTCTATCTAGCTACTTCAATTTACCAACACACACACACACACAATATTTAAAAGGATGCCTACTAATCTAAAACCAACAATAGCATGTCATGACCAAATAAAAGGTAATTCTAAATCGTAATGTCACCATTATTACAATTCTGTCAATTCACCCCAAGTGTGTATAAAATATTTTGAAGGATGAGTATTTATCCTAAAATCAACTAAAACAATGAGTTGTTTGTTGACATATAATCTAAAGTCTTTGTGTAGTTGTTGGTGACTCTGTTTTGTTCGGATTCACTAATTGATCTTGTGTGTAACCACAACTTATTTGTTTGGATTCATTTTACATTTTATATTGTAGTCACAAAAATATAATGCCGCAAGTTGGCCATGAAAATGCTTGAAAACAATAGAAAATGTAGTCACGAAAAAAATGTACTCAAAGAAAATGGGGCTCTCTCTCAGCCTAGTTAAATTGTTTAATTTCCAATAGGAACAAAAGAAAAGAATATTAAACAATTTATTTATCAGACAATATAGTTTTGCATCAACATTAATTGAAGTTAATACTGTGGGCTGACAAAAACGAAAATATTATTAGTATTATTCAAACACTATATGTATTTTTTTCCCAACGAAATCATAGCTTCTGTTTGTAATATGATGTTTTGATTTTTTTTACAGATAATTAAGGCTATTTTTTTTTTGGGTTAGGTTTTTCTCATTTTCCTTTTTCTCATTTTCTTCTCATAATCTCATATCCACCGTTATCATTAGATTAAAAGAATAAAAACCTCTTTTTCTTTTATGTTTAAGAAAAGGATCTATGAGAACAACTATTAGGCCGAAATTAAAGAAGACTTTAACACAGCTTTGTTTTTTTAGAGGAGAAGAAGAAAAATAATAACGAATGAGAGTAAAAACTAATCCAAGTATAAGAAAGTAAAGCTTGAAGAAAACAGGTTCCTTCAATAGACAAACTTTGAAACCAAGGACAAAACTCGAAATCATAGACAAACTTTGAAACAGAGGACAAAAAACTCGAAATCTTTCTGGTTTTTGTTTTTGTTTTGAAATAAGTGCTTTTTTTTTTCCTTATATTACCATCCAGTATCCTGTTTCTTAAGAAAAACAACTTATTTGTTCTATTTCAAATAAGTGCTTTTTTTCTTATATTATCATCCAGTATCCTGTTTGGAGTTTGTGGCTACCCCACCCAACACAAATGTTTTCTCTAGGACTTGAACTCAAGACCCGATGTACTAGGGCTTTACACTGCTAGACCAACTTTATGTTAGTTCAAATAAGTTCTTTTTTAATAATCGATGAGTTCTAATTATTTTGAGAAGCACTTTCAAATAAAAAAAAAAGTATTTTTTTATGATTGTAATAAATGTAAATTGGCTTATACTTTTCATAAATATAATAAATAAATTTTTAGACAGACAATAAATTACTTTTATCCTTTTTGATTGAACAAAAATTACTTTTATAAACTCAAAGAAAAATGCTCTTTAATTATTAATTTGAAATACATAAAATCTCAATGTTAAAAGAATCAATCTGTGTTAGCTGAAGATTTGTTTGAATGTGATTTTTACCGCCTTACATAAACCATTGATGAAAAACGTAAAAACATGCAAGCAATTCTTGCTTTCATAGTGACATAAATTAACAAGAAACTTTTTATATATGGAAAGTAAGACCATATCAATATAAACATTCATATAAAATAACTCATCGGAAAAAAAAAAAAAAAAACGTTCATATGGAGTATGGAAAATGTAAAGAGCCACGCCGATCACAAAGGATAGAAAATACGGTTAATTTTTGTGCTCCATATAAATATATCCACCTTGGTTTATAATTTAAGAAAGCTGTAAAATTTTATATGAATAAATAAGATTTATAATTAAAATTGTGCTTATACTAACCTGAAGACAGGAATATATCAAAGTCTTCGAGTATGCTTCACGTGACTAACCAAGATCTAGGGAAAAAATGTTATAAGTTAAAAAAGTTGAAAAGACAATATGTGTGTGTAAAAGAAGATGCACACATATATAATTCATAAGCATGATGTAGTGCAAATCCATACCCCTAAGATTTTTTGATGCAGCAATGCCTTTGATATAAAAGCCCTCTTTTCCTTTCTTTTTTTTTTTTTTTTGGTATTTTTAAGAAAAGGAACTATGAGAACAACCAGGGCGGTAGAGAGAAAAATCAAATGACGAATTTCAATACCAAAAACAAAGTACAAAGTACTTGGCAGAAACAAGATTTGAACACAATTTTTTTTTTTTTTTTTTTTTTCTCTAAACAAGAAGAAGAACAACTAAATAATTAACAAAGATGAGAGTAAAAAAAATAGTTCAAATACAAGAAAATAAAACTTTAAAAAACTTCCTTCAATAAAGAAGTCAATTTGTTTCTTTTTTATCTGCGGAATTTTTGTTACAAGAAGGAGAACAATATATAGAAACTATATAGACAAAATTCAAAGCAAGAATTCAAGTTGAGCACTCAAATTGTTTTTGCTTTTATTTTTAAGGAAAAAAAAGTTTCAACCACGATCAATGAGGAGAAACTTTATAGGAAGAATAGAAAAGCACAACAGAACCAAAACAAACTATTTAACAGAAAGTCCAAAGAGTTCTAATGATTCGAGAAGGAATTTTATTTTTGTTTTCCAAGAGCAAGTAGAAGAAAAGTGGCAGGATTCGGATAGAGTACACAACTTTGAAGAGGAAGAAAGGAACAAATGAAGAACAGAGCAAACCAAACGAGTGATTCAAATGCAAAGAAATAATATAGACGAACTCTGAAACAGAAGCCAAAACTCTAAATCTTCTTTTTCTTTTGGAAAAGGTAGAACACCAAAGCTTTTTTGTGAATGAAGAGAAAAATGAAAGCGAGAGGGCAAGAAGAGCACAGAAATTGCAGAGAGAAGAAGCAGAAACCAGCTAGTAGAGAAGAAGCCAAATACAAATAGACCCAGTGTACGTAAGTGATAATTGAGCCATCGTTTAGAAAGCTGGCAAAGTCCAGAGCGGGCCTACGTCTTTTTGTTGGGATTCATCTTTTCTTCGACCACCTTTTGACAGGCACCGCCATTAATTGTTACTTTATCTCCATGGGACATCTAATCGATCTTTTTTTTTTTTTTTTGATATAAAAACTCCGTTAAGAATGTGTCATAACTTTTTTTTTTTGGACAAATGCGCATTTCTCATATATAAGGAAAAATACAAAGCAATTCCAAAACAATGTGAACACAAGCCAAACCAAAGCAACATTAACATAAAGCAAAAACAAAGCAACATAAACACCAATCAATTCATAGTGCTTTAGCCAACTCCCGATCTAGTTACTGGCATCACGTTCTCTGCAGGAGACCATTGCACTTTATGAACATCCGAGGTTAGAATTGAAGACAAAGAGAGTGACGGTTGTAATACCCACCCTATCGGACACACTCCCTTAAAAGCCTCTGCTGCTAGTAAATCAGCTGCAGCATTTCCAAGTCTAGGAGTAAAAGAAACGGAGAACCCAACTTCGGATGAAATGAGATTAATTATATCATGCACGATACCCCTACTTTTCCAGTCATAAAGATCCGGCAGTTGCATTTCGACACAAGATTGTAGTAGTTTGGAATCAATTTCAAACACGACCTTATCATTTCCCAAATCAACAACTAACATGAGAGCTCTTTTTAGCGCAAGTGCCTCGGTCATAAAAGCAGATATTGATTTAATTTTATCCACAAAACCCCATAAGAAATTGCCCTTATCATCACGACAAACAATCCCCAACGACGCTTGGCCTGAAAATTCTTGATATGCACCATCACAATTTATCTTGATAAAACTTGGAGAGGGTGGACACCAACTCGCATTTTCTGAATTGGACATTGTAGTAACATTAGAGGATTCCCCATTAACAGACAAACATTCAGTATTCCTTCTAGTAGCTAATTCAATCACCAATGAAGGATTTAGTTGCGCCCCATTAAAGATCCTATCATTTCTTTGCTTCCAGATCAACCATAATAACCAGCAAATCAGTGTAATATCCACATCCTTAAGGCCGCTATTAGCATCATTAATCCTTTGCCACCAGGACGTAAAATTTGCAGTGCTGCACATATCTAACTTTACACCGAGACGGCAGCCAAACCAAACACAACGGGTCCAACTACACCTGAAAAAGAGATGCTCAATGGATTCATTCTCCTGATAACATATCGAGCAAAGTGGAGTTGGAGATCTCTTTCGATGGAAGAGTGCTTCATTTGTAGCCACTGCATTACTCAAGATTCGCCAAAGAAATTGTTGTATTCGGGGAATGGTTTTCAACTTCCATAAAGATTTCCAATCATTAGTGGAGACCATACATGAAGAGCTAGCTTTTTGAACTGCTTTGTCACCACATATCTTTCCATGCTTGTACCCAAGTTTGACTGAGTATTGACCATTAGGAGCTACCTTCCAAAAAAGCTTGTCCTCAATATCATTAGCAGGGATTGGAATTTGAGAAATAGCATGAAGTACATTTTCAGGTAGCAACTCATGTACTGGAGCAAGATCCCAAACGCCATTTCTTATCAAATCCCTAACCTTGCCATGGTTCACAATAAAATTTTCTGAATCTACAGGCTTCTCTGGAAAGGTAATATTTGGCACCCAATTATCACCCCAGATTCGGATTGAAGTTCCTTTACCAAGATCCCAAAATAAATCATTCTTTAAAAATTCTCTTCCCTCTAGAATACTGGACCAGCACAGAATGTGTCATAACTTAGCTGAATGATATAATCGATATTTTCTTTACCACAAGTGCCTTTCATGAGTATGCGCGAGCAGGCTTTTTTTTTTTTTTTTTATGCTAGCTAACTTTGAGTCCACATAAAACCGACCACTTTTTAAAGGGGAAATAATTCCTTCAGTTGCCATAATAAACTCAGCAAGGTTTATGTTCATCAAATTAACTATGTATATAAACTACGGCATCACATATGATTTCATTTAAGAAAAGTCACCACTTTAATTAGTTGACAGTCAAAAGACAAAAGTGTCCATTTAAAGCTAGTCTTAACTAAAAGCGAATAATAAACTTACCAACACTACCCAAAAAAAAAAACGGCAAATTACTGACAAAATTACCGATGGAACGGAGTTACCGACAGAATAGCGACAGAATCCATTGCATTTCTTTATTTTATGTGGTAAATTAGTTTATTGACAGAATTTTAATTCCGTCAGAAATCAACGACGAAATTTTTTGTCAAAAAATTACTGATAGAAAATTTTCTGTCTGAAATTACTGACATATTTCTAATAGAAAATTTCGTTGGTAATCCATCACTAATTTTTATAGCTAATCTGTCAGAAATTACTGACAGAAAATATTCTGTCACAAATTCTGTCAATAAATAAAATTTTCGATGGAATTACTGACGAAAAAAATTCTGTTGGTAATTTAATGGGATTGTGTCTTGACTATGAGGTTAGTCCCTAAGAACATGACATGTTAAGATTCAAATTTTTGTTAGGAGAGGTGTCCACATTTAATGCTCGATGGTAGCTCAAAAAAAAAAATTGCCTCTAACTAGAAGACATATGTGGCTACAAAAAAAAAAAAAAAAAGCCAATAAACTTTTAAAATTCTAAACCGCTCAAATCTAATTTGAATGGTATAAATTTAATTATTTTTTTTTAAAATTATTTCAATAGATATAGAAACTAACAAAATAAAATTTTTTTAATTACCATATTTTTTAAAACATAACTTATAATTTAAAAATTGCCAGTTAAAAATCTTACTTAAGTTGCAAAAAAGTGCAAGTCTCATCGCTGTAACTCACTTTCACTTCAATTACTAAGAAAGAAAGTTAAAGCAAGCAGGCACATCGCTTCTTTTCAATTGACTCCCACTCACAAAATTGACTTCATTCTTGTACATAGGGTTCAACCTAACTCATTGGATCCACATTCCTGAAAATTTTCTTAAATAAAGCAAATGTTTTGGAGCCCTGAGCTCATGTCAAGGCGCATATCTCATATTCTACAACTTCACTCTGTCATCTGTATTTCATAATTTGTTACCTCCTAAATCACATGCAAAATAAATGTAACAATTGCTGGGATAAGCATAACATATCGCTCTTGAAATGTAAGTTAATGATATGAGCTTAATAGGTGAACAATTACTCTATAAATAGAAAAGGGTTTGCATAGATGTAATATGATAGTCACATTTTTAAAAGTATATACATAAAAGACATTGAAAAATTGCATCAAGCTAAGTAAATAAATAGAAGACCACACACATTTTTTAACGCGGAAAACTCCGTCAATTTAAGAAATAAAAACCATAAAATCTAGTGCAGAAAACCAGAAGTCTTCCACAATTCTTATGCTCTTAAGCGCTACTATTCTTTTTTTGGGTTAACAACTCAACCACTAATCACCATTAACGTAGTAAAAGTCACTGAAACAGTAATACAAAATACATACAAAACAACAACTATAGTTTAGAACTCTTTTTTAATGTTTTTTATAGAAAATTTAAACGACAATCTCCAACTTTCAAAGGTTATGCTTAATATGAACTCCTACCTGTAACAATGCTTTTTTCAAATTGGCCAGAAAAGAAGACCACTTAGAATTCTCATTCTCTAGTTGATGCCTTGCTTTTATTTGGTCTTTCTTCCACCATGCGAGACCTCTCTTTCTTCACTGCTTCCAACTCCTTTATGAATCTAATGGTGTCAGAAACAATCTTCTTTTGCTTTAGGAGAGACAACAGTTTAATCTCACACTCTTTGATTCCTTTTTCGTTGCTACACAATTCAGCTTGCAATTTAGAGGTTTGCTCCTTCAACTCTGCTTCCCTTGTTTGAGCCTCAACCATATAATTCTGAGTCATTTGAATTTCAGACAACAGAGTCTTCGCTACTTCTTTTCGTTGCAAACGTTGTTCAATCATTAGCTTTTCTTTTTGTTCAAGCTCAGTAACTGTGCCAGTGGTAGCATGGGCTTGCTTGAAGGAAGATAAAATAGTTTGGATTTCTTGTTGCAAAGAGTGTATTGTAGCTTTAAGACCATCATGAGAACAATGAGAGGACAAGGTGCTTAGGGCACTCTCAAGGCAAAGTTTTCTTTCCTCAAGGCTAGCTACTTCATGGCGTGGCTGGAGCTGTCCATCTCTTTATCCAATTCTTTATCTAAATATCTTTCTTTTAATTCAAAGAGATACTATGCGCAATCTGGATATCTCCTCCATAGATCACAACAATTGATTTTGTCCTTCCTTCACGTGGGGTCCACGTCTATGTGTATCTGATTCCAAATCCGTTGCTTTCACTTGCCAGCTCATGCGTCTGAAGTATTATGTGATATATAAATATATATTTGTATATCTATACACATTATCATTATTTTCCCTTTCATTATCTTCACAATGTACGGCTCCTTTATATACATATATTCTCTTTTAATTTTTCCCTTCCTCAATATCATCATATTTCCTGTAAAATAAAATAGGATATGGATAGATTTTATATCAAGATTTCTTTTTATCCTGAATTTAATTAAAAGATAAAAAATATATAGAAGGTAATTAAATAGGTATAAAATATTAATAAATTTAATCAATTATATCATAAAATCTATACCTATTTAATTATAAAATATACATTTATCAGAGAC
This sequence comes from Inga laurina, assembly GCA_963855925.1. Taxonomy (NCBI): domain Eukaryota; kingdom Viridiplantae; phylum Streptophyta; class Magnoliopsida; order Fabales; family Fabaceae; genus Inga; species Inga laurina. The sequence continues at coordinate 16,439,699 of OY979701.1, read as the reverse complement.
AAAGGAATCTACATGGAAAAACTTCCCCTCAATATGAGTGAGAGCAAACCACTACGGCTCAAAGCGAAAAAATCCCCTATCTTTAAAAAGGAATACGATGTTCAATGCTCTAGTACAAAGCTCAACCATAGAATGATAACAAATTCATCTCATCCACAAAAATCACTAAAGGATTATATTAATAAAATAGAAGAGCAAATAAAGCAATAAAATATATATCTCTTGGGCGAAGATACAATCTGCATGCTGGAAATCAGTAAACACAAAAGCTGCAATCACATAACGTATGCCAAAGTTCATGCAAAATCTAGAGAAGGTAGGAAGTTCCAATCCATGATCCACCATTCATATTTAAGATCTATATGTCTCAAACATCTCCACCAAATTTCAAAGCAATCAGACTAGAAATCATCGTCTGATCGTCGACTTAATCAAAGTCACTCAGAAAAATCTGTAGCAGACATGAATTAACGTTCACGAAAATTCTGGGGAAAATAGAAGACTTCAATGGATGATCAAACTATCAGAATGAAGCTCCGTGTGTCTAGAATATCCATGAAAAAATTCAAATGAATCCAACAAGAATTGATCTTCCGATCATCAGCTAGATCAAAACTGCTTAGTGTGAAAAACTGCTGAAAATATTCTCTTACAAGAGCTATATATAAACTTCTTTTTTTCCCCTCACACACAAACTTATAGTCTACTCTTCAGATTTCTCTCTTTTATTTCTTTCCTTTTTGTTTCTTTTCTCTTTTTTTTCTATTTTCACAAAATAGGAAATATATAAAATCTGAAATAAATAAAACTGAATAATTAGAACTTGGGCTTTACATAGGAGTGACATCTAATGGCCCAACAAAACTCCCCCTCACGACTATGTGAACAGGTTTGCCATTCCGTCTCAAGGTTCCCCCTCAATAATGATTTTGTCAACATATTAGCGCCATTATCATCCGTGTGAACTTTCTCAAGATACAACTACTTAACTTCTAACACATCTTGTATTTAGTGGCAACAAGTATCAATATGCTATGACCTTGAATGAAAAGATGAATCCTTAGCAAAGTGAATTTCACTTTGATTATCACACAATAGAACATATTATTCTTGATGAATACCAAATTGTTGGAGAAATCTTTTAACCCATAGTAACTCCTTGCAAGCCTTAGTAGCTACAATAAATTCTACCTCAGTTGTTGAGAGCGCAACACATTTTTGTAATCTAAATTGCCATGAAATAGCTCCCCCTTTTGAGCAAAAAAAGAAAAAATAGCTCCCCCTGCAATGTTAATCAAATATCTAGATGTAGACTTACGAGAATCAATATCTCTAGCCATCTCAGCATCTGTATAACCTTCTAAAATAGGTTTATGGTTACCAAAGGATAACCTCAAATCATATGTACCACACAAATATCTCATAATCCATTTAAGAACTGTCCAATTCTCTCTACTAGGATTAGAGACATAACGACTCACCACACCAACTGCATGAGCAATATCAGGTCTAGTACATACCATTACATTTATCAAACTCCCTACTGCTAAAGCATAAGGGACCTTCCTCATTTGCTCCTTCTCTTCGCTAGTAGTAGGACATTGTTCATTACTCAATTTAAAGTGAGGAGCAAGAGGACTACTTACTTGCTTGGCTTTATCCATACGAAACCTTTGAAATACCTTTTGAATATACTTCTCCTGTGACCAGTATAGCTTCTTTGCTCGTCTATCTCGAGTAATAGAAATACCAATATTTGTTGCGCAACACCCAAGTCCTTCATGGTAAATGACTTACCCAATTGTTTCTTCAAGTCATTTATCCTAGAACTATTCTTTCCAATAATGAGAATATTGATAAGTGCATATTTTATAATTAAATAGATGTAGATTTTGAATTATATTAGATTAAATCTATAAATATTCTATATCTATTTAATTATATATATATATATATATATATTCCCCTAAATCTAATTTTAAGCTTAAAAAGTAATATTTCTACAAAATCTACTCGTATATCTTTTATCTTGTAGATAATGGGCAGAGGGTGTCAGCTGCGCCCCCTCAGCTGCCCTCTTATTTTTGGGGTCTTCCCAAATGTATTTTTTTTTATATTTCTTTGGATAATTAGATTCTACATAAAATGAGTGCAATTTTGACATATTATAGGCAAAAAATGGATATGTTTTCAATTTTTTATGATTTTTCAAAGATATTTCAGAAAAATGGTGTGTATTTTTTTTTTCACTTTAAGCACTTCTTTTTTTAAAAATCATAAAAAATTGAAAACAGATCCATTTTGTGCCCATAATATGTCAAAATTTCACTCATTTTATGTAGAATCTAATGATCTAAAGAGAAAGAAAAAATACATTTAAAAAGGTCTCTAAAATGGAGACGCAGTAGAGAGCGCAGTAGGAAAGAGGCAACGGAGGCCCCAAATCCGTAGATAATATAATATCTTGAAGGCATGAGGTTGTCAACTGTGATTTTCTCCAAAAAGCTAAGAGAAGAAGAAGGCAGGTGCCAAAGATACATGGAGGGGCGGGGTCGTAAATCATAATTTCTGCAAAATATTGATAGAACTGATTGGATGGAGTCTTAAGCCATAATTTTTATCAGAATCCAAAGTCATAAAATGGTATGACGTGGAGATAAATCAAAGCACATATAATATATTTAACCAAGTTTGGGGGTTCGATCCCCACTTGGGCATGGAAAAATCAATCTCTTAGTCAGCTCTCCCACCTTTTGAGGTGTCTATCATGGGCGATCTGAATTAGTTTGGGGCCGTTGATATGCCTGGAAGATGGCATGCCCTGTGATACCGGAGACACACATAAAAAAAAAGCACATATAATATATTATTATATGGATATATCAAAGAGTATCACGCCAAGAAGTAACTTCATATATAAATAGAGGCTTTATGGGCCACTCTTGACACAATCACTACTTTGAAAACTTCAAGAGAAATATTCTTTCTGAGTTTCTAAACTCCTCAGTTGGGGGAAGGGATGTAGCCTAATAGAAAAGTTTGTTTCTATTTATTTTCATTTGACTCTATGAATTTCCTTTTATGAATATGCTTTATGAATTTTTGTTAATAAATATATTTTAGTTTATTTTAATTATATCTTTTTCTATTATTCTTCAAGTGGATTGTTTTGGCTGGCCACCATAGAATTTAATCTATGGGTGATCTCGATGGACTGGAGGTGAAGAGAGAACCTAGATTTAGAGAAATAGATACAAATTATTTAGGCTAGGGATAGTTCTAGATATTTGTGGTGATAAGACTATAGCTTCATGGTTTAATTAGTTATGTGAGTGTTGTGGGAACGAGCTCAACATTAATTAAAAAGGGACTGATAATTCGAGAGAATATTAGGACACTTTAGGAATAATTGTCACTATAATTAATTAAAAGAGTCAACTTAAATAATAGAAATTAGCAATCTGTAGGTGAAATCTTGAACCCAACTCTTTAAATGATTGTTATATTCTCATAAATATTCTTGTCCTTACTCATTTGAATTAGTAAATTACAACCTCCCTATGGGTATGACCTCAGAATACTTTCGTATCATTACTACATGGATCCCGTACACTTGCTAGGGCGATCAAGATTTTGGTGTTGTTGCCGGGAGGCTACGGATTTATTAATTTTTTATTTTTATTTTAATTTTTTTATGTCATTAAGAAGTTCTGGTAACTCTTCATTGTCTATGATTAACTTAGAAATTGAACGATTTTGCAAGAAAAATAGAAGTCAAAGACGAAGAGAGATGGCTAGCAACGATGAAGACGGCGTTCCTGCTAATCTTGAGTCACATGTCACATTTTGTGATATTCAACGTCCCTACATTGCTTCCAATCCTTCGTGCATTCAATTGAGTCGTACAACGTGTAATTATTTTTTCAAAAATATTCACTTGAACACGCTACCCACTTTCAACGGACACTGAACTGAAGATGCGTTGGACTTTTTACGGGAGTATTATGCTATTATTGATACACTGCCATTAAATGGCCTTTCTGAAGAAGAACTGAAGCTACGTTGTTTCCCATACTATCTAAAGGGAGAAGTTCGTCAATGGCTTTTGCGTTTGCCAGAAGCTTCTGTAAAATCTTAGGCTGAAATGTACGAGTAATTTATTCTAAAATACTACTCACCTCAAAAGACTTCAGAACTAAGGGACAAGATTAACTTTTTCACACAACAAAGTGATGAATCATTCCATGAAGCATGGGAGCGTTATAATCTCCTTCTAAGTCAATGTCCTCATCACCAGTTCCCACATCTACTTCTAATGGATTTTTTCTACTTCAAATTGGCTAGAAAAGAACGCCACTTAGAATCCGCATTCTCTAATCTTTGTTGCTTCTAAGTCCTTCATGAATTAAATGGTGTTGGAAACTGTCACACCCTAACCTACTAAAACGTGACCGGCATAAAATATAGGGTAACCTCACTTTGTAGGACCTTTTTCTTTAATATTTAATATTTACAATCGATAAGATCTACTTCATTGATATAATGCCAAGTGTAATTATGATAATCATTAATGGACGTTATATAAATATTTAACACACATATCTGCAAAGATTGGACTTTCAATTTTTTTTTTCTTTTTTTGTGTAAATCAACCAATTGTTTTTAGAGCACGTGACCTTGTCGTAATAGTACTTGCATTTAAAAAAAATAGTAGAAGCTGAAGAAATTGACAATAGGTTCAACTTAAATACAATTTGATAAAATATTTTTTTTATTTTCAATAATATGAAATAATTATAAAAACATATTTTCCCTAAAAACTTGTTTTATCAGAGGAATCAATACAAAAGAAATAGTAGGCACAACCCGAAGGTCACAAATATCCGGCGCAACTCGAAGGTCACAAATATACAACGGTTTGTATGTTTGTTCCTCTGGTAAAAATGTTCATAATCTTATTATTAGAAATCATTCTTTCAAATCATGAAAGTTTGCTCTGGTCAAATATATTTCTAAATTTTATAAAAAATTTAAAAATCAATTTTCCAACCTCCTTTCAAAAGCGTTATATTCCTATAGATTGAAGAGAACAAAACAAGACATTATCATGACAACACAATCATATTATTTTATCACTATATATTATGTTTTATATCAAACCTTTAAATTTCTTTCGGAAGAAAATCATCTGAATATAATTACACTATACTTCTCTTAACATTTGTACTCTCTTACATCAATAAAAGATATTAGAAAAGAATTTTTTTTCTTTTCATTCCACAAGTCACAAATTAAATCCATTCCATTCTTCAATTCCATAAAATTCCTTTCTCAAACACTTCATTGAACACTTCATGGGCATTCCAAAGGCTTGCCCAAAGTAAGTAAATTTAATCCTTAAAATTTCCAAGCAACTTCTTTCCTTAATAATACATCATCATCATGAAGTTATACGGCTTCCAAATTTTACATTTGAACAAGATTCAAATTGAAACAATTTCAAACGGTATCAAAATTTTTCTTCGGCAGGGAAATAATATAGGAACACTTATCCAAATGAAGTTTTCTTTCAAACATTTTTTTTTTTCGATTTAATTCTTTCAAACATTTTAACAAACATGAAATGTGCATTTCATATTAGGCAAACTCCAAGAGTATTCTTCCCTTCTTATCACAGCCCCAAAATTCATATGTTCCAACTATTAATTCACTTCTATTTAGTCGCCAAACTTGGGACGCCCAAATCAAACGCCAATTAGGAGAAAGGCAACAATTTTCCAAACCTTGGATCATATACAAGAAGGAAAAGAAGACATAACAGCAGCAGGGGTAATAATAACGAAGAATACATCGAACACCAAATATAAATAGTGCCTCAAACTTGTCAAGGTTCGGTCAACCATCAAGCACAACATTCTCCCCTGTTTTGGCGCCACTTTGACAGAAAAATACCAGCAACAAAGGAAGAAACCAGCCAACAGAAGAAATGAAGATAAAACAGAAGAGTGATAGGGCAAAAGGTTGACGAATAGTAGGTAGCAAAGATCATTGACAGGAAAGAGCAAGAACCCGATGGCAAACCATATTCACACACCCAAACAATCGACAACATCAATTGAAACACAGGAACAAGCACTTAGAATAATTAGAGAGAAAAGCAAGAGTAGAGCACAAACGCAAGGTACTTACATACACATAGACAGCGACGATGGTGGAGATTAACGAATTCGAAGAAGAGGGGATGGTAATTGGTTTCCACGGTCCCAAAAGCTCCAGAGTGTTCCTCCCCTTTCTTGTCTCGTTCGAGGCTATATTAATTGCCCCCAAATATATCCAATGGGGCTGCATTTATTATTATTATTATTATTTTAACATAAAGGCATTATGGTAAAAAAAAAAAATTAAAACACGCATTTGGCACACAAGGAATTCAAACACAAACATCAAACAAGTGTCCACTAAACCACCACTTAACCTTTGTTAGAAATAATTAAAATTTTGAATAAGAATTTAATAATACTTTATATTATTTTCAAGCCATAAATAACAAAGTAGATCAAATATTAACTAAAAATAAAATACTTATCCTAATTATTTTCAGGGCCATTACAGAAACTCTTCTTTTGTTCATGAAGAGACAATAGTGTGACAATAGTTCAGCTTGCAATTTAGAGATTTGTTTCTTCAACTTTGCTTCCCATGTTTGAGCCTCAACCATAGAACTCTCAGCCCTTTGAATTTCAGATAAAGGAGTCATGATTGCTTCTTTTACTTGCCTACTTTCTTAAGAAGTTGGCTTCACTGTTTCCTTTATAATTTGTTGCTTAGCACAAAGAAATACTTTAGCTTGTAGTTAGTTCTAGCGCTCTCTCTTCAACAGCAATATTCTTTACCAGTTTGTTATTTTTACATCATGTTAATGGAGAGAGGAACTATTTGTTGTTTAATTATATAAGTCTATTTCATTTATGGAAAGTGTTAAGTATGATGTATTTAAAACTTATGTTGTTTTAAACTGTTAAAGTCTAGCATTTGTCATTCAAAATAATGCAATTGAGTGTAAACTTGACAAGATGTTGTATTGGAGGAAAGCTCATGATTTTGATTGTGGATCTTTAGAATGCAAATGCGGTCTCTCTTTTTCTGTTTAGGCCTAAGTCCAAAAAAAAGTAGCGAAATCAGCGGCCCCGTTCATTTAGGTGAGGCCTGTGGGCTTTTGGCCCGTTTAGCTTTTTTTTTTTTTTTTTTTATCATGCCTTTTTTTGTTTTTTATTATCCTAAAGACTAAAATACTTAATTTAAAACATAAATATCATCAAAACTAATTTAAAATATAAATATTATCCAAGTTTAATAAAATACAAACACTAAGATTTAAGTATAACTCATAATTAATGTCCACAACCAATCAAACAAGTCCACAGCCATAATCAAATAAGTCTACAAGCTTCAAATGTTAGTAATAATAGAACACCTGATTTGGATTTTGACGTACACATACAAAATAAGTAAAAAGAAAATAAAAAAAGAGAAGCTTCAAATGAGGTATGAGTCAATGTGCGAGCGTCTCTGATATGAGGGTTATGTTATATTAACTCTGCTCCTTGATCAGTGCTTGTTGTCCACTGCCTTGTGTCCAGTTAAAAAAAAAAAAGTTAAACGGGCCTAAAAGGGCCGGCCCTATAGGGCTGCAGGGCCGGCACTCCCTTTTAGACCCACTTCCTTCTGGAGGCTCTAAATTATAAGCCCAACCCTTAACAAACTCGAGCCTAAACTGGCTGGCCCAACGGGCTCGGCTCGATTTCCCAACTCTACATGAACATATACCAATATTCAAATACTGCATGAATTTAATTCATTTGTTTTCTATTGTAAAATACGATAATCTTACATGTGGAGATTTAATTTACGAAGAAGCAGTAAATGGGATAGGTTTAATTTGTTGGTTTGTTTTGAATCCTTGTCTTCATTAGTTTCTAGTTCTAGACTTTCTTCATCTCATTCTTCTATAGGTCCTTTTGATTCTAAACTTTCTTCATCATTTGCCTCTACTATTTCGTTAACATGTGACCATTTCATTAAGAAAATACAAGACAACGGAAAGACACGTTTTGTTAGTCTATAAATTTGAAGAAAGAAATAGAGAAGTAAGATGGTTATAGAACGGTTATAATCAAAGGCCATGAGAAGGTTAAATTGGAGACTGTGAAAATCACTTTTTAGGGTCTATAAATCTTCCTTTTGGTTGAGAAGGAGGGGCAAGGAAAAATTTTGATTAGAGTGTGGCTTTGGCCTTAGGTGGAGAGTGCCAATCTCTTGAATGCTTGGCAAGTCTGTTGTGGTTTATGTTTGTGTTTTGTGTTTATTGTAGTGTATTTTGTTATGTTTCTTGTTAAGTTACAAGTGATACTTTGTGTTTTATGTTTATGGGCTAAGAATAATCATTTTCCTTTGCAACTGTAACATCCAAAAAAATATGAAAATAGATTAACAAGACTTATTTGTGGCCTAGGGATGTTATGTATAAATTAGAAAGCCTAAAAAATAATTTATTTGTTTAAAAGCTTATTTTCAGGCAATAATTTCAAAAAAAAATAAAATAAAAAACGAAATAACAAATCAAAATAGGTTGAACCCTAGAATAATTGTGGAAAAATTATAGATGATTATTTTGGGAAATAAAATAATCTATGGAGAAGTTTATTTCCCTAAAGAAGTTATAGATAATTTTAAAGCTATTTTCTCAAATTAAAGGCCTATTTTCTTGAGGATTTCAAAAAAAAAAAAAAAAAAAAAGCTAAAGGATGATTTTTAGCTTGAAAATTTTAGGTTAATTATGTCACAAGGTAAACAAGCTAATTAAGGAAGAAAATCATTATATTAAGAATCAGTTTATGGAATTTATTTAGTAATTAAGTACCCAAAAATGGAGCAGGGGTAAAATACTAAATTTGTTACCCCAAGTCCAAAAATAAAATTGGGCTAATGTTTAGCCCAAATTTAGGGAGTAAGGGACGTGGTCCAATTGAACCCAAGGAGTGAGAAATCAGATTTTGCAACTTGGACCAAAGAAAATGAGGCAAAGGGGGCTTATGTTGAATTTATTCTTGTGTGAGGTATAATTGAGTAAATTAATCCTTTCTCCTTTTCATTAAATCCCACCAGCCTCACCTTCGCTCTTTCATTTTCCCCTGCAACCTGAAACACAAAAGGAAGAGAGTGAGATGCGAAGAGGTAGTGAGAGGGAAGAAGAGGAAGGAAGAGATCATCACACCCACATGCAACAGATGTTTAAACTAAGGTAAAGGTTCTGAACTTGATTCCTTAATCATCTTCTTTATCTGGGGTTTCATCTATATGGTATATTTGATATTCATGAAGGGATGTAATATATATGAGGAACCTTTTCTCCAAGAGGTTTTATACAATGAACATTTGAAATATAATACAACTCTTCTAGTTGTGAGCATCTTGTAATCACTTCAAATGGATTGTTCTTTCTAAGCAAACAACATTTCAAGCATAGAAATCTCAATTTATGTAGCTCACTAATTTCATTTGGCAATTTAATAATTGAACACGCGGTTAATTCAAGAGACTCAAGTTTTTGTAAATTTCTCATTAATATAGATGTATCACCTAACTTTCAATTTGTAAGAGACAGTGTTTGAATATATTTTAGTGGTTGAATTGATTTTGGTAGTGATAGAGCTAAATATTCACTAAACTCATATTTACAATGCAAAAACAAAACTGATTCTTCATCCCTTTAAAGATAGTATTTGGAATTTTCAGAGAACCATTTGCATTTTATCCATTCTAAGAGAACCTCAAATATGCTATCATCCAAACAATTGGGAAAGCCATTTATGATACAAGATGAGTATTTCACATTCTGCTTTAGTTTTGCATTAGAATCCACGATAACTTGAATGTTTTCGATATCCACCTTCTCTAAGGCCATTTCGTGACTCACATCATACATGTTTACATATTCTTCACCAACCTTTAACAATAAAGAAGCATTTATAAGTTTTTTTTTTCAATCTCATGGACAAGACATCTTGGTAAGTGTTAGGAAGATCGCAATGGATAACAAGTCTTTATAATGAAAAATGATTATATGGAGTTAATTAAAGTAGAAAATAAAATGAACAAAATAGTAGATAGAGACAAAGGAATCTAACAGGGAAAAACTCCCCTTTAATATGCGTAAAAGCAAATGACCACAGCCTAAAGCGAAAAATTCCACTATCTTTAAAAAAGAATACAATGTTCAATGCTCTAGTACAAAGTTCAACTATAAGATGATAACAAATTCACCTCATCCACAAAAATCACTAAAGGATTATATTAATAAAATGGAAGAGCAAATAGAGCAATAAAATACATATTCTTGAGCGAAGATATAATCTGTGTGTGCTGGAAATCACTAAACACAAAACTTGCAGTCACATAATGTATACCAACATTCATGCAAAATCTAGAGAAGGTAGGAAGCTCCAATCCATGATCCCACCGTTCAGATTTAATATCTATATGTCTCAAATAGCTCCACCAAATCGCAAGGCAATCAGACTAGAAATCACCATTTGCTCTTCAACTTAATCAAAGTCATTCAAAAAAATCTGCAGCAGATGTGAATGGACGTTCACAAAAATTTTGGGGAAAATAGAAAATTCCAATGGATGATCTGATTGTCCAAATGAAGCTCCATGTGTCTAGAATATCCATGAAAAATTTCATATGAATCTGACAAGAAATCACCTTCATATCATCAGCTAGATTAAAACTATTCAGGCTGAAAAATTACTAAAAATATTCTCTTATAAGAGCTATATATAAGCTTCTTTTTTTGTCCTCACACACAAACTTACAGCCTACTCTTTAGCGTTCTCTCTTTTATTTCTTTCCTTTTTTTTTCTTTTCTTTTTTTTTTTCTCTTTTCAAAAAATAGGAAACACACAAAATAGGAAATATATAAAAGATGAAATAAATAAAACTGAACAATTAGAATTTGGGTTTCATATAGGAGTGACATCCAATGGCCAACAAAACTCCCCCTCACAACTATGTGAAGAGGTTTGCCATTCAGTCTCAAGTTCCCCCTCGGTAATGATTTTGTCAACATATCAGCACCATTATCATCCGTATGAACTTTCTCAAGATACAACTACTTATCTTCTAACTCATCTTGTATCTAGTGGTAATGTGTATCAATATGCTTTGACCTTGAATGAAAAGATGAATTCTTAGCAAGGTGAATTTCACTTTGATTATCACACAATAGAATATATTATTCTTGGTGAACACCAAGTTGCTGGAGAAATCTTTTAACCCAATAATGCAATAGAGTTTAAACTTACTTGACAAGATGTTGTATTGAAGAAAAACTGATGGTTTTGATTGTGGATCTTTAATTTAAAATGCAAATGTAGTCTCTCTTTCACTCTACATGAACATATACCAATATTCAAATACTGCATAAATTTAATTCATTTGTTTTCTATTGTAAAATATGATAATCTTACCTGTGGAGATTTAATTTGTGAAGAAGCAATAAAAGGGACAGGTTTAATTTCTTGGTTTGTTTTGAATCCTTGTCTTCATTAGCTTCTGGTTTTTGACTTTCTTCATCTCATTCTTCTATAGATCCATCTGGATTCTGGCCTTTCTTCATTACTTGCCTCTACTATTTCATTAACATGTGACTATTACGACCACTTTTAACAACCTAAGAAAATACAAAACAAGGGAAAGACACGTTTTGTTGGTCTATAAATTTGGAGAAAGAAATAGAGAAGTGGGATTGTTATAGAGCTGCTACAATTAAAGGCTATGAGAAGGTTAAATTAGGGATTCTGAAAATCACTTTTTGGGGTCTACAAATCTTCCCTTTGGTTGAGAAGGAGGGTCAGGGAAAAGTTTTGATTGGAGTGTGGCTTTGGCTTTAGGTGGAGAGTGCCAACCTCTTAAATACTTGGCAAGTTTGTTACATATGCACTACTACAAAAAAGGGTTTTAATGTCCCTATTTTGCCACTTTTAACGTCCAAAAACTGGGGGACGTCTATGTAGGGGGCATAGTATATTTTAAGAAAAGACGTCCCAAAAAAAAATGGGACGTCTAAAGTGAGACTTTAGACGTCCCAAATTGAGAATTGGGACGTCTAAACTCCTGACTTTAGACATCCCAATTCTCAATTTGGGAGGTCTAAAGTCCCCCTGTGGAGGACTTTAGACGTCCCAAATTATTTGGGACGTCTAAAGTCCTCCACAGGGGGACTTTAGACCTCCCAATTCTTAACTTGGGACATTAAAAAGTTTTATTTTTTTTAAATTATTATTTATATTCTTCATTACCCAGCAAATTAAAATTGCAGAAACAGAATTGAAGATGGATTCATAAACTACAAAATGTCCCTTACAAAATGATAAAGACATCTAGCACTGCAATCTTTTTACTATATATATATATATGTATAATAACAACAACTCATACAACCTAATATTATATATGTATAACAACAACCAGAAAGTGTCAAAATGTTTGTCATCACACAACTATAAACTAATTGTTGTTCATTTCATCAAACTAAATATACATATGTATTTCCCTCTATTTCTAAGCTCCAAACGTATAAAACAAAAATATTATTAGTATTGCATAACTACTAACAACTAGTTTATGATTTTGGAAAAAAAACAATCAAGGGAAAAACACTCCAATAACTAGAATTATGTAAATAAATTGAAAGCATTATAATAATTTTACATTGCAAGTTTAACTTAATTCTTCATGTAAATTTATATTTTAAAAAAAAAAAACCTGATGAAAGTAGGGGAGAGGGCAGCCAACGGTATCTATGTGCTTCCAAGGTGGAGAGAAGACGTTGGAGGAGTTGTTTATGCACAGTGGAGAGGAGAGGTACGCCGAAGGCTGAAAGCAACGATAAAAGTGGGAGGTCTACATCGGAGGGGGAAAAAAGGTGGGGGAGGCGTTCGCCGGAGGGTGAGAGCAAAAAAGGTGCTATGAGAATGGAAGGAGGTGGAGGAAAAGGGAATGAAGAAAAGGAAGAGAGGAAGACGAAGTGTAATGAAGAAAAAATAATAATGAAAAAGCATACCCATGGTGTAGATAGAGAAGACGAAGTCACGGGAATGAAAGAAAAAAGGAAATGCAGAAAAAAGGGAAGAGAAGTCATGGGGGATGGGAAAGATGGAAAAGGAGGGATGGGTTTCTGACATGGGAATGAAGAAAAGGGAAGAAAAGTCTCACGCATGTCAGAATTTCTGACATGACTTTAGGAGTCTCAAATGCCATTTGGGACGCCTAAAGTCAATACTTTAGGCGTCCTGTTCGCAACCGCAAGTGCACGGGTCGCGCCAAGTAATAAAGTGATAAGTAAAGATCGTCCCCACGAGGACTAAGGCAAAAGTGGATTAATTGTCATGATTATGCTATCAATTAGGTTGAGTAAAACCATTTAGAGAGTTTATATCCTAAAGATTATTTGAATTCAAGAAAAGGAAAGCAATTTGACTAAAACTAAATTAAAACTCTACTTCAAAACAAGAGGAGCATAGGATTATTTCTAACCATTGCAATTCATGAGACTTAAGTAATTACCATTCCAATAGAAATTAAATGACTTGATGTGTTAGTCTAAAGTTCAAAGGTATTTGATTAAGCTTTCTCAAGTCAAAACCAAATTTATATCCTCAATTAACATGCACAATCTCTTGCTACAGTTAAGAGAAAATAATCATTAAGCAACACCCTTAATTTGACAATGCTAGGTTAGTAACTATATCTCTATGTTACTAACAAACCATCAATTTAATCCTAAACTTCAAGTCTAGCATAATTTTATCTAAGTTTTACAATTAAATTAACTTTCTCAAGCTTAATTTAATTGAACAAAACAATCTAAGTGATGGCCAGTCATATAGAAGCATTATGGACAAGATAAAATTAACACATAATTGCCATTAACAACTAAAGGGAATAATAATAATAAGTCTCAATCCTTACAATGTTTTGAAATAATCCTAATGCAAAGTAACTAGCTACTCATAATTAATACCAACATCATCTCAGCAACATCCAGATGCAACAGCAAAAATCAGAGGGAAATTAAATAAAGATATGAAAAACAACCCAAGATGAAGAACGCTGCTGCAGTGATTAATGTTGCTCTTCTCTCCTCTGATTCAAATCGCTGACCACATTCTCCCTTCTTCCTTGCTCTTGCGTTCTGGTTCAGGAAGTGAAGAAGGTGACGGCTCCTCACTAATGAAGCTCCGGAGAAGTGATGAATGGTGCTTGCACAATGACTGGTGGATGCCTCTTGTAGCTCGTCCTCTCTGATTCTCGCCGGACAGATCCGTCAAGCTTGCTAGAAAGAAGAAGCAGCAGCAATGACAGTGCCTCCTTAAAGAACAAAGCAGCAGACACGTGCTTGGCTCCTCCGATTCTTCTCTGGTTTGGATGGCATTGGTGCAGAAGAACCAGTCACGGCAGCACCCCTGGTCCTTGATTCAATCACCTCCACAAGTCCTCTCATCCTCCCTATGCAGATGATGATGAACCAGAGGTGCCCGATGCTTCCTCTCCCTCTCTCTGCCTTGCTCTCTCTGTTTTTCTGATTCTCTCCCAGCCGACGAAGAAGACGCTCCACGATGGTGAAGATGATGATGCCTCTTTACTGTGCGGTTGCCCTCTTACTTCAATTAGGTCTCGTCCAAATTCTTCATGCCCTCCAAAGCCCAAATGGCGTCATCCCATGTAGCAGCCCAAAGGAGTCTTCAAATGGGTATTCACGAAATTGGTCCAACCTCCCATGGCCCATGTTGGTGTTCTTAGATTAGGAAATTGCTTCAAAGCTTCTCATTCAAAAAGTTAAACCCACGTCACTTTTTATACAAGCAAGAAAAGAAAATAAAAATAAAATATAAGACAATAAAATAAAAACAACTTCCTCTTCTTTTTAAATTTCTTCTTTTTAAATTTCAAAACAGTGAATTATTATTATCATCATCCTATATTAAATTATTTTTATTTTAGATTAAAATTATAATATTTAAAATAAAATTCCCAAATTATGCACCAAATTGATATCTTATCAAAATCTCTAATAAATCCCTTTATTTTAGCATTAATGACTCCCAAAACATATCAAAATATATCTCAAATTCTATTAAAAATGGGGAGTCATCACGTCCCAAATGGGATTTGGGACGTCTAAAGTAAGTTAAATTTTTTTTAATTTATTTTTTTCGCGCCAGTGGAAATCTTTAGGCGTTCCAAATAAAATTTGGGACGTCTAAAGGTTTCTCTATGTACACATAATTACGAAAATGCCACCGCCTTCCTTTTTAACCACCCAATTTTAAAATTGGGACGTCCATTGGGGTGGTTATATCATAATTCTGTAGTAGTGATGTTTTTGTTGTGTGTTCAATGTGGTGTATTTTATTCTGTTTCTTGTTAAGTTGCAAGTGATACTTTGTGTTTTATGTTTCTAGGCTATAAATAATCGCTTTCGTTTATAACTGTAACATCCAAAAAAAAAAATATGAAAATAGATTAACAAGATTGATTTATGGCCTAGGGATGTTATGTATAAATTAGAAAACCTAAAAAATAATTCATTTGTTTAAAAGCTTATTTTCGGTGCATAATTTCAGGAAAATAAAGAACGAAATAACAAATTAAAATAGGTAGAAGCCTAAAATAATTGTGGAAAAATTATAGATGATTATTTTGGGAAATAAAATAATTTATGGAGAAGTTTATTTCCCTAAAGAAGTTATAGGTAATTTTAAAGCTATTTTCTCAAATTAAAGGCCTATTTCTTGAGGATTTCAAAAAAAAAAAAAAAAAAAGCTAAAGGATGATTTTTCGGTTGAATCTTTTAGGGGAATTTTGTCGTAAGGAGGCTAATTAAGGAAGAAAATCATAATACTAAGAATCAGTTTATGGAATTTATTTAGTAATTAAGTACCCAAAAAAGGGGAGCAGGGGTAAAATAGTAAATTTATTACCTCAAGTCCAAAATTAAAATTGGGCTAATATTTAACCCAAATTTAGGGAGTCAGGGACGTGGTCCAAGTGAACCCAAGGAGTGAGAAATCAGATTTTGCAAATTGGACCAAAGAAAATGAGGCAAAGGGGGCTTATGTTGAATTTATTCTTGTGTGAGGTATAATTGAGTAAATTAATCCTTTCTCCTTTTCATTAAATCCCACCAGCCTCACCTTCGCTCTTTCATTTTCCCTTGCAACCTGAAACACAAAAGGAAGAGAGTGAGATGCGAAAAGGCAGTGAGGGGGAAGAAGAGGAAGGAAGAGATCATCACACCCACATGAAACTGGATATTTAAACGAAGGTAAAGGTCCTGAACTTGATTCCTTAATCATCTTCTTTATCTGGGATGTGCTCTGTAAAGGGATGGTGATTTAAACAATCTGACTTAGAGATAGAAAGTGAATAAAACGCTAGGGATGTATGATCAATAAATGTAGGATCATGGAATGAAGGTTGTGTTGTTTGTTTAATGGCTTGCGTGTTGGATTTTTGCTGAGAGAGGATGATTTTTGAAATCAAGGTTCACTATTTCGGAGAAAGTGCTGCCGGATTTCTTGACCAGAACCCATATATAGGAATGCTGCTCAAATGTTAAAAAACCTAACTAGTATAAATGTTGTTTAATGTATTATCATGATAGATTTATGGGTTTGAATCGTTAAGGCTGAAAATTGTTAAGGGTCTCAAGGTTTAATACTTTGAAATGTTAAGTGCCTATAAATTGCTGCATCATGTTTTTAGGCTCTAAAATTATGATTTCAAGAAGGGTTGTGTGGTTGTTGCGTTGCTGGTAGTTTTTATTTTTTGGAGCTAATTAACTTGTAAGAGGAACTGTGTTGCTCTACTGTTTGAGGCTCTGAATTGTTAAATCAATGTTCTGAATTATTAGAATGTGTCTAAGGGCTCCCATATGATGGTTAGGATAATATTTTTGAAGCTGGAAAATTTCCAAATTAAAAGGAATGTTGTTCAAGAATGTTAAAGAGGTTAGAGCATTCACATGTTATTATGTTAATGGAATAACATGATTAAGTGACAATAAGTGTATGATGATCAATGCTCATTATATTAAGGCCAAATTCTTGGAACAATAATTAAGGATGGAAAATACCACTGTTTGAGATGCAAAAATAAGGAACAGTAGCTTTAAATTATTTAATCACACCTAAGTCATGTCTAGAGGCCCCGAGGAGTTGATATAATGGAATACAATTGGAATTTATGATTGAATTACTATTCCCCTATTTTAGCTGAGTAGTTTTTATATGTTACAGAATAGTTTTGATAAGTTTGAGGCTTCCAATGGTTTAGGAATAACGTTTTGAGTAAAGTAGGCATGAGGATGGGATTCCCAAGCTAGAGATATTATAAAACTAAGTATAAAGGGGGTTAGAGCTTGGGAATTTAAAAAAAAAAAACAGAAAGAAGAGATTTAATATGGTATTAAAGTGTATTAATTATACATGGAATTAGCGTACTCTTACATATACATAAATGTTAGGATTTAAATTGTAATGGGCTTTAAATAAATGAGATAATTAATTATATTTAATATTAGAATTATTTCTTGTAATTGTGTAACAATGTGTGAGATGCGTGGTTTAGTGGCACCAAGGTGTTTGTTATCCTTGGTGTTATAAGATCAGACTCTGACTATGCCATTAGGGAAGCAAATTCTCTCAGCGGCAGATTTTCTCATCAGCTTTCAGTATCTCTAAATATGGTCCATCCAATATTGAACCGAGGGCTGAAAAAGAGACACATCATATAGCTTTTAAGATTGTATCCCCGCCATCCAAAGTGTTATAATCTGGAGCGTCCATTCAATCACCAATTTCTGTTAAATTATTTCCGTTCTTTTCTATCCCACGACCGAATTACGGAGCGCTCGTCTTATCCACCGTTTGCCACTCAAATGGTCAGGTTCTCTTATGTTCCCTTCATCTCTTGTCTTCATCCTTAATTCCCTTTCTTCTCAAATCAAGCCAACGTCGGTCGTCGCACTCGCTGTCGATTACAGAGGTTACTAAACGATTTCTTCCTATAGGTGAAATTCAGTGAAATCTTCTTCCTGCCCTAAATTGAAAATCAAATTACACACCTTTTTGTTCAAATTTACATATTCCCAGCGCAAGTTTCTTTTCTGGATCCTTCAACTCTGACAAAGTGGCCTATGCAGTTTTTCTGTTTTTGCCATTCTTCGAATAAAAAGATTATTCATTAATAAGAACTGGACCATAACTTGAGATTCGGACTTTAAATTCAGTGCTTTTCATTAATATAATAAAGAACTTAATAGCTTAATTATCCTTAGTTATAGCAGAGAGCATGATGAATTATGCAGTCACATCTTTTAGATAATATGCTCTATGAACTTAGAACCCAGTACAAATTGCACCTCTGAATTTAGAGTACCTGTGAAGTACTGTGGGGCTTGTGAGGATGGGTGTAAGGGCGTGGAGTCTCAACATCACTGTCGTGTTCTCCATTGGAAGAAGACAATGTGATTCTGATACAAAACAAAAGAAGGGTTTTGTATCCATAGAGAATGATATGGTCGAATTGGGGAATATTTGCGTAATTGATTGGATGACGTTTTTTTTTGTCTTTGCACAATAAGCTAGGCTTTAAATGCACAGGATGACCTGGCTCTTGCTAATCACTTCAATGGAATGGATGGACAAGATTGAAAGCTTCTGAGGGATAATGAGAAAAGCGCTTATGAGAGAAACCGGACCCTGCCATAAGTCATAGAAGTTATTGTATTGTTTTTAAACTTTAAATTACAATCATGCCCTCTTGTGCAAAATAATAATAATAAAAATAATTTTAAAAAAAATTCAAAATCAACATATTTAATATTTCTCAACTCATTCCCGTCGACCTTCACAAGTGAGAAATGGGTGGAAGGAGTTTTTAGTGGCTTCTGGAATTTTGGAGAACCCAAACCCCACTCTCATCGATCATCTGCTGTCCGTGTGGGTTCTAATCACTGCCGTCCTCCTCCGTTTCTTTGTTGTCGTCGATGCCTGCTTGCTGTGTTTGTTTGAAGTCTCCCTCAACTAAGTTTCTTCTTTCTCTGTCTTGTGAACCATGATTCTAATCTGGCTACATTCTTCATCTCCTTTCCCACCGTGTTAGGCGTATTTGTGCATATGATTGGAGTGCTTCGTTTTTTTTTTTTTACCTTTTAATCTGCAACCCGGACCGGTCTCTGTCTTCCCAATCATTGCTGTGAGTAAAGCTTAGGGATTCAGTTGCCAGTTTTATTGGTCCTCCATCGTCTCCTTTCTGCAATGGTATGTTAGACTCCTTACTTCAACGTGGTTGGTGCTGACTAAGGGTGTGCTTGGTTTGAGGGGAGGGAGGGGAGGTAAGCAGGGTAAATGACAATTTTGGATGAGAGAAATAAAAAATTTACTCTCTCATTTCTTTAAATTTTGGATTTCCGTCCAAAATTTACCCTATTATTTCTTTTAAATTTTGAGTTCCCGCCTAAAATTTAAATACCTTAAATCAAAATGGTAATTTAACCCTCTTCCCCTCCCCTCACTCCCCCACCCTCCTCTCAAACCAAACACACCTTTAGGGAGGCGAGGGATGAGAGGAAGGGTAAATTATCTTTTTAGGTTGAAGGAATTTAAATTTTGGGCTAGAATCTAAAATTTAAAAAGAATGAGAAAGTAAACTTTGAACGGGAACCCAAAATTTAAAAAATGAGAGAGTAAATTTTGGGTTTCTTTTATCCAAAATTATAATTTTTCCACCCTCCCCTCCTCTCAAACCAAACACACCCTAAAAGAAGGGATTAAAGAAAGTGAATAATAGACTACTTAGAGGCTAGAAGGGATTAAATAAGGCCTCAAGAAAATAAATTTATTGAGATAAACTTATTTTCGAGTAGAAGAATCCAGACAAAAAAGAAAGTGAATAATTATTAAATATATAAAGGCCCAAAATAATTAGGGAAAAGTTAAAGATAATTTTAAAAGCTGATTCCTTGAATCAAGGATTATTTCTTAGGCCATATTTTAATTTGGAATTACTAGCTCACAAAGTTTATTGAGTAAGATTGGAAATATAAGTGCCAAGTCATGGGCTTATTGAATAAGTTTGGAGAAGGATATATATATATATAGATATATAAAAGCAAAACCTTTAGTGATCGTTTGGAACAGTGATTGGAGTATTCAAAAGTAGCTTTTCAATCATGATTTATGATATATAAGATAATTATGTGAGAGGAGTGTTGTCTTAACTTATAAATATATATAAACACTTATAAATCTTTCATAAGTGATGCAAACATGCACTTAACCGGGTTGGGTTATCTTTTCCCTTAAACTAATCATCAGCAGCCTTCCTCACGCTTATTCTTGCCTTGCACGCATTTCACTTCTCACGCACGGCACTTGCAGAGGAAGCCAAGAGGGGTTATAAATAGAGTGAGGGAGAGAGAAAAGCAAAGTTTCGTTGCCAAGGGATTCAGAAGAAGCGATTGCCGATGGAAGAGCAAAGATCCACAGGAAACTTTTAAATCAGTCGCCAATTTAGACCAAGGTAGGGTCCTTAATCCTTTACCTATCCCTTTGGTTAACTGTTGGCTGATGATTTATGGGGAAAGAATAATAAAATTGAAACTGAAAAAAAGGAGAAAAGTTGATTTTGAACCTGCAACCTCTGTTTGATATATATTTATATATATGCATATGTATAGTGTTGGGTTCTGTGATTGAGGGTGAAAGGGAGATGATTCTCAAGCTCAAACTCTCTGTTTAGAAAATGATAGTGCCGGATTCCTTAATGGGATGGAAAAGAATCTTAAATGCTAGTGAGCTATGAGTGTTTGTACATGTGTGCTCTTTTGTGACGGGTTTGAAGATGTGAAACCTTGCTAAGATTGTTGTTTGTTGTTTTCCTGTGCTGAATGATTATTTGAGATACTTGACACGCCTTGAAATGTTAAAATGATGATTAGAGTTGTGGTAATCATGGAGTACAAAGAATATGATGCTTGTTCAGTTAGAAAAAATTTCAGGATAAAGATTGCTACTGTTTGGATTTTTGTTAGAGCTTAGATTGTTCAAAGTCTAGAGTGGATAGATTATGCAAGTGCTATCAGTTGTATAGCATTGGGAGCTTACTGCAGTTGAGTTTTGGGATTGAAAACCGAAAGGTAAATCGTTGCTTTGGTTTTGCCAAATATTAAACAAGTGTTTTAAATGTTGAAAGCAAGATTAAAGATTATAACAAGATGATTTGAATGTAAGGTGAGACCTTTAGAGACTATGTATATATATTGTAGAAAAATGAAATCATGTATACATATATAGATGATTGCTGTTGCTATGAATCAGTTTTCGGGACCTGTAATTGATTGATGACACGGTGAGTCTTGCTGATTCATGTTTCTGGATATCAAACCATCATGAATGATGTCTAAGCTGTGGCTGAAGACTCCTAAATATGGTGTAATAACTGATATAAGAGCTAAGATATTCAGGGGATTCTTTGTGTGCTAAACGAATGATTAAAAGGTCAAAAAGGAGTGTGTTAGGAACAGTGGGATTGAAATTTTACATTGTTCACTTTATGCTCTATCTGGCAAGCTCAATCCTAGCAAGAAGGAATTGAATTAAAATAAATGTGAGTGCTTCAATAAGTTTTAGAAGGAAGAATGGCGTGGGAACAAGCTATAAGTTAAGCTTGGAATCTAAGAAAAGGATTATGTTGACAGTTAAATCAAGAGCAAGAGTTTTTTTTTTTTTTTTTTTGGTGGGGGGGGGGGGGGTTTTGGGAAAGATTAATTATGCAAAATGAATATATGCGTATGAATTAATCTGTCCCTGGTGAATAATTTATAGAATTCAATATTTGCTATCAAGTTGAAGGAAGAAGCAAAGCCCAAGAGAAGCAAAGAAAAGGACGAGAGCTAGAAGTTGGTATAAAGGTAGCTTTAATCATTTATTTCATATATAATTTGCATTAGTTGCATGTTTATTTTTGCCATTATTGCTGTAGTTAGGCATGAGAATATGCAATTCCTTCCTTAGCTATTGCCATGGTCATGTGTGATAGCTAGTTTACAGTCATTCAGTTACCTCGAAGGTATTGTTCTCTGTAGTTTGTTTTGCATGCTTAGTTACTTACCATGCATTATACACTAAAATATGATTACTGCTACTGATATTCCCCATTCTCACCCCTCTCTCAATGTATTAACCATAGGAACAAGCACATCTAAGGGAAAAGAGAAGTTGGTGGAGGCTAGCTAAGGTGGATGGGAGAAAGCATGATATGTTACGCTAAGTTAGCATTAGCATGGCTTATTATAATTACCATGGCATGTAAATTTTGTTTTGTTTTGGACTGTACATATCTCCATAAGGAGTATAAGATGAGTAGTTATTAACATGGTAAAACTTATGATTATTGTGGATAATCAGTTGCACATGCTTGCTGAAATGCCCTTTTTACATCTGACGTTTGATAGGGTAAAAGTTTGAGTTATTTTTTGGAAAAGATTTGTCATTTTAACCTCTCGACCTTTTCCCTTATCATCCTCTTCATAATGCCGGCATTCCTCGCCTCAACCACAGTGGCTCCTCCTCTCCCTCGTGAGAGAATTTTTCTTAAAGCTTATGTTTATTAAGGCAAGATATAAAGGAAAAGTTACTAAAAGAAACTTTGTAGTGTTAGGCATTCAAGGAACAGATTTAAGACCATGTTCTTTGCAAGAAGAAAATGGCCAGCTACCATAATATGCGAAGATGTGAACTCGTTCCTTTGTATTTTTGGTCTTTTAGAACTAGAACGTTAATCGACTTGTTACAAACAAATAATATTTATTAAAAATGCATGATATATTAAAAAAGAAAGTACACTTTATGAATACCACAAGACAAGTTTAATCCAATCATATTTTGCCATCATAGGTAACAAGTCTTTCAAGTTAACTTGGACAGAATCCATAGCTCCACACACATCACCACTTCAAGAACAGGATTTTCCATAGCAGAATCTAAGAAGGCCTTAGTAGCTAAATGATTGGATATGAAACATTAAAAAGGTGACCTATGCATTTATTCATTCTGAACAACGTTAATTCTTCGATCGACATAATAAAACATTAGCGCTAAGCTATATACTGAAAAAATCTATTAGGTTCAACTTAATGAAAAGCCAATCTTTTAATGGACATGCATCATAATTTCAAATCTATTTGCTGCAAAGTAGACTATAAACAAACAAACAAACAGAAAAGGATATCTGTGAGTCCTTCCCACTACTCATTTTAGGAATAGAAGGGGGGAGCCAAAAAAGAACAGAGGAAAAGACATGTTATCTCATATACTATGGCTCCTCGTCCAAAAAATTCTGATTAATCTCAAATATAGAACCTTAACAAATGTTCAAACTTTCCAAATTAACCTTTCTGGGTAAGGACTGAGTTCTTAGATGAAAGTAAAAAAAAAAAATTACCTAGAGAAAGACATGCCCTTTCTGGTAGATTTCTCAGTCTGACATACTCTGAACATGACAATGTCAAAAGAAATATTTAGGACCCATCTTAGCATATTACAAAAGAATGTCAAATTATTTAACTCCACTTAATTCAAGACTGTACCAGAAATAGGGTGGCTCCATCTTTTTCTCTGTTCTGCAAAGCTTCCAACTTTGGCTGAGTACTGATTCTTATCACAAAGCCTATGTGCGTATAGATGATTCAAAGTGTTGGAATCAACATGTTGTAACATTGTCACTGATTTCCCATTTTTTTCATCTACCATTGTCTTCCCATCACATGATTCTCTGCCTTTGGCTATGATTTTAATGTTCTTTTCCTCAAATTCATGATTGAGACTATTTGAATTGCTGTCTGCTAACACCACTGCTCCTAGAATCTCCCCCATGAATGTCTCATGTGAATTGCAATATAATGGCATCAATACTTACACCTTGAGAAGAAGAAACACTGCCTCTATAAGTCAGGAGATTTAAACCATGTTTAGTTTCACGTTAGTAAACACCAAAATCATGATTTTGATACTTCTAAGTCAGGACATAAGCATGTTTGGATTCATGTTGAGAATTACTAAGACCATGGCTTTGTTGGTCTTCAACGTACACACACTTTTGCTCACAAGAGATTGATAGTTTGTGTATATGAAAGGGTTAAGTTGCATCTAGCACTTTAAAGTATCTTTTTAGTAACACTTAGTATTCTACAGTAGTTTTTGGTCCATTCAGTTTTGTAAAGTATTTTTTCCATTAACACCTAGTATCTTAAAGTGATTTTTTCTGCACTTTTGCCCTTTAAGTACTTAAAAAAAAAATACTTAATGCATATCACTATCTACTCCTCCGGTCCTTCATATAAGACATATTTATTTAATTTGATTAGATTAAGAAAGTTAGTTAAATTAGTTTATATGACATGTATTTTCTAAAACACGATAAACATCTTCCTTACTTCCCTCCTTCCCTTTCCTTCTTGATTATGGTTGAAGGAGCATCAATAAGGGTAAATTAGAAAAAGAAAACTATATCTTATATTTAGGATCAAGATTAATTCCCCAAATATGTCTTATATTAAGGCATATTACTTGATACATATAACTCTCTTCTACAAGGGGCAATCTCATTGCCTGCAATACTGCAAACATGCTCCCATTTAAGAGAAAACTTGGGCTTGTTCAAATTAGGATCTTATGTTCCACAACTAGCTCTTATTTTCTGGAGTGGAGGTAGCATTAGATAAGAATTTGTCCAGCTTCTCAAATTTAGCTGATCCACAACAACTGTAATATGCTAAGATGTGTACGGCTTCCTCTGCTTTTGAGTCTCCTCTGATCCAGTGCCCTTTAATTTATTTATTTATTTTCCCGAGATAAAAGGCAAGACACAAGCTAAGAGCAACATTGCAAATCCTTTAGGTACATCCCTAAGTACCCAGCCGGAATATCGACGCATCTAATGGTGTTCCTTAGCACGTGTCTCAGTTCCTTCTATGCTAAGATGTGTAATGCTTCCTCTGCTTTGTCATTGGTATTTCTGTCACCTCATAAGCCACGTGCGTAATAATTGAAATAATTGTTAGGATAGACAACTAAACATAACATACTGCTCTAACAATGTAACTTATCTGAATTTGATAATTAAAAATTGACTCTTTAAAATAGAAAAGGATTTATTTAGTAGTCACCATTTTTAGAGTAAAAAAAATGAGTTAGAAAAATGCATTAAAGATATCAAAAAATTAGCTCAAATAAATAAATAAAAGAATACATAATTTTTTAACATGGAAAACTCCATATGAGAAATAAAAACCAGGGACCTAGACCAGAAAATCTTTATTATGATTAATATTACAACAAGCCTTCCGCAATTCTTGACCCAAGCCATACTCCTTTTTTTTTTTCCTTTTGGGATAACTCATCCACTAATCACTATCAACTTCGTGAAAATCACCACATGGCATTGCAGAAAATGCAAAATACATACATAACCCATGTTTGTATGATCTAGAACTTTATTTTAATTAATGAAATTAAAATGATAACCTCCAGCAGTCAAAGCTTTTGCTTAAGATAAACTCCTAACAGTAATGATGTTTTCTTCAAATTGGCTAGACAAGAAGACCACTTAGAATTCACATTCTCTAGTTGAGACCTCTCTTTCTCCATTGCTTCCAACTTCCTTATGAATCCAATTGTGTCAGAAACACTCTTCTTCTTTTGCTCTTCAAGAGACAACAGTTTAACCTCACACTCTCCAAGACACACAAGGCATGCAAGTCTATGCCTGAGTGACCTTAGTTTCATCCTGAAGTGAATAAAAATAGACAAATATTATTCTTACTAATATAATCTAGTAAGAAAATGTGATATTTTCTCAAAGAAAAAAAATAGAGAACTCTAAAAACAAAGTTATAAATGATGATCAACATAAAAATTATTATTAATTTTTTCAAAGAAAAAACATTATATTCAAAAAACAAGGCAATAAACTAGAAACATACTTGTGTATCTAAAAAGGCTGATTGTGAGCTCTTCAATTTTGTTTCATCAGTACTTGAAGTTGCTATTTGAGGCTTCTCTGGAGTAGAGATTGAAGGGATCTATGACCAGTAAAATAGAGAAATTAATGTCAATGAAAGTCAGTAAATTATCAATAGTGTGAAAATCGAAGGAGGGCAAATGGAAAGAGTAATTATTTACCAATGGGGGGCTCTTTTCAGTAGTAGTTGATGGAATTGCCATTGCAATTGTATTTAATGTTTCTCCACCAATTGCTTCAATATTCTGCACAGCATTGAACGACATCAGTTTCTTGTTTCTGTGACAGCAAAGCATTAGAATATAGTCTTTCGTAGATTGTTAATTAACCTTTTGTGAATCATGAGGATGCATATCATGTTCTGTTTTGGGGAGTGTTTGGTGATCAAGTGTGATTCTCTTGCCCTTGCCCTCAATGCCAACCAAATTATCCTAAATATTCAAAAAAGCACCATGAAATTATATCATTTACCATAAATTCCACCCTTATCAAGGAAGACTGTATTCTTACATGGGGACACTCATTTTCTGAAGGAACAACAAATGCTGTTGGTGATGACTTGCTTGATTCTGGTTCCATGATTTGATTTGTTGTGAGAGCTACTTCATCTAATTTTGAACCTTCTTGAGAAGTTGGCTCCATTGTTTCCTTTATAATGTGTTGCATATCACAAAAAAGTCATTCAGCTTGCAGTTAGTTCTAGCTTCATCTCTTCAGGAGGAGTAATCTTTACAAGCTAATTTAAATCTGAATTAGACGATGGTTTGAATGGTAAAGTATGATAATCTTACTTGAGGAGATTCAATTAGTGAAGGAACAACAAATGGCGCAGGTTTGTTGGCTTGTTCTGAATCCTTGCCTTTATCAGCTTCTGATTCTGGACTTCCTTCATCATTTGCCTCTTCTATTTCCTTAATCTATAACATATAGGAGACCACAAAGAAATTAAAAAAGTTGTGGATTTAATTTATTGATTTTGCTCCAAAATTTGGAAGCAATCGGCATAAGTAAAACAGAAATATATCTGTTGGCTGCTTAAGTGTGATAGTTATAAGAATGTATGATATACATACATTTGATGAGCCATTGTTTTGTTCGGCTGTTGGCGGGTCTCTCTTTACAGTCTTCTCTGCTATTTCTCTTACCCTCTGAACAATAATATAATAGAATATATTAAAGAAAATGGAATGAGTAGAAGTCATTTATTAATGAACATATTAAATTGTAGAAGATCAAGTGGGAAAAAATTTGTGAATTAAATGAATTAACTTTTAGCAAATTAAATTAGTAAGGGGGAAATCTTTATACCTCTATGGGTGACCTTGATAAATTTAAGTTTGATGTATGAATATACTGTCTCTTTTTGCTTTTTCTTTCATTTAATTGGACCATTTTATTTTGGTACATACATTAACAAGATGTTCAGGAAGATCATGTTTATCCACATGGCCCTTGTTCCTCTCAGATTCTACCAACCATTTCCAATAGCCTAACCAAACAAAACAGTTCCAAATATATATTATAGTGAGACAAATCATAGCATAGGAGATGTTGGGACAATCCTCTACTTCACGGCATATCACGGTCTGGAAATCAATTGCTGGGCATATAGTATGAAGTTTTGGTAGATCATGAAGGGATATCAGAAATAGCTTTGGGAAGACAAAAATCTTCCCTCTGGTTGAGAAGGAGGGGCAAACAATAATTTGATTGGAGTGTGGCCTTGGCCTTAGGTGGAGAGTGCCAACCTCTTGAATGCTTAGCAGGTCTGTTGTGATTTATGTTTGTGTTGTGTGTTCGTTGTGGTGTCTTTTGTTCTGTTTTTTGTTGAGTTGCAAGTGTTACTTGAATTGTATTTCGTGCTTTTGGGTGTAAGAATCATGGTTTCCCTTTGTAACAACATTATCGTTCTAATGCATTTCCACTCTTTTCCCTTGTTTTCATTCTTTTTTTTTTTTTTTTGGTTGCTAGTATAAATTAGGCAGGGTCATAACAGTAACATATAGGGTAACACAAAGAAATTGACATTGCACCATAATTTGGAATCAATCAAGAAGGAAACAACTAAGACAAATATAAATGTTGGCTTCTTATAGGAAAGTGTAATATACATACACTTGATGAACCATTATGTTGTTCAGCTGTTGGCAGATTCCTCTTTATAGTCTTCTCTACTACTTCTCTTGCCCTCTGGACAATAACATAATATAATAGAGAATGAGTTGAAGTCATTCATTAATAAACATAGTAAATAGTAGGAGACAAAGTTAAAAAAAAAATTGTGGATTACATGATGAATTAATTTCTAGCAAATTAGTCCTTTTTTTCGGGGGTTGGGGGGGGGGGGGGATGGGGGTGGGGATTTATGCTTCTATGGGTGAACTTGATAAGTTTAAGTTTGGTGTACAAATCATCAATTTTTCTATCTCCTTTAGCTTTTTTTTTTTTTTTTTTCATTTGATTGGGCCATTTTATTTTGTTACTTACATTAAAAATCTGTTCATAAAGATCAACTTCATCCATGTTGTCCTTGTTACCCTCAGATTCTTGTAACCATTCCGCATATCCTAACCAAACAAAACAATTCCAAATATAAATTATAATAAGAAAAATCATAGCAATATATAGCAATTGTAAATAATTAATTGACCTTTTTGATACTTACTTTCAAAGAACTCAATATCAGTTGAAGTTAAAGAGATGTTGGGACAATCCTTTACTTGACGGTATATCACGGCCTGGAAATCAATTGAATGGCAGATAGTATGAAGTTTTGGCAGACCTTCAAGTTGTATTGCAAATAGATTTGGGAAGACATGCTTGATGCCCAACTCTTGTGTTGTGCCCTGCTTCCGTTTAAATACTTGCTCAAGCTCTGGGGCACTTTCTATATACAACACTGAGAGCTGTGGAAGGCTACCACGTGTGGAGATAGAGAATAGGCATTTCAAACTCTTGCAGCCAGCTTCCACAAAAATCATATGGAGATTTGGAAAACAACATTCTTGATCATCATCATCATCATCCTCAATGATGCGCTCTAGCTCTTCACATTCTGATACTATTAGAATTCTCAAATATGGCAGGCTTCTTGAGATAGATGCAGACAAGATGAATTTCAGTTGATTGCATTTGAAGATATATAGCTTAGCAATATTTTTAAGGCTCAGATGAAGATTTTTGGGTCTCACACATATGTTTCTTAACTTATCCATGGCTTCCAATCTCAGGGTATCCAAACTTGAATTCACAGCACTTGCAGTTTGAAGTCTTTCAAGGTCATAAATTGTTTCCATGTCAAATAATCCTAAACGAAGTTGTTTCAAATTGCACAATTGCATTCCAATCAGCTGTATCATAAGATATATCAGTATCAAAGAACAACAAAATATATCAATCCATCATAAGTCAAATGTTAGAAGAACAATTAATTACCTTTTTTTGCAAGAGTTGTTCTTGTCCTTTATGCACCTCCACTGATAAATCTACAAAAGAGTTTATAGGAAGTTGCGGGCATCCATGCAAACGAATACCTTGTAGAGACAATGCTTTCACATAATAGTTTTCAGGGCACATACTAACCATATTCGGTGCTTTGTCAAGGAATAACGTGTTGAGAGCTGAGAGATCAATCTCAGTATTTTGATTCTCATGAAGTGAGTTATCATCATCACAAGATTTTCCAAACACATATTTCAACCGACTAGCCACTTGGATAAGCACCGATTTCAAATGCACAAGATTTCTAGAACAAGAAGCTGGAAATACATATTCTAACTTGTTACATTCCTTGATTTTAATGGTGTGTAAGTTGGGAAAGATAGAGCTGACATGCATATGATGATGACCATCTACTTCCCCTATTACTATGTGCTCCAGTTCATCACACTTCGAGACGGCCAATTCTTGTAATACTGGCATTGATGAGGCAATGGATACAGAAAACAGCAACCTTAAGTTTGAAATGTCTCCAATATTCATCTCTCTCAAATTGCATGGGTATAACGGTGGTGTAAAAATTCCATGAGCTCTATTGCCAACATATTTCCCCTGCATCTCAAAATATAACGGGGATGTGAAAAATATTTCTGCTTTTTCAAAAAATATTTCTGCTTTTATTTTTTTGAAACGACAAACTAAAAATAAATTACCTAAGAAGTTTTTTTTTAAACAAAAAAACAAAAAACTGTTTCAAAACATGAAAGCAAACAAAACCTTTATTACACGGATTTCCTCTAACTTAATTTTTACTACATCTCAGCTACTTAGATGCAAATTATTAGGAATTTAAATGTCCAACATCCTAAATTCTTCTCTATCAATTAAATGGAACAATGAACAAAATTTAAATAGCTAATCAACTTTACTCTCTAAATCTTGTATAACCCGCTCCATCACCCAATTACTCTTGATCCGGGTCGAATAATCACAATCCTAATTACACTAAAACACATTTATGATAATTGGCAATAATAATTGGACATTGCCTTTCAAATTTCAAATATGGTAATCTTCCATGATTGTAGGAAATAATAACTTTAACATTCCAATCCAAATAAAATCAAAACGCTTTTATGGTGATTGGCAAATAATAATTGGGCATACCCTTTCAAATTTCAAATAACCTAATTACTTTGAAACACATTTTTTATGATTGGTAATTAATAATTGGACGTATCCTTTCAAATTTCAAACAATGATTGTAATCTTCCACGATTGTAGGAAATAATAAATTTAATATTCTAATCCTAATTAAATTAAAACTGTTCAATCAATACATATCAACACTATTTTCAACAATTGCACTCTAGCAAGACTAAATTGTGGCATACAATCCTATGAACAAAATTGCTCTAAAAGGAATAATTTGGAAGGAAGAAAGAAAGCTAGAGCTCGTATTTAGAATAATCAGGAATAGGGGTATTAAATCGCTTAAAAAAATAAATGGGACAAATCACATTAATTGAAAATTAAAATTATGATGTTGGGCAAATCATTATAAAATTGTTTGGAAATTCCTCATATACAACATAAGTATTATTAATATCTTTTTGTTTTTTCGGAAATTCCTTCACATTCAATACTTTTATATGTCTCATCAAAAACCTCCCATCCTCATATACAACATAGCAGGACAATTCTTGAAGAATCAGTTGCATCAACTCAAGTAATGGCAAAGATTTCTCATGTTATACTCAAGGACGTTGATGATAGCAAGGAAACCTAGGGCATTATTGTTAGGGTACTTAGGAAGTGGATGATGGCGAAGAAAGCCCCACCATTTGAGGTCCGGAAAGTCAGTATGATATTAGGCGATAAACTAGTAAGTATCTAATGTAGTCGTTACATTCATCAAGTGAAAATTATGTGTTGCTCATATTTCTTCTAACTATGACAAGTTAAAATTCAGTTGTATCCATGTTCTTCATGCATTTGTGTACCTAAAATGTATTAAGCATAGGGTTTCCTAACATAAATGTCGTATTTACTTCCCAAACTCACCAATGCCCCTGAGGCAAGTCAGTCTTTCAAACAAATCTACATATTTGAAGATTTCCAGACATATTTGAAGGTTTCCCTTCAAGTACTATTACTATGATTACCGTACGTTTTTATTATAATACCATAATTGCCTAATGTTTTTATAATGGTTTGCCTAACAGGTGATACAAAAAGTAAAAGCATGCACACAAAAAGATATTATCAAATTTGCAAATAATGTGTAACCAAAATAACATCATAATTTTATTTCTCACGAAATTTGTGGTATGATGATTCACAAATAATAAAGTTATGGTTAAAGTAATGTAAGAAGTTCAAAAATGTCAATTACTTTTTAAATTTACTAATTAACTATGGTTTACCAAAATAATATCAATTCTGAGTTCCTTGGTTCTTTTTTCCCTTTTTTTTAATAAAATATCGTGTTTTTATTATTGACGGATCTCCGCATATCCTACCATCAACATTAAAATTTCACTTAAAATGAAAAATACTTTATTAATCCTATATCAAATTAACATTAATTTGAAAACTTGACAATAATTATAATCTATGAAAAAATAATCATTCAATTATTATGTTGGCTGATTTAAATTATTATTACTATAATTAATATGAAATACACTCACAACATCGGTTAGATCCCAAGGAGGAGTAGTAATTAATGTGGCATCAAGCGGAATATTATTTCCCATCATACTATCATTTTGCTATGACAATAAATAAGAGTCAGGGACAATCAATGACTAACGTCAGATTATATTTACCCAAACATGTCTTCTCACATGGCCAGTTATATGTTGCTTTGTCGAGGGTTAAATCAATGAACGTCATCAAGATTTTAATACTTGATTCAGACAAGAAACCTACCAACAAGACAATCAATGTGATTTATAGATAAATTTTTCAAAATATATCATGTAAGATTCATTTTTTTGTTGAAAGATTCTTTCGGTGATGTATTTAGTAAAAAACCAAAATTGTAGTCATTTTATCACTGCTTTATCTAATTTTGTCCCTCACATAGACTTCCATTTCTTAATTTATTGACACTCTATTGACACACCAAGGTGTACTGAATTCTCCAAAAAGGTGATCCCTCAAAATGTGATATATAAGCATGATAATAATCACCCTTTATGTTTTTCTAAATTAAAAATTTAGTTTCTATAGATATACAAATAAATACATTATAGTTATAAAAAATTAATTCTACAATATACCATTAATCAGAATTTATGTTCTCGTGCAACGCACGGGGTTAACACTAGTTAGTCTATAAATTGAGTGTAAATTTGAAGTGAAAACGTGATTTGATTTTTATCTATCTAAAAGAACATTTTTTTTTGCTTTGACTTGTGAACAAAATAAATTATCTAAATTATTATATAAAATAAAATTCTATAGATATTATATTGAAATATGAATAAACAGACAAATGACACATCAATATATGTTTGATATAAATTTGGGAAAATTCCATTTAAATCCAGCTTAAGTATCAAAATCTAAATTAAGGCCTACACTTTTAGCAAATCCCCAATCTAAACATACTTCAAAATAGGAAAAAAGAATTTTAGTTGTTAAGTTATGCAGTACATGGGTATCTTGGTTTTTCAACAACATTAAAAAATCTTTAGTTAGGCCATTCTCATACAAACACCACCCTTCCTCATCTTCAATTGATCCCAATTTTCACAATTGAAAGGGGGAAATGCCGAAATACCCTCAGCAAATAGAACCAAGAACAAAGGTTGAATTACAATACCATATATGTTTCAAATTAAAATCCATGTTTTGAAAACCGGACAAGACCGGCCTGTTTGCGGAAACCGGCCATCCGATGGTTCAACCTGTCTAGTCTGATAGTTGACAAGGTTCAAGTGCAATTTGACCAGTTTAAAACTAAAAAAAATTAAATTAATTCGGTTTCTTTTATAAAAGATGAAATATCATCTTGTTGGAGTTCATTGATTTCCTCCAAAGATGATGCTTCATATTCATTTTCTTCCTCAGAAGAGGTTTCAATCAAAAGATTGTTTAATTGTTGAAGAGTTTGTTCTTCAAGCTGTAAGGCATTAATTTTTCTATTAAGCCTACAATATTTTGCATAATGGCCTGCTTTACCACACTGGTAACAGACAATTTTCCCATTGAGACCTTTGGGAAGATCCATAAGAGTTTTGGATTTAAACTCCTTTTTGAGTTTTCTAGGTTGATTAGCCCTAGGTTTTTTTCAAGACTTTTTATGATACTTTTTATAGTATTTTTTAGCCTTGTAATCTTCTTGGTCATTTTCGTGTCTATGTTTAGGTTTTCTAGACTTTTTACAGGCAGGAAAACCAAATTGTTCACAGAAAGATCCCAAATCTTTCCGATTTGAAGCTTTAATTTTTCTTTGGCATGTTGATGTCTACTTTTATCTTCTTGACAAAGATTTAGGCCAACTCTTTGGAGAACTGCAACTAGCTGTCCATAGGTTAAATTTTCGTAATGGATCTGACCATCACCAGTTTCTTTTCTAATTTTTTCTCTAACCAATTCTTCTAATGAGCTAGAAAGGCCGGCTAAGAATGTTTCTTTCTAGATTGGATGATTTCCATCCTTTCTGGTCATGACTCCTAGTAGGAAGATATCCCTATACCATTTGAAATTTGATAAAATTGTACACCTTAAATTTGACAGGAGGTCTGTAGATTTGAATCAATCTTCGCCGAGGCTAATGATCTTATCATCCGAATCATGCCTGAAGTATTGGGCCGGATCTTCAGCTTCTGATCCACTTGAAGATTGGGTCGAATGTTGTTGGGCTGATTGGCTGCTTTGAGGCTCCTGGGTTTGTAGAAGCCTAGCAATTTCTTAAAGTTGTTTGGCAAGAGCTTCTTTGTCAGTTGCTGAGGCCAAACACGCTTGAATTTGGGCCTTCTGGTTGAGGAACACACTAGACTTGTGATCTTCAGCCATTAGGAACTTTGGGTTTTGTCTGAACCATTTTTTGAGATTTGACTCAAACACATTTTTTATGTTTGCAAACTTTGCCCACCATTTCACTGAGGATGATCTTTGTAGCATGGGGAACATTTTTGGTACTTTGAAGCTCCACACTTAAAGCTCCATTTGAATACCCAGGCCAAACCAAAATTTGAAAAATAGTGGAGATCTGCTAGGAAGGGATCTTCATTAAGATTGACACGACTTTTAAAATAGTCGAATCCAATTTTCGCTATGGTTGGTAAAATTTCTTGGATAGGACCGAAATAATCCCACCATTAATGGAAATTGGTATTTTGTGTCATAAGTGAAAAGTAATAGCCAAGTGTGGCTAAAACTTGGATTTTGGTACCAAAAGGTATACCACCATGCATCCAAGTAGTCCCAATAATTGTAACCAATCGGATCCATGTTGTCAATGGAAAAATGTTTCCTTTTGTTTAAATTTTGACCCCAGTCTTCTGGTGATAGAACTTTCCATATTCTGAATGTTGAATATCCATGGATAGTTTTATCATTAGGATGATCACGATCTGGGAAATAATTTCACTAGTTTTGGCAACAACTTTGGTTTTCTTTTTTAGGATTTATTCTCCTAAAGTTTGAAGATAAGAATTTGTATAATTATTTTGTTCAATGATATTTTTAATATCACTTGCATTTATATCATTTAAAAATTAAATTACTTCGGTTTCTTTTTTAAATTTTATTAAGAATTACATATAAATAACCCTAAAATCTTCACTTCCTCATCGGTTAGCCCCCAATTTAGCCCTGGTTTGATTCCGATATGATCCACTGACCCTTGAGCCAATACTCCAGTAGATTCAGTGGTCAGTTCGAGTTTAAAAACCTTGATTAAAATATAGTTGTTGGTTAATTGATAGCATGGCTTAGATGAAGGGCCAAAAGTAATGTTGGTTCATGCCATTTTCACACAAACATCATCCTTCCCCATCTTCAGTTGATCCCAAATCTTAATTACAATATCTCTTAATGATCCAACATTCAACAGTGTTTGAGTTAGCCAAATATATATATGTTAATTAAATGGGTCAAGCGTAGCCCAATATGTAAATGACTCAAATGTTGAGGATTTTCAAAACAAAATATTTTTAGCCTAAACATTATTACCAATTTGATAAACACAATTTTTTAGAGTAATATGTGATTACTTACTCAATTAATTATTTTTTTGAAAATAAACTCAATTCTATTAATTCTCAATGCAAAGAAACATATGTAGCATTAATAAAAAAGTGAAGGAAGAACATATATATGTACCTGTGAGGCAATGTGGTCCAGCTGAGTTGTCTCGGATATAGATGGCTCATCTTTATTTGTAGTTTCTGATTTTGGTAGAAAGCAAGACATAGGATCCCATGAGAGATTGCAACTTGGACCCTTGTCCTTTTCCTTTAACCTCTCGTTAGTATTGGCTGTTGATTTTTGTGGGAGATAACATTCTGGATATGTGTTGACAAATAATGGAACACCTTCAATAGACATTACTTTCAACGAACGGAGTGTGTTTTCATTTTGCATTTGATGCAACCCTCCCTCTTTTGTATATTGATCGAACATGTATCTTAGATTGTTGCACTTAGAAAGCTCCACAATTTCCAGTAGAGGGAGGTCTTCACAGTAACAAATTGGCAATATGAATTCCAACTCGTCACACCGTTCAACACTGAGAAGTTTCAATTGTTGAAACATTGAGTCATGACTCCTTAGATTAGGATCTTTATCTTCCACTATCTCTTCTACGGAATATGACCCCTCATCCCTTATTATGTATTTCAGCTCAGAACATTCAACGATCTTCAAACTTTCTAGGAGCATCAGACTTTGAGCAGTGGATGGATGAAAAAGATAAGTCATTGAACAATCCTCTATATATATGGAATTAAGGTTTCCCAGCTCTAGCTTGCCCTTAAATAATGTGCTTCCCAACTCTTGACAATGCTTTAACTCCAACTTCTTTAGTTGCTTAAGAAAGCCATGAGGATAACTACCATAACATATTTCTCTCACATTCACTTCAACAAGTTTCAATTCAACTAACTCGGAGAAGAAATTCGCTCTAGAGTTAAGTTGAGGATGCTCGGTATGGATTAAACACTCCATCTCAGAACATTTCTTCAAAGAAAGCTTGATTAAGTCATCCATAGCTCTATCTCCCATTGAAACAATGCTAGGAATAAGATTGTTCCAACCTATTTCATTTTCTCCTTCTAACTCCAGAATCTCTAATCTCTGCTCTTATGGCCAGTGATTTAATTATCTCTTTGGAGAAGATTCTTTGTAACTTTCCTGGCTTAAAACATCTTTTTATAGAAGTATCCAACTGAGAAGAATTGAAGGCAGAGAAGTCGCTGCCATCAATATGGTATATTTTGTATTCAGGAAGGCATGTAATTTGAGGAACCTTCGCATCAATCGGTGTATGATCATCATTTGAAACATAATACAATTCCTCTAGTTGGGAGCATCTTGCAATCACTTCAAATGGCATATTGTTCATTTCAAATGAACAACGTTTCAAGCATAGAAATCTCAATTTATCTAGCTCACTAATTTGATTTGGCAATTCAATAAGTGAACAATTAGTCAATTCTAGAGACTCAAGCTTTTGTAAGTTTATTATCAACACAGATATATCGCCTAATACCCAATTTTTGAGAGACAATGTTCGAATCTCTTTTAGTGACTGAATTGATTCTGGTAGTGATAGAGCTGAAGTTCTGCCATACTCAATTTTAGAATGCAAAAGTAAAACTCTAAGGTTCTTCATCCCTCCAAAGAATGCGTCAGGGACTTCCAAAGAACCTTATGTGTTTAACCATACTAAAAGAACCTTGAGTTTGCTACCATTAAAACAATTGGGGAAACCATTCATGATCCAAGATGAATATTTCATATTCTCCTTCAAATCTGTCTCTGAATCCATGATCACTTGAATCTCTTCATTTGCTATCTCTAGGGCGACTTTGCGAGTCACATCATGCAAGTTTACGCATTCGTCATTGCCCTTCAACAGTAAAGAAGAACTTATGAGTTTGTTTTTCTTCACAGTCACTTGACTTCTTGTTGTATCATAGTTGTTAATTTCTGCAAACAGCCCTGATCCTATAGCAATTCTGCTTAAAAGCTCTATAGGTATTTCATGAGCTTTTGGGAATATAGAGCACAACATGAAGAGTTCTTGGGTTTTCTCATCATTTAGATGAGTATAGCTTAACTTCAAAGAATTATAAAACTTCATCACATCTTTATCTTCATCAACAATCTCAAGCCTTGATGGTTCATTTGCACTTTTCAGTGTTGTCAGAGCATGATGCCAATCTTCTACAGGCCAGTCTTTTAAGGTTTTTGCCATTGCCACAACTATAACTGGTGATCTTCCACACTCATTCACAATATCCACTATCACATTCTTCAAATTATCTGGGCAACCCTGACCAGTTTCCATAGCATGAAAAAGGAAAAGTTTCACTGCGTCTTCCTCAAGTAAGGCCTCTAGTTTAATCCTCTCTTGGCAACTCATTTGGGTACAAACATCCTCATAACATGTGGTTAGCAAAACACAGCAGCGACCCTTGCTATGAAAGCGAGGCTGAATCCCCATGTTTTCAAGGTTGAGCTTTTCCCAGACATTATCAAGTATTATAAGCAACTTCCCAACGTTAGCAATCCTGTTCCATATTTGTTCCGCGTGGGTCAATAGCTTCTTTTCCTCTAACTGCAATTCCAATTTCTTTGCAATATCATCTAATATCCTTTTTTCATCCACAGGGGTAGACACTTCAATGAAGATGACTCTATCAAAGGCATTTGATTTTTCGACATGTTTCCCAACTTCTACTGCCATTGTGGATTTCCCTGTTCCTTCCATCCCCTGCAATCCTATCATATAGGTATTCTCATCTGCTAATGCCTTCTTGAGTTTCTCAAAATTTGCCTTTCTACTCTCAAAGGACATGAACTCTTGTGAATGATATTCCATTCCTGGCACTCCAGCTGCACGTGCAACTTCTTCAGGCAATTGTTTAACTTCAGCCATCAAGTTTGGGATCTGCTCTTTCATTAAATTTTCAATCTTCTTGGCTTGTGCAATTTGGGAGAAGCAATTTGTGCACAAGCCAAAGCATTTGGTTGGTTGAGGGTCATGTTGTACAAGTTTTTCGGCTCTTTCAAGCCATTCTTTAACTCTAGGGTCAACTAGAGTCTCATTTTTTTATTGGCCTCATCTATCATTAGCTTTACACGTTCCACTGCAGCTGACAACCTTCCTCTTTCATTTTCGAAGTCTTCAACATAACTCTTGTAGTTACACAGATACTCAAGTTCCTCCCATGCTTTACTTGCCAACCATTGCGTGACTGGTTTTGCAATATCCCCTACCGCCTTCTCCATCTATCATGCATATAGGGTTATGATTATAATATAAACTATATCGGGATATCTACGCACTTACCAACTATGATCTAGGATTACAATACGGTAATCAAAACCATATTATTCTTGATTCGATTATTCAAATTCCTATTGAGTGATTAATTACTGGAGTTCTTCAATAGTAGGGAACAATCATAAAAAGAATGACGTATCTATCTACTTGTGAGTTTAATTGAATTTGTAGCTAGCACGAGTTTAAAAGTGAATTAACATGATTTTATAAGTTAGAAATGTACAAACAATAAACTAGGAAAGTCAACTCACAAGTTTAACAACAATAATTAAAACTATGCATATACTAACCTGGAAAGTGGAAACGAAATATTTAAATATGCTTACTGGCTAACAAATATCTAATTAGAAATAAAAATAAGTTAAAAAAAAAAAGTTTAAGAGACAATATGTGTCCGTGAGTAAAGAAGATGCAAACATGATTCATAAGTATGATGGAGTGCAATCCTCACCTCTCAGAGATTTCTATGCGGCTGCAATGCCTTCGATATAAAAACGTCTTTTTGTTTTTCTTTTTTGGATTTTTTTATTTGGTTTTTTAAGGAAAGGAACTATGAGAACAACGATGGTAGATACAAGGAATTTAAATACAAAGAAAAAACGTACAAAGTACTAGGAAGAAAGGAGATTTGATCGCAACTTTTTTTTGGGTTTTCTATAAACAAGAGGAAGAAGAACAATGATACCAACAATCAACAGAGAGATAAGAGTCAAAGAAATAATTCAAATCAAGAAAATAAAGCTTGAGAAAAATAGGTTCGTTCAATAGAAAAACTCTCGAACAGAAGCCAAAAACACCAAAATCTTTTTTGTATTTTTTTTTTTGGAAGCAGAAGAAGAACATCAAAAGCTTTTTGTGTTGAAGAGAGAAACGCAAGCAAGAACTGAAGAAGAGCACAGAAATTGCAGAGAGAAGTGTGGTAAATAGTTAATGGGGTATTGGCATAGATAATTGGAAACAATTAATTCTTAGATTATTGTTTGTTGACATATAATCTAAAGTTTGTGTAGTTGTTGGTGACTTTGTTTTGTTCGGATTCACTAATTGATCTTGGGTGTAACCACAACTTATTTGTTCGGATTCATTTTACATTTTATATTGAGAACCGACCACCATTAGGCCTTGGTCACACTAAAAAAATGTAGTCACAAAAATATAATGCCGCAAGTTGGCCATGAAAATGATTGAAAACAATAGAAAATGTAGTCACGAAAAATATGTACTCAAAGAAAATGAGGCTCTCTCTCAGCCTAGCTATATTGTTTAATTTCCAATAGGAACAAAAGAAAGGAATATTAAACAATTTATTTATCAGATAATATAGTTTTGCATCAACATTAATTGATAGAGTTAATAGTGTGGGCTGACAACAAACGAAAATATTATTAGTATTATTCAAACACTATATGTATTTTTTTCCCAACGAAATCATAGCTTCTGTTTGTAATATGATGTTTTGATTTTTTTTACAGATAATTAAGGCTATTTTTTTTTTGGGTTAGGTTTTTCTCATTTTCCTTTTTCTAATTTTCTTCTCATAATCTCATATCCACCGTTATCATTAGATTAAAAGAATAAAAACCTCTTTTTCTTTTATGTTTAAGAAAAGGATCTACGAGAACAACTATTAGGCCGAAATTAAAGAAGACTTGAACAAAACTTTTTTTTTTTAAAGGAGGAGGAGAAGAATAATAATAACGAATGAGAGTAAAATCTAATCCAAGTATAAGAAAGTAAAGCTTGAAGAAAACAGGTTCCTTCAATATACAAACTTTGAAACAAAGGACAAAACTCGAAATCATAGACAAACTTTGAAACAGAGGACAAAACTCGAAATCTTTCTGGTTTTGTTTTGTTTTTTTGTTTTTTTTTGAGGAGATCGAACAAGAGCTTGTTGTGATTGAAGAGAGAAATGAATGTGAGAAAGCGAGAAGAGCACAGGAAATTGCAGATTGAAGAGAGAATTATATTTTTTGGAGGGGAGGTGGAATTAGAATTCCTATAGTACCTCTAATTAAATATTGCCTGCCTTTCTTTTGAGTTACAGGAATTACAATCAATTAAACTAAAATTTACTTATACTAAAATTCATTCTTTGATTGTTCCTTGGCTAAGGATGAAATTGGATTGTGCCCAATCCCTCTTATACTTTATTTCCTTGTGGAATGATCTTGATTCCCACTATATTACGTTTGATCCGTCCACTTGCAATGCACTTAAGTTTTAGGGGCAGTCACATACAAAGAGGCCTACTCCAATTTATAGACAAAGTAATAAGTTACGGTAAAACATTTAATTAAGAGAAAAAACACACAACTACCAAATTACAAATTAAAGAAAAATATAGATACAAGTAAAAAGGTTTTCCCTGATTTTTTGTTGATAAATTATGAAAGCCCATACTAATAACTTGGATGCAAGCAAAGGCAATCTGCTGATATTCAAAATTTCAAGCTTCATGTAATTTTAAAGGGGAAAATGATCTCAATTAAGAAAAATAATATCAGAAAAATCCTATAACTTATTAATGATGGCTCTTTTACTTATCGATTATAACTCTTTCATTTGTCATTAATAAGCTTTAAGACTTTTATGATATTATTTTTATTAAGTAGGACCTTGATGTGATTTTCCTATTTTAACAAACTATGATTTACAGAATAAAAGAGATACTTTTAGATGTTAGCAATAAAGATCGTGGTGCAAAAAAAAAAAAAAAGTCTCTCTCTCTCTCATACACACACAGTTGCAACAATGGGTTTGATTACATGTACCAGTTGTTAGAGCATAAGATCCAGTCCATTAAATGGAGGCCCAGGCATTTGTTCTTTTTTATTAGCTATTTCAAATAATTTTTTTTAACAATCAATAAGTTCTAATTATTTTGAGAAGAAATTTCAAATAAAAAATTATTTTTTTAATGATTGTAATAAATGAAAATTAACTTCTACTTTTTATAAATATACTACTAATAAATAACCTTTAAGGCTTTAAGACCGTCCAAAAATTACTGTTACTTTTTTTGGTACAAAAAAAATTACTTTATAGACTCAGAAACATGCTATTCTTATGTCCAAAAAAAAAAAACATGCTATTCAATTATTCATTTGAAATTTATAAAATTTCAATGTTAAAAAAAATCAATCTGGGTTAGTTGATAATTTTTTTAAATGTGATTCTTACTGCCTTACAAAAACCATTGATAAACAAAAACAAAAACACATGTAAGTAATTCTTTTTCATAGTGACATACATTAACAAGAAAACTTTTTAGCTATGAAAAGCTAGACCGTACCATATCAAGGAAAAATTTCAGAAAAATACCATTTGAACTTCAAAATCCCAAATTAGTGATTTGACAAGAACTTGTGTTGTTAATCCCATTACTTTTTTTGTCAATCCCATTACACCTTTTGTCATCAGAATTTTAAAATTCAAATAGTATTTTTTTTTTTTGAATTCTCCCCCATATCAATATCAACATTAATAGAAAATAACTCATCGGAAAAAAAAAAAAATTCATATGAAATACAGAAAATATGAAGAGCCACGTTGTTCACCAAGTATAGAAAAGACAGTTAATTTTTGTACTTCATATAAATATACACAGCTCACCTTAGTTTGTAATTTAAGAAAGCCGTAAAAGTTTCTACAAATAAATGTGATTTATAATTAAAATTGTCCATATACTAACCTGAAAATAGGAATCAAAGTCTTCAAGTATATGCTTCACGTGACCAACCAAGATCTAAGAAATAAAGATACAAGTTAAAAATAGTTTAATAGACAATATGTGTGTGTAAAAGGGATCTGGCTTCCATCCTTTTCCTTTCCGTCATTTTTTCAAATTGGACCGTTAGATTAAGATCTCAACGGTCCAGATTTAATAAATTATAAAAATATTGTTACTATAGTAACAATATTTTTATAATAAAGGAAAAGTTTAGACCGTTGAGAACTTAATCCAATGATTCAGATTGAGAAAATGATGAAAATGCAAAAGAATGGAAGCCGGATCTTTGTAAAAGAAAATGCAAACATATTTAATTCATAAGTATGATGGAGTAAAAATCCATACCTCAAGATTTTTCTATGCAGCAATGCCTTTGATGATATAAAAGCCCCTTTTTTTTCCTTTCGTGGTTGTTTTGTATTTCTAAGAAAAGGAACTGTGAGAACAACCAGGGCAATAGAGAGAAAAATCAAATGAAGAATTTCAATAGCGAAAAACAGGTACAAAGTACTTGGCAGAAACAAGATTTGAATACC
Organism: Inga laurina; assembly: GCA_963855925.1. Lineage (NCBI taxonomy): Eukaryota > Viridiplantae > Streptophyta > Magnoliopsida > Fabales > Fabaceae > Inga > Inga laurina. The sequence continues at coordinate 16,396,318 of OY979701.1, read as the reverse complement.
GTTGTTTGTTTTTTTATTTTCTCTAAACAAGAAGGAGAATAACAATTAAATAATTAACAAAGATGAGAATAAAAAAATAATTCAAATACAAGAAAATAAAGCTTTAAAAAAATTCCATCAATAGAGAAGTCAATTTTTTCTTTTTTTTAATCTTCCAAATTTTTGTTACAAGAAGAAGAACAATATATAGCAACCATATCGAGTGACAGGAGAGAAATGAATAGCAAGAAATTAAAGACAAAAATCAAAGCAAGAATCAAAGGTGATGAGCACTCTCTTGTTTTTCTAGAGAAAAAAATAGTAACAATGACGATCAATGAAGAGAAACTTTAAAGGAATGATAAAAAAACACAAAACAAACTATTTAACAAAAACTCCAAAGAGTCCTAATGTTTGGAGAAGCAATTTTGTTTTTGTTTTCAAAGAGCTAGTAGCAGAAAAGTAGCAGGATTCAGATAGATTACACAAATTTGAAGAGGAAAAAAGCAACAAATGAAGAACAGAGCGAACCAAACGATGATTCAAATATAAAGAAATAATATAGACTAGCTCCGAAACAGAAGCCAAAACTGTAAAGAGTTTGTTTGATTCTGTTTTCTGTTCTCACAAACATTTTTATAAAATAGTTTTTGGAAACTAAGTTTTAAAAATAAAAAAACAAAAAAAAATCTATTTAGATATATTGTTTTGAAAAATCTGTTTTTGAAGTGATGTGGTAGTGCGGTCGCCTATGGTAACGTGACAGTAATTGTCATTGGTAGTATAATGTCGATAGTGAATAAGTAAAAGCTGCAAAAGACAAAAAGCAAAAAAACAATTAAAAACTGTTTTTATTTTTTAGTTTTTATAAACAACTTTTTGTTTTTTTGTTTTAAGAACAATTTATCAAAGAGGTTTTATTGTTTTATTTTTTTTAACAATAAAAAAATAGTTTTCAAAAACAAAATCAAACAGCCCTTAAATCTTCGTCTCTTCTTGTTTTTTTTTTTTGGAAGAGCTAGAACGCCAAAGCTTTTTTGTGAATGAAGAGAATAATGAAAGTGAGAGGACAAGAAGAGCACAGAAATTGCAGAGAGAAGAAGCAGAAACCAGCCAGTGTGATTAACAGTAGAGAAGAAGCCAAATAGTGCAAGTGATAATTGAGCCATCTTTTAGAAAGTTGGGAAAGTCAAGGAAAGGGCTACGTTTCTTTGTTGGGATTCAATAATCGATCTTTTCTTTAACCCCCTTTTGACACGCGGTGCCTTTAATTGTTACTTTATCTCCATGGGACATCTAATATATGATAATTAACCACAAGTGCCTTTAATGTATGCGCGCGCGCGCAAGCTCTCTGTTTTTTTTTTTAAAGCCAACAAACTTACCAACACAAAAAAAAAAAAAAAACAGCAAATTACTGATAGGAATTGAATTACAAATAGAATAGCGATAGAATGGATTCTGTCGCTACATTTTACGTAGCAAATTGGTTTACCACCAGAATTTTAATTCTGGTCAGAAGTTACAGAAAGAATTTTCTGTCAGAAAATTACTAATGGATTTCTAACAGAAAACCCCTTGATAATCCATTGTTAATTTTCGTCACTAATCTTTCAGAAATTACTGGTGGAAGATATTCCATCACAAATTCAGTCAATAAATAAAATTTTCGTTGGAACTATTGTTGGAAAAAATTTCATCAGTAATTTAATGTTTTTTTTTTTTTTTTTTGTCTTGCAATAGGGTTTTTACCCTGAAAAAAATTACCTCTAACAAGAAGACACATGTGACTACAAAAAATGCCAATAAACTCTCTACAAGGGTAATAAACACAAAAATTTTGAACGGTTCAAATCTAATATGAATTGTCCAAATTTAATTGTTTTGTTTTTTTTAAAAAAATATTTAAATATGTATAGAATCTAAAATATAAATAATTTCTTAATTAAGATTTTTTTAAAAAAAAATAAATTTTAAAAATTTTAAATCTAAAGTTGCAAAAAAGCAAGGTATTAAAACTCGGACCGGTCATTGAACTGGTCGGGGTACTGGGTTAAGGGTCAGTGGGTCAAACCGGAGCTAAACCGGGACCAAACCGGTGAGAAATTGAAAATTTTAGACTTATAGTATGAAATTCTAAAGGAAAAATTAAATTTTTTTTTTTTTTTAAAAACCCAACCCGGACCCAAAAACAATGGGTAATTACACACACACACACTCTCTCTCTCTCTCACTTACGCGAGCGCGCACACAAAAACAATGGGTTTAATTACATGTACTAGTTGTTAGAGCCATAAATCCAGTCCTTTACAGGGAGGCCCAAGCCCAAGTTTCTTAAGAAAAACAACTTATTTGTTCTATTTCAAATAAGTGCTTTTTATATATATATATATATATATATTATCATCTAGTATCCTGTTTCTTAAGAAAAACAACTTATTTATTCTATTTTAAATAAGTGTTTTTTCTTATATTATCATCCAGTATCATGTTTGGAGTTTGTGGTTGCCGCACCCAACACAAATGCTTTCTCTAGAACTTGAACTCAAGAACCGATGTACTAGGACTTTACACTGCTAGACCAACTCTATGTTAGTTCAAATAAGTTCTTTTTTAATAATCGAAAAGTTCTGATTATTTTGAGAAGCACTTTCAAATAAAAAAGTATTTTTTTTATGATTGAAATAAATGTAAATTGGCTTATACTTTTCATAAATATAATAAATAACTTTTTAGACAGTCAGTAAATTACTTTTATCCTTTTTGTTTGAACAAAAATTACTTTTATAAACTCAAAGAAACATGCTCTCTAATTATTGATTTGAAATACATAAAATCTCAATGTTAAAAGAATCAATCAGGGTTAGCTGATAATTTGTTTAAATGTGATTTTTTACAGCCTTACATAAACCATTGATGAAAAACGTAAAAACATGCAAGCAATTCTTGCTTTCATAGTGACATAAATTAACAAGAAACTTTTTATATATGGAAAGTTAGACCATATCAATATAAACATTCATATAAAATAACTCATCGGGAAAAAAAACATTCATATGAAGTATGGAAAATATATAGAGCCACGCTGATCACAAAGGATAGAAAATACGGTTAATTTTTTGTGCTCCATAATAAATATATATCCACCTTAGTTTATAATTTAAGAAAGCTGTAAAATTTTATATGAATAAATGAGATTTATAATTAAAATTGTGCTTATACTAACCTGAAAACAGGAATCAAAGTCTTCGAGTATGCTTCACGTGACTAACCAAGATCTAGGAAAAAAAGTTTACAAGTTAAAAAAGTTTAAAAGACAATATGTGTGTGTAAAAGAAGATGCAAAAATAATATATAATTCATAAGCATGATGGAGTACAAATCCATACCCCTAAGATTTTTCGATGCAGCAATGCCTTTGCTATAAAAGCCCTTTTTTCCTTTCTTTTTTTTTTTTGTTGGTATTTTTAAGAAAAGGAACTATGAGAACAACCCGGGCAGTAGAGAGAAAAATCAAATGACGAATTTCAATACCCAAAAAAAAGTACAAAGTACTTGGCAGAAACAAGATTTGAACACAATTTTTCCCCTTCTAAACAAGAAGGAGAAGAACAATTAAATAATTAACAAAGATGAGAGTAAAAAAAAAAACAATTTTGTTTTTGTTTTCAAAGAGCTAGTAGCAGAAAAGTGGCAGGATTCGGATAGAGTACACAACTTTGAAGAGGAAGAAAGCAACAGATGAAAAAGAGAGCAAACCAAACGAGTGATTCAAATACACAGAAATAATATAGACAAACTCTGAAACAGAAGCCACAACTCTAAATCTTCTTTTTCTTTTGGAAAAGGTAGAACACCAAAGCTTTTTTTTTTTTTTATACAAAGCTTTTTTGTGAATGAAGAGAAAAATGAAAGCGAGAGGGCAAGAAGAGCACAGAAATTGCAGAGAGAAGAAGCAGAAACCAGGTAGTGTGATTAACAGTAGAGAAGAAGCCAAATACAAATAGACCCAGTGTACGGAAGTGATAATTGAGCCATCGTTTAGAAAGCTGGGAACGTCAAGAGCGGGCCTACGTCTTTTTGTTGGGATTCAATAATTGATCTTTTCTTCGACAACCTTTTAAAGGGAAAATAATTCCTTCTGTTGCCATAATAAACTCAGCAAGGTTTATGTTCATCAAATTAACTCTGTATATAAACTACGGCATCACATCTGATTTCAGTTAAGAAAAATCACCACTTTAATTAGTTGACAGTCAAAAGATAAAAGTGTCCATTTAAAGCTAGTCTTAATTAAAAGCCAATAAACTTACCAACATTACTGGAAAAAAAAATAGCAAATTACTGATAAAATTACCGATGGAACGGAGTTACTAACAGAATAGTGACGGAATCTATTTCATTTCTATATTTTATGTGGTAAATTAGTTTATTGACAGAATTTCAATTCCGTCAGAAATTAACGACAAAATTTTTTGTCGAAAAATCACTGGCAGAAAATTTTCTGTCGAAAATTACTGACGGATTTCTGATAGAAAATTTCATCGGTAATTCATTACTAATTTCCATCGCTAATATGTCAGAAATCACTAGCAGAAATTATTCTGTCACAAATTCTGTCAATAAATAAAATTTTCGATGGAATTACTGACAACAAAAAATTCTGTTGGTAATTTAATGTGTTTTGGTAGTATAATGGGATTGTGTCTTGACTATGGGGTTAGTCCCTAAGAACATGACGTGTTAAGATTTGAATTTTTGTTAGGAGATGTATCCACATTTAATGCTTAATGGTAGCTTGAAAAAAATTGTCTCTAACTAAAAGACACAACTACGAAAAAGCACGTCAATAAACTTTAATAAGCATTAAAATTCTAAACCGCTCAAATCTAATTTGAATGATGTAAATTTAATTGCTTTATTTTTTTAAAAAAACAATTATTTCAATAGGTATAGAAACTAAAAAATAAAATTTTTTTAATTATCAGTTTTTTTAAAACATAATTTATAATTTAAAAATTGTCAGTTAAAAATCTTAATTAAGTTGCAAAAAAGTGCAAGTCTCATCGCTGTCACTCACTTTTACTTCACTTCAATTACTGAGAAAGAAAGTTAAAGCAAGCAGGCCCATCTGTGGGTCTATATTGTTGGCTCTTTGTTCCGTCTTTGCGCTTCTTTTCCACATGCGATAAAACATTAAAACCATTCACATCACAATAATGTCATGTGAGCTAATTATTAAGAAAGAAAGTTAAAAGCAAGCAGGCACATCGCTTCTTTTCAATTGACTCCCACTCACAAAATCGACTTCATTCTTGTCCATAGGGTTCAACCTAACTCATTGGATCCACATTCCTGAAAATTTTCTTAAATAAAGCAAATGTTTTGGAGCCCTGAGCTCATGTGAAGGTGCGTATATCTCATATTCTACAACATACTTCACTTTGTCATCTGTATTTCATAATTTGTTACCTCCTAAATCACATGCAAAATAAATGTAACAATTGCTGGGATAAGCATAACATACCGCTCTTGAAATGTAAGTTAATGATATGAGCTTAATAGGTGACAAATTACTCTATAAATAGAAAAGGGTTTGCATAGATGTAATATGATAGTCACATTTTTAAAAGTATAAATACATTAAAGACATTGAAAAATTGCATCAAGCTAAGTAAATAAATAGAAGAACACACAATTTTTTAACGTCGAAAACTCCTTCTATTTAAGAAATAAAAACCATAAAACCTAGTGCAGAAAACCATTAAGTCTTCCACAATTCTTATGCTCTTAAGTGCTACATACTATTCTTTTTTTTATTTTTTTGGGTTAACAACTCAACCACTGATCACTATTAACGTAGTAAAAGTCACTGCAACAGTAATACAAAATACATACAAAACAACAACTACAGTTTAGAACTCTTTTTTAATGTTTTTTTTATAGAAAATTTAAACGATAGTCTCCAACTTTTGAAGGTTTTGCTTAAGATGAACTCCCACCAGTAACGATTGTTTTTTCCAAATTTGCCAGAAAAAAAGACCACTTAGAATTCTCATTCTCTAGTTGATGCCTTGCTTTTATTTGGTCTTTCTTCACTGCTTTCAACTCCTTCATGAATCCAATGGTGTCAGAAACAATCTTCTTTCACTTTTGGAGAGACAACAGTTTAATCTCACACTCTTTGATTTATTTTTCGTTGCTACACAATTCAGCTTGCAATTTAGAGGTTTGCTCCTTCAACTCTGCTTCCCTTGTTTGAGCCTCAACCATATAATTCTGAGTCATTTGAATTTCAGACAAGAGTCTTAGCTACTTCTTTTCGTTGCAAACGTTGTTCAATCATTAGCTTTTCTTTATGTTCAAGCTCAGTTGCTGTGCCAGTGGTAGCATGGGCTTACTTGAAGGAAGATAAAATAGTTTGGATTTCTTGTTGCAAAGAGTGTATTGTAGCTTTAAGACCATCATGAGAACAATGAGAGGATAAGGTTCTTTGGGCACTCTCAAGGCAAAGTATTCTTTCTTCAAGGCTAGCTATTTCATTTAGGCTGATGAAGTCACGGATTCAGAACAAGTCAGAAAGAGCCTTAGTCACCTCGCTATCATCTTCATGAGCAGTAATTATTTTGGATGCACAAGTCATGTGAACTTCCATGTCAGTACCTTCATCCATTATTTGGAATAATCTCATTAGTCATCATTCTCAAGTTGTTTGGACACATAAGACAGGCAACACTCGGCTTGAGTGACCCCCTGAAGTGAAAAAGAATAGACAAATATTATTCCTACAAAAAAGATTCTAGTAAGAAAATATTACTCCCTCCGGTCTTAATTATAAGACAAAGTTGACTTTTTTGGTGAAATTAAGGAAGCCAATTAAATCACTTTAGAATATTTTTATTTTTATTTTTTTCTTCAAACTAATTAATTAGACTAATAAACTGATATATAATCTAAAGATACTAAAAATATCAATACTCTAAAGTAATTTAATTGATTTCCTTAATTTCTCCAAAAAAATCAACTTTGTCTTATAATTAGGACCGGAGGGAGTATATCTTTTTCCTGAAACAAATAGCTCTCCAATAGATAAAAGCATGATTATAAGTGGTAATCAACGCAGAATTTTTAGCAATTGTTTCAAAGAAATAATCATTACACCCCAAAAAAAGCAATTCAATAAACTATAAGCATACTTGTGCAGATTCAGCAATGTGAATAGCTAAATGGTCTGATTGTGAGCTCTCTGATTTTGTTTCAGTACTTGAAGCTGCTATTTCTGACTTCTTGGGAGCAGAGATTGAAGGAATCTATGGCCAGAAAAATAGAAAAATTAAAGTCAACAAAAGTCAGTAAAGTACTAATAATGCAAAAATCAAATGAGGGTAAATAAACAGAGTAATTATTTACCAATGGAGAGCTCATTTCAGTTGTAGTCGATGGAATTGCCATTGAAGTTTCATTTGACGTTTCTCCAACACTTTCTTCAATATTCTGCACAGAAGCATTGAATGACATCAGTCTCTTGTTTCTGTGACAGTATATAATATAGTCATTTTGTAGATTGCTAAAGGACCTTTTGTGAATCATCAGGATGCATATCATGTTCTGTTTTTGGTAGTGCTTGTTGATCAAGTTCGATTCTCTTTCCCTTGTGCTCAATGTGAACCGAATTATCCTAAATCAAAATAAATATGCAAAAAGCACCATAAAATTGTATCATTTACCATAAATTCAACCCATATAAGGAAGGGTCACATTCTAACATGTGGATACTCATTTACATTATATTGATGGAGAGAGGAACCGTTTGATATTTATGCAAGTCTAATTCATTTTAATGCAATGAAGTATAAACTTACTTGATTGTGGGTCTTTAGAATGCAAATGAAGACCTCTTTCACTCTACATGGACATGTATAAATTTAATTAATTTATTTTGTATTGTAAAATATGATGATATAGTTACTTTTGGAGATTTGTTAGTTTGTTCTGAATCCTTGACTTCATCAGCTTTTATAGCTTCCTCTGATTCTGGGCTTTCTTCATCACCTGCCTCTACTATTTCCTTAATCTGTAACATATAGAATAGCACAAAGAAGTTAAAAAGTTCTGGATTTAATTAATTGATATTGGGCCGAAATTTGGAAGCAATCAAGAAGGCAATAAATAAGAAAGAAATATATTCGTTGACTACAAATATATATATATTTGGTGAACCTTTGTTTTGTTCGGCTGTTTGCCAGTACCTCTTTATAGACTTCTCTGACACTTCTCTTACCTCTGAACAATGACAAAATATAATAAAGAACATGAAATGAGTTGAAGCCATTCATTAATGAACATAGTAAATTAAAGAAGACAAAGTGAATAAATTTGTGGATTACATGAATTAGCTTGCAGCAAATTAAATTAGCAGGGGTATTTTGCTTCTATTGGAGAACTTGATATATTTGTGAGCTTACCTCCAAAATTCTTTCATAATAATCTTCATCCATGTTGCTGTTCCCCTTGTTACTCTCAGATTCTTCTAATAACCAGTCCCCATATCCTAACAAAACAAATTAATTCAAAATGATAAAAATCATAGCAAATATATAAAAATTGTGAATAATTAAGTAATCTTTTGTATGCTTACTGTCAAGGAACACAGTATCAGTTAAAGTTAAAGAGATGTTGGGACAATCCTGTATTTGACCGTGGATCTCATTGTAGAAATCAATTGAAGGCCAAATAGTTTGAAGTCTTGGAAGATCTTTAAGGAATATCACAAATAGCTTTGGGAACACATGCTTGATGTGAAACTCTGAATCCTGCTTCCCTCCAAATACTTGCTCAAGTTCAGGGGCACTTGATATAGCCAACACCAAGAGCTTTGGAAGGCTTCCACATGTGGAGATAAGAGAATATGCATTTCAACATCTCACAGCGTCCCACATTAATCCTTTGGAGATTTGAGAAAAAACATTCTTGATGATCATCATCATCTTCAATGATGCGCTCTAGCTCTTCACAATCAAATGCCTCTAGGCATTTCAGATGTCGCATGCTTCTCCAGATAGATGCGGACAAGATATATTTCAGTTGATTGCATCCAAAGATTCCTAGATAGAAAAGATTTTGAAAACTCAGATGAAGATTTTGTTGTCCCACACATATGTTTTTTAACTTGACCAAACCTATCAAACTCATGGTTTCGGAGCTTGAATTCAGAGGACTTGCAATTTGAAGTCTTTGAATATCATAAAGTGTTTCTATGTCCAAGTATTCTAAACCAATATGTTTTAGATTGCACAAGCGCATCCCAGTTACCTGTAGCATATGATATATATTAGTATAAGAAACAAAGTAATACATCAATCAATATATCATAAGCTAACTGTTACAAAAATAATTAACTACCTTTTCTCCTGAGTGTTGTTTACGCCCTTCAACTGATAAATCTATAAAAGAGTTTATAGGAAGCAGTGAACATTCACCCAAAGCAACACCTTACAGAGACGATGCTTTCACATAATAGTTTTCAGGGCACATGCTGGCCATATTTGGTACTTGTTGAAGTCTTAGGGCATTGAGAGCTGGGGGATGAATCTCAGCATTTTGATTTTGGTGAGGTATGTTATCATCACCATAAGACTTTCCAAACACATATTTCAACTGCCTGGTTCCCCAGATAAGTACAGATTCCAAGTGCACAAAGTTTCTAGAACAAGAAGCTGGAATTACATATTCCAATTTATCACATCTCGTGATTTGAATAGTGCATAAGTTGGGAAAGAGTTGGCATTCATATGATCATGACCATTTACCTTCTCCATTACTATATGCTTCAATTTATCACAGTCAAAAACTACCAATAGTTTTAAGAGTAACATTGATGAGGCAATGGATTCAGAAAGTAGTGACCTTAAGTTTGAAATACGTCCAATATTCATTTGTCTCAAATTGTATGAGTATAACGGTGGTGTAAAAATTCCATGAGTTGTATTGCGAACTTATTTCTCCTACATCACAAACAAATATATGAATCCATTTTTAACAAAGGACAAAGTTGACATCTTAATGAAAAATTATAATCAAAGAAGTTTTTCCCTCACATCTTATCTAACTTAACCTTTACAAGATCTCAGCTACCATATATTGCAAAATTTAAGAATTTGAATTTCCAATATTCTAATTTCTTTCTCAATCAATTAAATGGACCAATAGGATGAAGAAAAATTTTAATAGTTAGTCGTTCAAAAAGGGCCGTGTAAATATGATGCGAAAAAGTAATTTGTGATTTGATTTTGATAAACCCTAGGATCTAGGATTTAGACAAACAATCAAGAACCACAATCTGAAGTTCTTGAACCAATAAGAATACTATTTAAATATCTTTTCCTTCCATTCCCCTTCTATCTTACAAGGAAGTATAAATAGAAAAATACATAGCTGACAAACATAAGTTACAAGACACAACCAAACTGACAATAACTTCCTATACTTCCTAAATAACTACTTTCCCTAAAAGATAAAACACATGAAACATAACTTCCCAACCACAACTATTTTGCCTTATCCTAAATGTCTCTTTCTAGAATAAACAAGAAGAGGACGTGGTAACCTATTATTACCCTCCCCTTGAAAATGAGCCTTGTCTTCAAGTCAAAAGTGGGGAAATTAGGCAGCAATAAGATCATATGGTTCCCAACTAGATTCTTCAAGTGGCCGATTCTTCCATTGAATAAGTAAATGGATGTCCTTAGTGTCCTGATCACCGATAATTTTAGAATCAATGACCCGATCAGGTTCAAGAAGTAGCTCCCAATCATCAGAAATAGGTAAAGGAGGCAAGGGATTAGAAGCCTCATAACCATGTGAGGCCCATAATAGAGAAACATGGAAAATAGGATGCACCGGGAACCTGGAGGTAATTTGAGTTCATAAGCCACTGATCCAGTCCGGCGTTGAATAGGATAAGGACCGAAGTATCTAGGAGACAACTTAGTAAACCTCAGCTGAGAGAGAGACTTCTGTTGATATGGTTGTACTTTTAGAAACACCATATCACCAACAGCAAAAGTAACAGCTCAACGATGTGAATCAGCATGAGTCTTTATCTGAGTTTGGGCAGAGGCAAGATTCTATTTAATGATGTGTAAAATTGCATCCCGTTCTGTAAGGAAGTTGTCCAAGTCATCAATGCATGTATCACCTTGAACAAAGCAACGATGGAGGATCCTTACCATAAACCACCTTAAAAGGGGTGTAACCAGAGGAAGAATGAAAGCTAGTATTGTAAGAAAACTTAGCCCAATGCAGAAATTGGCTCCAACGCTTGGGGAAATCCTGGCAAAAATACCACAAATAAGTCTCCAAATAGCGGTTAACAACTTTAGTTTATCCATCCGTCTCAGGATGATAAGAAGTGCTCATTTAAAGAGTAGTACCACTTAAGCAAAATAACTCCCGCCAAAAAGAACTTAAAAAATAGGATCTTGATTAGGCACAATAGATTTAGGAAAACCATGCAAACGAACCACTTCTTTACAAAAAAGAGAAGCAACAGATTTGGCCAAAAATGAATGTTGCAATCCCAGAAAGTGCGCTGCCTTACTAAACTTATCAACAACCACAAATATGCATGCCAAGCCATGAGAAGGAGGCAAACCAGTAATGAAATCCATTGAGATATCTTCCCATATGTGAGCTGAAATTGGTCAAGGCTGCAAAAGGCCACCCAGAGCTTGGGGTATATATTTACCACACTGGCAAGCTGCACAATTCTACACAAAAGCAGTTACCTCCTCTTTCATATGTTGCCAAAAGTAGTACTACTGCAAATGTTTCAACATTTTAAGGACTCCTCCATGACCTCCAATAGAAGTGGAATGAACTTTAGTGATCAATGTAGAAGTAAGAGAGGAAGCAGCAGGTAAAACCAGTCAATGGTTATAGTATAAGCATCTATCATTAAGAGAAAAAAGGAGGTACTGACTGTGGATCAGTTTGTAATGAAGCTTTAAGAGAAGATGTATTGGGATCTTGATCCAGTAAGGATGGTAAATCATCAAATAATGAAGCATAAGGAATAACCAAGGAAAAGAATTCACCAGAATGTGGAATTCAGGATAAAGCATCATCAGCTTGATTAGAAGAGCCACCTTGTAAACTATTTGAAAATCAAAGGGAAGCTTCAAAATCAGACGCTGTTGTGCAGAAGTTGTGATACGCTGCTCCAGAAGATATTTTAGGCTAAAATGATCAGTATGGACTTCAAACTTACGCCCCAAAAGACAATGACGCCACTTTTGTAATGAAGATACCGATGCCAATAACTCCCGGTTATAGACTGAGGTAGTCTTCTTTGATTGAGACAATCCTTTGCTATAAAATGCTATAGGATGACAATCTTGATGTAAAACAGCACCAATACCAGTGGATGAAGCATCATATTCAACAGTAAATTTCTTTGTAAAGTCTGGTAGTTGTAAGACCTGAGCATTAATTAATGCTTTCTGAAGATTTTGGAAGGCATCTAACGAAATAACATCCCATTTGAAGCCATCCTTCTTAGTCATATCAATCAGGGGTTTGGCAATTTGACCATAATGCCTGATAAACCTACGATAATACCCAGAAAGGCCAAGAAAACCTCAAAGTTCAGAAAGATTTTTGGGAAGAGGCCATTTGTCAATGGCAACTATTTTGTCAAGATCTACTGCTACTCATTTGGGTGAAATAATATGACCCAAAAATGAAATATCAAGCTAAAGGAAGTCACACTTATCTGGATTGGCATAAAACTCATTTTGACGCAAGAGTTGAAAAATAAGACTCAAATGAGTAATATAATCCTCAAAGGTCTTGCTGTAAACCAGAATATCGTCAAAGAACACCAAAATAAACTTTATAGGATATGGCGTAAATAAGTCATTCGTGATGGCTTGAAAAGTGGAAGGTGCATTAGTAAGGCCGAATGACATAACAGTAAACTCATAATGTCCTAAGTGAGTGTGAAATGTTGTCTTATGAATGTCTGTAGGATGAACTCGAATTTGATGATAACCAAAGCGAAGAGCAATCTTAGAGCAATAAGTAGTGCCATGAAGTTCATCAATAAGTTCATCTACAATAGGAATGTGATACTTATCTGGGACCGTAATCTTGTTCAATTCTCTATAATCAATGCCTAAACTGCCAGGAAGAATTTTTTTTTGGGACTAACAAAACAAGATTGGCAAAAGGACTGACACTAGGCTGAATAAATCCTTGTTGAAGCAAGGCATCAATTTGTTTCTCAATTTCATCTTTCTGAGAGCATGGATAATGATATGGTCGGATGTTAAGGGGATCAGCTCCAGGATAAAGATGGATGGTATGACTTATGTCTTGTATAGGAGGAAGAGATTGAGGTTCAGTGAATATATCAGTAAACTGCTGTAACAAAGCCTGCAGTATCTCGAACTAACGAATAAGTACCATACCAAAATAACTTCAAAGAGAGATCTTGGTAGAAGGGTGAGAAATTCCTTGAAGTTTATAACACTTTCCATTAACTTGGAAAATCATAAACATCTCCTGCCAATTAGCTTCCACCTTATTCAAAGAAGCAAGCCATTTGATTCCCAAAACCATATCCACACTGCCTAATTCAAAAGTGAAGAAATCATCCATGATGGTTAAACTTTGAACTGTAACTTCCAATTTTTTGAAAATAGAATTGCAAGTTATCATAGAACCGTCTCCAATCTGAACACTAAAAGGAGGAAGAATCTTAGGTACAATTCCAAGTTTTGTGATTATTTTAGTGGATATGAAATTATGAGTAGAGTCACTATCAATAAGAATCAATACATATTTGGAACACAAAATTCCCATGACTCTCATGGAGGATGCAGTCGTGCAACCAAGAATGTCGTGAAGGGAAATTTTAGCCAAGTGAGAAGTACCATGGTCGTCTTCTTCAGCAATCGGACTATTTTCTTCATCAACATCTTTAGCGAGTTCCATCAAATGAAGAGTGGTTTATTTGCAACGATGTCCGGGAGAAAATTTTTCTCCACAACAAAAGCAAAGTCCTTTCTCCCTTATGTGTTGCTGATCGACGCTAGTTACGGATGAAGATGGAGAGAAAACTGGAGTATATGAATTATCGGAAGGGCCCATCATAATTATTGGTTTGGTACGATCCATATTGCTCTGTGATGTGGCAGAATCGGAATTCCCTTGCTGACGTGGCACTGAAAATTTGTTGTCTTTATAATTATTGCCCCAATCATTGCCATGGAAAGAGGAAAAATGTTGTGGGGTTTGGTGCAGTGATAGACTCTGAAGTTTGGACTCAAATTCTAAGGCCAAACCTGCTACCTTATACATAGTATGGGGCTTTTGAATTTTAACATCAGCTTTCAATTCTTCCTTAAGCCCATGAATAAATACTGCCAGCAGACAATGCTCTGGCCAGCCGTTAACCCTTGATGAGCGCTGAATAAATTTTTTTCTGTAGTCTTCCATTGAACCAATTTGTTTGATGTTGCACAAGATGTCAGGGTTTTGGATTTAGTCAGACCAAAATTATCTTGGAAGACCTGGATTAACTTGTCCCAAAAACAAATTGTCCGACTTGAAGAAACCCATGTAAAGACATCCAAAGCGTCGCCCTCTAAGTTCATTGTTGCCACTTCGACTTTGATACCTTCAGGAGTTTGATAATAACGAAAGTACTTCTTAGCCTTCATAATCCATCCTCTCGAATCTCCACCCTCAAATTTGGGAAATTCTACCTTGGTATAAGGTCTTCTATGCGGAAATTTATTCCACCAGGGAGTATCTGATTCAAATTCTTCATAATCTTCATAGTGTCTTCTAATTTCTTTGTCCTCTTGCTCTTCAATTATAATCAGTTTCTTTTGATGCTTCATCTCTTTCACATCAGCGTCAATACTCTATATTTTGCTAACAAAAACAGCCATCTGTTGACCTAAATCATCTGTTGAATTAGAAACTTCATACTCTTTTGATGACTCTATTTCATGGCTCTGGTTCGCAGCATCTGATGATTGATGTTTCTTACGGCTGTTTCCCATAATTCTATAATGGCCTAAAGAAAGAACACGCTCTGATACCAAAATGATAAATCCTAAGATCTAGGATTCAGACAACCAATCCAAGAACCAGAATCTAAAGTTCTTGAACCAACAACAATACTGTTTAAATATCTTTTCCTTTCATTCCCCTTCTATCTTACAAAGAAGTATAAATAGAAATATACATAACTGACAAACATAAGTTACAAGACACAACCAAATTGACAATAACTTCCTATACTTCCTAAATAACTACTTCTTTCCCTAAAAGATAAAAATCATGAAACATAACTTCCCAACTACAACTATTCTGCCTTATCTTAAACGTCTCTTTCTAGAATAAACAAGAAGAGGACGTGGTGACCTATCAGATTTATATCTATATAAGAGTATAAGTTTTTCTTCACAAACAAAATACACTATCTATTTAATAGATATCAACCATGAGATTAAAGAATAAAAAGAAACATATGTTGCATTAATAAAAAGTGAGGGAGGAACATATATATATATATATGCATATACCTATGAGGCAATGTCCATCTAAGCTACCTTAGAAGTATAAAGCTCACCTTTGTTTGTAGTTTTGGATTGTGGCAGAAAACAACACAAAGAACCCCTAGACACATTGGGGCTTGGACTCTTGTCTTTTGTCTTCAACTGCTCACTTGTATATGCTATTGATTTTTGTGGGAGATAACAATCCAGATAGATGTTCAAAAATGATTGAACAGCGCACACTACTACAAAAAACACAATTTGTGACACTTATTTTAAAGAATAATATGGCGCTTGGGAAGCGCCATAGCTTCCAGCTCCATAAAAAATAGCTATGGCGCTTCTTGAATTTATAAAAGCGCCATAGCTTATTTTCTATATTATTTCTTTTAATTAAATAGCTTCCTATGGCGCTTCCAAAGGAAGCACATAGGAGATGTTTTTTAGTTAAACACCTTGTATGGCGCTTATATAGCAAGCACCATACAAGGGAAAGGGAAGTTTTAGAGTTAGTACACAAGCACCATTGCTTCCCTTCAAATAAAAAAAGCGGCATAACAGGCACCTTGTATGGCACTTATATAACAAGCACCATACAAGGTGAGTTTTTAATATTAAAAAAAACCTGCCAAAGGTGATTTTTAATCTAGTAGATCAACCAGAAACAAGCACCAAGCAACAAAATATTTGTAGACATGCTTTAACTTGATGCCTTTCAACCTGTGGTTTCTACTTGGTGTGAGTTTTATCATGATTATGTTCTTTATCCAAATAACAAGGACAAGCTACCTGCTTAGAATGGCAAATGCATTATCAAAAAACTAAGGAAGACATTGTTCCAGATTTAAGAATAGCACTAATACTTACAACATAAAAAATGCACACAAAACAAAAGCTTATCTTTACCAGATTCTTAAACACCTAAAAAATTAAAAATACCATAGCTATTGTGATTCTAATCCATTTCTTATCCAATATCTTTTTGAAATTAATGTAATTGGCCCTCTTTGCCCCAAGATAAAAACAAGGGAAAATTCCAAAAAGAAAATGGAAGAGATTTAAGACCATGCTCTTTGCAAGAAGAAAATGGCCATCCCTTATATAAGAATTTGTCCAGCTCCTCAAATTTTAGTTGGTCCACAGCTACCAAAATATGCGGAGATGTGAACTAGTTCCTCTGTATTTGTGGTCTTTCAAAACTAGAACGTTAATCGACCTGTTACAAACAAATACACATGATATATTAAAAAAGAAAGTACACTCTGTGAATACCACAAGACAAGGTTAATACAATCATATTTTACTATCATAGGTAACAAGTCTTTCAAGTTAACTTGGACAGAATCCATAGCTCCACACACATCACCACTTCAAGAACAGGATTTTCCATAGCAGAATCTAAGAAAGCCTTCGTAGTTAAATGACTGGATATGAAAACATTAAAAAGATGACCTATGCATTTATTCATTCTGAACAACGTTAATTCTTTGATCGACATAATAAAACATTAGCACTCAGCTATGTAATGAAAAAATCTATCAGGTTCAGCTTCATGAAAAGCCAATCTGTTAATGGATATGCATCTTAATTTCAAATGTATTTGCTGCAGAGGAGACTATAAACAAACAAACAAACAGAAAAGGATACACTTCTATGAATCCTATTTGTTAACAATAAAGAACCTTCCCGCTACTCATTTTAGGAATAGAAGGGGGGAGCCAAAAAAGAGCAGAGTAAAAGACATGTTATCTCATATACTATGGCTCTTCTTCCCAGAAAATTCTGATTAATCTTAAATGTAGAACCTTAACAAAGGTTCAAGCTTTCCAAATTAACCTTTCTGGGTAACGACTGAGTTCTTAGATCAAAGGAAAGAAAACAAATTAACCAAGAGAAAGACATGTCCTTTCTGGTAGATTTCTCGGTCTGACATACTCTGAACATGACAATGTCAAAAGAAATATTTAGGACCCATCTTAGCATATTACAAAAGAATGTCAAATTATTTAACTCCACTTAATTCAAGACTGTACCAGAAATAGGGTGGCTCCTCCATCTTTTTCTTGTTCTGCAAAGCTTCCAACTTTGACTGAGTACTGATTCTTATCACAAAGCCTATGTGCGTATAGATGATTCGAAGTGGTGGAATCAACATGTTGTAACATTTTCACTGATTTCCCTTTTTTTTCACCTACCATTGTCTCCCCATCACATGATTCTCTGCCTTTGGCTACGATTTTAATGTTCTTTTCCACAAATTCATGATTGAGACTATTTGAAATGCTGTCTGCTAACACCACTACTCCTAGAATCTCCCCCAAAAATGTCTCTTGTGAATTGCCATATAATGGCATCAATACTTATACCTTAAGAAGAAGAAGCAATGCCTCTATAAGTCAGAAGATTTAAACCATGTTTAGTTTCACGTTAGAAAACACCAAAATCATGATTTTGATACTTCTAAGTCAGGACATAAGCATGTTTGGATTCATGTTGAGAATGACTAAAACCATGGCTTTGTTGGGCTTCAACGTACACACTTCTGATCATAAGAGATTGATAGTTTGCCTATATGAATGGGTTAAGTTGCATCTAGTATTTTTAGAGTATCTTTTTAACAGTACTCAGTGTTCTAAAGTAGTTTTTGGTCCATTCAGTTTTGTAAAGTATTTTTTCCATTAGTATCTAGTATCTTAAAGTGATTTTTTCTGCAATTTTACCCTTTAAGTACTTAAAAAAAATATTTAATGCATATTACTATCTACTCCTCCAGTCCTTCATATAAGACATATTTACCTAATTTGATTAGATTAGGAAAGTTAGTTAAATTAGTTTATATGACATGTATTTTTTAAAACACGATAAACATCTTCCTTACTTCCCTCCTTCCCTCTCCTTTTTTATTATGGTTGAAGGAGCATCAATAAGGATAAATTAGAAAAAGAAAACTATGTCTTATATTTAAGATCAAAATTAATTCCCTAAATATGTCTAATATTAAGGTATAGTACTTGATACATATATCTCTCTTCTACAAGGGGCAATCTCATTCCCTGCAATACTGCAAACATGCTCCCATTTAAGAGAAAACTTGGACTTGTTGAAATTAGGATCTTATGTTAAGAATCAAATTCAATCCACAACTAGCTCTTATTTTCGGGAGTGGAGGTAGCATTACATAAGAATTTGTCCAGCTTCTCAAATTTAGCTGGTCCACAACTACTGTAATATGCTAAGATGTGTACTGCTTCCTCTGCTTTTGAGTCTCCTCTGATCCAGTGCTCTTTATTTTTATTTTTTTTGAGATACAAAGGCAAGCCGAAGCTTGAATTAACTAGAGCTAGGACATCAGCCTAGGTACATATCATAGAACAGCCAAGACACGAGCTAAGGGCAACATTGCAAATCCTTTAGGTACATCTCTAAGTACCCAGCCGGAATATCTTGGTGTCTTTCTAGCACAAGAAAATCGATGCATCTAATGGTGTTCCTTCGTGCGTGTCTCAGTTCCTTCTATGCTAAGATGTGTAATGCTTCCTCTGCTTTGTCATTTGTATCTCTGTCACCTCATAAGCCACGCGCGTAATAATTGAAATAATTGTTAGGATAAACAACTAAAGATAACATACTGCTCTAGCAATGTAACTTATCTGAATTTGATAATTGAAAAATTACTCTTTAAAATAGAAAAAGGATTTATTTAATAGTCACCATTTTTAGAGTATAAAATATGAGTTAGAAAAATGTGTTAAAGATATCAAAAAATTAGCTCAAGTATATAAATAAAAGAACACACAATTTGTCTTGGAATTATTGATGACTTGAATCTCTTCATTTCCTATCTTGAGGGCCACTTCACGAATCACATCATGCATCTTTGCACATTCCTTACCGACCTTCAACAATAAAGAAGAATTTATAAGTTTGTTTTTCTTCACATGCTCTTTCCTTCTTGCTATATAATTCAACTTCACCAAACAGCCCCAGTCCTATAGCAATTCTGCTTAAAAGCTCTACAGATATTTCTTGAGCTTTAGGGAATATCGAGCACAACAAGAAGAGAACTTAAGCTTCTTTATCTTTCAAATAAGTATATCTTAAGTTCAATGAATTATAAAACTTTGTCGTATTTTCATCGGCAATCCCATTCATTGATGGTTCATTAGCACTTTTCAATGCTACTAAAGCATCTTGGACTCTTTTGTGGGCTAGTCTTTTAAGGTTTTTGCCATTGCAACAACTATAACTGCAATCTTCCACACTCATTGACAATTTGCACTGTCACGTTTTTCAAATCATCTGGACAATTCTGACCATGACCAACTTTAACTGCATGAGAAGTAAAAAGATTCAATGCATCATCCTCACTTAAGGCCTCTAGTTTAATATCCATTGGGCATCCCATTTGAATGCAAACATTCTTGTTATCTGTGGTTAGCAAAACACTACAGTGACCCTTGTCGTGGAAGCCAGATTGAATCCCCATGTTCTTAAGATCTAGCTTTTCCCAGACATCATCAAGTATTATGAGGACCTCCTAGCGTCAGCGATCTTGTTCCATATTTGTTGTGGATAGGTCAATTTCTTCTCTTCCTCTAACTGCAACTCCAATTGCTTCGCAATGTCATCTCGAATCCTTTTTTCATCAACAGGGGTATACACATTAATGAAGATAACTCTATCACAGGCACTTGATTTTTCAACATGTTTCCCAACTTCTATTGCCATTATGGATTTTCCCGTTCCTCCCAACCCGTGCAATCCTATCATATGGTTATTCTCAAAGTTTTCCTTTCAACTCTCAAAAGTCATGAGCTGTTGTGAATGGAATTCCATGCCTGGCACTCTAGCTTCATGTGCAACTACATCAAAGTTATCAACTTTAGTGATCAATGTTGGGATATCTTTCGTCAAATTTTCCAAGTCCTTGTCTCGCTCAATTTGCAAGGAGCAATTCGTACACGAGCCAAAGCATTTGGTTGGTTTAGTGTCTTGTGTAAAAGCTCATTGGCCTTTTCAAGCCAGTGTTCAACTCTAGGGTCAACCCGAGTCCTATTTCTTTTCTTGGCTTCTTCTATCTTTAGCTCTACACTTTTCACCGTAGCTGACAACTCTCTTTGTTTATTTTTGAAGTCTTCAACATAACTCTTGTATTTGCATAGGTACCCAAGTTGCTCACATGCTTTATTCACCAAGTCTTGGATGGCTGTTGTTGCAACACTGCCACAGATACCCAACAGTGCCATCTAACCTACATATGGGATTGCGGTTACAAAATCAAGTAGATCAGCTTATCTAGGTACTTGCCAACTATGATCTAAGATTAGAGTATCATGATCAAAAACATATTATTCTTTATTCGATTATTCAAATTCATGATGAATGATTAATTATTGGAGTTATTCAAAAGTTGGGAGAGATCTCACTGAAAGAATGACATCTTACTGCTTCACGCAAGTAAAAGAGTAATATTTTAAAGCATGCATATTCATCCTAAAACAAGCAATAGCTTTGATCATGAGCAAAACCTTATCAAAGTATGATGTGGTTTGGAGGGGGCAAAAAGGAAGTTTAAACAAAACAAAAAATTTGATTGACTAATCATGAACTCCGACATGATGGGACTAAACTGCATAACAATACATAGAAACAGAGACATTAGGGAGGCGTTTTGGAGCGCTTCTCAAGGGTTTGGAAGCCTGACTTGAGTGATTGATGTCATTTGAAGCTTTTCGAGTAATTTATTGATGTTGTTCAACAACGAATTTGGTGCTTAATATGAAATTTTTTTTACATCATTCTAATGATTGGCCACCTTGAGTTTAAATGTGGATTTTGTAATTTCTCTTTGAAACAAGGCAAGTGATTATAGACCATTGGCTGAGAGACTCAGAATTAGGCTTTAGTCAAATTTGAACTTGACTTATGCTCAAGAGCCCTACGTAGCCAAGAAAGGGTGTGAGCGTAATTGAATTTTCATACGAGACATCATATAAAAATGACGCATGGGTGATGGATCAAAAGACATATGTCTGTGTGATTTAGACACTTGACTTAGCTTTAAAATTAATTAAAACTAAACTAACTAATAAAAATGAAATGAAATATTGTATTGTATTGTTTGTAGGGGGTTCAGAATTATTCCTAAAATGCCTCTAATTAAATTAGAATTTACTTTTCTAAATTTATTCTTTGACTGTTGCTTGACTAAGATGAAATTGGATTGTGCCCAAATCCAACCAGTATTGGGAATCTCTCATTTAACTCTTTCTCATTTTCTTCTCATAATATCATATCCACCCTTAAATAAAAAAAGGATAGTTCAAATTTAATATTTTGTAGAATTATTATAAATAAATAAATCTAAGTTGTTAAAATTTGATATATAAAGTTCTTGACTCTGTAGCATTCCGAATTTTCAAGCTTTGAATTAATGATTTATAGACTACTTAGAGGCTAGAAGGGATTAAATAAGGCCTCAAGAAAATAAATTTATTGAGATAAGCTTATTTTCGAGTAGAAGAATCCAGACAAAGAAGAAAGTGAATAATTATTAAATATATAAAGGCCCAAAATAATTAGGGAAAAGTTAAAGATAATTTTAAAAGCTGATTCCTTGAATCAAGGATTATTTCTTAGACCATATTTTAATTTGGAATTACTAGCTCACAAAGTTTATTGAGTAAGATTGGAAATAAAAGTGCCAAGTCATGGGCTTATTGAATAATTTTGGAGAAGGATATATATATATATATATAAAAGCAGAACCTTTAGTGCTCGTCTCGAACAGTGATTGGAGTATTCAAAAGTAGCTTTTCAATCATGATTTACGATATATAAGATAATTATGTGAGAAAAGTGTTGTCTCAACTTATATGCATAAACACTTATAAGTCTTTCATAAATGATGCAAACATGCACTTAACCGGGTTGGGTTATCTTTTCCCTTAAACTAATTATCAGCAGCCTTCCTCACGCTTATTCTTGCCTTGCACGCATTTCACTTCTCACGCACGGCACTTGCAGAGGAAGCCAAGAGGGGTTATAAATAGAGTGAGGGAGAGAGAAAAGCAAAGTTTCGTTGCCAAGGGATTCAGAAGAAGCGATTGCCGATGGAAGAGCAAAGATCCACAGGAAACTTTTAAAGCAGTCGCCAATTTAGACCAAGGTAGGGTCCTTAATCCTTTACCTATCCCTTTGGTTAACTGTTGGCTGATGATTTATGGGGAAAGAATAATAAAATTGAAACTGAAAAAAAGGAGAAAAGTTGATTTTGAACCTGCAACCTCTGTTTGATATATATTTATATATATGCATATGTATAGTGTTGGGTTCTGTGATTGAGGGTGAAAGGGAGATGATTCTCAAGCTCAAAATCTCTGTTTTGAAAATGATAGTGCCGGATTCCTTAATGGGATGGAAAAGAATCTTACATGCTAGTGAGCTATGAGTGTTTGTACATGTGTGCTCTTTTGTGACGGGTTTGAATATGTGAAACCTTGCTAAGATTGTTGTTTGTTGTTTTCCTGTGCTGAATGATTGTTTGAGATACTTGACACGCCTTGAAATGTTAAAATGATGATTAGAGTTGTGGTAATCATGGAGTACAAAGAATATGATGCTTGTTCAGTTAGAAAAAATTTCAGGATAAAGATTGCTACTGTTCGGATTTTTGTTAGAGCTTAGATTGTTCAAAGTCTAGAGTGGATAGATTATGCAAGTGCTATCAGTTGTATAGCATTGGGAGCTTACTGCAGTTGAGTTTTGGGATTGAAAACCGAAAGGTAAATCGTTGCTTTGGTTTTGCCAAATATTAAACAAGTGTTTTAAATGTTGAAAGCAAGATTAAAGATTATAACAAGATGATTTGAATGTAAGGTGAGACCTTTAGAGACTATGTGTATATATATTGTAGAAAAATGAAATCATGTATACATATATAGATGATTGCTGTTGTTATGAATCAGTTTTCAGGACCTGTAATTGATTGATGACACGGTGAGTCTTGCTGATTCATGTTTCTGGATATCAAACCATCATGAATGATGTCTAAGCTGTGGCTAAAGACTCCTAAATATGGTGTAATAACTGATATAAGAGCTAAGATATTCAGGGGATTCTTTGTGTGCTAAACGAATGATTAAAAGGTCAAAAAGGAGTGTGTTAGGAACAGTGGGATTGAAATTTTACATTGTTCACTTTATGCTCTATCTGGCAAGCTCAATCCTAGCAAGAAGGAATTGAATTAAAATAAATGTGAGTGCTTCAATAAGTTTTAGAAGGAAGAATGGCGTAGGAACAAGCTATAAGTTAAGCTTGGAATCTAAGAAAAGGATTATGTTGACAGTTAAATCAAGAGCAAGAGTTTTTTTTTTTTTTGGTGGGGCGGGGGGGGTTTTGGGAAAGATTAATTATGCAAAATGAATATATGCGTATGAATTAATCTGTCCCTGGTGAATAATTTATAGAATTCAATATTTGCTATCAAGTTGAAGGAAGAAGCAAAGCCCAAGAGAAGCAAAGAAAAGGACGAGAGCTAGAAGTTGGTATAAAGGTAGCTTTAATCATTTATTTCATATATAATTTGCATTAGTTGCATGTTTATTTTTCCCATTATTGCTGTAGTTAGGCATGAGAATATGCAATTCCTTCCTTAGCTATTGCCATGGTCATGTGTGATAGCTAGTTTACAGTCATTCAGTTACCTCTAAGGTATTGTTCTCTGTAGTTTGTTTTGCATGCTTAGTTACTTACCATGCATTATACACTAAAATATGATTACTGCTACTGATATTCCCCATTCTCACCCCTCTCTCAATGTATTAACCATAGGAACAAGCACATCTAAGGGAAAAGAGAAGTTGGTGGAGGCTAGCTAAGGTGGATGGGAGAAAGCATGATATGTTAAGCTAATTTAGCATTAGCATGGCTTATTATAATTACCATGGCATGTAAATTTTGTTTTGTTTTGGACTGTACATATCTCCATAAGGAGTATAAGATGAGTAGTTATTAACATGGTAAAACTTATGATTATTGTGGATAATCAGTTGCACATGCTTGCTGAAACGCCCTTTTTACATCTGATGTTTGATAGGGTAAAAGTTTGAGTTATTTTTTGAAAAAGATTTGTCATTTTAACCTCTCGACCTTTTCCCTTATCATCCTCTTCATAATGCCGGCATTCCTCGCCTCAACCACAGTGGGTCCTCCTCTCCCTCATGAGAGAATTTTTCTTAAAGCTTATGTTTATTAAGGCAAGATATAAAGGAAAAGTTACTAAAAGAAACTTTGTAGTGTTAGGTGTAATATCCCAAATTTAATGAAGGTTAAAAATTTTCTAAAAAGAAAATTTAAACAAGAATTTGATAATAAGTCAAATTATGGAACCTACAAAATTTAAAGAATCTTAAATTAGACAAAGGAAAAAATTAGGGCTTAGTGTGTGTAATTAATAGGATAAAAATATACCTATATATATCTATATTAAAACACACGAGCAGATATTCACATCCTGCATCTTATTTTTTTGTGGAGCACTAAAAGTGGACAGCTCCATCTTTCATTGTTGGGTAGACACGCTACACACACCCTTACACCTACATGTTTCACCTAACCACAATTATCTAACCTTCTTCAACCATATAATCCACACTTCATGCACTCCCTCACTCTCCGTTGCTTCAAGTCAGAAAAGAAGAGAGAGCTGGTCAAAGAGAGAGTGAAAGGAAGAAAGAAAACAGAATAGAGAAAGAGAGAACAAAGAGAGAGTCAAGAGAGCAAGAGTGATCGGTTCAATTGAGGAAGGAAGAAGAAGCTCCAAATTCCACATCCAACATCATAAATATATTTAGGTGAGTCTCCTACACATTTATCCTTACTTTCACGTTGGATTTGAGTGGTTTCTGTGGTGGTTTTGTGGCTGGAATAAGAGAAAATTCGTCCGAAAGTTTCTGTCACCGAAAAGTTGTTAAACCAGTGATTGTGTGACGATTTTGGGGTGAATTTTGGTGTTCTTTGATTCTGAAATTCGATCATTAACCTCAGGAAATATGTGTAGGAGAGTATAGAGTTAAAATTCGTGAGGTTTAGAGTACAAATTCATGTATACATGCTAGTTTTCTCAATTCTGTTTTGCTGTCCGAAAAACAGAGTACATACCTGAAACTTGTAAAATCTTAAACAGAGTCTATAGATGGAATTTTCAAATGGGTATTTTTATATAGATATTTTAGGATGTGTAGTTGATGATAGAATCAAGAAAAGTACAATTTGGAATGAAAATGGATGAGTTCTTGATTTTTGAAGTTAGACTGTCAAAACTGACGTTTTTGGGAGCCAGTCAGATTCATGTTGCGTTTTGACTAGGACAACCTTAGTGAAAAAATTATGAAATTTTACAGTAATATATTAGACATTCATATCTTTCCAATGACTCCAAGAAAGAATTATTTTGATATCTGTAGCGAGAGTTATGATTTTTGAAAGTTAAGTCAGTAACAGAGATCAATCTGGACGTTCAAGCCTGACAGTTATGGTTTTCGAGAATTCTGGGAACGATTAGATAACATCTAGTAGTTTTGGATATTTTTTCATGAAACTACACTTAAATAGCTTTCCATAGAATTTTAGAACACTCCATTTCTATTTTTTTAGAGTTAGTTATGAATTTTTGAACTTTAGTTGCTAACAGATTATATTTCTGGAAGTTAGATTGGTTGTGGCGAAATTTTGGAAAACCAAACTTTAATAAAAAATTATGAAACTTTCCAGATATAAGGAAGACATTTAGACCTTTAAATTGATGGTTAGAACATAATTTTTGGACTAGTAGATTAAAAGATATGGATATTTGAAGTTGAGCTTTGTTTCTGAAATGCCATCTGGAACAGTAATAGTTGGCCGAATTTCTGGGTAATATATGTAGTCAGTAATCATATTTGGATATTTTTCCATGAATGTACATTTAAAGACCTTCATTTAGGCTTTGGAATCAGTCAATTTGGAATTTTCTATAATTAGTTATGAATTTTCAAAGTTGACTGAAAATATGTCAGTTTATGAGAAAAAATTTGTGAAACTGTCGTTTGGCAGTGATTTTGTAAAAACCGAGGTTAAAAATGGATTCCTTGGATGAAAATATGTTAGAATAGCCTGGTTCAAAATTTCTGAAAAAGTATAGTCAGACTGGGTACAGTGGGGCCGGGACCGGGTCCCAGGGGCATTTTGGTAAATTTTCAGTATAGACTAATATAACCACCAAAAATATTATGGGAATCTCTGAAGGGGTACATGAATAGGTTTTAACCTAATTCTTGTACATTTGGAATTTTAGGACCGAATTAATCGCCTGAGCCGTTGGCACATAGTTCGAGGAACTATTCTTGTGTAGCAAAAAGGGACAGAAGGTAGTAACTCTATCTCTCATACACTATGTGAATGTTGATATGCTATATGTTGCTATGTTCTGTGATATGAACACGTGCCTTGGGCACATTACCTAGCTGTGGTATGGGACTCAGCTGAGGTACACGAACATGTAGGGGATCCAAACAGTCATTTGGCCCTGAGTATTGTGTACACACATGTTATAGTATGAATTTTCATTTGCATTATATGGTGCATTACATATTTAATTTTCGCATTTTATATGATGGATCATGTGTTACTACTGAGATTCCTTGGAATCTCACCCTTTTTCATAAATAATAAATGTTCCAGCGGGAACCAGTGGCTCCAAAGGCAAAGTGGAAGACATGGGCAATTAAGATGTGCAGGTCCTAAGATCAGAGTTATTTGGTTATATTAGTTTAATTTTATTATGTTGGATATTGTTACAAAAGTGTTTGAATACTGAATGAATTGTATTTCCTATTCACAGGAAGGTTATATATATATACAAAAGTGAGGAGCCTAGATATTAATTGCTCCTAAATGAGGGGATCATAACAGTCAATCAATCCCGCTAATTATGCTAATTAATCTAATAATAATAATAGAATATTTCCTTAACACTCCCCCTCAAGTTGGAGCATATATGTTAATCATGCCCAACTTGTTACAAAGATACTCAACCCGTATCCCAGTTAATGCTTTTGTCAGAAGGTCTGCTAGCTGGTCGTCAGATCGCACATGTCCTGTAGATACAACATTTTCTTTGATCTTGTCCCGAATGAAGTGACAGTCGATCTCAATGTGCTTCGTTCGCTCATGGAACACAGAATTCGATGCTATATGAAGCGCTGCTTTATTGTCACACCAAAGCTTCGCAGGTAATGTCGTGACAATGCCAATTTCCTTCATGAGCTGAAGTATCCATACAATTTCTTGTACAGATTGAGACATAGCTCTGTATTCTGCCTCTGCGCTTGATTTAGATGCAACCCCCTGTTTCTTACTTCTCCAAGATATCAAGTTGCCACCAACAAATACACAGTAACCTGTAGTAGATCGTCTCGTGGCCTTTGATCCTGCATGATCCGCATCACAAAAACACTCAACTTTAGTGTGTCCAAAATCCGAATAGAGAATGCCCTGACCTGGGGAGCCTTTCAGATAGTGCAAAATATGTTCTAAGGCTTCCCACTGTGCCACTATCGGAGATGCCATGAACTGACTAAGTACACTAACAGAGAAGGTTATATCAGGACGAGTCACTGTCAGATAATTCAGCTTTCCAACCAATCTCCTATATCTCTCAGGATATGCAAATGGCTTCAATTTCTCTGGATCAATCTTCTTTTTCAAGTCATCAGGAAGTTCATCAAACATACTATCATTCAAGTCTAGGAATGGGTTTGGAATCATGGGAAGGCTACTTGGTGCAGCTCCAAGCTTCCCAGTTTCCTTCAGGAGGTCGAGAACATACTTCCTCTGAGTCAACAGAATGCCTTTCTTGTTTCTCATAACTTCAATACCTAGAAAGTACTTCAATGGTCCTAAGTCTTTTGTTTGGAAGTGAAGGTTGAGAAAGACTTTAAGCGCAGAAATTCCAGAAGTGTTACTCCCTGTAATCACAATGTCGTCAACATATACAACCAGAAGAATCAGACCTGCATCGGTCTGCTGATAAAACACAGAATGATCACTCTTGCTTTGGCGCAATCCGAACTTCTGAACCACGTTACAAAATCTATCAAACCAGGCACGTGGACTTTGTTTCAAACCATACAATGACTTTCTGAGATAGCACACTTTCCCATACTCCCCCTGAGCAACAAAACCAGGAGGTTGCTCCATATAAACTTCCTCAAGAAGGTCACCATTCAAAAAGGCATTCTTAACATCCAACTGATGTAAATCCCAATGATAGCTGGCAGCTAAAGAGACAAGAAGACGAACGGAAGTGAGCTTAGCGACCGGGGAGAAAGTCTCAGAGTAATCAATGCCATAAGTTTGAGCATACCCTTTAGCAACAAGCCGAGCTTTTAGCCGTTCCAAGGAACCATCAGCCTTAGTCTTAACTACAAATACCCATTTACACCCAATGGCCTTCTTCCCAGAAGGCAAATCAACAAGAGTCCAAGTACCAGCCTTTTCAAGGGCCATCATTTCTTCTTCCATCGCAGCACGCCAACCAGGATGGGCTAAGGCTTGGTGAAGGGTGGTAGGGGTGGTGATGGACTCAAGGGTGGCCACAAGGGAAGAGGAAACAGGGGACAAGTGTTGGTAAGAAACAAAGTTTGATATAGGATACGTGCAGTCAGCATAGCATTTAGGAGGACAATGGGGGCGGATACCTTTTCTGAGGGCAATAGGGAGGTCAATGGGCGGGTCAATGGCAGAATCAGGCACAACTGTATCAGGGGCAGGAGTAGGAGGGTCTGGGGTCGGAGGGACAGAATCCGACGGTGAAGCATCTACTGACAGAGGCGCAAAGTTGGTTGGAGCAGTCTCAGTGATAATAGCAGGAACCGGAACAGCAGCCTGAACTGGTGGGACACGATAAACTAAGAAATCATCTGTCGTGTCAATGACCGAGGGAGATGCAAAGAACACCGGAGACTTGAAGAAAGAAGATGACTCATGGAAGGTGACATCAGTGGACACAAGATAACGACAAAGATCAGGAGAGTAACATCGATAACCTTTCTGGACGCGAGAATAACCAAGGAATACACACTTTAAAGATTTTGGATCGAGCTTACTGACACTCGGACGAACATCCCGAACAAAACAAACACAACCAAAGATTTTCGGATCAACAGGGAAGAGCTTAGTGGTGGGGAACAAAACAGAATAGGGAATGCCCCCACTAAGAATAGACGAAGGCATGCGATTGATAAGAAAACATGCAGTCGACACGGCATCAGCCCAAAACGGTGTAGGAACACTAGAATGAAACATAAGAGCTCGAGCAGTTTCTAAAAGGTGGCGATTTTTCCTTTCGGCAACACCATTTTGAGCAGGGGTATCGACACAGGAGGAGTGGTGAAGAATACCATGACGTTGCATATAATCAGTAAAAGGGGCGGAAAAATATTCTTTCGCATTGTCACTTCGAAGGATTTTGACAGGAGTATTGAACTGAGTTTGAATTTCAGCACAGAAGTTTTGAAAATGAGTAAACAATTCAGAACGTTGTTTCATTAAGTAAAGCCAAGTCGTTCGGGAAAAATCATCAACAAAAGTGACAAAATAACGATAACCAGTCTGAGATAAAACTGAACAAGGACCCCAAACATCAGAATGTACTAACTCAAAGGGGGACGCAGCCCGTTTATTGACTCGAGGTGCCAAATGAACACGATGGTGTTTGGCAAACTGACACGACTCACAATCCAAAGCAGACACAGAAGAAAACTGAGGATATAACCTCTTTAGAGACGAAATTGACACATGACCGAGACGACAATGAACTTCAAAAGGAGACGATCCACCAGAGCAGGCAACGGAACGCGGAACTTGATCATCCAGAATGTAATGCCCACCAGATTCATAGCCTCTACCAATAATACGCTTCGTCGACAGATCCTGGATCAAACAATGGTCAGGGAACAGTGAAATGAAGCAATTTAAATGACGAGTGAGTTTACTGGGAGATAGAAGATTAAAAGTGAGATCAGGAATATTAAGGACAGAGGATAATGTAATGGAGGGAGTGGGATTAATAATGCCTGATCCAACGACACGGACGGGGGAACCATTGGCAACATAGATGGAGGATGGGTTAGCATAGGGGGCATACGATGAAAATAAGCGATGGTTACCTGTCATGTGGTCGGTAGCACCAGAATCAATGACCCACTTCGAGGAAGTGGTAGCAAGACCAGAGGGCAGAGTACCTGTAGATAAGGCCGCGGCAGAAGGTGAACCAAGGTCAGGCTGATCAGAAGTCTGGACAACATGAGCAAAGCCACGCTGCTGATCACGCTGCTGTTTATTTTGCAATTTTCGACAATTTTTCTTGATATGGCCAGATTCCTTGCAATAATGACAGATGATACTGCCAGAAGTCGTGTGTGGGGTGCTGGAACCCTGTTTGGAGCCATAGTTCTTGAGGTCAAAGGGACCCCGACCTGCCAAAGCACTGGCATTTGGATCCACAGATGGACGGGTCATACTATCAGCGCGAAGAACACGTGCGAACACATCATCAAGAGATGGGAGTTCTTGACTAGAGAGAATCTGAGAGCGAATGGTTTCATAAGATGGATCAAGAGCTTCGAGAAAACCAATAATGGCCTGTAGTTCTAGATTCTTAATACGAGTTGCAAGATCTGCTTGAGGAGACATAAGGACTTTCATTTCCTCATACAACCGCTTATAGTCCAAAAAGAAGTCCTTTAATGGACGACCCTGCTGCTGAGAGCGATAAAAACCTTTACAAACTTCGTGAATCCGGGTGAGGCTCCCGTTACCAGAGAACATAAATTCCAGACAACTCATTATTTCCTTAACCGTAGTACAATGACTCACTGAAGACAAGATCCGGGGTTCAATAGAATTTCTAATTTGAAACAAGATTCTAGCATCATCCCTCTTCCAAGCAACCAGTTTGTCTTTATCACTAGGGGGTTCATCGGTTAAATGTTCTTCCTTCTCAATACCCATAATATAGATTTTAACAGTAGTGCTCCAATCACTATAATTAGTCCAGTTCAATTGGGAGAAAGTAATCTTAGCAGACATGGGTAACATTTCAGGAGTCTTAGAGTCAGCCATGGAATCCATAAGCAAAGAACAATAATAAAGAAGTCCAATCCAACAAAAGAAATCTCCAAATTTGGGCACAAAATCGAGTACAAAATAAAAGTCTATGGATAGTACCTGAATAGTGCGAAAATAGCACCAAACAACACCCAAAAAAAAAGTGCCAAACAACACCCAAATAATGCAGAACAGTGTCGCACAGCACCGTGAACAGTGACCGAAACAGTACCGCGAACAGTGACAAAATAGTGTCCGAACAGTGATCGCTACAGTGCCGAAACAGTACCGAGAACAGTGACGCACAGTCGATGAACAGTGTCCGAACAGTCTGAGAACAGTGACGCACAATCGATGAACAGCGCCGCTACAGCCGATGAACAGTATTCACTCCAGTGTCTCCCCCGAAGCAGTGCCGCTACAGTCGATGAACAGTGCCCGAAAAAAAAAATTAGGAAACCCTACGCTCTGATACCATGTTACAAAAGTGTTTGAATACTGAATGAATTGTATTTCCTATTCACAGGAAGGTTATATATATATATACAAAAGTGAGGAGCCTAGATATTAATTGCTCCTAAATGAGGGGATCATAACAGTCAATCAATCCCGCTAATTATGCTAATTAATCTAATAATAATAATAGAATATTTCCTTAACAGATATTTTGGACAAAATTTGTATTTATTATCAAACCCTGCGGGGAAGACTCATGTATGTAAGCTTGAACTTAATATCAGTATGTTTGTACTATTTCTGTATGCCTGTGGAACTATGCCATTATTACTCTACGAATATCGAAATGTAAACGGGTGTTGACATTAGGCATTCAAGGAACAGATTTAAGACCATGTTCTTTGCAAGAAGAAAATGGCCAGCTACCATAATATGCGAAGATGTGAACTCATTCCTTTGTATTTTTGGTCTTTCAGAACTAGAACGTTAATCGACCTGTTACAAACAAATAATATTTATTAAAAATGCATGATATATTAAAAAAGAAAGTACACTTTATGAATACCACAAGACAAGTTTAATCCAATCATATTTTGCCATCATAGGTAACAAGTCTTTCAAGTTAACTTGGACAGATTCCATAGCTCCACACACATCACCACTTCAAGAACAGGATTTTCCATAGCAGGATCTAAGAAGGCCTTAGTAGCTAAATGATTGGATATGAAACATTAAAAAGGTGACCTATGCATTTATTCATTCTGAACAACGTTAATTCTTCGATCGACATAATAAAACATTAGCGCTCAGCTATATACTGAAAAAATCTATTAGGTTCAACTTAATGAAATGCCAATCTTTTAATGGACATGCATCGTAATTTCAAATCTATTTGCTGCAAAGTAGACTATAAATAAACAAACAAACAGAAAAGGATATTTGTGAGTCCTTCCCACTACTCATTTTAGGAATAGAAGGGGGGAGCCAAAAAAGAACAGAGGAAAAGACATGTTATCTCATATACTATGGCTCCTCGTCCAAAAAATTCTGATTAATCTCAAATATAGAACCTTAACAAATGTTCAAGCTTTCCAAATTAACCTTTCTGGGTAAGGACTGAGTTCTTAGATGAAAGTAAAAAAAAAAATTACCTAGAGAAAGACATGCCCTTTCTGGTAGATTTCTCAGTCTGACATACTCTGAACATGACAATGTCAAAAGAAATATTTAGGACCCATCTTAGCATATTACAAAAGAATGTCAAATTATTTAACTCCACTTAATTCAAGACTGTACCAGAAATAGGGTGGCTCCATCTTTTTCTCTGTTCTACAAAGCTTCCAACTTTGGCTGAGTACTGATTCTTATCACAAAGCCTATGTGCGTATAGATGATTCAAAGTGTTGGAATCAACATGTTGTAACATTTTCACTGATTTCCCATTTTTTTCATCTACCATTGTCTTCCCATCACATGATTCTCTGCCTTTGGCTATGATTTTAATGTTCTTTTCCTCAAATTCATGATTGAGACTATTTGAATTGCTGTATGCTAACACCACTGCTCCTAGAATCTCCCCCATGAATGTCTCATGTGAATTGCAATATAATGGCATCAATACTTACACCTTGAGAAGAAGAAACACTGCCTCTATAAGTCAGGAGATTTAAACCATGTTTAGTTTCACGTTAGTAAACACCAAAATCATGATTTTGATACTTCTAAGTCAGGACATAAGCATGTTTGGATTCATGTTGAGAATTACTAAGACCATGGCTTTGTTCACTACTACAAAAAACATTTTTAACGTCCCTTTTTTAGGCCTTTTAACGTCTGAAAACAAAGGGACGTCTATGTGAGCGACGTAGTAAAAAATGACAATAACGTCCGTAGATAAAAGGACGTCTAAAGTCTGGACTTTAGACGTCCCCAGTTTAAACTGGGGATGTCTAAAGTCTCACTTTAGAAGTAAAGTGGGGACGTTTAAAGTGCCACTGTGGGACTTTAGACGTCCCCAGTTTAAACTGGGGACTTCTAAAGTCCCACTTTAGAAGTCCCCACTTTAAACTGGGGACGTCTAAAGTGCGTTTTTTTTAAAAAAAAAAAAATCGTTTATATTACAGAACTGGACTAAACAGTATTTAAAATCAGAAATCATATATCATCGTCAATAAAATTACAGATCTAGTATCTGAAATCCAAAATCTACACAATAATATTACAGATCTGGACTAAACAGTATTTAAAACCAGAAATCATATATCATCGTCAATAAAATTACAGATCTAGTATCTGAAATCCAAAATCTACACAATAAAACTCTAGAGCTGAAATCTCATAAACAGAAGATGATAACAATAAGATGAATCAGTTGCGAAAAACTTATCTCCTTCTATTATTAAAATTCATTTTCTCGTAATAATGAATAGAGAAGAGCAACAGGGAGAGATGTACCTCATTTTCTCAGTGGGAATGTGGCCATGAAGCATGTTTTGGAGTCTCGATCTACAAACAATAACAACACGAGTTAGAAGATAAATTAGAAGGGAAATCCAAAGAAAAAAGAGAAAGAAGATAAAATAATAAGAAACATAACAGATCTGGTGAAAAAGAGAGAGAGCAAAGAAGAAGCAAGTTTAAAAATAGTATATAAAGAAGAAGAAGCAAGAGTTAAATGCGTGGTGGTAAGCATTACAGATCTGGTGAAAAGAGAGAGAGAGAAAAGAAGAAACAAGTTTAAAAACAGAATATAAAGAAGAAGAAGTAAAAGTTAAATGTGTGGTGGTAGTGGTTGCGTTGATGAGAAAGAAGAGTGTGGATCTATAAAACTGACAAATAAAGACTGTCAGTACAGATTTGAATTGTTTTTGGCGTTCCCAATTTAATTTAAGGACGCCTAAAGTTGTTTAATTAATTTTTTTTTTATTTTTTTTAACTTTAGTCGTCCCCAATTCAAAAAGGGACGTCTAAAGTCACACTTTAGACGTCCCCAATTTAATTGGGGACGTCTAAAATAATTTTTTTTTTTTTTTTAATAAAGGCGTCCCTAATATTAGGGACGCCTAAAGTGGCGTCCCTTATATTATATCAGGGACGCCACTTTAGGCATCCTTGATATAAGGGACGCCACTTTTGGCGTCCCTAATATATATTAGGGACGCCAAAAGGCGTCCCTGATTTAAAAAAAAAAAAATTTACTTTAGACGTCCCCAATTAAATTGGGGACGTCTAAAGTGACCAAAAAGCGTTAAATTGGGGACGTCTAAAGTGACCAAAAAGCGTTCCTGATTTTAAAAAAAAAAATTTTACTTTAGACTTCCCCAATTAAATTGCCACCGCCTTTATTTTTTACGTCCATTTTTTAAAAAGGGACGTCCTTTAGGGTCGTAAAAGTAATATTTTGTAGTAGTGGTTGGTCTTCAACGTACACACACTTTTGCTCACAAGAGATTAATAGTTTGCGTATATGAAAGAGTTAAGTTGCATCTAGCACTTTAAAGTATCTTTTTAGTAACACTTAGTATTCTACAGTAGTTTTTGGTCCATTCAGTTTTGTAAAGTATTTTTTCCATTAACACCTAGTATCTTAAAGTGATTTTTTCTGCACTTTTGCACTTTAAGTACTTAAAAAAAAAATACTTAATGCATATCACTATCTACTCCTCCAGTCCTTCATATAAGACATATTTATCTAATTTGATTAGATTAAGAAAGTTAGTTAAATTAGTTTATATGACATGTATTTTCTAAAACACTATAAACATCTTCCTTACTTCCCTCATTCCCTTTCCTTCTTGATTATGGTTGAAGGAGCATCAATAAGGGTAAATTAGAAAAAGAAAACTATATCTTATATTTAGGATCAAGATTAATTCCCCAAATATGTCTTATATTAAGGCATATTACTTGATACATATAACTCTCTTCTACAAGGGGCAATCTCATTGCCTGCAATACTGCAAACATGCTCTCATTTAAGAGAAAACTTGAGCTTGTTCAAATTAGGATCTTATGTTCCACAACTAGCTCTTATTTTCGGGAGTGGAGGTAGCATTAGATAAGAATTTGTCCAGCTTCTCAAATTTAGCTAATCCACAACAACTGTAATATGCTAAGATGTGTACGGCTTCCTCTGCTTTTGAGTCTCCTCTGATCTAGTGCCCTTTAATTTATTTATTTATTTTCCCGAGATAAAAGGCAAGACACAAGCTAAGAGCAACATTGCAAATCCTTTAGGTACATCCCTAAGTACCCAGCCGGAACATCGACGCATCTAATGGTGTTCCTTAGCACGTGTCTCAGTTCCTTCTATGCTAAGATGTGTAATGCTTCCTCTGCTTTGTCATTGGTATTTCTGTCACCTCATAAGCCACGTGCGTAATAATTGAAATAATTGTTAGGATAGACAACTAAACATAACATACTGCTCTAACAATGTAACTTATCTGAATTTGATAATTA
The DNA here is from genome assembly GCA_963855925.1 of Inga laurina. Lineage (NCBI taxonomy): Eukaryota > Viridiplantae > Streptophyta > Magnoliopsida > Fabales > Fabaceae > Inga > Inga laurina. The sequence continues at coordinate 16,359,704 of OY979701.1, read as the reverse complement.
AAAATTGACTCTTTAAAATAGAAAAGGATTTATTTAGTAGTCACCTTTTTTAGAGTAAAAAAAATGAGTTAGAAAAATGCATTAAAGATATCAAAAAATTAGCTCAAATAAATAAATAAAAGAATATATAATTTTTTAACATGGAAAACTCCATATGAGAAATAAAAACCAGGGACCTAGACCAGAAAATCTTTATTATGATTAATATTACAACAAGCCTTCCACAATTCTTGACCCAAGCCATGCTCCTTTTTTTTTTTCCTTTTGGGATAACTCATCCACTAATCACTATCAACTTCGTGAAAATCACCATATGGCATTGCAGAAAATGCAAAATACATACATAACCCATGTTTGTATGATCTAGAACTTTATTTTAATTAATGAAATTAAAATGATAACCTCCAGCAGTCAAAGCTTTTGCTTAAGATAAACTCCTAACAGTAATGATGTTTTCTTCAAATTGGCTAGACAAGAAGACCACTTAGAATTCACATTCTCTAGTTGAGACCTCTCTTTCTCCATTGCTTCCAACTTCCTTATGAATCCAATGGTGTCAGAAACACTCTTCTTCTTTTGCTCTTCAAGAGACAACAGTTTAACCTCACACTCTCCAAGACACACAAGGCATGCAAGTCTATGCCTGAGTGACCTTAGTTTCATCCTGAAGTGAATAAAAATAGACAAATATTATTCACCAATTGCAATTTTATTTAATGTTTCTCCACCAATTGCTTCAATATTCTGCACAGCATTGAACGACATCAGTTTCTTGTTTCTGTGACAGCAAAGCATTAGAATATAGTCTTCCGTAGATGGTTAATTAACCTTTTGTGAATCATGAGGATGCATATCATGTTCTGTTTTGGGGAGTGTTTGGTGATCAAGTGTGATTCTCTTGCCCTTGCCCTCAATGCCAACCAAATTATCCTAAATATTCAAAAAAGCACCATGAAATTATATCATTTACCATAAATTCCACCCTTATCAAGGAAGACTGTATTCTTACATGGGGACACTCATTTTCTGAAGGAACAACAAATGCTGTTGGTGATGACACTCTTGATTCTGGTTCCATGATTTGATTTGTTGTGAGAGCTACTTCATCTAATTTTGAACCTTCTTGAGAAGTTGGCTCCATTGTTTCCTTTATAATGTGTTGCATAGCACAAAAAAGTCATTCAGCTTGCAGTTAGTTCTAGCTTCATCTCTTTAGCAGGAGTAATCTTTACAAGCTAATTTAAATCTGAATTAGACGATGGTTTGAATGGTAAAGTATGATAATCTTACTTGAGGAGATTCAATTAGTGAAGGAACAACAAATGGCGCAGGTTTGTTGGCTTGTTCTGAATCCTTGCCTTTATCAGCTTCTGATTCTGGACTTCCTTCATCATTTGCCTCTTCTATTTCCTTAATCTATAACATATAGGAGACCACAAAGAAATTAAAAAAGTTGTGGATTTAATTTATTGATTTTGCTCCAAAATTTGGAAGCAATCGGCATAAGTAAAACAGAAATATATCTGTTGGCTGCTTAAGTGTGATAGTTATAAGAATGTATGATATACATACATTTGATGAGCCATTGTTTTGTTCGGCTGTTGGCGGGTCTCTCTTTACAGTCTTCTCTGCTATTTCTCTTACCCTCTGAACAATAATATAATAGAATATATTAAAGAAAATGGAATGAGTAGAAGTCATTTATTAATGAACATATTAAATTGTAGAAGATCAAGTGGGAAAAAAATTTGTGAATTAAATGAATTAACTTTTAGCAAATTAAATTAGTAAGGGGGAAATCTTTATACCTCTATGGGTGACCTTGATAAATTTAAGTTTGATGTATGAATATACTGTCTCTTTTTGCTTTTTCTTTCATTTAATTGGGCCATTTTATTTTGGTACATACATTAACAAGATGTTCAGGAAGATCATGTTTATCCACATGGCCCTTGTTCCTCTCAGATTCTACCAACCATTTCAATAGCCTAACCAAACAAAACAGTTCCAAATATATATTATAGTGAGACAAATCATAGCATAGGAGATGTTGGGACAATCCTCTACTTCACGGCATATCACGGTCTGGAAATCAATTGCTGGGCAGATAGTATGAAGTTTTGGTAGATCATGAAGGGATATCAGAAATAGCTTTGGGAAGACAAAAATCTTCCCTCTGGTTGAGAAGGAGGGGCAAACAATAATTTGATTGGAGTGTGGCTTTGGCCTTAGGTGGAGAGTGCCAACCTCTTGAATGCTTAGCAGGTCTGTTGTGATTTATGTTTGTGTTGTGTGTTCGTTGTGGTGTCTTTTGTTCTGTTTTTTGTTGAGTTGCAAGTGTTACTTGAATTGTATTTCGTGCTTTTGGGTGTAAGAATCATGGTTTCCCTTTGTAACAACATTATCGTTCTAATGCATTTCCACTCTTTTCCCTTGTTTTCATCTTTTTTTTTTTTTTTGGTTGCTAGTATAAATTAGGTAGGGTCATAACAGTAACATATAGGGTAACACAAAGAAATTGACATTGCACCATAATTTGGAATCAATCAAGAAGGCAACAACTAAGACAAATATAAATGTTGGCTTCTTATAGGAAAGTGTAATATACATACACTTGATGAACCATTATGTTGTTCAGCTGTTGGCAGATTCCTCTTTATAGTCTTCTCTACTACTTCTCTGCCCTCTGGACAATAACATAATATAATAGAGAATGAGTTGAAGTCATTCATTAATAAACATAGTAAATAGTAGGAGACAAAGTGAAAAAAAAAATTGTGGATTACATGATGAATTAATTTGTAGCAAATTACTCCTTTTTTTCGGGGGTGGGGGGTGTGGGTGGGGGTGGGGATTTATGCTTCTATGGGTGAACTTGATAAGTTTAAGTTTGGTGTACAAATCATCAATTTTTCTATCTCCTTTAGCTTTTTTCTTTCATTTGATTGGGCCATTTTATTTTGTTACTTACATTAAAAATCTGTTCATAAAGATCAACTTCATCCATGTTGTCCTTGTTACACTCAGATTCTTGTAACCATTCCGCATATCCTAACCAAACAAAACAATTCCAAATATAAATTATAATAAGAAAAATCATAGCAATATATAGCAATTGTAAATAATTAATTGACCTTTTTGATGCTTACTTTCAAAGAACTCAATATCAGTTGAAGTTAAAGAGATGTTGGGACAATCCTTTACTTGACGGTATATCACGGCTTGGAAATCAATTGAATGGCAGATAGTATGAAGTTTTGGCAGACCTTCAAGTTGTATTGCAAATAGATTTGGGAAGACATGCTTGATGCCCAACTCTTGTGTTGTGCCCTGCTTCCGTTTAAATACTTGCTCAAGCTCTGGGGCACTTTTTATATACAACACTGAGAGCTGTGGAAGGCTACCACGTGTGGAGATAGAGAATAGGCATTTCAAACTCTTGCAGCCAGCTTCCACAAAAATCATATGGAGATTTGGAAAACAACATTCTTGATCATCATCATCATCATCCTCAATGATGCGCTCTAGCTCTTCACATTCTGATACTATTAGAATTCTCAAATATGGCAGGCTTCTTGAGATAGATGCAGACAAGATGAATTTCAGTTGATTGCATTTGAAGATATATAGCTTAGCAAGATTTTTAAGGCTCAGATGAAGATTTTTGGGTCCCACACATATGTTTCTTAACTTATCCATGGCTTCCAATCTCAGGGTATCCAAACTTGAATTCACAGCACTTGCAGTTTGAAGTCTTTCAAGGTCATAAATTGTTTCCATGTCAAAGAATCCTAAACGAAGTTGTTTCAAATTGCACAATTGCATTCCAATCAGCTGTATCATAAGATATATCAGTATCAAAGAACAACACAATATATCAATCCATCATAAGTCAAATGTTAGAAGAACAATTAATTACCTTTTTTTGCAAGAGTTGTTCTTGTCCTTTATGCACCTCCACTGATAAATCTACAAAAGAGTTTATAGGAAGTTGCGGGCATCCATGCAAACGAATACCTTGTAGAGACAATGCTTTCACATAATAGTTTTCAGGGCACATACTAACCATATTCGGTGCTTTGTCAAGGAATAACGTGTTGAGAGCTGAGAGATCAATCTCAGTATTTTGATTCTCATGAAGTGAGTTATCATCATCGCAAGATTTTCCAAACACATATTTCAACCGACTAGCCACTTGGATAAGCACCGATTTCAAATGCACAAGATCTCTAGAACAAGAAGCTGGAAATACATATTCTAACTTGTTACATTCCTTGATTTTTATGGTGTGTAAGTTGGGAAAGATAGAGCTGACATGCATATGATGATGACCATCTACCTCCCCTATTACTATGTGCTCCAGTTCATCACACTTCGAGACGGCCAATTCTTGTAATAGTGGCATTGATGAGGCAATGGATACAGAAAACAGCAACCTTAAGTTTGAAATATCTCCAATATTCATCTCTCTCAAATTGCATGGGTATAACGGTGGTGTAAAAATTCCATGAGCTCTATTGCCAACATATTTCCCCTGCATCTCAAAATATAACGGGGATGTGAAAAATATTTCTGCTTTTTCAAAAAATATTTCTGCTTTTTTTTTCTTTTGAAACGACAAACTAAAAATAAATTACCTAAGAAGTTTTTTTTAAACAAAAAAACAAAAAACAGTTTTCAAAACATGAAAACAAACAAAACCTTTATTACACGGATTTCCTCTAACTTAATTTTTACTACATCTCAGCTACTTAGATGCAAATTATTAGGAATTTAAATGTCCAACATCCTAAATTCTTCTCTATCAATTAAATGGAACAATGAACAAAATTTAAATAGCTAATTAGTCTATAAATCGAGTGTAAATTTGAAGTGAAAACGTGATTTGATTTTTATCTATCTAAAAGAACAATTTTTTTGCTTTGACTTGTGAACAAAATAAATTATCTAAATTATATTATATAAAATAAAATTCTACAGATATTATATTGAAATATGAATAAACAGACAAATGACACATCAATATATGTTTGATATAAATTTGGGAAAATTCCATTTAAATCCAGCTTAAGTATCAAAATCTAAATTAAGGCCTACACTTTTAGCAAATCCCCAATCTAAACATACTTCAAAATAGGAAAAAAGAATTTTAGTTGTTAAGTTATGCAGTACATGGGTATCTTGGTTTTTCAACAACATTAAAAAATCTTTAGTTAGGCCATTCTCATACAAACACCACCCTTCCTCATCTTCAGTTGATCCCAATTTTCACAATTGAAAGGGGGAAATGCCGAAATACCCTCAGCAAATAGAACCAAGAACAAAGGTTGAATTACAATACCATATATGTTTCAAATTAAAATCCATGTTTTGAAAACTGGACTAGACCGGCCGATTTGGGGCGGAAACCGGCCATCCGATGGTTCAACCGGTCTAGTCTGATAGTTGACAAGGTTCAAGTGCAATTTGACCAGTTTAAAACTAAAAAAATTAAATTAATTCGGTTTCTTTTATAAAAGATGAAATATCATCTTGTTGGAGTTCATTGATTTCCTCCAAAGATGATGCTTCATATTCATTTTCTTCCTCAGAAGAGGTTTCAATCAAAAGATTGTTTAATTGTTGAAGAGTTTGTAAGGCATTATTTTTTCTATTAAGCCTACAATATTTTGCATAATGGCCTGCTTTACCACACTGGTAACAGACAATTTTCCCATTGAGACCTTTGGGAAGATCCATAAGAGTTTTGGATTTAAACTCCTTTTTGAGTTTTCTAGGTTGATTAGCCCTAGGTTTTTTTCAAGACTTTTTATGATACTTTTTATAGTATTTTTTAGCCTTGTAATCTTCTTGGTCATTTTCGTGTCTATGTTTAGGTTTTCTAGACTTTTTACAGGCAGGAAAACCAAATTGTTCACAGAAAGATCCCAAATCTTTCCGATTTGAAGCTTTAATTTTTCTTTGGCATGTTGATGTCTACTTTTTTCTTCTTGACAAAGATTTAGGCCAACTCTTTGGAGAACTACAACTAGCTGTCCATAGGTTAAATTTTCATAATGGATCTGACCATCACCAGTTTCTTTTCTAATTTTTTCTCTAACCAATTCTTCTAATGAGCTAGGAAGGCCGGCTATGAATTTTTCTTTCTAGATTGGATGATTTCCATCCTTTCTGGTCATGACTCTTAGTAGGAAGATATCCCTATACCATTTAAATTTGATAAAATTGTACACCTTAAATTTGACAGGAGGTCTGTAGATTTGAATCAATCTTCGCCGAGGCTAATGATCTTATCATCCGAATCATGCCCGAAATATTGGGCCGGATCTTCAGCTTCTGATCCACTTGAAGATTGGGTCGAATGTTGTTGGGCTGATTGCCTGCTTTGAGGCTCCTGGGTTTGTAGAAGCCTAGCAATTTCTTAAAGTTGTTTGGCAAGAGCTTCTTTGTCAGTTGCTGAGGCCAAACAGGCTCGAATTTGGGACTTCTGGTTGAGGAACACACTAGACTTGTGATCTTTAGCCATTAGGAACTTTGGGTTTTGTCTGAACCATTTTTTGAGATTTGACTCAAACACATTTTTTATGTTTGCGAACTTTGCCCACCATTTCACTGAGGATGATCTCTGTAGCATAGGGAACATTTTCTGGTACTTTGAAGCTCCATACTTAAAGCTCCATTTGAATACCCAAGCTAAACCAAAATTTGAAAAATAGTGGAGATCTGCTAGGAAGGGATCTTCATTAAGATTGACACGACTTTTAAAATAGTCGAATCCAATTTTCGCTGTGGTTGGTAAAATTTCTTGGATATGACCGAAATAATCCCACCATTAATGGAAATTGGTATTTTGTGTCATAAGTGAAAAGTAATAGCCAAGTGTGGCTAAAACTTTGATTTTGGTACCAAAAGGTATACCACCATGCATCCAAGTAGTCCCAATAATTGTAACCAATCGGATCCATGTTGTCAATGGAAAAATGTTTCCTTTTGTTTAAATTTTGACCCCAGTCTTCGAGTGATAGAACTTTCCATATTCTGAATGTTGAATATCCATGGATAGTTTTATCATTAGGATGATCACGATCTGGGAAATAATTTCACTAGTTTTGGCAACAACTTTGGTTTTCTTTTTTAGGATTTATTCTCCTAAAGTTTGAAGATAAGACTTTGTATAATTATTTTGTTCAATGATATTTTTAATATCACTTGCATTTATGTCATTTAAAAATTAAATTACTTCGGTTTATTTTTTAAATTTTATTAAGAATTACATATAAATAACCCTAAAATCTTCACTTCCTCATCGGTTAGCCCCCGATTTTTTATTCCGATATGATCCACTGACCCTTGAGCCAATACTCCGGTAGATTCAGTGGTCAGTTCGAGTTTCAAAACCTTGATTAAAATATAGTTGTTGGTTAATTGATAGCATGGCTTAGATGAAGGGCCAAAAAGTAATGTTGGTTCATGCCATTTTCACACAAACATCATCCTTCCCCATCTTCAGTTGATCCCAAATCTTAATTACAATATCTCTTAATGATCCAACATTCAACAGTGTTTGAGTTAGCCAAATATATGTGTTAATTAAATGGGTCAAGCATAGCCCAATATGTAAATGACTCAAATGTTGAGGATTTTCAAAACAAAATATTTTTAGCCTAAACATTATTACCAATTTGATAAACACAATTTTTTAGAGTAATATGTGATTACTTACTCAATTAATTATTTTTTTGAAAATAAACTCAATTCTATTAATTCTCAATGCAAAGAAACATATGTAGCATTAATAAAAAAGTGAAGGAAGAACTTATATATGTACCTGTGAGGCAATGTGGTCCAGCTGAGTTGTCTCGGATATAGATGGCTCATCTTTATTTGTAGTTTCTGATTTTGGTAGAAAGCAAGACATAGGATCCCATGAGAAATTGCAACTTGGACCCTTGTCCTTTTCCTTTAACCCCTCGTTAGTATTGGCTGTTGATTTTTGTGGGAGATAACATTCTGGATATGTGTTGACAAATAATGGAACACCTTCAATAGACATTACTTTCAATGAACGGAGTGTGTTTTCATTTTGCATTTGATGCAACCCTCCCTCTTTTGTATATTGATCGAACATGTATCTTAGATTGTTGCACTTAGAAAGCTCCACAATTTCCAGTAGAGGGAGGTCTTCACAGTAACAAATTGGCAATATGAATTCCAACTTGTCACACCGTTCAACGCTGAGAAGTTTCAATTGTTGAAACATTGAGTCATGACTCCTTGGATTAGGATCTTTATCTTCCACTATCTCTTCTACGGAATATGACCCCTCATCCCTTATTATGTATTTCAGCTTAGAACATTCAACGATCTTCAAACTTTCTAGGAGCATCAGACTTTGAGCAGTGGATGGATGAAAAAGATAAGTCATTGAGCAATCCTCTATATATATGGAATTAAGGCTTCCCAGCTCTAGCTTGCCCTTAAATAATGTGCTTCCCAACTCTTGACAATGCTTTAACTCCAACTTCTATAGTCCCCTAAGAAAGCCATGAGGATAACTACCATAACATATTTCTCTCACATTCACTTCAACAAGTTGCAACTCAACTAACTCGGAGAAGAAATTCGCTCTAGAGTTAAGTTGAGGATGCTCGGTATGGATTAAACACTCCATCTCAGAACATTTCTTCAAAGAAAGCTTGATTAAGTCATCCATAGCTCTATCTCCCATTGAAACAATGCTAGGAATAAGATTGTTCCAACCTATTTCATTTTCTCCTTCTAACTCCAGAATCTCTGCTCTTATGGCCAGTGAGTTAATTATCTCTTTGGAGAAGATTCTTTGTAACTTTCCTGGCTTAAAACATCTTTTTATAGAAGTATCCAACTGAGAAGAATTGAAGGCAGAGAAGTCGCTGCCATCAATATGGTATATTTTGTATTCAGGAAGGCATGTAATTTGAGGAACCTTCGCATCAATCGGTGTATGATCATCATTTGAAACATAATACAATTCCTCTAGTTGGGAGCATCTTGCAATCACTTCAAATGGCATATTGTTCATTTCAAATGAACAACGTTTCAAGCATAGAAATCTCAATTTATCTAGCTCACTAATTTGATTTGGCAATTCAATAAGTGAACAATTAGTCAATTCTAGAGACTCAAGCTTTTGTAAGTTTATTATCAACACAGATATATCGCCTAATACCCAATTTTTGAGAGACAATGTTCGAATCTCTTTTAGTGACTGAATTGATTCTGGTAGTGATAGAGCTGAAGTTCTGCCATACTCAATTTTAGAATGCAAAAGTAAAACTCTAAGGTTCTTCATCCCTCCAAAGAATGCGTCAGGGACTTCCAAAGAACCTGATGTGTTTAACCATACTAAAAGAACCTTGAGTTTTCTACCATTAAAACAATTGGGGAAACCATTCATGATCCAAGATGAATATTTCATATTCTCCTTCAAATCTGTCTCTGAATCCATGATCACTTGAATCTCTTCATTTGCTATCTCCAGGGCGACTTTGCGAGTCACATCATGCAACTTTACGCATTCGTCATTGCCCTTCAACAGTAAAGAAGAACTTATGAGTTTGTTTTTCTTCACAGTCACTTGACTTCTTATTGTATCATAGTTGTTAATTTCTGCAAATAGCCCTGATCCTATAGCAATTCTGCTTAAAAGCTCTACAGGTATTTCATGAGCTTTTGGGAATATAGAGCACAACATGAAGAGTTCTTGGGTTTTCTCATCATTTAGATGAGTATAGCTTAACTTCAAAGAATTATAAAACTTCATCACATCTTCATCTTCATCAACAATCTCAAGCCTTGATGGTTCATTTGCACTTTTCAGAGTTGTCAGAGCATGATGCCAATCTTCTACAGGCCAGTCTTTTAAGGTTTTTGCCATTGCCACAACTATAACTGGTGATCTTCCACACTCATTCACAATATCCACTATCACATTCTTCAAATTATCTGGGCAACCCTGACCAGTTTCCATAGCATGAAAAAGGAAAAGTTTCACTGCGTCTTCCTCAAGTAAGGCCTCTAGTTTAATCCTCTCTTGGCAACTCATTTGGGTACAAACATCCTCATAACATGTGGTTAGCAAAACACAGCAGCGACCCTTGCTATGAAAGCGAGGCTGAATCCCCATGTTTTCAAGGTTGAGCTTTTCCCAGACATTATCAAGTATTATAAGCAACTTCCCAACGTTAGCAATCCTGTTCCATATTTGTTCCGCGTGGGTCAATAGCTTCTTTTCCTCTAACTGCAATTCCAATTTCTTTGCAATATCATCTAATATCCTTTTTTCATCCACATGGGTAGACACTTCAATGAAGATGACTCTATCAAAGGCATTTGATTTTTCGACATGTTTCCCAACTTCTACTGCCATTGTGGATTTCCCTGTTCCTTCCATCCCCTGCAATCCTATCATATAGGTATTCTCATCTGCTAATGCCTTCTTGAGTTTCTCAAAATTTTCCTTTCTACTCTCAAAGGACATGAACTCTTGTGAATGATATTCCATTCCTGGCACTCCAGCTGCACGTGCAACTTCTTCAGGCAATTGTTTAACTTCAGCCATCAAGTTTGGGATCTGCTCTTCCATTAAATTTTCAATCTTCTTGGCTTGTGCAATTTGGGAGAAGCAATTTGTGCACAATCCAAAGCATTTGGTTGGTTGAGGGTCATGTTGTACAAGTTTTTCGGCTCTTTCAAGCCATTCTTTAACTCTAGGGTCAACTAGAGTCTCATTTTTTTTATTGGCCTCATCTATCATTAGCTTTACACGTTCCACTGCAGCTGACAACCTTCCTCTTTCATTTTCGAAGTCTTCAACATAACTCTTGTAGTTACACAGATACTCAAGTTCCTCCCATGCTTTACTTGCCAACCATTGCGTGACTGGTTTTGCAATATCCCCTACCGCCTTCTCCATCTATCATGCATATAGGGTTATGATTATAATATAAACTATATCGGGATATCTACGCACTTACCAACTATGATCTAGGATTACAATACGGTAATCAAAACCATATTATTCTTGATTCGATTATGCTTGATTAATTACTGGAGTTCTTCAATAGTAGGGAACAATCATAAAAAGAATGACGTATCTATCTAATTGTGAGTTTAATTGAATTTGTAGCTAGCACGAGTTTAAAAATGAATTAACATGATTTTATAAGTTAGAAATGTACAAACAATAAACTAGGAAAGTCAACTCACAAGTTTAACAACAATAATTAAAACTATGCATATACTAACCTGGAAAGTGGAAACGAAATATTTAAATATGCTTACTGGCTAACAAATATCTAATTAGAAATAAAAATAAGTTAAAAAAAAGTTTAAGAGACAATATGTGTCCGTGAGTAAAGAAGATGCAAACATGATTCATAAGTATGATGGAGTGCAATCCTCACCTCTTAGAGATTTCTATGCGGCTGCAATGCCTTCGATATAAAAACGTCTTTTTCTTTTTCTTTTTTGGATTTTTTTTATTTGGTTTTTTAAGGAAAGGAACTATGAGAACAACGATGGTAGATACAAGGAATTTAAATACAACGAAAAAACGTACAAACTACTAGGAAGAAAGGAGATTTGATCGCAACTTTTTTTTGGGTTTTCTATAAACGAGAGGAAGAAGAACAATGATACCAACAATCAACAGAGAGATAAGAGTCAAAGAAATAATTCAAATCAAGAAAATAAAGCTTGAGAAAAATAGGTTCGTTCAATAGAAAAACTCTCGAACAGAAGCCAAAACTCCAAAATCTTTTTTGTATTTTTTTTTTTTTTTTGGAAGCAGAAGAAGAACATCAAAAGCTTTTTGTGTTGAAGAGAGAAACGCAAGCAAGAACTGAAGAAAAGCACAGAAATTGCAGAGAGAAGTGTGGTAAATAGTTAATGGGGTATTGGCATAGATAATTGGAAACAATTAATTCTTAGATTATTGTTTGTTGACATATAATCTAAAGTCTGTGTAGTTGTTGGTGACTTTGTTTTGTTCGGATTCACTAATTGATCTTGGGTGTAACCACAACTTATTTGTTCGGATTCATTTTACATTTTATATTGAGAACCGACCACCATTAGGCCTTGGTCACACTAAAAAAATGTAGTCACAAAAATATAATGCCGCAAGTTGGCCATGAAAATGATTGAAAACAATAGAAAATGTAGTCAAGAAAAATATGTACTCAAAGAAAATGAGGCTCTCTCTCAGCCTAGCTATATTGTTTAATTTCCAATAGGAACAAAAGAAAGGAATATTAAACAATTTATTTATCAGATAATATAGTTTTGCATCAACATTAATTGATAGAGTTAATAGTGTGGGCTGACAACAAACGAAAATATTATTAGTATTATTCAAACACTATATGTATTTTTTTCCCCAACGAAATCATAGCTTCTGTTTGTAATATGATGTTTTGATTTTTTTTTACAGATATAATTAAGGCTATTTTTTTAGGGTTAGGTTTTTTTCATTTTCTTCTCATAATCCCATATCCACCGTTAGAGTAAAAGAATAAAAACCTCTTTTTCTTTTATGTTTAAGAAAAGGATCTATGAGAACAACTATTAGGCCGAAATTAAAGAAGACTTGAACAAACTTTTTTTTTTTTTTTTAAAGGAGGAGGAGAAGAACAATAATAACGAATGAGAGTAAAATCTAATCCAAGTATAAGAAAGTAAAGCTTGAAGAAAACAGGTTCCTTCAATATACAAACTTTGAAACAAAGGACAAAACTCGAAATCATAGACAAACTTTGAAACTGAGGACAAAACTCGAAATCTTTCTGGTTTTGTTTTGTTTTTTTGTTTTTTTTTGAGGAGATCGAACAAGAGCTTGTTGTGATTGAAGAGAGAAATGAAAGTGAGAAAGCGAGAAGAGCACAGGAAATTGCAGATTGAAGAGAGAATTATATTTTTTGGAGGGGAGGTGGAATTAGAATTCCTATAGTACCTCTAATTAAATATTGCCTTCCTTTCTTTTGAGTTACAGGAATTACAATCAATTAAACTAAAATTTACTTATACTAAAATTCATTCTTTGATTGTTCCTTGGCTAAGGATGAAATTGGATTGTGCCCAATCCCTCTTATACTTTATTTCCTTGTGGAATGATCTTGATTCCCACTATATTACGTTTGATCCGTCCACTTGCAATGCACTTAAGTTTTAGTGGCAATCACATACAAAGAGGCCTACTCCAATTTATAGACAAAGTAATAAGTTACGGTAAAACATTTAATTAAGAGAAAAAACACACAACTACCAAATTACAAATTAAAGAAAAATATAGATACAAGTAAAAAGGTTTTCCCTGATTTTTTGTTGATAAATTATGAAAGCCCATACTAATAACTTGGATGCAAGCAAAGGCAATCTGCTGATATTCAAAATTTCAAGCTTCATGTAATTTTAAAGGGGAAAATGATCTCAATTAAGAAAAATAATATCAGAAAAATCCTATAACTTATTAATGATGGCTCTTTTACTTATCGATTATAACTCTTTCATTTGTCATTAATAAGCTTTAAGACTTTTATGATATTATTTTTATTAAGTAGGACCTTGATGTGATTTTCCTATTTTAACAAACTATGATTTACAGAATAAAAGAGCTACTTTTAGATGTTAGCAATAAAGATCGTGGTGCAAAAAAAAAAAAAAGTCTCTCTCTCTCTCTCTCTCTCTCTCTCTCTCTCTCTCTCTCTCTCTCTCTCTCTCTCATACACACACAGTTGCAACAATGGGTTTGATTACATGTACCAGTTGTTAGAGCATAAGATCCAGTCCATTAAATGGAGGCCCAGGCATTTGTTCTTTTTTATTAGCTATTTCAAATAATTTTTTTTAACAATCAATAAGTTCTAATTATTTTGAGAAGAAATTTCAAATAAAAAATTATTTTTTAATGATTGTAATAAATGAAAATTAACTTCTACTTTTTATAAATATACTACTCATAAATAACCTTTAAGACCGTCCAAAAATTACTGTTACTTTTTTTGGTACAAAAAAAATTACTTTATAGACTCAGAAACATGCTATTCAATTATTCATTTGAAATATATAAATTTCAATGTTAAAAAAAAATCAATCTGGGTTAGTTGATAATTTTTTTAAATGTGATTCTTACTTCCTTACAAAAACCATTGATAAAAAAAAAAACAAAAACACATGTAAGTAATTCTTTTTCATAGTGACATACATTAACAAGAAAACTTTTTAGCTATGAAAAAGCTAGACCGTACCATATCAAGGAAAAATTTCAGAAAAATACCATTTGAACTTTAAAATCCCAAATTAGTGATTTGACAAGAACTTGTGTTGTTAATCCCATTACTTTTTTTGTCAATCCCATTACACCTTTTGTCATCAGAATTTTAAAATTCAAATAGTATTTTTTTTTTTTTAGAATTCTCCCCCATATCAATATCAACATTAATAGAAAATAACTCATCGGAAAAAAAAAAATTCATATGAAATACAGAAAATATGAAGAGCCACGTTGTTCACCAAGTATAGAAAATACAGTTAATTTTTGTACTTCATATAAATATACACAGTTCACCTTAGTTTGTAATTTAAGAAAGCCGTAAAAGTTTCTACAAATAAATGTGATTTATAATTAAAATTGTCCATATACTAACCTGAAAATAGGAATCAAAGTCTTCAAGTATATGCTTCACGTGACCAACCAAGATCTAAGAAATAAAGATACAAGTTTTTTTTTTTTTTTGGCCAAACAAAATAAAGATACAAGTTAAAAATAGTTTAATAGACAATATGTGTGTGTAAAAGGGATCTGGCTTCCATCCTTTTCCTTTCCGTCATTTTTTCAAATTGGACCGTTAGATTAAGATCTCAACGGTCCAGATTTAATATATTATAAAAATATTGTTACTATAGTAACAATATTTTTATAATAAAGGAAAAGTTTAGACCGTTGAGAACTTAATCCACTAATCCAGATTGAGAAAATGACGAAAATGCAAAAGGATGGAAGCCGGATCTATGTAAAAGAAAATGCAAACATATTTAATTCATAAGTATGATGGAGTAAAAATCCATACCTCAAGATTTTTCTATGCAGCAATGCCTTTGATGATATAAAAGCCCCTTTTTTTCCTTTCGTGGTTGTTTTTGTATTTCTAAGAAAAGGAACTGTGAGAACAACCAGGGCAGTAGAGAGAAAAATCAAATGAAGAATTTCAATAGCTAAAAACAGGTACAAAGTACTTGGCAGAAACAAGATTTGAATACCGTTGTTTTTTTATTTTCTCTAAACAAGAAGGAGAATAACAATTAAATAGTTAACAAAGATGAGAATAAAAAAATAATTCAAATACAAGAAAAGAAAGCTTTAAAAAAATTCCATCTATAGAGAAGTCAATTTTTTCTTTTTTTTAATCTTCCAAATTTTTGTTACAAGAAGAACAATATATAGCAACCATATCCAGTGACAGGAGAGAAATGAATAGCAAGAAATTAAAGACAAAAATCAAAGCAAGAATCAAAGGTGATGAGCACTCTCTTGTTTTTCTAGAGAAAAAAATAGTAACAATGACGATCAATGAAGAGAAACTTTAAAGGAAGGATAAAAAAACACAAAACAAACTATTTAACAAAAACTCCAAAGAGTCCTAATGTTTGGAGAAGCAATTTTGTTTTTGTTTTCAAAGAGCTAGTAGCAGAAAAGTAGCAGGATTCAGATAGATTACACAAATTTGAAGAGGAAAAAAGCAACAAATGAAGAACAGAGCGAACCAAACGATGATTCAAATATAAAGAAATAATATAGACTAGCTCCGAAAGAGAAGCCAAAACTGTAAAGAGTTTGTTTGATTCTGTTTTCTGTTCTCACAAACATTTTTATAAAATAGTTTTTGGAAACTAAGTTTTAAAAATAAAAAAACAAAAAAAAATCTATTTAGATATATTGTTTTGAAAAATCTGTTTTTGAAGTGATGTGGTGGTGCGGTCGCCTATGGTAACGTGACAGTAATTATCATTGGTAGTATAATGTCGATAGTGAATAAGTAAAAGCTTCAAAAGACAAAAAGCAAAAAAACAATTAAAAACTGTTTTTATTTTTTAGTTTTTATAAACAACTTTTTGTTTTTTTGTTTTAAGAACAATTTATCAAACAGGTTTTATTGTTTTATTTTTTTTAACAATAAAAAAATAGTTTTCGAAAACAAAATCAAACAGCCCTTAAATCTTCGTCTCTTCTTGTTTTTTTTTTTTTTTTTTGGAAGAGCTAGAACGCCAAAGCTTTTTTGTGAATGAAGAGAAAAATGAAAGTGAGAGGACAAGAAGAGCACAGAAATTGCAGAGAGAAGAAGCAGAAACCAGCCAGTGTGATTAACAGTAGAGAAGAAGCGAAATAGTGCAAGTGATAATTGAGCCATCTTTTAGAAAGTTGGGAAAGTCAAGGAAAGGGCTACGTTTCTTTGTTGGGATTCAATAATCGATCTTTTCTTTAACCCCCTTTTGACACGCGGTGCCTTTAATTGTTACTTTATCTCCATGGGACATCTAATATATGATAATTAACCACAAGTGCCTTTAATGTATGTGCGCGCGCGCAAGCTCTCTGTTTTTTTTTTAAAGCCAACAAACTTACCAACACAAAAAAATAAAAAAAAAAACAGCAAATTACTGATAGGAATTGAATTACAAATAGAATAGCGATAGAATGGATTCTGTCGCTACATTTTATGTAGCAAATTGGTTTACCACCAGAATTTTAATTCTGGTCAGAAGTTACAGAAAGAATTTTCTGTCAGAAAATTACTAATGGATTTCTAACAGAAAACTCCTTGATAATCCATTGTTAATTTTCGTCACTAATCTTTTAGAAATTACTGGTGGAAGATATTCCATCACAAATTCAGTCAATAAATAAAATTTTCGTTGGAACTATTGTTGGAAAAAATTTCATCAGTAATTTAATGTTTTTTTGTCTTGCAATAGGGTTTTTACCCTGAAAAAAATTACCTCTAACAAGAAGGCACATGCAACTACAAAAAAATGCCAATAAACTCTCTACAAGGGTAATAAACAAAAAAACTTTGAACGGTTCAAATCTAATATGAATTATCCAAATTTAATTGCTTTGTTTTTTTTTTAAAAAAAATATTTAAATATGTATAGAATCTTAAATATAAATAATTTCTTAATTAATAGTTTTTAAAAAAAATAACTTTTAAAAATTTTAAATCTAAAGTTGCAAAAAAGTGCAAGTCCCACTTCAGTTCCCGCTTCAGTGAAGGGGCGGAATTAGAATTCATAAAGTGCCTCTTATTAAATACGTAGTATTGCCTGCCTTTCTTTTGAGTTACTGGAGTTGCAATTAATTACACTCAAATTTACTTTTACTAAAATTCATTCTTTGATTGTTCCTTAGCTAAGGATATAAGTGGATTGTGCCCAATCCCCCTTATACTTTATTTCCTTGTGGAATGATCTTGGTTCCCACTATATTATTTTTGATCCATACATGTACAATGCACTTAAGTTTATGTGGCAATCACATACAAAAAGGTCTACTCCAATTTATAGGCAAAGCATTAAGTTAGAGAAAAACATTTAATTTTATTAAAGAGGAAAAAATACATAGATACTAAATTAAAAATTGAAGAAAAATATAGATGCAAGTAAAATGGGTTTCCCTAATTTTCTATGGATAAATTATGTATAACCCGTACTAATAACTTGGATGCAAGCAAAGGCAATATGCCAATATTAATAATTTCAAGCTTTATGTAATTTTAATGACCTAAGATGTACAAAATATAGAGATAATTTAATATCGAAGTGCAAAAAAAAAAAAAAGAAAAAGAACAAACAAAGAAATTACACACACACACACTCTCTCTCTCTCTCTCACTTACGCGAGCGCGCACACAAAAACAATGGGTTTAATTACATGTACTAGATGTTAGAGCCATAAATCCAGTCCTTTACATGGAGGCCCAGGCCCAAGTTTCTTAAGAAAAACAACTTATTTGTTCTATTTCAAATAAGTGCTTTATATATATATATATATATATTATCATCTAGTATCCTGTTTCTTAAGAAAAACAACTTATTTATTCTATTTTAAATAAGTGTTTTTTCTTATATTATCATCCAGTATCATGTTTGGAGTTTGTGGTTGCCGCACCCAACACAAATGCTTTCTCTAGAACTTGAACTCAAGAACCGATGTACTAGGACTTTACACTGCTAGACCAAATCTATGTTAGTTCAAATAAGTTCTTTTTTAATAATCGAAAAGTTCTGATTATTTTGAGAAGCACTTTCAAATAAAAACGTATTTTTTTATGATTGAAATAAATGTAAATTGGCTTATACTTTTCATAAATATAATAAATAACTTTTTAGACAGTCAGTAAATTACTTTTATCCTTTTTGTTTGAACAAAAATTACTTTTATAAACTCAAAGAAACATGCTCTCTAATTATTGATTTGAAATACATAAAATCTCAATGTTAAAAGAATCAATCAGGGTTAGCTGATAATTTGTTTAAATGTGATTTTTTACAGCCTTACATAAACCATTGATGAAAAACGTAAAAACATGCAAGCAATTCTTGCTTTCATAGTGACATAAATTAACAAGAAACTTTTTATATATGGAAAGTTAGACCATATCAATATAAACATTCATATAAAATAACTCATCGGGAAAAAAAACATTCATATGAAGTATGGAAAATATATAGAGCCACGCTGATCACAAAGGATAGAAAATACGGTTAATTTTTTGTGCTCCATAATAAATATATATCCACCTTAGTTTATAATTTAAGAAAGCTGTAAAATTTTATATGAATAAATGAGATTTATAATTAAAATTGTGCTTATACTAACCTGAAAACAGGAATCAAAGTCTTCGAGTATGCTTCACGTGACTAACCAAGATCTAGGAAAAAAAGTTTACAAGTTAAAAAAGTTTAAAACACAATATGTGTGTGTAAAAGAAGATGCAAACATAATATATAATTCATAAGCATGATGGAGTACAAATCCATACCCCTAAGATTTTTCGATGCAGCAATGCCTTTGGTATAAAAGCCCTTTTTTCCTTTCTTTCTTTGTTTTTTTTTTTTTTGGTATTTTTAAGAAAAGGAACTATGAGAACAACCCGGGCAGTAGAGAGAGAAATCAAATGACGAATTTCAATACCCAAAAAAAAGTACAAAGTACTTGGCAGAAACAAGATTTGAACACAATTTTTCCCCCTCTAAACAAGAAGGAGAAGAACAATTAAATAATTAACAAAGATGAGAGTAAAAAAAAAACAATTTTGTTTTTGTTTTCAAAGAGCTAGTAGCAGAAAAGTGGCAGGATTCGGATAGAGTACACAACTTTGAAGAGGAAGAAAGCAACAGATGAAAAAGAGAGCAAACCAAACGAGTGATTCAAATACACAGAAATAATATAGACAAACTCTGAAACAGAAGCCACAACTCTAAATCTTCTTTTTCTTTTGGAAAAGGTAGAACACCAAAGCTTTTTTTTTTTTATACAAAGCTTTTTTGTGAATGAAGAGAAAAATGAAAGCGAGAGGGCAAGAAGAGCACAGAAATTGCAGAGAGAAGAAGCAGAAACCAGGTAGTGTGATTAACAGTAGAGAAGAAGCCAAATACAAATAGACCCAGTGTACGGAAGTGATAATTGAGCCATCGTTTAGAAAGCTGGGAACGTCAAGAGCGGGCCTACGTCTTTTTGTTGGGATTCAATAATTGATCTTTTCTTCGACAACCTTTTAAAGGGAAAATAATTCCTTCTGTTGCCATAATAAACTCAGCAAGGTTTATGTTCATCAAATTAACTCTGTATATAAACTACGGCATCACATCTGATTTCAGTTAAGAAAAATCACCACTTTAATTAGTTGACAGTCAAAAGATAAAAGTGTCCATTTAAAGCTAGTCTTAATTAAAAGCCAATAAACTTACCAACATTACTGGAAAAAAAATTAGCAAATTACTGATAAAATTACCGATGGAACGGAGTTACTAACAGAATAGTGACGGAATCTATTTCATTTCTATATTTTATGTGGTAAATTAGTTTATTGACAGAATTTCAATTCCGTCAGAAATTAACGACAAAATTTTTTGTCGAAAAATTACTGGCAGAAAATTTTTTGTCGAAAATTACTGACGGATTTCTGATAGAAAATTTCATCGGTAATTCATTACTAATTTCCATCGCTAATATGTCAGAAATCACTAGCAGAAATTATTCTGTCACAAATTCTGTCAATAAATAAAATTTTCGATGGAATTACTGACAACAAAAAATTCTGTTGGTAATTTAATGTTTTTTGGTAGTATAATGGGATTGTGTCTTGACTATGGGGTTAGTCCCTAAGAACATGACGTGTTAAGATTTGAATTTTTGTTAGGAGATGTATCCACATTTAATGCTTAATGGTAGCTCAAAAAAAATTGTCTCTAACTAGAAGACACGATTACGAAAAAGAACGTCAATAAACTTTAATAAGCATTAAAAGTCTAAACCGCTCAAATCTAATTTGAATGATGTAAATTTAATTGCTTTATTTTTTTTAAAAACAATTATTTCAATAGGTATAGAAACTAAAAAATAAAAATTTTTTAATTATCAGTTTTTTTAAAACATAATTTATAATTTAAAAATTGTCAGTTAAAAATCTTAATTAAGTTGCAAAAAAGTGCAAGTCTCATCGCTGTCACTCACTTTTACTTCACTTCAATTACTGAGAAAGAAAGTTAAAGCAAGCAGGCCCATCTGTGGGTCTCTATTGTTGGCTCTTTGTTCCGTCTTTTCGCTTCTTTTCCACATGCGATAAAACATTAAAACCATTCACATCACAATAATGTCATGTGAGCTAATTATTAAGAAAGAAAGTTAAAAGCAAGCAGGCACATCGCTTCTTTTCAATTGACTCCCACTCACAAAATCGACTTCATTCTTGTCCATAGGGTTCAACCTAACTCATTGGAACCACATTCCTGAAAATTTTCTTAAATAAAGCAAATGTTTTGGAGCCCTGAGCTCATGTGAAGGTGCATATATCTCATATTCTACAACATACTTCACTTTGTCATCTGTATTTCATAATTTGTTACCTCCTAAATCACATGCAAAATAAATGTAACAATTGCTGGGATAAGCATAACATACCGCTCTTGAAATGTAAGTTAATGATATGAGCTTAATAGGTGACAAATTACTCTATAAATAGAAAAGGGTTTGCATAGATGTAATATGATAGTCACATTTTTAAAAGTATAAATACATTAAAGACATTGAAAAATTGCATCAAGCTAAGTAAATAAATAGAAGAACACACAATTTTTTAACGTCGAAAACTCCTTCTATTTAAGAAATAAAAACCATAAAACCTAGTGCAGAAAACCATTAAGTCTTCCACAATTCTTATGCTCTTAAGTGCTACATACTATTCTTTTTTTTTTATTTTTTTGGGTTAACAACTCAACCACTGATCACTATTAACGTAGTAAAAGTCACTGCAACAGTAATACAAAATACATACAAAACAACAACTACAGTTTAGAACTCTTTTTTAATGTTTTTTTTATAGAAAATTTAAACGATAGTCTCCAACTTTTGAAGGTTTTGCTTAAGATGAACTCCCACCAGTAACGATTGTTTTTTCCAAATTTGCCAGAAAAAAAGACCACTTAGAATTCTCATTCTCTAGTTGATGCCTTGCTTTTATTTGGTCTTTCTTCACTGCTTCCAACTCCTTCATGAATCCAATGGTGTCAAAAACAATCTTCTTTCGCTTTTGGAGAGACAACAGTTTAATCTCACACTCTTTGATTTATTTTTCGTTGCTACACAATTCAGCTTGCAATTTAGAGGTTTGCTCCTTCAACTCTGCTTCCCTTGTTTGAGCCTCAACCATATAATTCTGAGTCATTTGAATTTCAGACAAGAGTCTTAGCTACTTCTTTTCGTTGCAAACGTTGTTCAATCATTAGCTTTTCTTTATGTTCAAGCTCAGTTGCTGTGCCAGTGGTAGCATGGGCTTACTTGAAGGAAGATAAAATAGTTTGGATTTCTTGTTGCAAAGAGTGTATTGTAGCTTTAAGACCATCATGAGAACAATGAGAGGATAAGGTTCTTTGGGCACTCTCAAGGCAAAGTATTCTTTCTTCAAGGCTAGCTATTTCATTTAGGCTGATGAAGTCACGGATTCAGAACAAGTCAGAAAGAGCCTTAGTCACCTCGCTATCATCTTCATGAGCAGTAATTATTTTGGATGCACAAGTCATGTGAACTTCCATGTCAGTACCTTCATCCATTATTTGGAATAATCTCATTAGTCATCATTCTCAAGTTGTTTGGACACATAAGACAGGCAACACTCGGCTTGAGTGACCCCCTGAAGTGAAAAAGAATAGACAAATATTATTCCTACAAAAAAGATTCTAGTAAGAAAATATTACTCCCTCCGGTCTTAATTATAAGACAAAGTTGACTTTTTTGGTGAAATTAAGGAAGCCAATTAAATCACTTTAGAATATTTTTATTTTTATTTTTTTCTTCAAACTAATTAATTAGACTAATAAACTGATATATAATCTAAAGATACTAAAAATATCAATACTCTAAAGTAATTTAATTGACTTCCTTAATTTCTCCAAAAAAATCAACTTTGTCTTATAATTAGGACCGGAGGGAGTATATCTTTTTCCTGAAACAAATAGCTCTCCAATAGATAAAAGCATGATTATAAGTGGTAATCAACGCAGAATTTTTAGCAATTGTTTCAAAGAAATAATCATTACACCCCAAAAAAAGCAATTCAATAAACTATAAGCATACTTGTGCAGATTCAGCAATGTGAATAGCTAAATGGTCTGATTGTGAGCTCTCTGATTTTGTTTCAGTACTTGAAGCTGCTATTTCTGACTTCTTGGGAGCAGAGATTGAAGGAATCTATGGCCAGAAAAATAGAAAAATTAAAGTCAACAAAAGTCAGTAAAGTACTAATAATGCAAAAATCAAATGAGGGTAAATAAACAGAGTAATTATTTACCAATGGAGAGCTCATTTCAGTTGTAGTCGATGGAATTGCCATTGAAGTTTCATTTGACGTTTCTCCAACACTTTCTTCAATATTCTGCACAGAAGCATTGAATGACATCAGTCTCTTGTTTCTGTGACAGTATATAATATAGTCATTTTGTAGATTGCTAAAGGACCTTTTGTGAATCATCAGGATGCATATCATGTTCTGTTTTTGGTAGTGCTTGTTGATCAAGTTCGATTCTCTTTCCCTTGTGCTCAATGTGAACCGAATTATCCTAAATCAAAATAAATATGCAAATCATTTACCATAAATTCAACCCATATAAGGAAGGGTCACATTCTAACATGTGGATACTCATTTACATTATATTGATCGAGAGAGGAACCGTTTGATATTTATGCAAGTCTAATTCATTTTAATGCAATGAAGTATAAACTTACTTGATTGTGGGTCTTTAGAATGCAAATGAAGACCTCTTTCACTCTACATGGACATGTATAAATTTAATTAATTTATTTTGTATTGTAAAATATGATGATATAGTTACTTTTGGAGATTTGTTAGTTTGTTCTGAATCCCTGACTTCATCAGCTTTTATAGCTTCCTCTGATTCTGGGCTTTCTTCATCACCTGCCTCTACTATTTCCTTAATCTGTAACATATAGAATAGCGCAAAGAAGTTAAAAAGTTCTGGATTTAATTATTTGATATTGGGCCGAAATTTGGAAGCAATCAAGAAGGCAATAAATAAGAAAGAAATATATTCGTTGACTACAAATATATATATATTTGGTGAACCTTTGTTTTGTTCGGCTGTTTGCCAGTACCTCTTTATAGACTTCTCTGACACTTCTCTTACCTCTGAACAATGACAAAATATAATAAAGAACATGAAATGAGTTGAAGCCATTCATTAATGAACATAGTAAATTAAAGAAGACAAAGTGAATAAATTTGTGGATTACATGAATTAGCTTGCAGCAAATTAAATTAGCAGGGGTATTTTGCTTCTATTGGAGAACTTGATATATTTGTGAGCTTACCTCCAAAATTCTTTCATAATAATCTTCATCCATGTTGCTGTTCCCCTTGTTACTCTCAGATTCTTCTAATAACCAGTCCCCATATCCTAACAAAACAAATTAATTCAAAATGATAAAAATCATAGCAAATATATAAAAATTGTGAATAATTAAGTAATCTTTTGTATGCTTACTGTCAAGGAACACAGTATCAGTTAAAGTTAAAGAGATGTTGGGACAATCCTGTATTTGACCGTGGATCTCATTGTAGAAATCAATTGAAGGCCAAATAGTTTGAAGTCTTGGAAGATCTTTAAGGAATATCACAAATAGCTTTGGGAACACATGCTTGATGTGAAACTCTGAATCCTGCTTCCCTCCAAATACTTGCTCAAGTTCAGGGGCACTTGATATAGCCAACACCAAGAGCTTTGGAAGGCTTCCACATGTGGAGATAAGAGAATATGCATTTCAACATCTCACAGCGTCCCACATTAATCCTTTGGAGATTTGAGAAACAACATTCTTGATGATCATCATCATCTTCAATGATGCTCTCTAGCTCTTCACAATCAAATGCCTCTAGGCATTTCAGATGTCGCATGCTTCTCCAGATAGATGCGGACAAGATATATTTCAGTTGATTGCATCCAAAGATTCCTAGATAGAAAAGATTTTGAAAACTCAGATGAAGATTTTGTTGTCCCACACATATGTTTTTTAACTTGACCAAACCTATCAAACTCATGGTTTCCAAGCTTGAATTCAGAGGACTTGCAATTTGAAGTCTTTGAATATCATAAAGTGTTTCTATGTCCAAGTATTCTAAACCAATATGTTTTAGATTGCACAAGCGCATCCCAGTTACCTGTAGCATATGATATATATTAGTATAAGAAACAAAGTAATACATCAATCAATATATCATAAGCTAACTGTTACAAAAATAATTAACTACCTTTTCTCCTGAGTGTTGTTTACGCCCTTCAACTGATAAATCTATAAAAGAGTTTATAGGAAGCAGTGAACATTCACCCAAAGCAACACCTTACAGAGACGATGCTTTCACATAATAGTTTTCAGGGCACATGCTGGCCATATTTGGTACTTGTTGAAGTCTTAGGGCATTGAGAGCTGGGGGATGAATCTCAGCATTTTGATTTTGGTGAGGTATGTTATCATCACCATAAGACTTTCCAAACACATATTTCAACTGCCTGGTTCCCCAGATAAGTACAGATTCCAAGTGCACAAAGTTTCTAGAACAAGAAGCTGGAATTACATATTCCAATTTATCACATCTCGTGATTTGAATAGTGCATAAGTTGGGAAAGAGTTGGCATTCATATGATCATGACCATTTACCTTCTCCATTACTATATGCTTCAATTTATCACAGTCAAAAACTACCAATAGTTTTAAGAGTAACATTGATGAGGCAATGGATTCAGAAAGTAGTGACCTTAAGTTTGAAATATGTCCAATATTCATTTGTCTCAAATTGTATGAGTATAACGGTGGTGTAAAAATTCCATGAGTTGTATTGCGAACTTATTTCTCCTACATCACAAACAAATATATGAATCCATTTTTAACAAAGGACAAAGTTGACATCTTAATGAAAAATTATAATCAAAGAAGTTTTTCCCTCACATCTTATCTAACTTAACCTTTACAAGATCTCAGCTACCATATATTGCAAAATTTAAGAATTTGAATTTCCAATATTCTAATTTCTTTCTCAATCAATTAAATGGACCAATAGGAAGAAGAAAAATTTTAATAGTTAGTCGTTCAAAAAGGGCCGTGTAAATATGATGCGAAAAAGTAATTTGTGATTTGATTTTGATAAACCCTAGGATCTAGGATTTAGACAAACAATCAAGAACCACAATCTGAAGTTCTTGAACCAATAAGAATACTATTTAAATATCTTTTCCTTCCATTCCCCTTCTATCTTACAAGGAAGTATAAATAGAAAAATACATAGCTGACAAACATAAGTTACAAGACACAACCAAACTGACAATAACTTCCTATACTTCCTAAATAACTACTTTCCCTAAAAGATAAAACACA
This sequence comes from Inga laurina, assembly GCA_963855925.1. Taxonomy (NCBI): domain Eukaryota; kingdom Viridiplantae; phylum Streptophyta; class Magnoliopsida; order Fabales; family Fabaceae; genus Inga; species Inga laurina. Next base: position 16,333,507 of record OY979701.1, on the reverse strand, counting down.
TGAAACATAACTTCCCAACCACAACTATTTTGCCTTATCCTAAATGTCTCTTTCTAGAATAAACAAGAAGAGGACGTGGTAACCTATTATTACCCTCCCCTTGAAAATGAGCCTTGTCTTCAAGTCAAAAGTGGGGAAATTAGGCAGCAATAAGATCATATGGTTCCCAACTAGATTCTTCAAGTGGCCGATTCTTCCATTGAATAAGTAAATGGATGTCCTTAGCGTCCTGATCACCGATAATTTTAGAATCAATGACCCGATCAGGTTCAAGAAGTAGCTCCCAATCATCAGAAATAGGTAAAGGAGGCAAGGGATTAGAAGCCTCATAACCATGTGCGGCCCATAATAGAGAAACATGGAAAATAGGATGCACCGCGAACCTGGAGGTAATTTGAGTTCATAAGCCACTGATCCAGTCCGGCGTTGAATAGGATAAGGACCGAAGTATCTAGGAGACAACTTAGTAAACCTCAGCTGAGAGAGAGACTTCTGTCGATATGGTTGTACTTTTAGAAACACCATATCACCAACAGCAAAAGTAACAGCTCAACGATGTGAATCAGCATGAGTCTTTATCTGAGTTTGGGCAGAGGCAAGATTCTATTTAATGATGTGTAAAATTGCATCCCGTTCTGTAAGGAAGTTGTCCAAGTCATCAATGCATGTATCACCTTGAACAAAGCAACAATGGAGGATCCTTACCATAAACCACCTTAAAAGGGGTGTAACCAGAGGAAGAATGAAAGCTAGTATTGTAAGAAAACTTAGCCCAATGCAGAAATTGGCTCCAACGCTTGGGGAAATCCTGGCAAAAATACCACAAATAAGTCTCCAAACAGCGGTTAACAACTTTAGTTTATCCATCCGTCTCAGGATGATAAGAAGTGCTCATTTAAAGAGTAGTACCACTTAAGCGAAATAACTCCCGCCAAAAAGAACTTAAAAAATAGGATCTTGATTAGGCACAATAGATTTAGGAAAACCATGCAAACGAACCACTTCTTTACAAAAAAGAGAAGCAACAGATTTGGCCAAAAATGAATGTTGCAATCCCAGAAAGTGCGCTGCCTTACTAAACTTATCAACAACCACAAATATGCATGCCAAGCCATGAGAAGGAGGCAAACCAGTAATGAAATCCATTGAGATATCTTCCCATCTGTGAGCTGAAATTGGTCAAGGCTGCAAAAGGCCACCCGGAGCTTGGGGTATATATTTACCACACTGGCAAGCTGCACAATTCTACACAAAAGCAGTTACCTCCTCTTTCATATGTTGCCAAAAGTAGTACTACTGCAAATGTTTCAACATTTTAAGGACTCCTCCATGACCTCCAATAGAAGTGGAATGAACTTTAGTGATCAATGTAGAAGTAAGAGAGGAAGCAGTAGGTAAAACCAGTCAATGCTTATAGTATAAGCATCTATCATTAAGAGAAAAAAGGAGGTACTGACTGTGGATCAGTTTGTAATGAAGCTTTAAGAGAAGATGTATTGGGATCTTGATCCAGTAAGGATGGTAAATCATCAAATAATGAAGCATAAGGAAAAACCAAGGAAAAGAATTCACCAGAATGTGGAATTCAGGATAAAGCATCATCAGCTTGATTAGAAGAGCCACCTTGTAAACTATTTGAAAATCAAAGGGAAGAAGCTTCAAAATCAGACGCTGTTGTGCAAAAGTTGTGATACGCTGCTCCAGAAGATATTTTAGGCTAAAATGATCAGTATGGACTTCAAACTTACGCCCCAAAAGACAATGACGCCACTTTTGTAATGAAGATACCGATGCCAATAACTCCCGGTTATAGACTGAGGTAGTCTTCTTTGATTGAGACAATCCTTTGCTATAAAATGCTATAGGATGACAATCTTGATGTAAAACAGCACCAATACTAGTAGATGAAGCATCATATTCAACAGTAAATTTCTTTGTAAAGTCTGGTAGTTGTAAGACCTGAGCATTAATTAATGCTTTCTGAAGATTTTGGAAGGCATCTAACGAAATAACATCCCATTTGAAGCCATCCTTCTTAGTCATATCAATCAGGGGTTTGGCAATTTGACCATAATGCCTGATAAACCTACGATAATACCCAGAAAGGCCAAGAAAACCTCAAAGTTCAGAAAGATTTTTGGGAAGAGGCCATTTGTCAATGGCAACTATTTTGTCAAGATCTACTGCTACTCATTTGGGTGAAATAATATGACTCAAAAATGAAATATCAAGCTAAAGGAAGTCACACTTATCTGGATTGGCATAAAACTCATTTTGACGCAAGAGTTGAAAAATAAGACTCAAATGAGTAATATAATCCTCAAAGGTCTTGCTGTAAACCAGAATATCGTCAAAGAACACCAAAATAAACTTTCTAGGATATGGCGTAAATAAGTCATTCGTGATGACTTGAAAAGTGGAAGGTGCATTAGTAAGGCTGAATGACATAACAGTAAACTCATAATGTCCTAAGTGAGTGTGAATTGCTGTCTTATGAATGTCTGTAGGATGAACTCGAATTTGATGATAACCAAAGCGAAGAGCAATCTTAGAGCAATAAGTAGTGCCATGAAGTTCATCAATAAGTTCATCTACAATAGGAATGTGATACTTATCTGGGACCGTAATCTTGTTCAATTCTCTATAATCAATGCCTAAACTGCCAGGAAGAATTTTTTTTTTTGGGACTAACAAAACAAGATTGGCAAAAGGACTGACACTAGGCTGAATAAATCCTTGTTGAAGCAAGGCATCAATTTGTTTCTCAATTTCATCTTTCTGAGAGCATGGATAATGATATGGTCGGATGTTAAGGGGATCAGCTCCAGGATAAAGATGGATGGTATGACTTATGTCTTGTACAGGAGGAAGAGATTGAGGTTCAGTGAATATATTAGTAAACTGCTGTAACAAAGCCTGCAGTATCTCGAACTAACGAATAAGTACCATACCAAAATAACTTCAAAGAGAGATCTTGGTAGAAGGGTGAGAAATTCCTTGAAGTTTATAACACTTTCCATTAACTTGGAAAATCATAAACATCTCCTGCCAATTAGCTTCCACCTTATTCAAAGAAGCAAGCCATTTAATTCCCAAAACCATATCCACACTGCCTAATTCAAAAGTGAAGAAATCATCCATGATTGTTAAACTTTGAACCGTACCTTCCAATTTTTTGCAAATAGAATTGCAAGTTATCATAGAACCGTCTCCAATCTGAACACTGAAAGGAGGAAGAATCTTAGGTACAATTCCAAGTTTTGTGATTATTTTAGTGGATATGAAATTATGAGTAGAGTCACTATCAATAAGAATCAATACATATTTAGAATACAAAATTCCCATGACTCTCATGGAGGATGCAGTCGTGCAACCAAGAATGTCGTGAAGGGAAATTTTAGCCAAGTGAGAAGTACCATGGTCGTCTTCTTCAGCAATCGGACTATTTTCTTCATCAACATCTTTAGCGAGTTCCATCAAATGAAGAGTGGTTTATTTGCAACGATGTCCGGGAGAAAATTTTTCTCCACAACAAAAGCAAAGTCCTTTCTCCCTTATGTGTTGCCGATCGACGCTAGTTACGGATGAAGATGGAGAGAAAACTGGAGTATATGAATTATCGGAAGGGCCCATCATAATTATTGGTTTGGTACGATCCATATTGCTCTGTGATGTGGCAGAATCGGAATTCCCCTGCTGACATGGCACTAAAAATTTGTTGTCTTTATAAGTATTGCCCCAATCATTGCCATGGAAAGAGGAAAAATGTTGTGGGGTTTGGTGCAGTGATAGACTCTGAAGTTTGGACTCAAATTCTAAGGCCAAACCTGCTACCTTATACATAGTATGGGGCTTTTGAATTTTAACATCAGCTTTCAATTCTTCCTTAAGCCCTTGAATAAATACTGCCAGTAGACAATGCTCTGGCCAGCCGTTAACCCTTGATGAGCGCTGAATAAATTTTTTTCTGTAGTCTTCCATTGAACCAATTTGTTTGATGTTGCACAAGATGTCAAGGTTTTGGATTTCGTCAGACCAAAATTATCTTGGAAGACCTGGATTAACTTGTCCCAAAAACAAATTGTTCGACTTGAAGAAACCCATGTAAAGACATCCAAAGCGTCGCCCTCTAAGTTCATTGTTGCCACTTCGACTTTGATACCTTCAGGAGTTTGATAATAACGAAAGTACTTCTTAGCCTTCATAATCCATCCTCTCGAATCTCCACCCTCAAATTTGGGAAATTCTACCTTGGTATAAGGTCTTCTATGCAGAAATTTATTCCACCAGGGAGTATCTTATTCAAATTCTTCATAATCTTCATAGTGTCTTCTAATTTCTTTGTCCTCTTGCTCTTCAATTATAATCAGTTTCTTTTGATGCTTCATCTCTTTCACATCAGCGTCTATACTCTATATTTTGCTAACAAAAATAGCCATCTGTTGACCTAAATCATCTGTTGAATTAGAAACTTCATACTCTTTTGATGACTCTATTTCATGGCTCTGGTTCGCAGTATCTGATGATTGATGTTTCTTATGGCTGTTTCCCATAATTCTATAATGGCCTAAAGAAAGAACACGCTCTGATACCAAAATGATAAATCCTAAGATCTAGAATTCAGACAACCAATCCAAGAACCAGAATCTAAGGTTCTTGAACCAACAACAATACTGTTTAAATATCTTTTCCTTTCATTCCCCTTCTATCTTACAAAGAAGTATAAATAGAAATATACATAACTGACAAACATAAGTTACAAGACACAACCAAATTGACAAGAACTTCCTATACTTCCTAAATAACTACTTCTTTCCCTAAAAGATAAAAATCATGAAACATAACTTCCCAACTACAACTATTCTGCCTTATCTTAAACGTCTCTTTCTAGAATAAACAAGAAGAGGACGTGGTGACCTATCAGATTTATATCTATATAAGAGTATAAGTTTTTCTTCACAAACAAAATACACTATCTATTTAATAGATATCAACCATGAGATTAAAGAATAAAAAGAAACATATGTTGCATTAATAAAAAGTGAGGGAGGAACATATATATATATATATATATATATGCATATACCTATGAGGCAATGTCCATCTAAGCTACCTTAGAAGTATAAAGCTCACCTTTGTTTGTAGTTTTGGATTGTGGCAGAAAAGAACACAAAGAACCCCTAGACACATTGGGGCTTAGACTCTTGTCTTTTGTCTTCAACTGCTCACTTGTATATGCTATTGATTTTTGTAGGAGATAACAATCCAGATAGATGTTCAAAAATGATTGAACAGCGCACACTACTACAAAAAACACAATTTGTGACACTTATTTTAAAGAATAATATGGCGCTTGGGAAGCGCCATAGCTTCCAGCTCCATAAAAAATAGCTATTGCGCTTCTTGAATTTATAAAAGCGCCATAGCTTATTTTCTATATTATTTCTTTTAAATAGCTTCCTATGGCGCTTCCAAAGGAAGCACATAGGAGATGTTTTTTTGTTAAACACCTTGTATGGCGCTTATATAGCAAGCACCATACAAGGGAAAGGGAAGTTTTAGAGTTTAGTGCACAAGCACCATTGCTTCCCTTCAAATAAAAAAAGCGGCATAACAGGCACCTTGTATGGCACTTATATAACAAGCGCCATACAAGGTGAGTTTTTAATATTAAAAAAAACCTGCCAAAGGTGATTTTTAATCTGGTAGATCAACCAGAAACAAACACCAAGCAACAAAATATTTGTAGAACATGCTTTAACTTGATGCCTTTCAACCTGTGGTTTCTACTTGGTGTGAGTTTTATCATGATTATGTTCTTTATCCAAATAACAAGGACAAGCTACCTCCTTAGAATGGCAAATGCATTACCAAAAAACTAAGGAAGACATTGTTCCAGATTTAAGAATAGCACTAATACTTACAACATAAAAAAATGCACACAAAACAAAAGCTTATCTTTACCAGATTCTTAAACACCTAAAAAATTAAAAATACCATAGCTATTGTGATTCTAATCCATTTCTTATCCAATATCTTTTTGAAATTAATGTAATTGGCCCTCTTTGCCCCAAGATAAAAACAAGGGAAAATTCCAAAAAGAAAATGGAAGAGATTTAAGACCATGCTCTTTGCAAGAAGAAAATGGCCATCCCTTATATAAGAATTTGTCCAGCTCCTCAAATTTTAGTTGGTCCACAGCTACCAAAATATGCGGAGATGTGAACTAGTTCCTCTGTATTTGTGGTCTTTCAAAACTAGAACGTTAATCGACCTGTTACAAACAAATACACATGATATATTAAAAAAGAAAGTACACTCTGTGAATACCACAAGACAAGGTTAATACAATCATATTTTACTATCATAGGTAACAAGTCTTTCAAGTTAACTTGGACAGAATCCATAGCTCCACACACATCACCACTTCAAGAAAAGGATTTTCCATAGCAGAATCTAAGAAAGCCTTCGTAGTTAAATGACTGGATATGAAAACATTAAAAAGATGACCTATGCATTTATTCATTCTGAACAACGTTAATTCTTTGATCGACATAATAAAACATTAGCACTCAGCTATGTAATGAAAAAATCTATCAAGTTCAGCTTCATGAAAAGCCAATCTGTTAATGGATATGCATCTTAATTTCAAATGTATTTGCTGCAGAGGAGACTATAAACAAACAAACAAACAGAAAAGGATACACTTCTATGAATCCTATTTGTTAACAATAAAGAACCTTCCCGCTACTCATTTTAGGAATAGAAGGGGGGAGCCAAAAAAGAGCAGAGTAAAAGACATGTTATCTCATATACTATGGCTCTTCTTCCCAGAAAATTCTGATTAATCTCAAATGTAGAACCTTAACAAAGGTTCAAGCTTTCCAAATTAACCTTTCTGGGTAACGACTGAGTTCTTAGATCAAAGGAAAGAAAACAAATTAACCAAGAGAAAGACATGTCCTTTCTGGTAGATTTCTCGGTCTGACATACTCTGAACATGACAATGTCAAAAGAAATATTTAGGACCCATCTTAGCATATTACAAAAGAATGTCAAATTATTTAACTCCACTTAATTCAAGACTGTACCAGAAATAGGGTGGCTCATCCATCTTTTTCTTGTTCTGTAAAGCTTCCAACTTTGACTGAGTACTGATTCTTATCACAAAGCCTATGTGCGTATAGATGATTCGAAGTGTTGGAATCAACATGTTGTAACATTTTCACTGATTTCCCTTTTTTTTTCATCTACCATTGTCTCCCCATCACATGATTCTCTGCCTTTGGCTATGATTTTAATGTTCTTTTCCACAAATTCATGATTGAGACTATTTGAAATGCTGTCTGCTAACACCACTGCTCCTAGAATCTCCCCCAAAAATGTCTCCTGTGAATTGCCATATAATGGCATCAATACTTATACCTTAAGAAGAAGAAGCAATGCCTCTATAAGTCAGAAGATTTAAACCATGTTTAGTTTCACGTTAGAAAACACCAAAATCATGATTTTGATACTTCTAAGTCAGGACATAAGCATGTTTGGATTCATGTTGAGAATGACTAAAACCATGGCTTTGTTGGTCTTCAACGTACACACTTCTGATCATAAGAGATTGATAGTTTGCCTATATGAATGGGTTAAGTTGCATCTAGTATTTTTAGAGTATCTTTTTAACAGTACTCAGTGTTCTAAAGTAGTTTTTGGTCCATTCAGTTTTGTAAAGTATTTTTTCCATTAGTATCTAGTATCTTAAAGTGATTTTTTCTACAATTTTACCCTTTAAGTACTTAAAAAAAATATTTAATGCATATTACTATCTACTCCTCCAGTCCTTCATATAAGACATATTTACCTAATTTGATTAGATTAAGAAAGTTAGTTAAATTAGTTTATATGACATGTATTTTTTAAAACACGATAAACATCTTCCTTACTTCCCTCCTTCCCTCTCCTTTTTTATTATGGTTGAAGGAGCATCAATAAGGATAAATTAGAAAAAGAAAACTATGTCTTATATTTAAGATCAAAATTATTTCCCTAAATATGTCTTATATGAAGGCATAGTACTTGAAACATATATCTCTCTTCTACAAGGGGCAATCTCATTCCCTGCAATACTGCAAACATGCTTCCATTTAAGAGAAAACTTGGACTTGTTGAAATTAGGATCTTATGTTAAGAATCAAATTCAATCCACAACTAGCTCTTATTTTCGGGAGTGGAGGTAGCATTACATAAGAATTTGTCCAGCTTCTCAAATTTAGCTGGTCCACAACTACTGTAATATGCTAAGATGTGTACTGCTTCCTCTGCTTTTGAGTCTCCTCTGATCCAGTGCTCTTTATTTTTTTTTTTTTTTGGAGATACAAAGGCAAGCCGAAGCTTGAATTAACTAGAGCTAGGACATCAGCCTAGGTACATATCATAGAACAGCCAAGACACGAGCTAAGGGCAACATTGCAAATCCTTTAGGTACATCTCTAAGTACCCAGCCGGAATATCTTGGTGTCTTTCTCGCACAAGAAAATCGACGCATCTAATGGTGTTCCTTCGTGCGTGTCTCAGTTCCTTCTATGCTAAGATGTGTAATGCTTCCTCTGCTTTGTCATTTGTATCTCTGTCACCTCATAAGCCACACGCGTAATAATTGAAATAATTGTTAGGATAAACAACTAAAGATAACATACTTCTCTAGCAATGTAACTTAGCTGAATTTGATAATTGAAAAATTACTCTTTAAAATAGAAAAAGGATTTATTTAATATCACCTTTTTTAGAGTATAAAATATGAGTTAGAAAAATGTGTTAAAGATATCAAAAAATTAGCTCAAGTAAATAAATAAAAGAACACTTGTATCAAAAAAAATAAATAAAAGAACACACAATTTGTCTTGGAATTATTGATGACTTGAATCTCTTCATTTCCTATCTTGAGTGCCACTTCACGAATCACATCATGCATCTTTGCACATTCCTTACCGACCTTCAACAATAAAGAAGAATTTATAAGTTTGTTTTTCTTCACATGCTCTTTCCTTCTTGCTATATAATTCAACTTCTCCAAACAGCCCCAATCCTATAGCAATTCTGCTTAAAAGCTCTACAGGTATTTCTTGAGCTTTAGGGAATATCGAGCACAACAAGAAGAGAACTTAAGCTTCTTTGTCTTTCAAATAAGTATATCTTAAGTTCAATGAATTATAAAACTTTTTCGTATTTTCATCGGCAATCCCATTCGTTGATGGTTCATTAGCACTTTTCAATGCTACTAAAGCATCTTGGACTCTTTTGTGGGCTAGTCTTTTAAGGTTTTTGCCATTGCAACAACTATAACTGCAATCTTCCACACTCATTGACAATTTGCACTGTCACGTTTTTCAAATCATCTGGACAATTCTGACCATGACCAACTTTAACTGCATGAGAAGTAAAAAGATTCAATGCATCATCCTCACTTAAGGCCTCTAGTTTAATATCCATTTGGAATCCCATTTGAATGCAAACATTCTTATTATGTGTGGTTAGCAAAACACTACAGTGACCCTTGTTGTGGAAGCCAGATTGAATCCCCATGTTCTTAAGATCTAGCTTTTCCCAGACATCATCAAGTATTATGAGGACCTCCTAGCGTCAGCGATCTTGTTCCATATTTGTTGTGCATAGGTCAATTTCTTCTCTTCCTCTAACTGCAACTCCAATTGCTTCGCAATGTCATCTCGAATCCTTTTTTCATCAACAGGGGTATACACATTAATGAAGATAACTCTATCACAGGCACTTGATTTTTCAACATGTTTCCCAACTTCTATTGCCATTATGGATTTTCCCGTTCCTCCCAACCCTTGCAATCCTATCATATGGTTATTGTCATCTTCTAATTCCTTCTTGAGTTTCTCAAAGTTTTCCTTTCTACTCTCAAAAGTCATGAGCTGTTGTGAATGGAATTCCATGCCTGGCACTCTAGCTTCATGTGCAACTACATCAAAGTTATCAACTTTAGTGATCAATGTTGGGATATCTTTCATCAAATTTTCCAAGTCCTTGTCTCGCTCAATTTGCAAGGAGCAATTCGTACACGAGCCAAAGCATTTGGTTGGTTTAGTGTCTTGTGTAAAAGTTCATTGGCCTTTTCAAGCCAGTGTTCAACTCTAGGGTCAACCCGAGTCCTATTTCTTTTCTTGGCTTCTTCTATCTTTAGCTCTACACTTTTCACCGTAGCTGACAACTCTCTTTGTTTATTTTTGAAGTCTTCAACATAACTCTTGTATTTGCATAGGTACCCAAGTTGCTCACATGCTTTATTCACCAAGTCTTGGATGACTGTTGTTGCAACACTGCCACAGATACCCAACAGTGCCATCTAACCTACATATGGGATTGCGGTTACAAAATCAAGTAGATCAGCTTATCTAGGTACTTGCCAACTATGATCTAAGATTAGAGTATCATGATCAAAAACATATTATTCTTTATTCGATTATTCAAATTCATGATGAATGATTAATTATTGGAGTTATTCAAAAGTTGGGAGAGATCTCACTGAAAGAATGACATCTTACTGCTTCACGCAAGTAAAAGAGTAATATTTTAAAGCATGCATATTCATCCTAAAACAAGCAATAGCTTTGATCATGAGCAAAACCTTATCAAAGTATGATGTGGTTTGGAGGGGGCAAAAAGGAAGTTTAAACAAAACAAAAAATTTGATTGACTAATCATGAACTCCGACATGATGGGACTAAACTGCATAACAATACATAGAAACAGAGACATTAGGGAGGCGTTTTGGAGCGCTTCTCAAGGGTTTGGAAGCCTGACTTGAGTGATTGATGTCATTTGAAGCTTTTCGAGTAATTTATTGATGTTGTTCAACAACGAATTTGGTGCTTAATATGAAATTTTTTTTACATCATTCTAATGATTGGCCACCTTGAGTTTAAATGTGGATTTTGTAATTTCTCTTTGAAACAAGGCAAGTGATTATAGACCATTGGCTGAGAGACTCAGAATTAGGCTTTAGTCAAATTTGAACTTGACTTATGCTCAAGAGCCCTACGTAGCCAAGAAAGGGTGTGAGCGTAATTGAATTTTCATACGAGACATCATATAAAAATGACGCATGGGTGATGGATCAAAAGACATATGTCTGTGTGATTTAGACACTTGACTTAGCTTTAAAATTAATTAAAACTAAACTAACTAATAAAAATGAAATGAAATATTGTATTGTATTGTTTGTAGGGGGTTCAGAATTATTCCTAAAATGCCTCTAATTAAATTGGAATTTACTTTTCTAAATTTATTCTTTGACTGTTGCTTGACTAAGATGAAATTGGATTGTGCCCAAATCCAACCAGTATTGGGAATCTCTCATTTAACTCTTTCTCATTTTCTTCTCATAATATCATATCCACCCTTAAATAAAAAAAGGATAGTTCAAATTTAATATTTTGTAGAATTATTATAAATAAATAAATCTAAGTTGTTAAAATTTGATATATAAAGTTCTTGACTCTGTAGCATTCCGAATTTTCAAGCTTTGAATTAATGATTTATAGACTACTTAGAGGCTAGAAAGGATTAAATAAGGCCTCAAGAAAATAAATTTATTGAGATAAGCTTATTTTCGAGTAGAAGAATCCAGACAAAGAAGAAAGTGAATAATTATTAAATATATAAAGGCCCAAAATAATTAGGGAAAAGTTAAAGATAATTTTAAAAGCTGATTCCTTGAATCAAGGATTATTTCTTAGACCATATTTTAATTTGGAATTACTAGCTCACAAAGTTTATTGAGTAAGATTGGAAATAAAAGTGCCAAGTCATGGGCTTATTGAATAAGTTTGGAGAAGGATATATATATATATATATAAAAGCAGAACCTTTAGTGCTCGTCTCGAACAGTGATTGGAGTATTCAAAAGTAGCTTTTCAATCATGATTTACGATATATAAGATAATTATGTGAGAAGAGTGTTGTCTCAACTTATATGCATAAATACTTATAAGTCTTTCATAAATGATGCAAACATGCACTTAACCGGGTTGGGTTATCTTTTCCCTTAAACTAATTATCAGCAGCCTTCCTCACGCTTATTCTTGCCTTGCACGCATTTCACTTCTCACGCACGGCACTTGCAGAGGAAGCCAAGAGGGGTTATAAATAGAGTGAGGGAGAGAGAAAAGCAAAGTTTCGTTGCCAAGGGATTCAGAAGAAGCGATTGCCGATGGAAGAGCAAAGATCCACAGGAAACTTTTAAAGCAGTCGCCAATTTAGACCAAGGTAGGGTCCTTAATCCTTTACCTATCCCTTTGGTTAACTGTTGGCTGATGATTTATGGGGAAAGAATAATAAAATTGAAACTGAAAAAAAGGAGAAAAGTTGATTTTGAACCTGCAACCTCTGTTTGATATATATTTATATATATGCATATGTATAGTGTTGGGTTCTGTGATTGAGGGTGAAAGGGAGATGATTCTCAAGCTCAAACTCTCTGTTTAGAAAATGATAGTGCCGGATTCCTTAATGGGATGGAAAAGAATCTTAAATGCTAGTGAGCTATGAGTGTTTGTACATGTGTGCTCTTTTGAGACGGGTTTGAATATGTGAAACCTTGCTAAGATTGTTGTTTGTTGTTTTCCTGTGCTGAATGATTGTTTGAGATACTTGACACGCCTTGAAATGTTAAAATGATGATTAGAGTTGTGGTAATCATGGAGTACAAAGAATATGATGCTTGTTCAGTTAGAAAAAATTTCAGGATAAAGATTGCTACTGTTTGGATTTTTGTTAGAGCTTAGATTGTTCAAAGTCTAGAGTGGATAGATTATGCAAGTGCTATCAGTTGTATAGCATTGGGAGCTTACTGCAGTTGAGTTTTGGGATTGAAAACCGAAAGGTAAATCGTTGCTTTGGTTTTGCCAAATATTAAAGAAGTGTTTTAAATGTTGAAAGCAAGATTAAAGATTATAACAAGATGATTTGAATGTAAGGTGAGATCTTTAGAGACTATGTGTATATATATTGTAGAAAAATGAAATCATGTATACATATATAGATGATTGCTGTTGTTATGAATCAGTTTTCGGGACCTGTAATTGATTGATGACACGGTGAGTCTTGCTGATTCATGTTTCTGGATATCAAACCATCATGAATGATGTCTAAGCTGTGGCTAAAGACTCCTAAATATGGTGTAATAACTGATATAAGAGCTAAGATATTCAGGGGATTCTTTGTGTGCTAAACGAATGATTAAAAGGTCAAAAAGGAGTGTATTAGGAACAGTGGGATTGAAATTTTACATTGTTCACTTTATGCTCTATCTGGCAAGCTCAATCCTAGCAAGAAGGAATTGAATTAAAATAAATGTGAGTGCTTCAATAAGTTTTAGAAGGAAGAATGGCGTAGGAACAAGCTATAAGTTAAGCTTGGAATCTAAGAAAAGGATTATGTTGACAGTTAAATCAAGAGCAAGAGTTCTTTTTTTTTTTTGGTGGGGGGTGTTTTGGGAAAGATTAATTATGCAAAATGAATATATGCGTATGAATTAATCTGTCCCTGGTGAATAATTTATAGAATTCAATATTTGCTATCAAGTTGAAGGAAGAAGCAAAGCCCAAGAGAAGCAAAGAAAAGGACGAGAGCTAGAAGTTGGTATAAAGGTAGCTTTAATCATTTATTTCATATATAATTTGCATTAGTTGCATGTTTATTTTTCCCATTATTGCTGTAGTTAGGCATGAGAATATGCAATTCCTTCCTTAGCTATTGCCATGGTCATGTGTGATAGCTAGTTTACAGTGATTCAGTTACCTCTAAGGTATTGTTCTCTGTAGTTTGTTTTGCATGCTTAGTTACTTACCATGCATTATACACTAAAATATGATTACTTCTACTGATATTCCCCATTCTCACCCCTCTCTCAATGTATTAACCATAGGAACAAGCACATCTAAGGGAAAAGAGAAGTTGGTGGAGGCTAGCTAAGGTGGATGGGAGAAAGCATGATATGTTAAGCTAATTTAGCATTAGCATGGCTTATTATAATTACCATGGCATGTAAATTTTGTTTTGTTTTGGACTGTACATATCTCCATAAGGAGTATAAGATGAGTAGTTATTAACATGGTAAAACTTATGATTATTGTGGATAATCAGTTGCACATGCTTGCTGAAACGCCCTTTTTACATCTGATGTTTGATAGGGTAAAAGTTTGAGTTATTTTTTGGAAAAGATTTGTCATTTTAACCTCTCGACCTTTTCCCTTATCATCCTCTTCATAATGTCGGCATTCCTTAAGTGTGATAGTTATAAGAATGTATGATATACATACATTTGATGAGCCGTTGTTTTGTTCGGCTGTTGGCGGGTCTCTCTTTACAGTCTTCTCTGCTATTTCTCTTACCCTCTGAACAATAATATAATAGAATATATTAAAGAAAATGGAATGAGTAGAAGTCATTCATTAATGAACATATTAAATTGTAGAAGATCAAGTGGGAAAAAAATTTGTGAATTAAATGAATTAACTTTTAGCAAATTAAATTAGTAAGGGGGAAATCTTTATACCTCTATGGGTGACCTTGATAAATTTAAGTTTGATGTATGAATATACTGTCTCTTTTTGCTTTTTCTTTCATTTAATTGGGCCATTTTATTTTGGTACATACATTAACAAGATGTTCAGGAAGATCATGTTTATCCACATGGCCCTTGTTCCTCTCAGATTCTACCAACCATTTCAATAGCCTAACCAAACAAAACAGTTCCAAATATATATTATAGTGAGACAAATCATAGCATAGGAGATGTTGGGACAATCCTCTACTTCACGGCATATCACGGTCTGGAAATCAATTGCTGGGCAGATAGTATGAAGTTTTGGTAGATCATGAAGGGATATCAGAAATAGCTTTGGGAAGACAAAAATCTTCCCTCTGGTTGAGAAGGAGGGGCAAACAATAATTTGATTGGAGTGTGGCTTTGGCCTTAGGTGGAGAGTGCCAACCTCTTGAATGCTTAGCAGGTCTGTTGTGATTTATGTTTGTGTTGTGTGTTCGTTGTGGTGTCTTTTGTTCTGTTTTTTGTTGAGTTGCAAGTGTTACTTGAATTGTATTTCGTGCTTTTGGGTGTAAGAATCATGGTTTCCCTTTGTAACAACATTATCGTTCTAATGCATTTCCACTCTTTTCCCTTGTTTTCATCTTTTTTTTTTTTTTTTGGTTGCTAGTATAAATTAGGCAGGGTCATAACAGTAACATATAGGGTAACACAAAGAAATTGACATTGCACCATAATTTGGAATCAATCAAGAAGGCAACAACTAAGACAAATATAAATGTTGGCTTCTTATAGGAAAGTGTAATATACATACACTTGATGAACCATTATGTTGTTCAGCTGTTGGCAGATTCGTCTTTATAGTCTTCTCTACTACTTCTCTTGCCCTCTGGACAATAACATAATATAATAGAGAATGAGTTGAAGTCATTCATTAATAAACATAGTAAATAGTAGGAGACAAAGTGAAAAAAAAAATTGTGGATTACATGATGAATTAATTTGTAGCAAATTAGTCCTTTTTTTCGGGGGTGGGGGGGTGGGGATTTATGCTTCTATGGGTGAACTTGATAAGTTTAAGTTTGGTGTACAAATCATCAATTTTTCTATCTCCTTTAGCTTTTTTCTTTCATTTGATTGGGCCATTTTATTTTGTTACTTACATTAAAAATCTGTTCATAAAGATCAACTTCATCCATGTTGTCCTTGTTACCCTCAGATTCTTGTAACCATTCCGCATATCCTAACCAAACAAAACAATTCCAAATATAAATTATAATAAGAAAAATCATAGCAATATATAGCAATTGTAAATAATTAATTGACCTTTTTGATGCTTACTTTCAAAGAACTCAATATCAGTTGAAGTTAAAGAGATGTTGGGACAATCCTTTACTTGACGGTATATCACAGCCTGGAAATCAATTGAATGGCAGATAGTATGAAGTTTTGGCAGACCTTCAAGTTGTATTGCAAATAGATTTGGGAAGACATGCTTGATGCCCAACTCTTGTGTTGTGCCCTGCTTCCGTTTAAATACTTGCTCAAGCTCTGGGGCACTTTCTATATACAACACTGAGAGCTGTGGAAGGCTACCACGTGTGGAGATAGAGAATAGGCACTTCAAACTCTTGCAGCCAGCTTCCACAAAAATCATATGGAGATTTGGAAAACAACATTCTTGATCATCATCATCATCATCCTCAATGATGCGCTCTAGCTCTTCACATTCTGATACTATTAGAATTCTCAAATATGGCAGGCTTCTTGAGATAGATGCAGACAAGATGAATTTCAGTTGATTGCATTTGAAGATATATAGCTTAGCAAGATTTTTAAGGCTCAGATGAAGATTTTTGGGTCCCACACATATGTTTCTTAACTTATCCATGGCTTCCAATCTCAGGGTATCCAAACTTGAATTCACAGCACTTGCAGTTTGAAGTCTTTCAAGGTCATAAATTGTTTCCATGTCAAAGAATCCTAAACGAAGTTGTTTCAAATTGCACAATTGCATTCCAATCAGCTGTATCATAAGATATATCAGTATCAAAGAACAACACAATATATCAATCCATCATAAGTCAAATGTTAGAAGAACAATTAATTACCTTTTTTTGCAAGAGTTGTTCTTGTCCTTTATGCACCTCCACTGATAAATCTACAAAAGAGTTTATAGGAAGTTGCGGGCATCCATGCAAACGAATACCTTGTAGAGACAATGCTTTCACATAATAGTTTTCAGGGCACATACTAACCATATTCGGTGCTTTGTCAAGGAATAACGTGTTGAGAGCTGAGAGATCAATCTCAGTATTTTGATTCTCATGAAGTGAGTTATCATCATCGTAAGATTTTCCAAACACATATTTCAACCAACTAGCCACTTGGATAAGCACCGATTTCAAATGCACAAGATTTCTAGAACAAGAAGCTGGAAATACATATTCTAACTTGTTACATTCCTTGATTTTAATGGTGTGTAAGTTGGGAAAGATAGAGCTGACATGCATATGATGATGACCATCTACCTCCCCTATTACTATGTGCTCCAGTTCATCACACTTCGAGACGGCCAATTCTTGTAATAGTGGCATTGATGAGGCAATGGATACAGAAAACAGCAACCTTAAGTTTGAAATATCTCCAATATTCATCTCTCTCAAATTGCATGGGTATAACGGTGGTGTAAAAATTCCATGAGCTCTATTGCCAACATATTTCCCCTGCATCTCAAAATATAACGGGGATGTGAAAAATATTTCTGCTTTTTCAAAAAATATTTCTGCTTTTTTTTTCTTTTGAAACGACAAACTAAAAATAAATTACCTAAGAAGTTTTTTTTAAACAAAAAAACAAAAAACAGTTTTCAAAACATGAAAACAAACAAAACCTTTATTACACGGATTTCCTCTAACTTAATTTTTACTACATCTCAGCTACTTAGATGCAAATTATTAGGAATTTAAATGTCCAACATCCTAAATTCTTCTCTATCAATTAAATGGAACAATGAACAAAATTTAAATAGCTAATTAGTCTATAAATCGAGTGTAAATTTGAAGTGAAAACGTGATTTGATTTTTATTTACCTAAAAGAACAATTTTTTTGCTTTGACTTGTGAACAAAATAAATTATCTAAATTATATTATATAAAATAAAATTCTACAGATATTATATTGAAATATGAATAAACAGACAAATGACACATCAATATATGTTTGATATAAATTTGGGAAAATTCCATTTAAATCCAGCTTAAGTATCAAAATCTAAATTAAGGCCTACACTTTTAGCAAATCCCCAATCTAAACATACTTCAAAATAGGAAAAAAGAATTTTAGTTGTTAAGTTATGCAGTACATGGGTATCTTGGTTTTTCAACAACATTAAAAAATCTTTAGTTAGGCCATTCTCATACAAACACCACCCTTCCTCATCTTCAGTTGATCCCAATTTTCACAATTGAAAGGGGGAAATGCCGAAATACCCTCAGCAAATAGAACCAAGAACAAAGGTTGAATTACAATACCATATATGTTTCAAATTAAAATCCATGTTTTGAAAACTGGACTAGACCGGCCGATTTGGGGCGGAAACCGGCCATCCGATGGTTCAACCGGTCTAGTCTGATAGTTGACAAGGTTCAAGTGCAATTTGACCAGTTTAAAACTAAAAAAATTAAATTAATTCGGTTTCTTTTATAAAAGATGAAATATCATCTTGTTGGAGTTCATTGATTTCCTCCAAAGATGATGCTTCATATTCATTTTCTTCCTCAGAAGAGGTTTCAATCAAAAGATTGTTTAATTGTTGAAGAGTTTGTAAGGCATTAATTTTTCTATTAAGCCTACAATATTTTGCATAATGGCCTGCTTTACCACACTGGTAACAGACAATTTTCCCATTGAGACCTTTGGGAAGATCCATAAGAGTTTTGGATTTAAACTCCTTTTTGAGTTTTCTAGGTTGATTAGCCCTAGGTTTTTTTCAAGACTTTTTATGATACTTTTTATAGTATTTTTTAGCCTTGTAATCTTCTTGGTCATTTTCGTGTCTATGTTTAGGTTTTCTAGACTTTTTACAGGCAGGAAAACCAAATTGTTCACAAAAAGATCCCAAATCTTTCCGATTTGAAGCTTTAATTTTTCTTTGGCATGTTGATGTCTACTTTTTTCTTCTTGACAAAGATTTAGGCCAACTCTTTGGAGAACTACAACTAGCTGTCCATAGGTTAAATTTTCGTAATGGATCTGACCATCACCGGTTTCTTTTCTAATTTTTTCTCTAACCAATTCTTCTAATGAGCTAGGAAGGCCGGCTAAGAATTTTTCTTTCTAGATTGGATGATTTCCATCCTTTCTGGTCATGACTCTTAGTAGGAAGATATCCCTATACCATTTAAATTTGATAAAATTGTACACCTTAAATTTGACAGGAGGTCTGTAGATTTGAATCAATCTTCGCCGAGGCTAATGATCTTATCATCCGAATCATGCCCGAAGTATTGGGCCGGATCTTCAGCTTCTGATCCACTTGAAGATTGGGTCGAATGTTGTTGGGCTGATTGCCTGCTTTGAGGCTCCTGGGTTTGTAGAAGCCTAGCAATTTCTTAAAGTTGTTTGGCAAGAGCTTCTTTGTCAGTTGCTGAGGCCAAACAGGCTTGAATTTGGGACTTCTGGTTGAGGAACACACTAGACTTGTGATCTTTAGCCATTAGGAACTTTGGGTTTTGTCTGAACCATTTTTTGAGATTTGACTCAAACACATTTTTTATGTTTGCGAACTTTGCCCACCATTTCACTGAGGATGATCTCTGTAGCATAGGGAACATTTTCTGGTACTTTGAAGCTCCATACTTAAAGCTCCATTTGAATACCCAAGCTAAACCAAAATTTGAAAAATAGTGGAGATCTGCTAGGAAGGGATCTTCATTAAGATTGACACGACTTTTAAAATAGTCGAATCCAATTTTCGCTGTGGTTGGTAAAATTTCTTGGATATGACCGAAATAATCCCACCATTAATGGAAATTGGTATTTTGTGTCATAAGTGAAAAGTAATAGCCAAGTGTGGCTAAAACTTTGATTTTGGTACCAAAAGGTATACCACCATGCATCCAAGTAGTCCCAATAATTGTAACCAATCGGATCCATGTTGTCAATGGAAAAATGTTTCCTTTTGTTTAAATTTTGACCCCAGTCTTCGAGTGATAGAACTTTCCATATTCTGAATGTTGAATATCCATGGATAGTTTTATCATTAGGATGATCACGATCTGGGAAATAATTTCACTAGTTTTGGCAACAACTTTGGTTTTCTTTTTTAGGATTTATTCTCCTAAAGTTTGAAGATAAGAATTTGTATAATTATTTTGTTCAATGATATTTTTAATATCACTTGCATTTATGTCATTTAAAAATTAAATTACTTCGGTTTATTTTTTAAATTTTATTAAGAATTACATATAAATAACCCTAAAATCTTCACTTCCTCATCGGTTAGCCCCCGATTATTTATTCCGATATGATCCACTGACCCTTGAGCCAATACTCCGGTAGATTCAGTGGTCAGTTTGAGTTTCAAAACCTTGATTAAAATATAGTTGTTGGTTAATTGATAGCATGGCTTAGATGAAGGGCCAAAAAGTAATGTTGGTTCATGCCATTTTCACACAAACATCATCCTTCCCCATCTTCAGTTGATCCCAAATCTTAATTACAATATCTCTTAATGATCCAACATTCAACAGTGTTTGAGTTAGCCAAATATATGTGTTAATTAAATGGGTCAAGCATAGCCCAATATGTAAATGACTCAAATGTTGAGGATTTTCAAAACAAAATATTTTTAGCCTAAACATTATTACCAATTTGATAAACACAATTTTTTAGAGTAATATGTGATTACTTACTCAATTAATTATTTTTTTGAAAATAAACTCAATTCTATTAATTCTCAATGCAAAGAAACATATGTAGCATTAATAAAAAAGTGAAGGAAGAACTTATATATGTACCTGTGAGGCAATGTGGTCCAGCTGAGTTGTCTCGGATATAGATGGCTCATCTTTATTTGTAGTTTCTGATTTTGGTAGAAAGCAAGACATAGGATCCCATGAGAAATTGCAACTTGGACCCTTGTCCTTTTCCTTTAACCCCTCGTTAGTATTGGCTGTTGATTTTTGTGGGAGATAACATTCTGGATATGTGTTGACAAATAATGGAACACCTTCAATAGACATTACTTTCAATGAACGGAGTGTGTTTTCATTTTGCATTTGATGCAACCCTCCCTCTTTTGTATATTGATCGAACATGTATCTTAGATTGTTGCACTTAGAAAGCTCCACAATTTCCAGTAGAGGGAGGTCTTCACAGTAACAAATTGGCAATATGAATTCCAACTTGTCACACCGTTCAACGCTGAGAAGTTTCAATTGTTGAAACATTGAGTCATGACTCCTTGGATTAGGATCTTTATCTTCCACTATCTCTTCTACGGAATATGACCCCTCATCCCTTATTATGTATTTCAGCTTAGAACATTCAACGATCTTCAAACTTTCTAGGAGCATCAGACTTTGAGCAGTGGATGGATGAAAAAGATAAGTCATTGAACAATCCTCTATATATATGGAATTAAGGCTTCCCAGCTCTAGCTTGCCCTTAAATAATGTGCTTCCCAACTCTTGACAATGCTTTAACTCCAACTTCTTTAGTTGCTTAAGAAAGCCATGAGGATAACTACCATAACATATTTCTCTCACATTCACTTCAACAAGTTGCAACTCAACTAACTCGGAGAAGAAATTCGCTCTAGAGTTAAGTTGAGGATGCTCGGTATGGATTAAACACTCCATCTCAGAACATTTCTTCAAAGAAAGCTTGATTAAGTCATCCATAGCTCTATCTCCCATTGAAACAATGCTAGGAATAAGATTGTTCCAACCTATTTCATTTTCTCCTTCTAACTCCAGAATCTCTGCTCTTATGGCCAGTGAGTTAATTATCTCTTTGGAGAAGATTCTTTGTAACTTTCCTGGCTTAAAACATCTTTTTATAGAAGTATCCAACTGAGAAGAATTGAAGGCAGAGAAGTCGCTGCCATCAATATGGTATATTTTGTATTCAGGAAGGCATGTAATTTGAGGAACCTTCGCATCAATCGGTGTATGATCATCATTTGAAACATAATACAATTCCTCTAGTTGGGAGCATCTTGCAATCACTTCAAATGGCATATTGTTCATTTCAAATGAACAACATTTCAAGCATAGAAATCTCAATTTATCTAGCTCACTAATTTGATTTGGCAATTCAATAAGTGAACAATTAGTCAATTCTAGAGACTCAAGCTTTTGTAAGTTTATTATCAACACAGATATATCGCCTAATACCCAATTTTTGAGAGACAATGTTTGAATCTCTTTTAGTGACTGAATTGATTCTGGTAGTGATAGAGCTGAAGTTCTGCCATACTCAATTTTAGAATGCAAAAGTAAAACTCTAAGGTTCTTCATCCCTCCAAAGAATGCGTCAGGGACTTCCAAAGAACCTGATGTGTTTAACCATACTAAAAGAACCTTGAGTTTGCTACCATTAAAACAATTGGGGAAACCATTCATGATCCAAGATGAATATTTCATATTCTCCTTCAAATCTGTCTCTGAATCCATGATCACTTGAATCTCTTCATTTGCTATCTCCAGGGCGACTTTGCGAGTCACATCATGCAACTTTACGCATTCGTCATTGCCCTTCAACAGTAAAGAAGAACTTATGAGTTTGTTTTTCTTCACAGTCACTTGACTTCTTATTGTATCATAGTTGTTAATTTCTGCAAACAGCCCTGATCCTATAGCAATTCTGCTTAAAAGCTCTACAGGTATTTCATGAGCTTTTGGGAATATAGAGCACAACATGAAGAGTTCTTGGGTTTTCTCATCATTTAGATGAGTATAGCTTAACTTCAAAGAATTATAAAACTTCATCACATCTTCATCTTCATCAACAATCTCAAGCCTTGATGGTTCATTTGCACTTTTCAGTGTTGTCAGAGCATGATGCCAATCTTCTACAGGCCAGTCTTTTAAGGTTTTTGCCATTGCCACAACTATAACTGGTGATCTTCCACACTCATTCACAATATCCACTATCACATTCTTCAAATTATCTGGGCAACCCTGACCAGTTTCCATAGCATGAAAAAGGAAAAGTTTCACTGCGTCTTCCTCAAGTAAGGCCTCTAGTTTAATCCTCTCTTGGCAACTCATTTGGGTACAAACATCCTCATAACATGTGGTTAGCAAAACACAGCAGCGACCCTTGCTATGAAAGCGAGGCTGAATCCCCATGTTTTCAAGGTTGAGCTTTTCCCAGACATTATCAAGTATTATAAGCAACTTCCCAACGTTAGCAATCCTGTTCCATATTTGTTCCGCGTGGGTCAATAGCTTCTTTTCCTCTAACTGCAATTCCAATTTCTTTGCAATATCATCTAATATCCTTTTTTCATCCACATGGGTAGACACTTCAATGAAGATGACTCTATCAAAGGCATTTGATTTTTCGACATGTTTCCCAACTTCTACTGCCATTGTGGATTTCCCTGTTCCTTCCATCCCCTGCAATCCTATCATATAGGTATTCTCATCTGCTAATGCCTTCTTGAGTTTCTCAAAATTTGCCTTTCTACTCTCAAAGGACATGAACTCTTGTGAATGATATTCCATTCCTGGCACTCCAGCTGCACGTGCAACTTCTTCAGGCAATTGTTTAACTTCAGCCATCAAGTTTGGGATCTGCTCTTTCATTAAATTTTCAATCTTCTTGGCTTGTGCAATTTGGGAGAAGCAATTTGTGCACAAGCCAAAGCATTTGGTTGGTTGAGGGTCATGTTGTACAAGTTTTTCGGCTCTTTCAAGCCATTCTTTAACTCTAGGGTCAACTAGAGTCTCATTTTTTTTTATTGGCCTCATCTATCATTAGCTTTACACGTTCCACTGCAGCTGACAACCTTCCTCTTTCATTTTCGAAGTCTTCAACATAACTCTTGTAGTTACACAGATACTCAAGTTCCTCCCATGCTTTACTTGCCAACCATTGCGTGACTGGTTTTGCAATATCCCCTACCGCCTTCTCCATCTATCATGCATATAGGGTTATGATTATAATATAAACTATATCGGGATATCTACGCACTTACCAACTATGATCTAGGATTACAATACGGTAATCAAAACCATATTATTCTTGATTCGATTATTCTTGATTAATTACTGGAGTTCTTCAATAGTAGGGAACAATCATAAAAAGAATGACGTATCTATCTAATTGTGAGTTTAATTGAATTTGTAGCTAGCACGAGTTTAAAAATGAATTAACATGATTTTATAAGTTAGAAATGTACAAACAATAAACTAGGAAAGTCAACTCACAAGTTTAACAACAATAATTAAAACTATGCATATACTAACCTGGAAAGTGGAAACGAAATATTTAAATATGCTTACTGGCTAACAAATATCTAATTAGAAATAAAAATAAGTTAAAAAAAAGTTTAAGAGACAATATGTGTCCGTGAGTAAAGAAGATGCAAACATGATTCATAAGTATGATGGAGTGCAATCCTCACCTCTCAGAGATTTCTATGCGGCTGCAATGCCTTCGATATAAAAACGTCTTTTTCTTTTTCTTTTTTGGATTTTTTTTATTTGGTCTTTTAAGGAAAGGAACTATGAGAACAACGATGGTAGATACAAGGAATTTAAATACAACGAAAAAACGTACAAACTACTAGGAAGAAAGGAGATTTGATCGCAACTTTTTTTTGGGTTTTCTATAAACGAGAGGAAGAAGAACAATGATACCAACAATCAACAGAGAGATAAGAGTCAAAGAAATAATTCAAATCAAGAAAATAAAGCTTGAGAAAAATAGGTTCGTTCAATAGAAAAACTCTCGAACAGAAGCCAAAACTCCAAAATCTTTTTTGTATTTTTTTTTTTTTTTTTTGGAAGCAGAAGAAGAACATCAAAAGCTTTTTGTGTTGAAGAGAGAAACGCAAGCAAGAACTGAAGAAGAGCACAGAAATTGCAGAGAGAAGTGTGGTAAATAGTTAATGGGGTATTGGCATAGATAATTGGAAACAATTAATTCTTAGATTATTGTTTGTTGACATATAATCTAAAGTCTGTGTAGTTGTTGGTGACTTTGTTTTGTTCGGATTCACTAATTGATCTTGGGTGTAACCACAACTTATTTGTTCGGATTCATTTTACATTTTATATTGAGAACCGACCACCATTAGGCCTTGGTCACACTAAAAAAATGTAGTCACAAAAATATAATGCCGCAAGTTGGCCATGAAAATGATTGAAAACAATAGAAAATGTAGTCAAGAAAAATATGTACTCAAAGAAAATGAGGCTCTCTCTCAGCCTAGCTATATTGTTTAATTTCCAATAGGAACAAAAGAAAGGAATATTAAACAATTTATTTATCAGATAATATAGTTTTGCATCAACATTAGTTAATAGTGTGGGCTGACAACAAACGAAAATATTATTAGTATTATTCAAACACTATATGTATTTTTTTCCCAACGAAATCATAGCTTCTGTTTGTAATATGATGTTTTGATTTTTTTTTTTACAGATATAATTAAGGCTATTTTTTTAGGGTTAGGTTTTTTTCATTTTCTTCTCATAATCCCATATCCACCGTTAGAGTAAAAGAATAAAAACCTCTTTTTCTTTTATGTTTAAGAAAAGGATCTATGAGAACAACTATTAGGCCGAAATTAAAGAAGACTTGAACAAACTTTTTTTTTTAAAATGAGGAGGAGAAGAACAATAATAACGAATGAGAGTAAAATCTAATCCAAGTATAAGAAAGTAAAGCTTGAAGAAAACAGGTTCCTTCAATATACAAACTTTGAAACAAAGGACAAAACTCGAAATCATAGACAAACTTTGAAACAGAGGACAAAACTCGAAATCTTTCTGGTTTTGTTTTGTTTTGTTTTGTTTTGTTTTTTTTTTTCTGAGGAGATCGAACAAGAGCTTGTTGTGATTGAAGAGAGAAATGAAAGTGAGAAAGCGAGAAGAGCACAGGAAATTGCAGATTGAAGAGAGAATTATATTTTTTGGAGGGGAGGTGGAATTAGAATTCCTATAGTACCTCTAATTAAATATTGCCTGCCTTTCTTTTGAGTTACAGGAATTACAATCAATTAAACTAAAATTTACTTATACTAAAATTCATTCTTTGATTGTTCCTTGGCTAAGGATGAAATTGGATTGTGCCCAATCCCTCTTATACTTTATTTCCTTGTGGAATGATCTTGATTCCCACTATATTACGTTTGATCCGTCCACTTGCAATGCACTTAAGTTTTAGGGGCAGTCACATACAAAGAGGCCTACTCCAATTTATAGACAAAGTAATAAGTTACGGTAAAACATTTAATTAAGAGAAAAAACACACAACTACCAAATTACAAATTAAAGAAAAATATAGATACAAGTAAAAAGGTTTTCCCTGATTTTTTGTTGATAAATTATGAAAGCCCATACTAATAACTTGGATGCAAGCAAAGGCAATATGCTGATATTCAAAATTTCAAGCTTCATGTAATTTTAAAGGGGAAAATGATCTCAATTAAGAAAAATAATATCAGAAAAATTCTATAACTTATTAATGATGGCTCTTTCACTTATCGATTATAACTCTTTCATTTGTCATTAATAAGCTTTAAGACTTTTATGATATTATTTTTATTAAGTAGGACCTTGATGTGATTTTCCTATTTTAACAAACTATGATTTACAGAATAAAAGAGATACTTTTAGATGTTAGCAATAAAGATCGTGGTGCAAAAAAAAAAAAGTCTCTCTCTCTCTCTCTCTCTCTCTCTCTCTCTCTCTCTCTCTCTCTCTCTCACACACACACAGTTGCAACAATGGGTTTGATTACATGTACCAGTTGTCAGAGCATAAGATCCAGTCCATTAAATGGAGGCCCAGGCATTTGTTCTTTTTTATTAGCTATTTCAAATAATTTTTTTTAACAATCAATAAGTTCTAATTATTTTGAGAAGAAATTTCAAATAAAAAATTATTTTTTTAATGATTGTAATAAATGAAAATTAACTTCTACTTTTTATAAATATACTACTCATAAATAACCTTTAAGACCGTCCAAAAATTACTGTTACTTTTTTTGGTACAAAAAAAATTACTTTATAGACTCAGAAACATGCTATTCAATTATTCATTTGAAATATATAAAATTTCAATGTTAAAAAAAAAATCAATCTGGGTTAGTTGATAATTTTTTTAAATGTGATTCTTACTTTCTTACAAAAACCATTGATAAAAAAAAAAACAAAAACACATGTAAGTAATTCTTTTTCATAGTGACATACATTAACAAGAAAACTTTTTAGCTATGAAAAAGCTAGACCGTACCGTATCAAGGAAAAATTTCAGAAAAATACCATTTGAACTTTAAAATCCCAAATTAGTGATTTGACAAGAACTTGTGTTGTTAATCCCATTACTTTTTTTGTCAATCCCATTACACCTTTTGTCATCAGAATTTTAAAATTCAAATAGTAATTTTTTTTTTTTTTGAATTCTCCCCCATATCAATATGAACATTAATAGAAAATAACTCATCGGAAAAAAAAAATTCATATGAAATACAGAAAATATGAAGAGCCACGTTGTTCACCAAGTATAGAAAATACAGTTAATTTTTGTACTTCATATAAATATACACAGTTCACCTTAGTTTGTAATTTAAGAAAGCCGTAAAAGTTTCTACAAATAAATGTGATTTATAATTAAAATTGTCCATATACTAACCTGAAAATAGGAATCAAAGTCTTCAAGTATATGCTTCACGTGACCAACCAAGATCTAAGAAATAAAGATACAAGTTAAAAATAGTTTAATAGACAATATGTGTGTGTAAAAGGGATCTGGCTTCCATCCTTTTCCTTTCCGTCATTTTTTCAAATTGGACCGTTAGATTAAGATCTCAACGGTCCAGATTTAATATATTATAAAAATGTTGTTACTATAGTAACAATATTTTTATAATAAAGGAAAAGTTTAGACCGTTGAGAACTTAATCCAATAATCCAGATTGAGAAAATGACGAAAATGCAAAAGGATGGAAGCCGGATCTATGTAAAAGAAAATGCAAACATATTTAATTCATAAGTATGATGGAGTAAAAATCCATACCTCAAGATTTTTCTATGCAGCAATGCCTTTGATGATATAAAAGCCCCTTTTTTTCCTTTCGTGGTTGTTTTTGTATTTCTAAGAAAAGGAACTGTGAGAACAACCAGGGCAGTAGAGAGAAAAATCAAATGAAGAATTTCAATAGCGAAAAACAGGTACAAAGTACTTGGCAGAAACAAGATTTGAATACCGTAGTTTTTGTATTTTCTCTAAACAAGAAGGAGAATAACAATTAAATAATTAACAAAGATGAGAATAAAAAAAATAAATTCAAATACAAGAAAATAAAGCTTTAAAAAAATTCCATCAATAGAGAAGTCAATTTTTTCTTTTTTTTAATCTTCCAAATTTTTGTTACAAGAAGAACAATATATAGCAACCATATCCAGTGACAGGAGAGAAATGAATAGCAAGAAATTAAAGACAAAAATCAAAGCAAGAATCAAAGGTGATGAGCACTCTGTTGTTTTTCTAGAGAAAAAATAGCAACAATGACGATCAATGAAGAGAAACTTTAAAGGAAGGGTAAAAAAACACAAAACAAACTATTTAACAAAAAGTCCAAAGAGTCCTAATGTTTGGAGAAGCAATTTTGTTTTTGTTTTCAAAGAGCTAGTAGCATAAAAGTGGCAGGATTCAGATAGATTACACAAATTTGAAGAGGAAAAAAGCAACAAATGAAGAACAGAGCAAACCAAACGATGATTCAAATATAAAGAAATAATATAGATGAGCTCCGAAACAGAAGCCAAAACTGTAAAGAGGTTGTTTGATTCTGTTTTCCGTTCTCACAAACATTTTTATAAAATAGTTTTTGGAAACTAAGTTTTAAAAATAAAAAAACAAAAAAAAAATCTATTTGGATATATTGTTTTGAAAAATCTGTTTTTGAAATGATATGGTGGTGGGGTCGCCTATGGTACCGTGATAGTAATCATCATTGGTAGTATAGTGTCCATAGTGAATAAGTAAAAACCTCAAAAGACAAAAAGCAAAAAAAAAACAATTAAAAACTGTTTTTATTTTTTAGTTTTTAAAAACAACTTTTTGTTTTTTTGTTTTAAGAATAATTTTTTGAAAAAAATTTATCAAACAGGTTTTATTGTTTTATTTTTTTTAACAATAAAAAAATAATTTTTAAAAACAAAATCAAACAGCCCTTAAATCTATTTCTTCTTCTTGTTTTTTTTTTTTTTTTTTGGAAGAGCTAGAACACCAAAGCTTTTTTGTGAATGAAGAGAAAAATGAAAGTGAGAAGACAAGAAGAGCACAAACATACCAGCACAAAAAAATTAAAAAATTACAAATAGAATAGCGATAGAATGGATTTTGTCGCTACATTTTACGTAGCAAATTGGTTTACCACCAGAATTTTAATTCTGGTCAGAAGTTACAGAAAGAATTTTCTGTCAGAAAATTACTAGTGAATTTCTAACAGAAAATTCCTTGATAATCCATTGTTAATTTTCGTCACTAATCTTTCAGAAATTACTGGTGGAAGATATTCCATCACAAATTCAGTCAATAAATAAAATTTTCGTTGGAACTATTGTTGGAAAAAATTTTGTCGGTAATTTAATGTTTTTTTTTTTTTTTTGTCTTGCAACATGATTTTTACCCTGAAAAAAATTACCTCTAACAGGAAGACACACGTGACTACAAAAAATGCCAATAAACTTTCTACAAGGGTAATAAACACAAATTTTGAACAGTTCAAATCTAATATGAATTGTCCAAATTTAATTGCTTTGTTTTTTTAAAAAAAATATTTAAATATGTATAGAATCTAAAATATAAATAATTTCTTAATTAATAGTTTTTAAAAAAATAACTTATAAAAATTTTAAATCTAAAGTTGCAAAAAAGTGCAAGTCCCACTTCAGTTCCCGCTTCACTGAAGGGGCGGAATTAGAATTCATAAAGTGTCTCTTATTAAATACGTAGTATTGCTTGCCTTTCTTTTGAGTTACTGGAGTTGTAATTAATTACACTCAAATTTACTTTTACTAAAATTCATTCTTTGATTGTTCCTTAGCTAAGGATATAAGTGGCTTGTGCCCAATCCCCCTTATACTTTATTTCCTTGTGGAATGATCTTGGTTCCCACTATATTATCTTTGATCCATACATGTACAATGCACTGAAGTTTATGTGGCAATCACATACAAAAAGGTTTACTCCAATTTATAGGCAAAGTATTAAGTTAGAGAAAAACATTTAATTTTATTAAAGAGGAAAACACACACAGATACTAAATTAAAAATTGAAGAAAAATATAGATGCAAGTAAAATGGGTTTCCCTAATTTTCTATGGATAAATTATGAATAACCCGTACTAATAACTTGGATGCAAGCAAAGGCAATACGCCAATATTAAAAATTTCAAGCTTTATGTAATTTTAATGACCTAAGATGTACAAAATATAGAGATAATTTAATATCGAAGTGCAAAAAACAAAGAAATTACTCTCTCTCTCTCTCTCTCTCTCTCTCTCTCTCTCTCTCTCTCTCTCTCTCTCTCTCTCTCTCTCTCTCTCTCTCTCTCTCTCTCTCTCTCTCTTATGCGCGCTCGCACAAAAAACAATGGGTTTAATTACATGTACCAGTTGTTAGAGCCATAAATCCAATCCATTACATGGAGGGCCAGGCCCAAGTTTCTTAAGTAAAACAACTTATTTGTTCTATTTCAAATAAGTGCTTTTATATATATATATATATATATATATATATATATATATATATATATATATATATATATATATATATATATATATATATATATATATATATATATATATATATATATATATATATATATATATCATCCAGTATCTTGTTTCTTAAGAAAAACAACTTATTTGTTCTATTTCAAATAAGTGTTTTTTTCTTATATTATCATCCAGTATCCTGTTTGGAATTTGTGGCTGCCCCACCCAACACAAATGCTTTCTCTAGAACTTGAACTCAAAAACCGATGTACTAGGACTTTACACTGTTAGACTAACTCTATATTAGTTCAAATAAGTTCTTTTTTAATAATAGATAAGTTCTGATTATTTTGAGAAGCACTTTCAAATAAAAACGTATTTTTTTATGATTGCAATAAATGTAAATTGGCTTATACTTTTCATAAATATAATAAATAACTTTTTAGACAGTCAATAAATTACTTTTATCCTTTTTGATTGAACAAAAATTACTTTTATAAACTCAAAGAAACATGCTCTCTAATTATTGATTTGAAATACATAAAATCTCAATGTTAAAAGAATCAATCTGGGTTAGCTGATAATTTGTTTAAATGTGATTTTTTACAGCCTTACATAAACTATTGATGAAAAACGTAAAAACATGCAAGCAATTCTTGCTTTCATAGTGACATAAATTAACAAGAAACTTTTTATATATGGAAAGTTAGACCATATCAATATAAACATTCATATAAAATAACTCATCGGGAAAAAAAAAACATTCATATGAAGTATGGAAAATATAAAGAGCCACGCTGATCACAAAGGATAGAAAATACGGTTAATTTTTTGTGCTCCATATTAAATATATATCCACCTTAGTTTATAATTTAAGAAAGCTGTAAAATTTTATATGAATAAATGAGATTTATAATTAAAATTGTGCTTATACTAACCTGAAAACAGGAATCAAAGTCTTCGAGTATGCTTCACGTGACTAACCAAGATCTAGGAAAAAAAGTTTACAAGTTAAAAAAGTTTAAAAGACAATATGTGTGTGTAAAAGAAGATGCAAACATAATATATAATTCATAAGCATGATGGAGTACAAATCCATACCCCTAAGATTTTTCGATGCGCAATGCCTTTGGTATAAAAGCCCTTTTTTCCTATCTTTCTTTCTTTTTTTTTTTTTTTTTTGGTATTTTTAAGAAAAGGAACTATGAGAACAACCCGGGCAGTAGAGAGAAAAATCAAATGACGAATTTCAATACCCAAAAAAAAGTACAAAGTACTTGGCAGAAACAAGATTTGAACACAATTTTTCCACCTCTAAACAAGAAGGAGAAGAACAATTAAATAATTAACAAAGATGAGAGTAAAAAAAAAACAATTTTGTTTTTTGTTTTCAAAGAGCTAGTAGCAGAAAAGTGGCAGGATTCGGATAGAGTACACAACTTTGAAGAGGAAGAAAGCAACAGATGAAAAAGAGAGCAAACCAAACGAGTGATTCAAATACACAGAAATAATATAGACAAACTCTGAAACAGAAGCCACAACTCTAAATCTTCTTTTTCTTTTGGAAAAGGTAGAACACCAAAGCTTTTTTTTTTTTGATACAAAGCTTTTTTGTGAATGAAGAGAAAAATGAAAGCGAGAGGGCAAGAGGAGCACAGAAATTGCAGAGAGAAGAAGCAGAAACCAGGTAGTGTGATTAACAGTAGAGAAGAAGCCAAATACAAATAGGCCCAGTGTACGGAAGTGATAATTGAGCCATCGTTTAGAAAGCTGGGAACGTCAAGAGCGGGCCTACGTCTTTTTGTTGGGATTCAATAATTGATCTTTTCTTCGACAACCTTTTAAAGGGAAAATAATTCCTTCTGTTGCCATAATAAACTCAGCAAGGTTTATGTTCATCAAATTAACTCTGTATATAAACTACGGCATCACATCTGATTTCAGTTAAGAAAAATCACCACTTTAATTAGTTGACAGTCAAAAGATAAAAGTGTCCATTTAAAGCTAGTCTTAATTAAAAGCCAATAAACTTACCAACATTACCGGAAAAAAAAACAGCAAATTACTGACAAAATTACCGATGGAACGGAGTTACTAACAGAATAGTGACGGAATCTATTTCATTTTTATATTTTATGTGGTAAATTAGTTTATTGACAGAATTTCAATTCTGTCAGAAATTAACGACGAAATTTTTTGTCAAAAAATTACTGGCAGAAAATTTTCTGTCGAAAATTACTGACGGATTTCTGATAGAAAATTTCATTGGTAATTCATTACTAATTTCCATCGCTAATCTATCAGAAATCACTAGCAAAATTCTGTCAATAAATAAAATTTTCGATGGAATTACTGAGCAAAAAAATTTCTGTTGGTAATTTAATGTTTTTTGGTAGTACAATGGGATTGTGTCTTGACTATGGGGTTAGTCCCTAAGAACATGACGTGTTAATATTTGATTTTTTGTTAGGAGATGTATCCACATTTAATGCTTTATGGTAGCTCAAAAAAAATTG
The DNA here is from genome assembly GCA_963855925.1 of Inga laurina. Lineage (NCBI taxonomy): Eukaryota > Viridiplantae > Streptophyta > Magnoliopsida > Fabales > Fabaceae > Inga > Inga laurina. Next base: position 16,300,461 of record OY979701.1, on the reverse strand, counting down.
TCTCTAACTAGAATACACGGCTACAAAAAAGAACGTCAATAAACTTTAATAAGCATTAAACTTCTAAACCGCTCAAATCTAATTTGAATGATGTAAATTTAATTGCTTTATTTTTTTAAAAAAAATTATTTCAATAGGTATAGAAACTAAAAAATAAAAAATTTTTAATTATCAGTTTTTTTAAAACATAATTTATAATTTAAAAATTGTCAGTTAAAAATCTTAATTAAGTTGCAAAAAAGTGCAAGTCTCATTGCTGTCACTCACTTTCACTTCACTTCAATTACTGAGAAAGAAAGTTAAAGCAAGTAGGCCCATCTGTGGGTCTGTATTGTTGGCTCTTTGTTCCGTCTTTTCGCTTCTTTTCCACATGGGATAAAACATTAAAACCATTCACATCACAATAATGTCATGTGAGCTAATTATTAAGAAAGAAAGTTAAAAGCAAGCATGCAGGCACATCGCTTCTTTTCAATTGACTCCCACTCACAAAATTGACTTCATTCTTGTCCATAGGGTTCAACCTAACTCATTGGATCCACATTCCTGAAAATTTTCTTAAATAAAGCAAATTTTTTGGAGCCCTGAGCTCATGTGAAGACGTATATCTCATATTCTACAACATACTTCACTTTGTCATCTGTATTTCATAATTTGTTACCTCCTAAATCACATGCAAAATAAATGTGACAATTGCTGGGATAAGCATAACATACCGCTCTTAAAATGTAAGTTAATGATATGAGCTTAATAGGTGAAAAATTACTCTATAAATAGAAAAGGGTTTGCATAGATGTAATATAATAGTCACATTTTTAAAAGTATAAATACATTAAAGACATTGAAAAATTGCATCAAGCTAAGTAAATAAATAGAAGAACACACAATTTTTTAACGTGGAAAACTCCGTCAATTTAAGAAATAAAAACCATAAAACCTAGTGCAGAAAACCATTAAGTCTTCCACAATTCTTATGCTCTTAAGCGCTATTATTCTGTTTTTTTTTTTTTTTTGGGTTAACAACTCAACCACTGATCACTATTAACGTAGTAAAAGTCACTGCAACAGTAATACAAAATACATACAAAACAACAACTACAGTTTAGAACTCTTTTTTAATGTTTTTTTTATAGAAAATTTAAACGATAGTCTCCAACTTTCGAAGGTTTTGCTTGAGATGAACTCCCACCAGTAACGATTGTTTTTTCCAAATTGGCCAGAAAAGAAGACCACTTAGAATTCTCATTCTCTAGTTGATGCCTTGCTTTTATTTGGTCTTTCTTCACTGCTTCCAACTCCTTCATGAATCCAATGGTGTCAAAAACAATCTTCTTTTGCTTTTGGAGAGACTACAGTTTAATCTCACACTCTTTGATTTATTTTTCGTTGCTACACAATTCAGCTTGCAATTTATAGGTTTGCTCCTTCAACTCTGCTTCCCTTGTTTGAGCCTCAACCATAAAATTCTGAGTCATTTGAATTTCAGACAAAAGAGTCTTCGCTACTTCTTTTCGTTGCAAACGTTGTTCAATCATTAGCTTTTCTTTATGTTCAAGCTCAGTTGCTGTGCCAGTGGTAGCATGGGCTTACTTGAAGGAAGATAAAATAGTTTGGATTTCTTGTTGCAAAGAGTGTATTGTAGCTTTAAGACCATCATGAGAACAATGAGAGGATAAGGTGCTTTGGGCACTCTCAAGGCAAAGTATTCTTTCTTCAAGGCTAGCTATTTCATTTAGGCTGATGAAGTCACGGATTCAGAACAAGTCAGAAAGAGCCTTAGTCACCTCGCTATCATCTTCATGAGCAGTAATTATTTTGGATGCACAAGTCATGTGAACTTCCATGTCAGTACCTTCATCCATTATTTGGAATAATCTCATTAGTCATCATTCTCAAGTTGTTTGGACACATAAGACAGACAACACTCGGCTTGAGTGACCCCCTGAAGTGAAAAAGAATAGACAAATATTATTCCTACAAAAAAGATTCTAGTAAGAAAATATTATATCTTTTTCCTGAAACAAATAGCTCTCCAATAGATAAAAGCATGATTATAAGTGGTAATCAACGCAGAATTTTTAGCAATTGTTTCAAAGAAAAAATCATTACACCCCAAAAAAAGCAATTCAATAAACTATAAGCATACTTGTGCAGATTTAGCATTGTGAATAGCTAAATGGTCTGATTGTGAGCTCTCTGATTTTGTTTCAGTACTTGAAGTTGCTATTTCTAACTTCTTGGGAGCAGAGATTGATGGTCTGTTTGGTGTGAGGGATTTGGAGGGGAGGGAAAATTTTTATGAGTTGAATTTTAAAAGATTGAAGAAGTGGGGTAATAAAATTTTAATAAAAAGAATATATAAGATAAAAGAGTAAGAAAAATTAATTAAAAATTTTCAATCTCACTTCTCTAATTTTTTTAAATTCAACTCAAAAAATTTTTCTCTCCGCCCACTTTCCCTCCCCTCCCCTCAGACCAAACAAGCCCTAAAGGAATCTGTAGAATACCAAAATTGAAGGAGAAACTGAAGGAGAAAAAGTCAAAAAATGAGGGAGCAATTTCAACGATCAAACATTGTAGGCGATAATTTAGGAAAAATTAGTCTTAGTTTTCTTCGAGTGTACAGTAACTTGTTACGGCCAAATGTACGCCTGATTCTGTATATATAGATGTAATCTACCTATGAAATAAATGAGAAATATAATTCAGTCTTCCTATTCTCTTCATGGTATTAGAGCAATGGAGAAGAGAATAATCTAGACTGAATCCAAAATACTCACCGGCGTTGAAGGCCCTCGCTACCCGACGATTTTTCGTTTGTCGTAGACATTTCCCACTTCGCCGTTGACAATCTCCACCTGGGTGAGCTCCATCTTCTATCGGCAACCACCATCCACCGGCGACGCTCAGTCCTCCGTCGCCCACTCATCGCCCACTCGGCCGAATCGGTACCTTCGTCGCCCATCAGATCAATCTTTCCGTAGCCGGTCTATTCATCACCCGTCTCCGGCGCTCTCAGCATCCACAGTCACTGTTCGCCGTCATCTGCCGTGCACTTGGAATCGACCCATCTTCGGTGCTCTCAGTATCCTCATCGTTGAATCGATACTGTCGCGATAGCACTTGGAATCGAAGCTCGAACTCAGCTTCCTCATCTGCCGTGCTTCCTCATCCGTCGACGATCGCTGCTCGTCTCACCATCTCGACCTGTCCTGCGTTCTCATCTCACCTCAGATTTGATCCTCACTCCTCAGTGTCAACAAACTGAGCTATCGGTCGAGTATTTCATTGAGTTGAGGGATACCCAATCTATCATTTTTTGAAATTTAGTAGACCAATTTGGCATTTTGCAAATTTGGAGTACCAAACTGTCATTTCGAAAATTTGAAGGACCAAACTGTCTTTTTGAAATTTGAAGACCTAAACTGTCATTATGTCTACAGTTTCAGATGCCTCTTCCTCTGTTTCTCGATCTGGCTCCAATGACATTTCCACTGTCCTTATTGTTTATGAGAAACTTACTAGTGAAAATTATCGAGAATGGTCTCAATCTATGATTCTCGCTCTCGATGGAAGGGACAAACTTGAATACATAACTGGTGAAGCACAAAGGCCTCCAACCTCGGAAACTAAAGAATTTCGCAAATGGAAATCCGAAAATGCATTGGTATCCTCTTGGTTAATAAATGCAATGTCATCCTCAATTAAGAAGAGTTTTATGTACCTTCCTTCAGCCAGAGAAATTTGGGAAGCTCTGCGTGAGACATACAGTCCTGTGGGAAATAGATCCCGCATATTTGATGCCAAGAAAAAATTATGGCAACTAAAACAGAATCACATGCCTCTTGATGAGTATTATCTTGAAAAATCAGTACTCTAGCAAGAGTTTGATGCTTTACAAAATAAAACTCATCATTGCGGGGTTGATGCAAAAGAAGATCTCAAAGCAAAAGAAGAAGAGAGGGTATATGAGTTGCTAGCTGGTCTTGATGCGGTTTATGATGATGTTCGGGCTCGAATTCTTAGCCAAGAACCCTTGCCGTCTGTGCGTGAAGTTTATACTTTGTTGCGCAGTGAAGAGGATAGGTGTAAAACAATGCTTCACAATCCGACTAATTCCGCTGCTACTCTTGAAGCCTCAGCCCTTATTGTTCAATCCACGGAACCAAAAGTTTCTAAAGGCCGGCCGTTCTGTGATCATTGTAAGAAACAAGGGCACACAAAAGACACTTGTTGGAACCTCCACAGTAAACCTGCTGACTGGAAGCCTAAGAAAGGAAAAGGAAGAGGTTATGTGGCTGAAGCATCCAAGGAATCATCCCAAAATGACCAGCTAAACAAAATCATGGAAATGCTAGCAACACTACAGACTACAACAAAGCCTACTGCTTCAATAGTCAGGAAAGGTAATTTCTTTCAAGCCTTGTCCATGATAAAAAAACAATGTACAGGACCTTGTTGGATTGTTGACTCAGGTGCTTCAGATCATATGACTGACAATAAGGCTCTCTTCTCATCATATACTCCTATCACCAAGGGAATATCTGTGCGAATCGCTGATGACTCTGAGTCTGTTGTCACTGGAATCAGTTCTATTAAAATCTCTACTACACTCACACTTCATTCTGTATTACATGTTCCAAAGTTGAAGTGTAATTTACTATCTGTGAGTAAGTTAGCCAATGATGAACGATGTCAAGCTAACTTCTTTGCTTCCTACTGTGTTTTTCAGGATCTGTTGACGGGAACGACGATTGGGAGTGCGAAAGAGCTTGATGGTCTCTATTACCTTGATGAAAGTAATAGTCGTTCAATTACATCTTGCAATAAAGTGTCTCTTCCTAACACTAGTAATTTGGAGTTGTGGCACAAACGTTTAGGTCATCCAAATTTCCATTATATGTCTCAAATGTTTCCATCTCTTGTTTCAAATAAAATTGCCTCTGATTTCCATTGTGATTCATGTGAAAAGGCTAAACATCATCGTACCTCATTTCCAAAAATCCCATACCAAGCATCACAACCTTTTTCCACAATTCATAGTGACTTATGGGGACCATCACGCACACCAAACCGGTCAAAATCAAAATGGTTTATCACATTCATTGATGACCATACACGTGTGAGCTGGGTTTACCTATTAAAGGATAAAACAGAAGTATATCAAACTTTCCTTAACTTCCACAAAATGATCCAAACTCAGTTCCAAACCCAAATCCAGATCCTACACACTAACAATGGGACTGAATACCTCAATCAAGCCCTATCCACCTTTCTAACCGAAAATGGCATTATTCACAAAAGCACTTGTCCCAATACGCCCCAACAAAATGGTATTGCGGAACGAAAGAATCGTCATATTCTTGAAACTGCTAGAGCTATCATGTTTAGTAGTAACATTCTGAAATATCATTGGGATGATGCTATCCTTACTGCTACATTCCTCATTAACCGAATGCCAAGCCGACCACTGTCTTACAAAACACCACTTCAACTCCTCCACAAATACTACAACATCCCATATCTTGAAAATACCCTGCCACTCCGGGTGTTTGGATGCACATCATATGTTCACATCTATAACACTAACAAACTGGATCCTAGAGCCCTTCGTTGTATCTTTCTTGGCTACTCTCATTCCCAAAAAGGATACAAGTGTTATGATCCGGTCTCCAAACGTTTGTTTGTTACATGTGATGTCACATTCCATGAAACTTCTCCCTATTATGCCTTGTCTGCAATTCAGGGGGAGAAAGATAGTGAATTTCAGACAAAAGAGACACCAACGGATGACCAGACAGTCACAATTTATATACCTACCTACATAGATCCTACTCCTGATACCCAAACTACTCCAGATGTCCTTGATAATCCTGAAAACCTTGATAACTCTGATAAAGTGCCAAATCCAGGGGAAGAAAAAAAATATGTGGGGTAATACCTACATACGACGACACAAAAGAGGTAATGAGCCACAAGCTATTAGCACTCACCAAGAGTTGGTACCAGAGGCAGGTCCAGGAGAAATAGAAGGTTCTGATCTTGATCTTCCCATTACAGTGCGAAAACAACCTAGACAACCCAAATCATCTACTAGATACAATGCATTTGTATCTCATCTTGATAAAATCAGGATACCAGACACTATTGATGAGGCTATGGCTATACCTGAGTGGAGACAAGCTGTCTTAGAGGAAATAGAAGCCCTTAAGCATAATAAGACATAGGATGTAGTAGATCTACCACGAGGGAAGAAGCCTGTTGGGTGCAAATGGGTGTTCACTCGTAAGTATAAAGCATATGGAACTCTTGAGAAATACAAAGCTAGATTGGTTGCAAAAGGCTTCACGCAAGTATATGGGGAAGATTACACTGAAACATTTGCTCTAGTAGCCAAGTTAAATACCATCAGAATTCTCTTATCTATTGCAGTGAATTTAGATTGGAATCTACACCAGCTCGATGTTAAAAATGCTTTCCTCAATGGAGAACTCAAGGAAGAGGTGTATATGAAGTTACCTCCAGGGTTCCCAAGAAAAAAGGCTGGCCAAGTCTGCAAGTTAAAGAGATCTTTATATGGGTTAAAGCAATCTCCGCGTGCTTGGTTTGATAGATTCACCCGGGTTCTGAAGAGACATGGTTATACTCAAGGGAAGAGCGACCATACTTTGTTTGTCAAACATCATAAGGGTAAGATGGTTGTTATAGCTGTATATGTTGATGATATAGTTCTTACAGGAGATGATGAGGTAGAAATCAATCAAATCAAGACGGGCCTAGCACGAGAATTTCAGATCAAAGATCTTGGAGAAATGAAGTACTTTCTTGGAATGGAAGTTGCCCGATCCAATAAAGGAATTTATATCTCCCAAAGGAAATATGTACTCGACCTTCTGAAGGAAACTGGGATGACAGGTTGCAGACCTAGTGACACACCTATACGGATTCCTTAATGGGATGGAAAAGAATCTTAAATGCTAGTGAGCTATGAGTGTTTGTACATGTGTGCTCTTTTGTGACGGGTTTGAATATGTGAAACCTTGCTAAGATTGTTGTTTGTTGTTTTCCTGTGCTGAATGATTGTTTGAGATACTTGACACGCCTTGAAATGTTAAAATGATGATTAGAGTTGTGGTAATCATGGAGTACAAAGAATATGATGCTTGTTCAGTTAGAAAAAATTTCAGGATAACGATTGCTACTGTTTGGATTTTTGTTAGAGCTTAGATTGTTCAAAGTCTAGAGTGGATAGATTATGCAAGTGCTATCAGTTGTATAGCATTGGGAGCTTACTGCAGTTGAGTTTTGGGATTGAAAACCGAAAGGTAAATCGTTGCTTTGGTTTTGCCAAATATTAAACAAGTGTTTTAAATGTTGAAAGCAAGATTAAAGATTATAACAAGATGATTTGAATGTAAGGTGAGACCTTTAGAGACTGTGTATATATATTGTAGAAAAATGAAATCATGTATACATATATAGATGATTGCTGTTGTTATGAATCAGTTTTCGGGACCTGTAATTGATTGATGACACGGTGAGTCTTGCTGATTCATGTTTCTGGATATCAAACCATCATGAATGATGTCTAAGCTGTGGCTAAAGACTCCTAAATATGGTGTAATAACTGATATAAGAGCTAAGATATTCAGGGGATTCTTTGTGTGCTAAACGAATGATTAAAAGGTAAAAAAGGAGTGTGTTAGGAACAGGGGGATTGAAATTTTACATTGTTCACTTTATGCTCTATCTGGCAAGCTCAATCCTAGCAAGAAGGAATTGAATTAAAATAAATGTGAGTGCTTCAATAAGTTTTAGAAGGAAGAATGGCGTAGGAACAAGCTATAAGTTAAGCTTGGAATCTAAGAAAAGGATTATGTTGACAGTTAAATCAAGAGCAAGAGTTTTTTTTTTTTTTGGTGGGGGGGGGGGTTTGGGAAAGATTAATTATGCAAAATGAATATATGCGTATGAATTAATCTGTCCCTGGTGAATAATTTATAGAATTCAATATTTGCTATCAAGTTGAAGGAAGAAGCAAAGCCCAAGAGAAGCAAAGAAAAGGACGAGAGCTAGAAGTTGGTATAAAGGTAGCTTTAATCATTTATTTCATATATAATTTGCATTAGTTGCATGTTTATTTTTGCCATTATTGCTGTAGTTAGGCATGAGAATATGCAATTCCTTCCTTAGCTATTGCCATGGTCATGTGTGATAGCTAGTTTACAGTCATTCAGTTACCTCTAAGGTATTGTTCTCTGTAGTTTGTTTTGCATGCTTAGTTACTTACCATGCATTATACACTAAAATATGATTACTGCTACTGATATTCCCCATTCTCACCCCTCTCTCAATGTATTAACCATAGGAACAAGCACATCTAAGGGAAAAGAGAAGTTGGTGGAGGCTAGCTAAGGTGGATGGGAGAAAGCATGATATGTTAAGCTAATTTAGCATTAGCATGGCTTATTATAATTATCATGGCATGTAAATTTTGTTTTGTTTTGGACTATACATATCTCCATAAGGAGTATAAGATGAGTAGTTATTAACATGGTAAAACTTATGATTATTGTGGATAATCAGTTGCACATGCTTGCTGAAATGCCCTTTTTACATCTGACGTTTGATAGGGTAAAAGTTTGAGTTATTTTTTGGAAAAGATTTGTCATTTTAACCTCTCGACCTTTTCCCTTATCATCCTGTTCATAATGCCAGCATTCCTCGCCTCAACCACAGTGGGTCCTCCTCTCCCTCGTGAGAGAATTTTTCTTAAAGCTTATGTTTATTAAGGCAAGATATAAAGGAAAAGTTACTAAAAGAAACTTTGTAGTGTTAGGCATTCAAGGAACAGATTTAAGACCATGTTCTTTGCAAGAAGAAAATGGCCAGCTACCATAATATGCGAAGATGTGAACTCGTTCCTTTGTATTTTTGGTCTTTCAGAACTAGAACGTTAATCGACCTGTTACAAACAAATAATATTTATTAAAAATGCATGATATATTAAAAAACAAAGTACACTTTATGAATACCACAAGACAAGTTTAATCCAATCATATTTTGCCATCATAGGTAACAAGTCTTTCAAGTTAACTTGAACAGAATCCATAGCTCCACACACATCACCACTTCAAGAACAGGATTTTCCATAGCAGAATCTAAGAAGGCCTTAGTAGCTAAATGATTGGATATGAAACATTAAAAAGGTGACCTATGCATTTATTCATTCTGAACAACGTTAATTCTTCGATCGACATAATAAAACATTAGCGCTCAGCTATATACTGAAAAAATCTATTAGGTTCAACTTAATGAAAAGCCAATCTTTTAATGGACATGCATCGTAATTTCAAATCTATTTGCTGCAAAGTAGACTATAAATAAACAAACAAACAGAAAAGGATATCTGTGAGTCCTTCCCACTACTCATTTTAGGAATAGAAGGGGGGAGCCAAAAAAGAACAGAGGAAAAGACATGTTATCTCATATACTATGGCTCCTCGTCCAAAAAATTCTGATTAATCTCAAATATAGAACCTTAACAAATGTTCAAGCTTTCCAAATTAACCTTTCTGGGTAAGGACTGAGTTCTTAGATGAAAGTAAAAAAAAAATTACCTAGAGAAAGTCATGCCCTTTCTGGTAGATTTCTCAGTCTGACATACTCTGAACATGACAATGTCAAAAGAAATATTTAGGACCCATCTTAGCATATTACAAAAGAATGTCAAATTACTTAACTCCACTTAATTCAAGACTGTACCAGAAATAGGGTGGATCCATCTTTTTCTCTGTTCTGCAAAGCTTCCAACTTTGGCTGAGTACTGATTCTTATCACAAAGCCTATGTGCGTATAGTTGATTCAAAGTGTTGGAATCAACATGTTGTAACATTGTCACTGATTTCCCATTTTTTTCATCTACCATTGTCTTCCCATCACATGATTCTCTGCCTTTGGCTATGATTTTAATGTTCTTTTCCTCAAATTCATGATTGAGACTATTTGAATTGGTGTCTGCTAACACCACTGCTCCTAGAATCTCCCCCATGAATGTCTCATGTGAATTGCAATATAATGACATCAATACTTACACCTTGAGAAGAAGAAACACTGCCTCTATAAGTCAGGAGATTTAAACCATGTTTAGTTTCACGTTAGTAAACACCAAAATCATGATTTTGATACTTCTAAGTCAGGACATAAGCATGTTTGGATTCATGTTGAGAATTACTAAGACCATGGCTTTGTTGGTCTTCAACGTACACACACTTTTGCTCACAAGAGATTGATAGTTTGCGTATATGAAAGAGTTTAGTTGCATCTAGCACTTTAAAGTATCTTTTTAGTAACACTTAGTATTCTACGGTAGTTTTTGGTCCATTCAATTTTGTAAAGTATTTTTTCCATTAACACCTAGTATCTTAAAGTGATTTTTTCTGCACTTTTGCCCTTTAAGTACTTAAAAAAAAAAAAAAATACTTAATGCATATCACTATCTACTCCTCCGGTCCTTCATGTAAGACATATTTATCTAATTTGATTAGATTAAGAAAGTTAGTTAAATTAGTTTATATGACATGTATTTTCTAAAACACGATAAACATCTTCCTTACTTCTCTCCTTCCCTTTCCTTCTTGATTATGGTTGAAGGAGCATCAATAAGGGTAAATTAGAAAAAGAAAACTATATCTTATATTTAGGATCAAGATTAATTCCCCAAATATGTCTTATATTAAGGCATATTACTTGATACATATAACTCTCTTCTACAAGGGGCAATCTCATTGCCTGCAATACTGCAAACATGCTCCCATTTAAGAGAAAACTTGGGCTTGTTCAAATTAGGATCTTATGTTCCACAACTAGCTCTTATTTTCGGGAGTGGAGGTAGCATTAGATAAGAATTTGTCCAGCTTCTCAAATTTAGCTGATCCACAACAACTGTAATATGCTAAGATGTGTACGGCTTCCTCTGCTTTTGAGTCTCCTCTGATCCAGTGCCCTTTAATTTATTTATTTATTTTCACGAGATAAAAGGCAAGACACAAGCTAAGAGCAACATTGCAAATCCTTTAGGTACATCCCTAAGTACCCAGCCGGAATATCGACGCATCTAATGGTGTTCCTTAGCACGTGTCTCAGTTCCTTCTATGCTAAGATGTGTAATGCTTCCTCTGCTTTGTCATTGGTATTTCTGTCACCTCATAAGCCACGTGCGTAATAATTGAAATAATTGTTAGGATAGACAACTAAACATAACATACTGCTCTAACAATGTAACTTATCTGAATTTGATAATTAAAAATTGACTCTTTAAAATAGAAAAGGATTTATTTAGTAGTCACCATTTTTAGAGTAAAAAAAATGAGTTAGAAAAATGCATTAAAGATATCAAAAAATTATCTCAAATAAATAAATAAAAGAATACATAATTTTTTAACATGGAAAACTCCATATGAGAAATAAAAACCAGGGACCTAGACCAGAAAATCTTTATTATGATTAATATTACAACAAGCCTTCCACAATTCTTGACCCAAGCCATACTCCTTTTTTTTTTTTCCTTTTGGGATAACTCATCCACTAATCACTATCAACTTCGTGAAAATCACCACATGGCATTGCAGAAAATGCAAAATATATACATAACCCATGTTTGTATGATCTAGAACTTTATTTTAATTAATGAAATTAAAATGATAACCTCCAGCAGTCAAAGCTTTTGCTTAAGATAAACTCCTAACAGTAATGATGTTTTCTTCAAATTGGCTAGACAAGAAGACCACTTAGAATTCACATTCTCTAGTTGAGACCTCTCTTTCTCCATTGCTTCCAACTTCCTTATGAATCCAATTGTGTCAGAAACACTCTTCTTCTTTTGCTCTTCAAGAGACAACAGTTTGACCTCACACTCTCCAAGACACACAAGGCATGCAAGTCTATGCCTGAGTGACCTTAGTTTCATCCTGAAGTGAATAAAAATAGACAAATATTATTCTTACTAATATAATCTAGTAAGAAAATGTGATATTTTCTCAAAGAAAAAAAATAGAGAACTCTAAAAACAAAGTTATAAATGGTCATCAACATAAAAATTATTATTAATTTTTTCAAAGAAAAAACATTATATTCAAAAAACAAGGCAATAAACTAGAAACATACTTGTGTATCTAAAAAGGCTGATTGTGAGCTCTTCAATTTTGTTTCATCAGTACTTGAAGTTGCTATTTAAGGCTTCTCTGGAGTAGAGATTGAAGGGATCTATGACCAGTAAAATAGAGAAATTAATGTCAATGAAAGTCAGTAAATTATCAATAGTGTGAAAATCGAAGGAGGGCAAATGGAAAGAGTAATTATTTACCAATGGGGGGCTCTTTTCAGTAGTAGTTGATGGAATTGCCATTGCAATTTTATTTAATGTTTCTCCACCAATTGCTTCAATATTCTGCACAGCATTGAACGACATCAGTTTCTTGTTTCTGTGACAGCAAAGCATTAGAATATAGTCTTCCGTAGATTGTTAATTAACCTTTTGTGAATCATGAGGATGCATATCATGTTTTGTTTTGGGGAGTGTTTGGTGATCAAGTGTGATTCTCTTGCCCTTGCCCTCAATGCCAACCAAATTATCCTAAATATTCAAAAAAGCACCATGAAATTATATCATTTACCATAAATTCCACCCTTATCAAGGAAGACTGTATTCTTACATGGGGACACTCATTTTCTGAAGGAACAACAAATGCTGTTGGTGATGACTTGCTTGATTCTGGTTCCATGATTTGATTTGTTGTGAGAGCTACTTCATCTAATTTTGAAACTTCTTGAGAAGTTGGCTCCATTGTTTCCTTTATAATGTGTTGCATAGCACAAAAAAGTCATTCAGCTTGCAGTTAGTTCTAGCTTCATCTTTTCAGCAGGAGTAATCTTTACAAGCTAATTTAAATCTGAATTAGACGATGGTTTGAATGGTAAAGTATGATAATCTTACTTGAGGAGATTCAATTAGTGAAGGAACAACAAATGGCGCAGGTTTGTTGGCTTGTTCTGAATCCTTGCCTTTATCAGCTTCTGATTCCGGACTTCCTTCATCATTTGCCTCTTCTATTTCCTTAATCTATAACATATAGGAGACCACAAAGAAATTAAAAAAGATGTGGATTTAATTTATTGATTTTGCTCCAAAATTTGGAAGCAATCGGCATAAGTAAAACAGAAATATATCTGTTGGCTGCTTAAGTGTGATAGTTATAAGAATGTATGATATACATACATTTGATGAGCCATTGTTTTGTTCGGCTGTTGGCGGGTCTCTCTTTACAGTCTTCTCTGCTATTTCTCTTACCCTCTGAACAATAATATAATAGAATATATTAAAGAAAATGGAATGAGTAGAAGTCATTCATTAATGAACATATTATATTGTAGAAGATCAAGTGGGAAAAAAATTTGTGAATTAAATTAATTAACTTTTAGCAAATTAAATTAGTAAGGGGGAAATCTTTATACCTCTATGGGTGACCTTGATAAATTTAAGTTTGATGTATGAATATACTGTCTCTTTTTGCTTTTTCTTTCATTTAATTGGGCCACTTTATTTTGGTACATACATTAACAAGATGTTCAGGAAGATCATGTTTATCCACATGGCCCTTGTTCCTCTCAGATTCTACCAACCATTTCCAATATCCTAACCAAACAAAACAGTTCCAAATATATATTATAGTGAGACAAATCATAGCATAGGAGATGTTGGGACAATCCTCTACTTCACGGCATATCACGGTCTGGAAATCAATTGCTAGGCAGATAGTATGAAGTTTAGGTAGATCATGAAGGGATATCAGAAATAGCTTTGGGAAGACAAAAATCTTCCCTCTGGTTGAGAAGGAGGGGCAAACAATAATTTGATTGGAGTGTGGCTTTGGCCTTAGGTGGAGAGTGCCAACCTCTTGAATGCTTAGCAGGTCTGTTGTGATTTATGTTTGTGTTGTGTGTTCATTGTGGTGTCTTTTGTTCTGTTTTTTGTTGAGTTGCAAGTGTTACTTGAATTGTATTTCGTGCTTTTGGGTGTAAGAATCATGGTTTCCCTTTGTAACAACATTATCGTTCTAATGCATTTCCACTCTTTTCCCTTGTTTTCTTCTTTTTTTTTTTTTTTTTGGTTGCTAGTATAAATTAGGCAGGGTCATAACAGTAACATATAGGGTAACACAAAGAAATTGACATTGCACCATAATTTGGAATCAATCAAGAAGGCAACAACTAAGACAAATATAAATGTTGGCTTCTTATAGGAAAGTGTAATATACATACACTTGATGAACCATTATGTTGTTCAGCTGTTGGCAGATTCCTCTTTATAGTCTTCTCTACTACTTCTCTTGCCCTCTGGACAATAACATAATATAATAGAGAATGAGTTGAAGTCATTCATTAATAAACATAGTAAATAGTAGGAGACAAAGTAAAAAAAAAAAATTGTGGATTACATGATGAATTAATTTCTAGCAAATTAGTCCTTTTTTTCGGGGGTTGGGGGGGGGGATGGGGGTGGGGATTTATGCTTCTATGGGTGAACTTGATAAGTTTAAGTTTGGTGTACAAATCATCAATTTTTCTATCTCCTTTAGCTTTTTTTTTTTTCATTTGATTGGGCCATTTTATTTTGTTACTTACATTAAAAATCTGTTCATAAAGATCAACTTCATCCATGTTGTCCTTGTTACCCTCAGATTCTTGTAACCATTCCGCATATCCTAACCAAACAAAACAATTCCAAATATAAATTATAATAAGAAAAATCATAGCAATATATAGCAATTGTAAATAATTAATTGACCTTTTTGATGCTTACTTTCAAAGAACTCAATATCAGTTGAAGTTAAAGAGATGTTGGGACAATCCTTTACTTGACGGTATATCACGGCCTGGAAATCAATTGAATGGCAGATAGTATGAAGTTTTGGCAGACCTTCAAGTTGTATTGCAAATAGATTTGGGAAGACATGCTTGATGCCCAACTCTTGTGTTGTGCCCTGCTTCCGTTTAAATACTTGCTCAAGCTCTGGGGCACTTTCTATATACAACACTGAGAGCTGTGGAAGGCTACCACGTGTGGAGATAGAGAATAGGCATTTCAAACTCTTGCAGCCAGCTTCCACAAAAATCATATGGAGATTTGGAAAACAACATTCTTGATCATCATCATCATCATCATCCTCAATGATGCGCTCTAGCTCTTCACATTCTGATACTATTAGAATTCTCAAATATGGCAGGCTTCTTGAGATAGATGCAGACAAGATGAATTTCAGTTGATTGCATTTGAAGATATATAGCTTAGCAAGATTTTTAAGGCTCAGATGAAGATTTTTGGGTCCCACACATATGTTTCTTAACTTATCCATGGCTTCCAATCTCAGGGTATCCAAACTTGAATTCACAGCACTTGCAGTTTGAAGTCTTTCAAGGTCATAAATTGTTTCCATGTCAAAGAATCCTAAACGAAGTTGTTTCAAATTGCACAATTGCATTCCAATCAGCTGTATCATAAGATATATCAGTATTAAAGAACAACACAATATATCAATCCATCATAAGTCAAATGTTAGAAGAACAATTAATTACCTTTTTTTGCAAGAGTTGTTCTTGTCCTTTATGCACCTCCACTGATAAATCTACAAAAGAGTTTATAGGAAGTTGCGGGCATCCATGCAAACGAATACCTTGTAGAGACAATGCTTTCACATAATAGTTTTCAGGGCACATACTTACCATATTCGGTGCTTTGTCAAGGAATAACGTGTTGAGAGCTGAGAGATCAATCTCAGTATTTTGATTCTCATGAAGTGAGTTATCATCATCGCAAGATTTTCCAAACACATATTTCAACCGACTAGCCACTTGGATAAGCACCGATTTCAAATGCACAAGATTTCTAGAACAAGAAGCTGGAAATACATATTCTAACTTGTTACATTCCTTGATTTTAATGGTGTGTAAGTTGGGAAAGATAGAGCTGACATGCATATGATGATGACCATCTACCTCCCGTATTACTATGTGCTCCAGTTCATCACACTTCGAGACGGCCAATTCTTGTAATAGTGGCATTGATGAGGCAATGGATACAGAAAACAGCAACCTTAAGTTTGAAATATCTCCAATATTCATCTCTCTCAAATTGCATGGGTATAACGGTGGTGTAAAAATTCCATGAGCTCTATTGCCAACATATTTCCCCTGCATCTCAAAATATAACGGGGATGTGAAAAATATTTCTGCTTTTTCAAAAAATATTTCTGCTTTTTTTTTTTTTTGAAACGACAAACTAAAAATAAATTACCTAAGAATTTTTTTTAAACAAAAAAACAAAAAACTGTTTTCAAAACATGAAAACAAACAAAACCTTTATTACACGGATTTCCTCTAACTTAATTTTTACTACATCTCAGCTACTTAGATGCAAATTATTAGGAATTTAAATGTCCAACATCCTAAATTCTTCTCTATCAATTAAATGGAACAATGAACAAAATTTAAATAGCTAATTAGTCTATAAATCGAGTGTAAATTTGAAGTGAAAACGTGATTTGATTTTTATCTATCTAAAAGAACAATTTTTTTGCTTTGACTTGTGAACAAAATAAATTATCTAAATTCTATTATATAAAATAAAATTCTACAGATATTATATTGAAATATGAATAAACAGACAAATGACACATCAATATATGTTTGATATAAATTTGGGAAAATTCCATTTAAATCCAGCTTAAGTATCAAAATCTAAATTAAGGCCTACACTTTTAGCAAATCCCCAATCTAAACATACTTCAAAATAGGAAAAAAGAATTTTAGTTGTTAAGTTATGCAGTACATGGGTATCTTGGTTTTTCAACAACATTAAAAAATCTTTAGTTAGGCCATTCTCATACAAACACCACCCTTCCTCATCTTCAGTTGATCCCAATTTTCACAATTGAAAGGGGGAAATGCCGAAATACCCTCAGCAAATAGAACCAAGAACAAAGGTTGAATTATAATACCATATATGTTTCAAATTAAAATCCATGTTTTGAAAACTGGACCAGACCGGCCGATTTGGGGCGGAAACCGGCCATCCGATGGTTCAACCGGTCTAGTCTGATAGTTGACAAGGTTCAAGTGCAATTTGACCAGTTTAAAACTAAAAAAATTAAATTAATTCGGTTTCTTTTATAAAAGATGAAATATCATCTTGTTGGAGTTCATTGATTTCCTCCAAAGATGATGCTTCATATTCATTTTCTTCTTCAGAAGAGGTTTCAATCAAAAGATTGTTTAATTGTTGAAGAGTTTGTTCTTCAAGCTGTAAGGCATTAATTTTTCTATTAAGCCTACAATATTTTGCATAATGGGCTGCTTTACCACACTGGTAACAGACAATTTTCCCATTGAGACCTTTGGGAAGATCCATAAGAGTTTTGGATTTAAACTCCTTTTTGAGTTTTCTAGGTTGATTAGCCCTAGGTTTTTCTCAAGACTTTTTATTATACTTTTTATAGTATTTTTTAGCCTTGTAATCTTCTTGGTCATTTTCGTGTCTATGTTTAGGCTTTCTAGACTTTTTACAGGCAGGAAAACCAAATTGTTCACAGAAAGATCCCAAATCTTTCCGATTTGAAGCTTTAATTTTTCTTTGGCATGTTGATGTCTACTTTTATCTTCTTGACAAAGATTTAGGCCAACTCTTTGGAGAACTGCAACTAGCTGTCCATAGGTTAAATTTTCGTAATGGATCTGACCATCACCAGTTTCTTTTCTAATTTTTTCTCTAACCAATTCTTCTAATGAGCTAGGAAGGCCGGCTAAGAATTTTTCTTTCTAGATTGGATGATTTCCATCCTTTCTGGTCATGACTCTTAGTAGGAAGATATCCCTATGCCATTTGAAATTTGATAAAATTGTACACCTTAAATTTGACAGGAGGTCTGTAGATTTGAATCAATCTTCGCCGAGGCTAATGATCTTATCATCCGAATCATGCCCGAAGTATTGGGCCGGATCTTCAGCTTCTGATCCACTTGAAGATTGGGTCGAATGTTGTTGGGCTGATTGCCTGCTTTGAGGCTCCTAGGTTTGTAGAAGCCTAGCAATTTTTTAAAGTTGTTTGGCAAGAGCTTCTTTGTCAGTTGCTGAGGCCAAACAGCCTTGAATTTGGGACTTCTGGTTGAGGAACACACTAGACTTGTGATCTTTAGCCATTAGGAACTTTGGGTTTTGTCTGAACCATTTTTTGAGATTTGACTCAAACACATTTTTTATGTTTGCGAACTTTGCCCACCATTTCACTGAGGATGATCTCTGTAGCATGGGGAACATTTTCTAGTACTTTTAAGCTCCATACTTAAAGCTCCATTTGAATACCCAGGCTAAACCAAAATTTGAAAAATAGTGGAGATCTGCAAGGAAGGGATCTTCATTAAGATTGACATGACTTTTAAAATAGTCGAATCCAATTTTCGCTGTGGTTGGTAAAATTTCTTGGATATGACCGAAATAATCCCACCATGAATGGAAATTGGTATTTTGTGTCATAAGTGAAAAGTAATAGCCAAGTGTGGCTAAAACTTTGATTTTGGTACCAAAAGGTATACCACCATGCATCCAAGTAGTCCCAATAATTGTAACCAATCAGATCCATGTTGTCAATGGAAAAATGTTTCCTTTTGTTTAAATTTTGACCCCAGTCTTCTGGTGATAGAACTTTCCATATTCTGAATGTTGAATATCCATGGATAGTTTTATCATTAGGATGATCACGATCTGGGAAATAATTTCACTAGTTTTGGCAACAACTTTGGTTTTCTTTTTTAGGATTTATTCTCCTAAAGTTTAAAGATAAGAATTTGTATAATTATTTTGTTCAATGATATTTTTAATATCACTTGCATTTATGTCATTTAAAAATTAAATTACTTCGGTTTATTTTTTAAATTTTATTAAGAATTACATATAAATAACCCTAAAATCTTCACTTCCTCATCGGTTAGCCCCCGATTTAGCCCTGGTTTGATTCAGATATGATCCACTGACCCTTGAGCCAATACTCCGGTAGATTCAGTGGTCAGTTCGAGTTTCAAAACCTTGATTAAAATATAGTTGTTGGTTAATTGATAGCATGGCTTAGATGAAGGGCCAAAAAGTAATGTTGGTTCATGCCATTTTCACACAAACATCATCCTTCCCCATCTTCAGTTGATCCCAAATCTTAATTACAATATCTCTTAATGATCCAACATTCAACAGTGTTTGAGTTAGCCAAATATATATGTTAATTAAATGGGTCAAGCATAGCCCAATATGTAAATGACTCAAATGTTGAGGATTTTCAAAACAAAATATTTTTAGCCTAAACATTATTACCAATTTGATAAACACAATTTTTTAGAGTAATATGTGATTACTTACTCAATTAATTATTTTTTTGAAAATAAACTCAATTCTATCAATTCTCAATGCAAAGAAACATATGTAGCATTAATAAAAAAGTGAAGGAAGAACATATATATGTACCTGTGAGGCAATGTGGTCCAGCTGAGTTGTCTCGGATATAGATGGCTCATCTTTATTTGTAGTTTCTGATTTTGGTAGAAAGCAAGACATAGGATCCCATGAGAAATTGCAACTTGGACCCTTGTCCTTTTCCTTTAACCCCTCGTTAGTATTGGCTGTTGATTTTTGTGGGAGATAACATTCTGGATATGTGTTGACAAATAATGGAACACCTTCAATAGACATTACTTTCAACGAACGGAGTGTGTTTTCATTTTGCATTTGATGCAACCCTCCCTCTTTTGTATATTGATCGAACATGTATCTTAGATTGTTGCACTTAGAAAGCTCCACAATTTCCAGTAGAGGGAGGTCTTCACAGTAACAAATTGGCAATATGAATTCCAACTTGTCACACCGTTCAACGCTGAGAAGTTTCAATTGTTGAAACATTGAGTCATGACTCCTTGGATTAGGATCTTTATCTTCCACTATCTCTTCTACGGAATATGACCCCTCATCCCTTATTATGTATTTCAGCTCAGAACATTCAACGATCTTCAAACTTTCTAGGAGCATCAGACTTTGAGCAGTGGATGGATGAAAAAGATAAGTGATTGAACAATCCTCTATATATATGGAATTAAGGCTTCCCAGCTCTAGCTTGCCCTTAAATAATGTGCTTCCCAACTCTTGACAATGCTTTAACTCCAACTTCTTTAGTTGCTTAAGAAAGCCATGAGGATAACTACCATAACATATTTCTCTCACATTCACTTCAACAAGTTGCAACTCAACTAACTCGGAGAAGAAATTCGCTCTAGAGTTAAGTTGAGGATGCTCGGTATGGATTAAACACTCCATCTCAGAACATTTCTTCAAAGAAAGCTTGATTAAGTCATCCATAGCTCTATCTCCCATTGAAACAATGCTAGGAATAAGATTGTTCCAACCGATTTCATTTTCTCCTTCTAACTCCAGAATCTCTGCTCTTATGGCCAGTGATTTAATTATCTCTTTGGAGAAGATTCTTTGTAACTTTCCTGGCTTAAAACATCTTTTTATAGAAGTATCCAACTGAGAAGAATTGAAGGCAGAGAAGTCGCTGCCATCAATATGGTATATTTTGTATTCAGGAAGGCATGTAATTTGAGGAACCTTCGCATCAATCGGTGTATGATCATCATTTGAAACATAATACAATTCCTCTAGTTGGGAGCATCTTGCAATCACTTCAAATGGCATATTGTTCATTTCAAATGAACAACGTTTCAAGCATAGAAATCTCAATTTATCTAGATCACTAATTTGATTTGGCAATTCAATAAGTGAACAATTAGTCAATTCTAGAGACTCAAGCTTTTGTAAGTTTATTATCAACACAGATATATCGCCTAATACCCAATTTTTGAGAGACAATGTTCGAATCTCTTTTAGTGACTGAATTGATTCTGGTAGTGATAGAGCTGAAGTTCTGCCATACTCAATTTTAGAATGCAAAAGTAAAACTCTAAGGTTCTTCATCCCTCCAAAGAATGCGTCAGGGACTTCCAAAGAACCTGATGTGTTTAACCATACTAAAAGAACCTTGAGTTTGCTACCATTAAAACAATTGGGGAAACCATTCATGATCCAAGATGAATATTTCATATTCTCCTTCAAATCTGTCTCTGAATCCATGATCACTTGAATCTCTTCATTTGCTATCTCCAGGGCGACTTTGCGAGTCACATCATGCAACTTTACGCATTCGTCATTGCCCTTCAACAGTAAAGAAGAACTTATGAGTTTGTTTTTCTTCACAGTCACTTGACTTCTTGTTGTATCATAGTTGTTAATTTCTGCAAACAGCCCTGATCCTATAGCAATTCTGCTTAAAAGCTCTACAGGTATTTCATGAGCTTTTGGGAATATAGAGCACAACATGAAGAGTTCTTGGGTTTTCTCATCATTTAGATGAGTATAGCTTAACTTCAAAGAATTATAAAACTTCATCACATCTTCATCTTCATCAACAATCTCAAGCCTTGATGGTTCATTTGCACTTTTCAATGTTGTCAGAGCATGATGCCAATCTTCTACAGGCCAGTCTTTTAAGGTTTTTGCCATTGCCACAACTATAACTGGTGATCTTCCACACTCATTCACAATATCCACTATCACATTCTTCAAATTATCTGGGCAACCCTGACCAGTTTCCATAGCATGAAAAAGGAAAAGTTTCACTGCGTCTTCCTCAAGTAAGGCCTCTAGTTTAATCCTCTCTTGGCAACTCATTTGGGTACAAACATCCTCATAACATGTGGTTAGCAAAACACAGCAGCGACCCTTGCTATGAAAGCGAGGCTGAATCCCCATGTTTTCAAGGTTGAGCTTTTCCCAAACATTATCAAGTATTATAAGCAACTTCCCAACGTTAGCAATCCTGTTCCATATTTGTTCCGCGTGGGTCAATAGCTTCTTTTCCTCTAACTGCAATTCCAATTTCTTTGCAATATCATCTAATATCCTTTTTTCATCCACAGGGGTAGACACTTCAATGAAGATGACTCTATCAAAGGCATTTGATTTTTCGACATGTTTCCCAACTTCTACTGCCATTGTGGATTTCCCTGTTCCTTCCATCCCCTGCAATCCTATCATATAGGTATTCTCATCTGCTAATGCCTTCTTGAGTTTCTCAAAATTTGCCTTTCTACTCTCAAAGGACATGAACTCTTGTGAATGATATTCCATTCCTGGCACTCCAGCTGCACGTGCAACTTCTTCAGGCAATTGTTTAACTTCAGCCATCAAGTTTGGGATCTGCTCTTTCATTAAATTTTCAATCTTCTTGGCTTGTGCAATTTGGGAGAAGCAATTTGTGCACAAGCCAAAGCATTTGGTTGGTTGAGGGTCATGTTGTACAAGTTTTTCGGCTCTTTCAAGCCATTCTTTAACTCTAGGGTCAACTAGAGT
This sequence comes from Inga laurina, assembly GCA_963855925.1. Lineage (NCBI taxonomy): Eukaryota > Viridiplantae > Streptophyta > Magnoliopsida > Fabales > Fabaceae > Inga > Inga laurina. The sequence continues at coordinate 16,277,961 of OY979701.1, read as the reverse complement.
CTCATTTTTTTTATTGGCCTCATCTATCATTAGCTTTACACGTTCCACTGCAGCTGACAACCTTCCTCTTTCATTTTCGAAGTCTTCAACATAACTCTTGTAGTTACACAGATACTCAAGTTCCTCCCATGCTTTACTTGCCAACCATTGCGTGACTGGTTTTGCAATATCCCCTACCGCCTTCTCCATCTATCATGCATATAGGGTTATGATTATAATATAAACTATATCGGGATATCTACGCACTTACCAACTATGATCTAGGATTACAATACGGTAATCAAAACCATATTATTCTTGATTCGATTATTCTTGATTAATTACTGGAGTTCTTCAATAGTAGGGAACAATCATAAAAAGAATGACGTATCTATCTAATTGTGAGTTTAATTGAATTTGTAGCTAGCACGAGTTTAAAAATGAATTAACATGATTTTATAAGTTAGAAATGTACAAACAATAAACTAGGAAAGTCAACTCACAAGTTTAACAACAATAATTAAAACTATGCATATACTAACCTGGAAAGTGGAAACGAAATATTTAAATATGCTTACTGGCTAACAAATATCTAATTAGAAATAAAAATAAGTTAAAAAAAAGTTTAAGAGACAATATGTGTCCGTGAGTAAAGAAGATGCAAACATGATTCATAAGTATGATGGAGTGCAATCCTCACCTCTCAGAGATTTCTATGCGGCTGCAATGCCTTCGATATAAAAACGTCTTTTTCTTTTTCTTTTTTGGATTTTTTTTATTTGGTCTTTTAAGGAAAGGAACTATGAGAACAACGATGGTAGATACAAGGAATTTAAATACAACGAAAAAACGTACAAACTACTAGGAAGAAAGGAGATTTGATCGCAACTTTTTTTTGGGTTTTCTATAAACGAGAGGAAGAAGAACAATGATACCAACAATCAACAGAGAGATAAGAGTCAAAGAAATAATTCAAATCAAGAAAATAAAGCTTGAGAAAAATAGGTTCGTTCAATAGAAAAACTCTCGAACAGAAGCCAAAACTCCAAAATCTTTTTTGTATTTTTTTTTTTTTTTTTGGAAGCAGAAGAAGAACATCAAAAGCTTTTTGTGTTGAAGAGAGAAACGCAAGCAAGAACTGAAGAAGAGCACAGAAATTGCAGAGAGAAGTGTGGTAAATAGTTAATGGGGTATTGGCATAGATAATTGGAAACAATTAATTCTTAGATTATTGTTTGTTGACATATAATCTAAAGTCTGTGTAGTTGTTGGTGACTTTGTTTTGTTCGGATTCACTAATTGATCTTGGGTGTAACCACAACTTATTTGTTCGGATTCATTTTACATTTTATATTGAGAACCGACCACCATTAGGCCTTGGTCACACTAAAAAAATGTAGTCACAAAAATATAATGCCGCAAGTTGGCCATGAAAATGATTGAAAACAATAGAAAATGTAGTCAAGAAAAATATGTACTCAAAGAAAATGAGGCTCTCTCTCAGCCTAGCTATATTGTTTAATTTCCAATAGGAACAAAAGAAAGGAATATTAAACAATTTATTTATCAGATAATATAGTTTTGCATCAACATTAGTTAATAGTGTGGGCTGACAACAAACGAAAATATTATTAGTATTATTCAAACACTATATGTATTTTTTTCCCAACGAAATCATAGCTTCTGTTTGTAATATGATGTTTTGATTTTTTTTTTTACAGATATAATTAAGGCTATTTTTTTAGGGTTAGGTTTTTTTCATTTTCTTCTCATAATCCCATATCCACCGTTAGAGTAAAAGAATAAAAACCTCTTTTTCTTTTATGTTTAAGAAAAGGATCTATGAGAACAACTATTAGGCCGAAATTAAAGAAGACTTGAACAAACTTTTTTTTTTAAAATGAGGAGGAGAAGAACAATAATAACGAATGAGAGTAAAATCTAATCCAAGTATAAGAAAGTAAAGCTTGAAGAAAACAGGTTCCTTCAATATACAAACTTTGAAACAAAGGACAAAACTCGAAATCATAGACAAACTTTGAAACAGAGGACAAAACTCGAAATCTTTCTGGTTTTGTTTTGTTTTGTTTTGTTTTTTTTTTTTTTTTCTGAGGAGATCGAACAAGAGCTTGTTGTGATTGAAGAGAGAAATGAAAGTGAGAAAGCGAGAAGAGCACAGGAAATTGCAGATTGAAGAGAGAATTATATTTTTTGGAGGGGAGGTGGAATTAGAATTCCTATAGTACCTCTAATTAAATATTGCCTGCCTTTCTTTTGAGTTACAGGAATTACAATCAATTAAACTAAAATTTACTTATACTAAAATTCATTCTTTGATTGTTCCTTGGCTAAGGATGAAATTGGATTGTGCCCAATCCCTCTTATACTTTATTTCCTTGTGGAATGATCTTGATTCCCACTATATTACGTTTGATCCGTCCACTTGCAATGCACTTAAGTTTTAGGGGCAGTCACATACAAAGAGGCCTACTCCAATTTATAGACAAAGTAATAAGTTACGGTAAAACATTTAATTAAGAGAAAAAACACACAACTACCAAATTACAAATTAAAGAAAAATATAGATACAAGTAAAAAGGTTTTCCCTGATTTTTTGTTGATAAATTATGAAAGCCCATACTAATAACTTGGATGCAAGCAAAGGCAATATGCTGATATTCAAAATTTCAAGCTTCATGTAATTTTAAAGGGGAAAATGATCTCAATTAAGAAAAATAATATCAGAAAAATTCTATAACTTATTAATGATGGCTCTTTCACTTATCGATTATAACTCTTTCATTTGTCATTAATAAGCTTTAAGACTTTTATGATATTATTTTTATTAAGTAGGACCTTGATGTGATTTTCCTATTTTAACAAACTATGATTTACAGAATAAAAGAGATACTTTTAGATGTTAGCAATAAAGATCGTGGTGCAAAAAAAAAAAAGTCTCTCTCTCTCTCTCTCTCTCTCTCTCTCTCTCTCTCTCTCTCTCTCTCTCTCTCTCTCTCTCTCTCTCTCTCTCTCACACACACACACACAGTTGCAACAATGGGTTTGATTACATGTACCAGTTGTCAGAGCATAAGATCCAGTCCATTAAATGGAGGCCCAGGCATTTGTTCTTTTTTATTAGCTATTTCAAATAATTTTTTTTAACAATCAATAAGTTCTAATTATTTTGAGAAGAAATTTCAAATAAAAAATTATTTTTTTAATGATTGTAATAAATGAAAATTAACTTCTACTTTTTATAAATATACTACTCATAAATAACCTTTAAGACCGTCCAAAAATTACTGTTACTTTTTTTGGTACAAAAAAAATTACTTTATAGACTCAGAAACATGCTATTCAATTATTCATTTGAAATATATAAAATTTCAATGTTAAAAAAAAAAATCAATCTGGGTTAGTTGATAATTTTTTTAAATGTGATTCTTACTTTCTTACAAAAACCATTGATAAAAAAAAAAAACAAAAACACATGTAAGTAATTCTTTTTCATAGTGACATACATTAACAAGAAAACTTTTTAGCTATGAAAAAGCTAGACCGTACCGTATCAAGGAAAAATTTCAGAAAAATACCATTTGAACTTTAAAATCCCAAATTAGTGATTTGACAAGAACTTGTGTTGTTAATCCCATTACTTTTTTTGTCAATCCCATTACACCTTTTGTCATCAGAATTTTAAAATTCAAATAGTAATTTTTTTTTTTTTGAATTCTCCCCCATATCAATATGAACATTAATAGAAAATAACTCATCGGAAAAAAAAAATTCATATGAAATACAGAAAATATGAAGAGCCACGTTGTTCACCAAGTATAGAAAATACAGTTAATTTTTGTACTTCATATAAATATACACAGTTCACCTTAGTTTGTAATTTAAGAAAGCCGTAAAAGTTTCTACAAATAAATGTGATTTATAATTAAAATTGTCCATATACTAACCTGAAAATAGGAATCAAAGTCTTCAAGTATATGCTTCACGTGACCAACCAAGATCTAAGAAATAAAGATACAAGTTAAAAATAGTTTAATAGACAATATGTGTGTGTAAAAGGGATCTGGCTTCCATCCTTTTCCTTTCCGTCATTTTTTCAAATTGGACCGTTAGATTAAGATCTCAACGGTCCAGATTTAATAAGTGTTTTTTTCTTATATTATCATCCAGTATCCTGTTTGGAATTTGTGGCTGCCCCACCCAACACAAATGCTTTCTCTAGAACTTGAACTCAAAAACCGATGTACTAGGACTTTACACTGTTAGACTAACTCTATATTAGTTCAAATAAGTTCTTTTTTAATAATAGATAAGTTCTGATTATTTTGAGAAGCACTTTCAAATAAAAACGTATTTTTTTATGATTGCAATAAATGTAAATTGGCTTATACTTTTCATAAATATAATAAATAACTTTTTAGACAGTCAATAAATTACTTTTATCCTTTTTGATTGAACAAAAATTACTTTTATAAACTCAAAGAAACATGCTCTCTAATTATTGATTTGAAATACATAAAATCTCAATGTTAAAAGAATCAATCTGGGTTAGCTGATAATTTGTTTAAATGTGATTTTTTACAGCCTTACATAAACTATTGATGAAAAACGTAAAAACATGCAAGCAATTCTTGCTTTCATAGTGACATAAATTAACAAGAAACTTTTTATATATGGAAAGTTAGACCATATCAATATAAACATTCATATAAAATAACTCATCGGGAAAAAAAAAACATTCATATGAAGTATGGAAAATATAAAGAGCCACGCTGATCACAAAGGATAGAAAATACGGTTAATTTTTTGTGCTCCATAATAAATATATATCCACCTTAGTTTATAATTTAAGAAAGCTGTAAAATTTTATATGAATAAATGAGATTTATAATTAAAATTGTGCTTATACTAACCTGAAAACAGGAATCAAAGTCTTCGAGTATGCTTCACGTGACTAACCAAGATCTAGGAAAAAAAGTTTACAAGTTAAAAAAGTTTAAAAGACAATATGTGTGTGTAAAAGAAGATGCAAACATAATATATAATTCATAAGCATGATGGAGTACAAATCCATACCCCTAAGATTTTTCGATGCGCAATGCCTTTGGTATAAAAGCCCTTTTTTCCTATCTTTCTTTCTTTTTTTTTTTTTTTTTTTTGGTATTTTTAAGAAAAGGAACTATGAGAACAACCCGGGCAGTAGAGAGAAAAATCAAATGACGAATTTCAATACCCAAAAAAAAGTACAAAGTACTTGGCAGAAACAAGATTTGAACACAATTTTTCCACCTCTAAACAAGAAGGAGAAGAACAATTAAATAATTAACAAAGATGAGAGTAAAAAAAAAACAATTTTGTTTTTTGTTTTCAAAGAGCTAGTAGCAGAAAAGTGGCAGGATTCGGATAGAGTACACAACTTTGAAGAGGAAGAAAGCAACAGATGAAAAAGAGAGCAAACCAAACGAGTGATTCAAATACACAGAAATAATATAGACAAACTCTGAAACAGAAGCCACAACTCTAAATCTTCTTTTTCTTTTGGAAAAGGTAGAACACCAAAGCTTTTTTTTTTTTGATACAAAGCTTTTTTGTGAATGAAGAGAAAAATGAAAGCGAGAGGGCAAGAGGAGCACAGAAATTGCAGAGAGAAGAAGCAGAAACCAGGTAGTGTGATTAACAGTAGAGAAGAAGCCAAATACAAATAGGCCCAGTGTACGGAAGTGATAATTGAGCCATCGTTTAGAAAGCTGGGAACGTCAAGAGCGGGCCTACGTCTTTTTGTTGGGATTCAATAATTGATCTTTTCTTCGACAACCTTTTAAAGGGAAAATAATTCCTTCTGTTGCCATAATAAACTCAGCAAGGTTTATGTTCATCAAATTAACTCTGTATATAAACTACGGCATCACATCTGATTTCAGTTAAGAAAAATCACCACTTTAATTAGTTGACAGTCAAAAGATAAAAGTGTCCATTTAAAGCTAGTCTTAATTAAAAGCCAATAAACTTACCAACATTACTGGAAAAAAAAATAGCAAATTACTGATAAAATTACCGATGGAACGGAGTTACTAACAGAATAGTGACGGAATCTATTTCATTTTTATATTTTATGTGGTAAATTAGTTTATTGACAGAATTTCAATTCCGTCAGAAATTAACGACGAAATTTTTTGTCGAAAAATTACTGGCAGAAAATTTTCTGTCGAAAATTACTGACGGATTTCTGATAGAAAATTTCATTGGTAATTCATTACTAATTTCCATCGCTAATCTATCAGAAATCACTAGCAAAATTCTGTCAATAAATAAAATTTTCGATGGAATTACTGAGCAAAAAAATTTCTGTTGGTAATTTAATGTTTTTTGGTAGTACAATGGGATTGTGTCTTGACTATGGGGTTAGTCCCTAAGAACATGACGTGTTAATATTTGATTTTTTGTTAGGAGATGTATCCACATTTAATGCTTTATGGTAGCTCAAAAAAAATTGTCTCTAACTAGAATACACGGCTACAAAAAAGAACGTCAATAAACTTTAATAAGCATTAAACTTCTAAACCGCTCAAATCTAATTTGAATGATGTAAATTTAATTGCTTTATTTTTTCAAAAAAAATTATTTCAATAGGTATAGAAACTAAAAAATAAAATTTTTTTAATTATCAGTTTTTTTAAAACATAATTTATAATTTAAAAATTGTCATTTAAAAATCTTAATTAAGTTGCAAAAAAGTGCAAGTCTCATTGCTGTCACTCACTTTCACTTCACTTCAATTACTGAGAAAGAAAGTTAAAGCAAGTAGGCCCATCTGTGGGTCTGTATTGTTGGCTCTTTGTTCCGTCTTTTCGCTTCTTTTCCACATGGGATAAAACATTAAAACCATTCACATCACAATAATGTCATGTGAGCTAATTATTAAGAAAGAAAGTTAAAAGCAAGCATGCAGGCACATCGCTTCTTTTCAATTGACTCCCACTCACAAAATTGACTTCATTCTTGTCCATAGGGTTCAACCTAACTCATTGGATCCACATTCCTGAAAATTTTCTTAAATAAAGCAAATTTTTTGGAGCCCTGAGCTCATGTGAAGACGTATATCTCATATTCTACAACATACTTCACTTTGTCATCTGTATTTCATAATTTGTTACCTCCTAAATCACATGCAAAATAAATGTGACAATTGCTGGGATAAGCATAACATACCGCTCTTAAAATGTAAGTTAATGATATGAGCTTAATAGGTGAAAAATTACTCTATAAATAGAAAAGGGTTTGCATAGATGTAATATAATAGTCACATTTTTAAAAGTATAAATACATTAAAGACATTGAAAAATTGCATCAAGCTAAGTAAATAAATAGAAGAACACACAATTTTTTAACGTGGAAAACTCCGTCAATTTAAGAAATAAAAACCATAAAACCTAGTGCAGAAAACCATTAAGTCTTCCACAATTCTTATGCTCTTAAGCGCTATTATTCTGTTTTTTTTTTTTTGGGTTAACAACTCAACCACTGATCACTATTAACGTAGTAAAAGTCACTGCAACAGTAATACAAAATACATACAAAACAACAACTACAGTTTAGAACTCTTTTTTAATGTTTTTTTTATAGAAAATTTAAACGATAGTCTCCAACTTTCGAAGGTTTTGCTTGAGATGAACTCCCACCAGTAACGATTGTTTTTTCCAAATTGGCCAGAAAAGAAGACCACTTAGAATTCTCATTCTCTAGTTGATGCCTTGCTTTTATTTGGTCTTTCTTCACTGCTTCCAACTCCTTCATGAATCCAATGGTGTCAAAAACAATCTTCTTTTGCTTTTGGAGAGACTACAGTTTAATCTCACACTCTTTGATTTATTTTTCGTTGCTACACAATTCAGCTTGCAATTTATAGGTTTGCTCCTTCAACTCTGCTTCCCTTGTTTGAGCCTCAACCATATAATTCTGAGTCATTTGAATTTCAGACAAAAGAGTCTTCGCTACTTCTTTTCGTTGCAAACGTTGTTCAATCATTAGCTTTTCTTTATGTTCAAGCTCAGTTGCTGTGCCAGTGGTAGCATGGGCTTACTTGAAGGAAGATAAAATAGTTTGGATTTCTTGTTGCAAAGAGTGTATTGTAGCTTTAAGACCATCATGAGAACAATGAGAGGATAAGGTGCTTTGGGCACTCTCAAGGCAAAGTATTCTTTCTTCAAGGCTAGCTATTTCATTTAGGCTGATGAAGTCACGGATTCAGAACAAGTCAGAAAGAGCCTTAGTCACCTCGCTATCATCTTCATGAGCAGTAATTATTTTGGATGCACAAGTCATGTGAACTTCCATGTCAGTACCTTCATCCATTATTTGGAATAATCTCATTAGTCATCATTCTCAAGTTGTTTGGACACATAAGACAGACAACACTCGGCTTGAGTGACCCCCTGAAGTGAAAAAGAATAGACAAATATTATTCCTACAAAAAAGATTCTAGTAAGAAAATATTATATCTTTTTCCTGAAACAAATAGCTCTCCAATAGATAAAAGCATGATTATAAGTGGTAATCAACGCAGAATTTTTAGCAATTGTTTCAAAGAAAAAATCATTACACCCCAAAAAAAGCAATTCAATAAACTATAAGCATACTTGTGCAGATTTAGCATTGTGAATAGCTAAATGGTCTGATTGTGAGCTCTCTGATTTTGTTTCAGTACTTGAAGTTGCTATTTCTGACTTCTTGGGAGCAGAGATTGATGGTCTGTTTGGTGTGAGGGATTTGGAGGGGAGGGAAAATTTTTATGAGTTGAATTTTAAAAGATTGAAGAAGTGGGGTAATAAAATTTTAATAAAAAGAATATATAAGATAAAAGAGTAAGAAAAATTAATTAAAAATTTTCAATCTCACTTCTCTAATTTTTTTAAATTCAACTCAAAAAATTTTTCTCTCCGCCCACTTTCCCTCCCTCCCCTCAGACCAAACAAGCCCTAAAGGAATCTGTAGAATACCAAAATTGAAGGAGAAACTGAAGGAGAAAAAGTCAAAAAATGAGGGAGCAATTTCAACGATCAAACATTGTAGGCGATAATTTAGGAAAAATTAGTCTTAGTTTTCTTCGAGTGTACAGTAACTTGTTACGGCCAAATGTACGCCTGATTCTGTATATATAGATGTAATCTACCTATGAAATAAATGAGAAATATAATTCAGTCTTCCTATTCTCTTCATGGTATTAGAGCAATGGAGAAGAGAATAATCTAGACTGAATCCAAAATACTCACCGGCGTTGAAGGCCCTCGCTACCCGACGATTTTTCGTTTGTCGTAGACATTTCCCACTTCGCCGTTGACAATCTCCACCTGGGTGAGCTCCATCTTCTATCGGCAACCACCATCCACCGGCGACGCTCAGTCCTCCGTCGCCCACTCATCGCCCACTCGGCCGAATCGGTACCTTCGTCGCCCATCAGATCAATCTTTCCGTAGCCGGTCTATTCATCACCCGTCTCCAGCGCTCTCAGCATCCACAGTCACTGTTCGCCGTCATCTGCCGTGCACTTGGAATCGACCCATCTTCGGTGCTCTCAGTATCCTCATCGTTGAATCGATACTGTCGCGATAGCACTTGGAATCGAAGCTCGAACTCAGCTTCCTCATCTGCCGTGCTTCCTCATCCGTCGACGATCGCTGCTCGTCTCACCATCTCGACCTGTCCTGCGTTCTCATCTCACCTCAGATTTGATCCTCACTCCTCAGTGTCAACAAACTGAGCTATCGGTCGAGTATTTCATTGAGTTGAGGGATACCCAATCTATCATTTTTTGAAATTTAGTAGACCAATTTGGCATTTTGCAAATTTGGAGTACCAAACTGTCATTTCGAAAATTTGAAGGACCAAACTGTCTTTTTGAAATTTGAAGACCTAAACTGTCATTATGTCTACAGTTTCAGATGCCTCTTCCTCTGTTTCTCGATCTGGCTCCAATGACATTTCCACTGTCCTTATTGTTTATGAGAAACTTACTAGTGAAAATTATCGAGAATGGTCTCAATCTATGATTCTCGCTCTCGATGGAAGGGACAAACTTGAATACATAACTGGTGAAGCACAAAGGCCTCCAACCTCGGAAACTAAAGAATTTCGCAAATGGAAATCCGAAAATGCATTGGTATCCTCTTGGTTAATAAATGCAATGTCATCCTCAATTAAGAAGAGTTTTATGTACCTTCCTTCAGCCAGAGAAATTTGGGAAGCTCTGCGTGAGACATACAGTCCTGTGGGAAATAGATCCCGCATATTTGACGCCAAGAAAAAATTATGGCAACTAAAACAGAATCACATGCCTCTTGATGAGTATTATCTTGAAAAATCAGTACTCTAGCAAGAGTTTGATGCTTTACAAAATAAAACTCATCATTGCGGGGTTGATGCAAAAGAAGATCTCAAAGCAAAAGAAGAAGAGAGGGTATATGAGTTGCTAGCTGGTCTTGATGCGGTTTATGATGATGTTCGGGCTCGAATTCTTAGCCAAGAACCCTTGCCGTCTGTGCGTGAAGTTTATACTTTGTTGCGCAGTGAAGAGGATAGGTGTAAAACAATGCTTCACAATCCGACTAATTCCGCTGCTACTCTTGAAGCCTCAGCCCTTATTGTTCAATCCACGGAACCAAAAGTTTCTAAAGGCCGGCCGTTCTGTGATCATTGTAAGAAACAAGGGCACACAAAAGACACTTGTTGGAACCTCCACAGTAAACCTGCTGACTGGAAGCCTAAGAAAGGAAAAGGAAGAGGTTATGTGGCTGAAGCATCCAAGGAATCATCCCAAAATGACCAGCTAAACAAAATCATGGAAATGCTAGCAACACTACAGACTACAACAAAGCCTACTGCTTCAATAGTCAGGAAAGGTAATTTCTTTCAAGCCTTGTCCATGATAAAAAAACAATGTACAGGACCTTGTTGGATTGTTGACTCAGGTGCTTCAGATCATATGACTGACAATAAGGCTCTCTTCTCATCATATACTCCTATCACCAAGGGAATATCTGTGCGAATCGCTGATGACTCTGAGTCTGTTGTCACTGGAATCAGTTCTATTAAAATCTCTACTACACTCACACTTCATTCTGTATTACATGTTCCAAAGTTGAAGTGTAATTTACTATCTGTGAGTAAGTTAGCCAATGATGAACGATGTCAAGCTAACTTCTTTGCTTCCTACTGTGTTTTTCAGGATCTGTTGACGGGAACGACGATTGGGAGTGCGAAAGAGCTTGATGGTCTCTATTACCTTGATGAAAGTAATAGTCGTTCAATTACATCTTGCAATAAAGTGTCTCTTCCTAACACTAGTAATTTGGAGTTGTGGCACAAACGTTTAGGTCATCCAAATTTCCATTATATGTCTCAAATGTTTCCATCTCTTGTTTCAAATAAAATTGCCTCTGATTTCCATTGTGATTCATGTGAAAAGGCTAAACATCATCGTACCTCATTTCCAAAAATCCCATACCAAGCATCACAACCTTTTTCCACAATTCATAGTGACTTATGGGGACCATCACGCACACCAAACCGGTCAAAATCAAAATGGTTTATCACATTCATTGATGACCATACACGTGTGAGCTGGGTTTACCTATTAAAGGATAAAACAGAAGTATATCAAACTTTCCTTAACTTCCACAAAATGATCCAAACTCAGTTCCAAACCCAAATCCAGATCCTACACACTGACAATGGGACTGAATACCTCAATCAAGCCCTATCCACCTTTCTAACCGAAAATGGCATTATTCACAAAAGCACTTGTCCCAATACGCCCCAACAAAATGGTATTGCGGAACGAAAGAATCGTCATATTCTTGAAACTGCTAGAGCTATCATGTTTAGTAGTAACATTCCGAAATATCATTGGGATGATGCTATCCTTACTGCTACATTCCTCATTAACCGAATGCCAAGCCGACCACTGTCTTACAAAACACCACTTCAACTCCTCCACAAATACTACAACATCCCATATCTTGAAAATACCCTGCCACTCCGGGTGTTTGGATGCACATCATATGTTCACATCTATAACACTAACAAACTGGATCCTAGAGCCCTTCGTTGTATCTTTCTTGGCTACTCTCATTCCCAAAAAGGATACAAGTGTTATGATCCGGTCTCCAAACGTTTGTTTGTTACATGTGATGTCACATTCCATGAAACTTCTCCCTATTATGCCTTGTCTGCAATTCAGGGGGAGAAAGATAGTGAATTTCAGACAAAAGAGACACCAACGGATGACCAGACAGTCACAATTTATATACCTACCTACATAGATCCTACTCCTGATACCCAAACTACTCCAGATGTCCTTGATAATCCTGAAAACCTTGATAACTCTGATAAAGTGCCAAATCCAGGGGAAGAAAAAAAATATGTGGGGTAATACCTACATACGACGACACAAAAGAGGTAATGAGCCACAAGCTATTAGCACTCACCAAGAGTTGGTACCAGAGGCAGGTCCAGGAGAAATAGAAGGTTCTGATCTTGATCTTCCCATTACAGTGCGAAAACAACCTAGACAACCCAAATCATCTACTAGATATCCCATTGAGAAATTTGTCTCTTATAAAGCCCTTTCATCTAAATACAATGCATTTGTATCTCATCTTGATAAAATCAGGATACCAGACACTATTGATGAGGCTATGGCTATACCTGAGTGGAGACAAGCTGTCTTAGAGGAAATAGAAGCCCTTAAGCATAATAAGACATAGGATGTAGTAGATCTACCACGAGGGAAGAAGCCTGTTGGGTGCAAATGGGTGTTCACTCCTAAGTATAAAGCAGATGGAACTCTTGAGAAATACAAAGCTAGATTGGTTGCAAAAGGCTTCACGCAAGTATATGGGGAAGATTACACTGAAACATTTGCTCCAGTAGCCAAGTTAAATACCATCAGAATTCTCTTATCTATTGCAGTGAATTTAGATTGGAATCTACACCAGCTCGATGTTAAAAATGCTTTCCTCAATGGAGAACTCAAGGAAGAGGTGTATATGAAGTTATCTCCAGGGTTCCCAAGAAAAAAGGCTGGCCAAGTCTGCAAGTTAAAGAGATCTTTATATGGGTTAAAGCAATCTCCGCGTGCTTGGTTTGATAGATTCACCCGGGTTCTGAAGAGACATGGTTATACTCAAGGGAAGAGCGACCATACTTTGTTTGTCAAACATCATAAGGGTAAGATGGCTGTTATAGCTGTATATGTTGATGATATAGTTCTTACAGGAGATGATGAGGTAGAAATCAATCAAATCAAGACGGGCCTAGCATGAGAATTTCATATCAAAGATCTTGGAGAAATGAAGTACTTTCTTGGAATGGAAGTTGCCCGATCCAATAAAGGAATTTATATCTCCCAAAGGAAATATGTACTCGACCTTCTGAAGGAAACTGGGATGACAGGTTGCAGACCTAGTGACATACCTATACGGATTGATAAAATAGATGAAGATGCAGATCTTGGTAAGGCAGGAGACTTGGGGAATTATCAACGGATGGTAGGCAAACTAATATATCTGTCTCATACCAGACCAGACATTGCCTTTGCAGTAAGTGTGGTCAGCCAGCATTCTCATGATCCTAAACAGAAACATTTGAATGAAGTATACAGGATCCTTCGTTACTTGAAGGGATCTCCAGGATGTGGCTTGCTGTTTAAGAAAACTGACAAACAGATTGTAGAATTATTTACAGATCCAGATTGGGCAAGTGATCGAGATGACAGGAAATCCACATCTGGTTATTGTACATATGTGTGGGGTAACTTGGTCACATGGAGAAGCAAAAAGTAAAGTGTTGTTGCGAGAAGCAGTGCTGAAGCTGAATACAGGGCTGTGTCATTGGGAATCTATGAAGGTATATGGATAAAACATGTTCTTGAATACTTGAGGAAATGTATAAATCTACCGATCAAAGTCTATTGTGACAATATGGCTGCAATTCATATTGCTCATAATCCAGTTCAGCATGATAGAACTAAACATGTCGAGATAGATAAACATTTTATAAGGGAAAAAGTTGATGAAGGTATTGTTGATCTAAGATTTATACCATCCAAAGAACAGACCGCAGGCATTCTCACTAAAGGACTACTCAAGGACAGATTTGAGTATTTGATTGGCAAGTTGAACTTGATTAATATCTACAGTCCAACTTGAGGGGGAGTGTAGAATACCGAAATTGAAGGAGAAACTGAAGGAGAAAAAGTCAGAAAATGAGGGAGCAATTTCAAAGATCAAACATTGTAGGCGATAATTTAGGAAAAATTAGTCTTAGTTTTCTTCGAGTGTACAGTAACTTGTTACGAACAAATGTACGCCTGATTTTGTATATATAGATGTAATCTACCTATGAAATAAATGAGAAATATAATTCAGTCTTCCTATTCTCTTCAGAATCTATGGCCAGAAAAGTAGAAAAATTAAAGTCAACAAAAGTCAGTAAAGTACTAATAATGCAAAAATCAAATGAGGGTAAATGAAAAGAGTAATTATTTACTAATGGAGAGCTCATTTCAGTTGTAGTCGATGGAATTGCCATTGAAGTTTCATTTGACGTTTCTCCAACACTTGCTTCAATATTCTACACAGAAGCATTGAATGACATCAGTCTCTTGTTTCTGTGACAGTGTATAATATAGTCATTTTGTAGATTGCTAATGGACCTTTTGTGAATCGTCAGGATGCATATCATGTTCTGTTTTTGGTAGTGCTTGTTGATCAAGTTCGATTCTCTTTCCCTTGTCCTCAATGTGAACCGAATTATCCTAAATCAAAATAAATATGCAAAAAGCACCATAAAATTGTATCATTTACCATAAATTCAACCCATATAAGGAAGGGTCACATTCTAACATGTGGATACTCATTTACATTATATTGATGGAGAGAGGAACTGTTTGATATTTATGCAAGTCTAATTCATTTTAATGCAATGCAGTATAAACTTAATGTATTGGAGGAACAATCAGATTTTGATTGTGGGTCTTTAGAATGCAAATGAAGACCTCTTTCACTGTACATGGACATGTATCAATTTAATTCATTTATTTTGTATTGTAAAATATGATGATATAGTTACTTTTGGAGATTTGTTAGTTTGTTCTGAATCCTTGACTTCATCAGCTTTTATAGCTTCCTCTGCTTCTGGGCTTTCTTCATCACCTGCCTCTGCTATTTCCTTAATCTGTAACATATAGAATACCACAAAGAAGTTAAAAAGTTATGGATTTAATTAATTGATATTGGGCCGAAATTTGGAAGCAATCAAGAAGGAAATAAGTAAGAAAGAAATATATTTGTTGGCTATAAATATATATACATTTGGTGAACCTTTGTTTTGTTCGGCTGTTTGCCAGTAACTCTTTATAGACTTCTCTGACGCTTCTCTTAACCTCTGAACAATGACAAAATATAATAAAGAACATGAAATGAGTTGAAGCCATTGATTAATGAACATAGTAAATTAAAGAAGACAAAGTGAATGAATTTGTGGATTACATGAATTAGCTTGCAGCAAACTAAATTAGCAGGGGTATTTTGCTTCTATTGGAGAACTTGATATATTTGTTAGCTTACCTCCAAAATTCTTTCATAATAATCTTCATCCATATTGTTGTTCCCCTTGTTACTCTCAGATTCTTCTAATAACGAGTCCCCATATCCTAACAAAGCAAATTAATTCCAAATGAGAAAAATCATAGCAAATATATAAAAATTGTAAATAATTAAGTAATCTTTTGTATGCTTACAGTCAAGGAACACAGTATCAGTTAAAGTTAAAGAGATGTTGGGACAATCCTGTATTTGACGGTAGATCTCATTCTGGAAATCAATTGAAGGGCAAATAGTATGAAGTCTTGGAAGATCTTTAATGAATATCACAAATAGCTTTGGGAACACATGCTTGAAGTGAAACTCTGAATCCTGCTTCCCTGCAAATACTTGCTCAAGTTCAGGGGCACTTGATATAGCCAACACCGAGAGCTTTGGAAGGCTTCCACATGTGGAGATAAGAGAATTGCATTTCAACCTCTCACAGCGTCCCACATTAATCCTTTGGAGATTTGAGAAACAACATTCTTGACGATCATCATCTTCTTCAATGATGCGCTCTAGCTCTTCACAATCAAATGCCTCTAGGCATTTCAGATGTCGCATGCTTCTCCAGATAGATGCGGACAAGATATATTTCAGTTGATTGCATCTAAAGATTCCTAGATAGAAAAGATTTTGAAAACTTAGATGAAGATTTTGTTGTCCCACACATATGTTTTTTAACTTGGCCGAACCTATCAGACTCATGGTTTCCAAGCTTGAATTCAGAGGACTTGCAATTTGAAGTCTTTGAATATCATAAAGTGTTTCTATGTCCAAGTATTCTAAACCAATATGTTTTAGATTGCACAAGTGCATCCCAGTTACCTGTAGCATATGATATATATTAGTATAAGAAACAAAGTAATACATCAATCAATATAGTACAAACTAACTGTTACAAACTACCTTTTCTCCTGAGTGTTGTTTTGGTCCTTTACGCCCTTCAACTGATAAATAAATTTATAAAAGAGTTTATAGGAATCTGTGAACATTCACCCAAAGCAATACCTTACAGAGACAATGCTTTCACATAATACTTTTCAGGGCACATGCTGGCCATATTTGGTACTTGTTAAAGTCTTAGGGCATTGAGAGCTGGGGGATGTGAAACAGAGAATAAAACAGAGAGCAAGTGACGCATGCAATGACATCTGAAATAGGAAAAGACGGCTGGGGGGTTGGTGGTTGAGGGAGTAGGTGCCACCCTTGTTGACTCTTGCAATATTATATGAAATAATTAGCACTATAAATAAGTGGTTTATTTTTCATTGTAAAAAACATCTGAGTTTTGATTAAACACATTTTGAGATTGGTTCCTATACCATTTTGGTATCAGAGCTGAGTTTCAGAATGCCAGAGAGCGAAAGAATGAGGAGTGGGTGAGAAACAAAAAACGTGAGAAAAAGGAGGTGCTGGATTTTCAATCTCAGAGCGTTTTTTAAAGAAACCGACCTCACCATCGTGTTCAGAAGGCTGAAAAATTTAAGAATAGCCTCGATCACAGTCGTGAAACACCTCCACGCTCCTCCACGGACGTCGCCGGAAAGTCACCAGAATTTCAGACAGTCGATGGAGTTCAGAGGTTAAAGATGATGATGTCATCATCCACGTCATCTTGATCTACTGCGTCAGCGACAGGTCAGCCACTCGTTGACCGCCACGTGTCATAACCGCCACGTCATCAATCCCAGTCAACCCAACTTTCTGGAATTACATTTTGGCCCCAAAATTCTGCCAAAATTAAATTCGGACCCCAAAACTTTCTGGAATTACATTTTGGCCCCAAATTTCTGCCAAAATTACATTTCGGACCCTAAAACTTTCTGAACTTACATTTTGACCCCATATTTTTGCCAAAATTACATTTTCATCCCTGAAAGTTAAGAAATTACCTTTCTACCCCATTTGTCCATAAAATTTCCAGTTTTACCCCTTACTTGCCATAAAAAAAACCGATCATATCCTTATACCTTTCCACCCTATACCTAACCTCACAAGAACAATTCAAAAATGCCTACAAGACGCAAAAACACACATGAGATTGAGATGGACGAGATGAGACACCGGATATAGGAACTGGAAACCACTGTACAAACGCAGCAAGCCATGCTAGAATCTCGCAGTGAATATCCAGAGGATGATTCAGATAACAATAGTTTGTCGTCCAGTGACTATCGCCGCCGTCCTCAACAACAACCATTCCGCCTTAATGACATTAAGGTAGATATACCAGAATTTGAGGGAAGGCTTCAACCAGACGAATTTGTCGATTGGCTTCAAACCGTCAAATGAGTTTTTGAATATAAAGAAATTCTCGATGAGCAGAAAGTCAAAATTGTCGCCATCAAATTAAAGAAACATGCTTCTATATGGTGGGAAAATCTCAAGAAAAGGCATGAAAGAGAAGGAAAAGCAAGATCCATAAGTGGGACAAAATGCGACGTGAGCTCTCACGTAAGTTTCTTCCAGATAATTATTATCAAGATAATTTCCTTCAATTACATAATCTCCGCCAAAAGGTTATGTTTGTAGAGGAATATACCAGGGAATTTGAGAAACTTATGATGAAATGTGATATACAAGAAAGGGAGGAGCAAACAATAGCTCTTTATCTCGGAGGGTTGAATACTAACATTGCCCATCCAGTGCAGCTCCAACAATACTGGACTCTAGATGACGTCATTCGTCTAGCCATCCGTATTGAGAAACAGTTACCCAAAAGGTTTCCGTTTCAATCATCTTCCTCCACTGAAATTCCTTTTGATGAACATGAAGCACACATGCATTGGCCTACACAAATGCATCAACATAACTCTTCAAACAAGCATACACAAGAATATCAGTCTAACTCTTCAAGTAGGCCTCCACCAAAGGCTATCATGGAATTTAGCTCCAAAGCACCTAAGTGCTTCAAATGCCAAGGGTTCGGTCATATCGCTTCAGAATGTCCTACCCGCAAAGTTGTTACTATTATTGAAGGGGAAACTTCTGCAGTTTTTGAAGAAGAAAAGGAGCTCATACTCGACAAAGAATCTGTCTTTGATGAAGCCAATTTTTGATGAAGAAGTCATTCCTCTTGATCAAGGTGAAACACTTGTGATTAGACGAAGCTTGCATACAGCCACAGTGAAAGAAGAGCCTTGGCTACGTCACAACATTTTTCATACTCGTTGCACCGCTCAAGGTAAAGTTTGTGACGTCATTATTGACAACGGAAGCTGTGAAAATGTAGTCTCTAACTATATGGTAGAAAAGTTACAACTACCAACTCACAACCATCCGTACCCATACAAACTCCAATGGTTCAATAAAGGAAGCGCGGTCAAAGTGTCAAAACGATGCCTTGTTACTTTTTCTATTGGAAAAAGGTATCACAATGAAGTTTGGTGTGATGTTGTTCTGATGGTTCTTCAGGGAAGACCTTGGCAATATGATTGATGCGCTCTATACGACGGTTATGCAAACACATATTCCATCCATAAGGATGACGTGAAGATTCAGCTTGAACCTTTGCCAACCGATAAACACATCAAAGTCAAAAATGAGTCCAAGTTGTTTTTACTCAAGCATAAGGTTGCGGATCTATCTCCTTATATTGATGATGTTGATTTTGACTCGAGGTCGAGTCCTGTCCAACCCCGGGAGAATGAAACAGAGAATAAAACAGAGAGCAAGTGACGTATGCAATGACATCTGAAATAGGAAAAGACGGCTGGGGGGTTGGTGGTTGAGGGAGTAGGTGCCACCATTGTTGACTCTTGCAATATTATATGAAATAATTAGCACTATAAATAGGTGGTTTATTTTTCATTGTAAAAAACATCTAAGTTTTGATTAAACACATTTTGAGATTGGTTCCTATACCAGGATGAATCTCAGCATTTTGATTTTGGTGAGGTATGTTATCGTCACCATAAGACTTTCCAAACACACATTTCAACTGTCTGGCTCCCCAGATAAGTATAGAGTCCAAGTGCACAAAGTTTCTAGAACAAGAAGCTGGAATTACATATTCCAATTTATCACATCTCATGATTTGAATAGCGCATAAGTTGGGAAAGATAGAGTTGGCATTCATATGATCATGACCATCTACCTCCTCCATTACTATATGCTCCAATTTATCACAATAAAAAACTACTAATAGTTTTAAGAGTAACATTGATGAGGCAATGGATTCAAAAAAAAAGTGACCTTAAGTTTGAAACACGTCCAATATTCATCTGTCTCAAATTGTATGGGTGTAACGGTTGTGTAAAAATTCCATGAGTTGTATTGCGAACGTAATTCTCCTGCATCCCATACAAATATATGAATCCATCTTTAACAAAGGACAAAGTTGACATCTTAATGAAAATTTATAATCAAAGAAGTTTTTCCCTCACATCTCATCTAATTTAACCTTTACTAGATATCAGCTACCATATATTGCAAAATTTAAAAATTTGAATTTCCAATATTCTAATTTATTTCCTAATCAATTAAATGGACCAATAGAATGAAAAAAAAAATTAAGATCAAAGAAAGCCAATAAAGTACTAAAAGTGCAAAGATCAAAGGAGGGTAAATGGAAAGACTAATTATTTACTAATGGAGAGCTCTTTGCAATTTAATTTGATGTCTCTCCAACACTTGCTCCAATATTCTGCACATCATTGAATGAGATTTGTTTCTTGCTTCTATCTGTGACAGCAAAGCATTGTCCTAATACATATTGGGTTCTGTTTTTGGTAGTGCTTGTAATATCCGAAATTTAGTGAAGGTTAAATTTTCTAAAAAGAAAACTTAAATGGAAATTTGATAATAAATTAAATTATGGAACCTACAAAATTTAAGGAATCTTAAATTAGATAAAGGGAAAAATTAGAACCTAGTGTGTGTAATTAATAGGATAAAAATATATTTATTGGTATATATATTTAAGCACACCGACACACACGGAGAACACACTCACACTTGGACAACACATAATGAATTAACCAATAAACCATGCACACACACAACAGCCCCATAATTTGTTTCTATCATTAAAGTTTCACGGTCCATTCACAAACAAGCACACCTTCACGTAGCAACACCTCATCTCATGCTCTTTCAACCATATAACCCCACACATTCAACACTTTCTATTTAATCACTTATCTCTTCATTCGACCAAGTAGCTGGTCAAAGAGAGAGTGAAAGAAAGAAATAAAACAGAATAGAGAAAGAGAGAACAAAGAGAGAGTCAAGAGAGCAAGAGTGATAGGTGCAATTGAGGAAGGAAGAAGAAGCTCCAAATTCCACATCCAACATCATAAACATATTTAAGTGATTCTCCTACCTACACATTTATCTTTGTTTTCACGTTGGATTTGAGTGGTTTCTATGGTGGTTTTGTGGCTAGAATAAGAGAAAATTCGCCGGAAAAATTCTGTCACCGAAAAGTTGTTAAACCAGTGATTGTGTGACGGTTTTGGGGCGAATTTTGGAGTTCTTTGGTTCTGAAATTTGCTCGTTAACCTTAGTACATATGTGTAGGAGAGTATAGAGTGAAACTTTGTGAGGTTTAGAGTATAAATTCATGGTTGTATATTAGTTTTCTTCACCCTATTTTGCTGTCTGAAAAACAGAGTACATGCCTGAAACTGGTAAAATCTTAAACAGAGGCTATAGATGGAATTTTCGAATGGGTCTTTTTGTATAGATATTTTAGGATGTGTAGTTGATAATAGAATCAAGAAAAGTACAATTTGGAGTGAAAATGGATGAGTTCTTGATTTTTGATTCCAGACTGTCAAAACTGACGTTTTTTGGAGTCAGTCAGTTTCATGTTGCGTTTTGACCACATAAACCTTAGTAAAAAATTATGAAATTTTACAGTAATATAGTATACATTCATAGCTTTCCAATGAGACCAATAATGCATTATTTTAATATCTGTGGAGAGATTTATGATTTTTTAAAGTTAAGTTAGAAACAGGGGTCATCCTGAACGTTCAAGTCTGGAAGTTATGATTTTCGATAATTCTGGGAAAACTTAGATAATATCTAGTGGTTTTGGGTATTTTTATATGAAACTACACTTAAATAGTTTTCCATATAATTTTAGAATACTCCATTTCGATTTTTATAGAATTAATTATGATTTTTGGAAGTTGAGCTCTGTTTCTGAAATGCAATTTGGAGCAGTAGTAGTTTGCCGAATTTCTGCGCAAAATGTGTAATCAGTATTTTTTTTTATATATATATTTTTTCATGAAAGTACATTTAAAGAGCTTCATTTAGGCTTTAGAATCAGTCAATTTGAAATTTTCTAGAATTAGTTATGAATTTTTAAAGTTGACTGAAAATCTGTCAGTTTCTGAAAAATTGTGAAACTGTCGTTTGACAGTGATTTTTCAAAAACCGAGGTAAAAAATGGATTCCTCAAGCGAAAATATATTAGAATAGCTGAAAAATGCATTTTATATGATGGATTATATATTACTGCTCACCCTTTTATATAAATAATAAATGTTCCAGCGGGAACCAATGGCTCCAAAGGCAAAGTGGTAGACATGGGCAATTGAGATGTGCAGGTCCCAAGATCAGAATTATTTGGTTATATTAGTTTTATTTTAATATGTTGGATATTTTGGACAAAATTTATACATATTATTAAACCTTGCGGGGAAGACTCCTGTATGTAAATTTGCATTTAATATCAATATATTTACGTTATTTATGTGCTGCCTACCGAACTGCGTATCGTTTTCTGTAAATACTTTGAAAAAGTTGAAAATAAGATAAGGGTGTGATAGTGCTTGTTGATCAATTGTGATTCTCTTGCCCTTGCCCTCAATGCGAACTAAATTATCCTAATTGAACATAAATATGTAAAAAGCACTAAAGAATTGTATCATTTACCTTAAATTCAACTGATATCATGATTTGATTCGTTCCAAGAGCTTCATATATACCTCTTTAGATATTATTTCGAGTCGTTAGTTAGTTGGGGAAATACTAGCCGGCGTTATCAAAGCCTATTCCCCAGCCTATATTCTCTCTTGCTGTTTCCCTCTCTCCCTCTCTTTTCTTCTCTATACCTCTTTCCGTATTATAGAGGAATGACAGTATATCAGAAATAGGAACTCGTTTAACAATTTTATTTGCTGTTGCTTTGGTGATCCGTAAACTTGCAATATGTTAATGGAGATAGGAACTGTTTGTTGTTTATGTAATTTATTTCATTTCAGGAAAATGTACAGTATGACTAATTTATAATGTATGTGTTTTCAAGCTGTTAAAGTCTAACATTAGTTACTCAAGAAAATGCAATAATGTAAAAACTTACTTGAGAAGATGCTATATTGGAGCAAAAATCAATTGGTCTTTGATTATCTCGATTATGGATCTTTAGAAAGCAAATGAAGTCCTCTTTAACTCTAAATGAACATGTATGAATATTCAAATGGCCGCATAAATTTAATTCATTTGTTTTGTATTGTAAAATATGATAATCTTACATGTTTGTTGGTTTGATGTAAATCCTTGACTTCATCAACTTATATAGCTTGCTCTGATTGTGAACTTTCTTCAGTACTTGCCTCTACTATTTCTTTCATCTGTAACATATAGAAGAACAGAGAAATTCCATATTTAATTTATTGATATTATAGGAAAGTCTATATACATACACTTTGATGAACCATTGTGTTGTTTGGCTGTTGACCTCTCTTTATAGTCCTCTCTATTTCTGCTGTTAACCTCTGAACAATAACAAAATATACTAAAGAAGATGAAATGAGTTGAATTCATTTATTACAGTGAAAAAAATATATGGATTAATGAATTAATTTCCGTATTATATTAAGCTTTGGGAAGACATGCTTGTTGTCCAACTCTTGTGTTGCTTCAAAAACTTAATCAAGCTCTGGAGCTCTTGATATATACAATGCTGAGAGATGTGGAAAGCTACCACATGTGGAGATAGGGAATAGGCATTTCAACCTGTTGCAGCCAACCACAAAAATCATATAGAGATTGCATCACAATTAGCTGTATCATAAGATATATTAATATCAAAGAATAAAGCAATATATCAATCATTCATAAGCTAACTGTTGGAAAAATAACTGAGTACCTTTTTTCTTGAGCATTGTTCTTGTCCTTTACAACCCTTGACTAATAAATCTAGAAAAGAGTTTATAGGAAGTTGCGGACAAAGACCCCAAGTGATACCTTCTAGAGATGATGCTTTCACATAGTAGTTCTCAGGACACATACTGGTCATATTTGGTACATAGTCAAGTCTTAGTTTGCTGAGAGCTGGGAGATGAATCTCAATATTTTGATTTTGGTGAGGTCAGTTATAACCACCAAAAGATTTTCCAAACACATATTTCAAGTCTCTGGCCAATGAGATACACATAGATTCCAAGTGCACAAGGTTTCTAGAACAATGCTCAAGAGAAAAGGTTAGATAGATTCCAACTTCTTACAAGCGATGATTTCACTGATGCGTGAGTTGGGAAAGATAGAATTGGCATTCATATAATCATAACCATCCACAGCCTCTATTACTATATGGTTTTAGTTCACGGGAGAAGACTGCCAATTTTTGCAGCAGTGACATTGATGAGGAATTGGATACAGAAAATAGTGATCTTAACTCAGTAAAACTGATATTCATCTCTCTCAAATTGCATGGGTATAATAGTGGTGCAAAAATCCCATGAGCTATAATGCCAACATATTTCTCCTGCATCCCAAACAAAATATATGAATTCATCTTAAAAAATTTAAAATGAGCTAAATTATTACGTTTGGTCATTAAGTTTACATCATTTTTTAGTTTAATTCATTAAGTTTATAAACTGTATTTTTAGTTGCGTAATCTTAAAATCTGAAATGTTATGGCAATTATCTATAAATAATTCAAGTGTTGGGGTTTTCTTTCTAATTTGTTCAAGAATTAATTAGGGTTTTATAACCAATTTTTGAAAGTAATGGGTGATTATATACTCTATTAATTCTTTTCTTAAATGAACTCCACTCTATTAATTCTCAAAGCAAAAAACGTGTAAGTAGCATTAATAGGAAATGCAATAGATGAGCATATATATGTACATGTGGGGCAGTGTAGTCTGGCTGAGCTACATTGGAAGTAGATGGCTCATCTTTATACTTTGACTCCTCACTTGTATTTGCTGCTTGCTTTTGTAGGAGATAATGTTCTGGATATATACTGACAAATAAACGACCACCTGTAATAGACATTACTTTCAACAAAGAGAGTATGCTTTCTTCTTGCATTTGATGCAACCCTCCTCCTTCTAGATATTGCCCAAACATGTATTGTAACTTCGGACAACAAGAAATGTTCATGCTTTCTAGTAGAAGAAGGTCTTCACAAAAACAAACTGTCAATATGAATTCCGATTTACCACAATGTTTAACACTGAGGAATCTTAAATTTGGAAACGTTGAGTGATGACTCGTTAAATTAGGATCTTTACCATCCACCTTCTCCTCTATTGATGATCCATCATCCCATATTAAGTATTTTAACTCAGAACATCTATCGACCTTCAATGTCTCTAGCTGCCTTAGATTTTGAGTAGTGGATGGATGAAAAAGACATGTCATTGAACAATCCCATATTTCTATAGACTTGAGGTCACCCAGCTCTAGCTTGCCCTTCAATAATGTGCTTTCCAACAGGACACAACGCTTTAACTCCAGCGTCTCTAGTTGCTTGAGAAAACCAACAGGATAAGGACCACAACATAATTCTCTCACACCCACCTCACCTCAACAAAGTGTAGTTCAGCTAACTTGGAGAAGATCGTCTCACTCCAGATTTCAGCTGAAAATTAGCATGGATCAAACACTCCACCTCATACCAAGAAATCAATGAAAGCTTAATTAAGTGATTTGACCGTATCTTTACATCTCGAGATCAAATACAAAATAGTTAATCCAAGGGGAAATAAGGTTTTTTTTTTATTAATAATAGTGAAAATGAAAATGCAATTCAATTAAATGAGCATGAACATCCCGTGCGTTGCACGGAGAGAACTTATTTCAGATTTAAATTATACCTTGTCAATACGCTACAATAGTTCTATTGAAAAACTGAGGGAGAATATGATAAATAACACGCACGCAAATGTCCATTGAATGAAGCAAAGAGACAGTTGCTTCTGCAATAAGTGATAATACAAGTGACATACAGTGTTTTCAAAAATGCAAATTTAAAAAGATTATTTTCATAATCATGGCGAGTTATGAATATCTGACCATGTATATTTCTGAATAGATTATTTTTTTTAGAGTATTTAATATTCCAGTGGTGGTCATTATAGAATAGATTAAAAAAAACTCACGTATTAACTTTGAGGTGGGTTGGGATCATACAAACTTTGATATACAATGAGGATCATTTTTTTTTTTTTTTGGAATTAAAAAAGGCAGGCATTAAGCTTGAAATAGCAGTACATTAGCCACCAATTGGATAAATATCCGCTGCAAGGGATCTATCCCTCAAAAAAGTAAAAAACTATCCCAGCAGATACTTGGGACTTCAGGTAATAAGTGAAACTGGTCCCGCATATGATGAGCACTCTTCGCTAATACATCAGCACGCTCCAAGAGTTCCCCGCAGCAGTGATATAATTCCACATTCCAATCGCCATAAAGAAGATTCCTTATATCTGCAATAATTTCTCCCAAAGGCTGGTACTCGTCACTGTCTCTTAACAAAATATTTACAGCTGTCAATGAATCTGAATACACACGAACCTCCCTGAGCTGAAGACTCCTGCATACTTCTAGTCCTTCTTTTATTGCCAACAACTGAGCTATTAAAATTGAATTCGTGTGCAGTCTTTTCTGGAAACCCATGACCCACAGTGGCCTGCATCATATCTAACCAAAAACTATTGCACGCAATAGTAATGGGCATTTTCATTTGTTAAACAGACCAAAAAATATATTACTTTTCACCGACTTTGCATTTTGGAAGCATTTTCATTTGTTAATCAGACTCTACCATCACTGACTAATGAGGCAGGGATGAAAAAGGAGAAGAACAATATAAGGAAAAACATGTCCAAATAAAAAAGACTTTAAATGATAGAACAAAGTTGAATATAAAAGATCGTTTAATACAGTCCAAAATGCAAATAATAAAGCTTCATGGTCAAAAGGTTATGAATTTTGTCGGTCCAGAATCCTTCCGCTAAAAAGTCAAGCAGTTCTTCACGAATTTATTTATTTTTAATTCGATAAAAGGTAATTTTTAAAAAATATATAAATTTGTTACAGCATGACTAATTTAATTTAATTTAATTAATCTGATGGGCTATTTCTATTTGGATTTAAAATTCAAGCATGATGGTCGACTAATTTAGGAGTTATATAAATAATGTGGAATTGTGAATCATATCACAAAGAAGCGACCAACCAATATTTTTTTAACTTAATTAAAACATCTATTTATCCGGATTTACCTTCTGATTTCCACACATAATATAACATCTTGATTTTTATTTATAAGATATAATTATAATTAGGGAATAATTTTTTATATATAAAAAAATAAATTATTTCAAAAAAGAAAAAGAAGAACAACATAATGATGATGTTAAAAAAATAGTAAAGGAAAGAGCACCCGATGAAGATTCTGGGAAAAACTACAGAAAAGTCCCCACAATTTCTGAAAATTATACGGTTGTAAAGGAAGGGGCAAAATAAAAATACAGAGAAGTACCCAAAGTTTTGAAAATTCAGTGGGTCCAACAAAAGTTTCAAGAAGTTTTAATATAATCCCTCCGCAAACTTTAAGAAGTTGCAATTTTTGTCCCTTGGTCAAAACGTGGAACTTAAGTTTGCAATATGCTTCTGTATCAGGCACCCGACACGATGAATGGAGACGAAAAAAAACCGGAGTGGAGAAAAAAGAAGGAAAAGAAAGATGAGTGGAGCATCATAAATTCCCTTTCCTTTCGGATGATAATGATGGAGTTGGGGACAGTTGATTTCTTTTTTTTGAAAATGAAAAGAGAAGAGTTGTAGAGGCAGGCATCATTATAAAGCAGAGCATCCGATCAGCAAAAAATATCATCAGATGCCATTAGAGGAACACATAACATTGATCAAGGGCACCAACGCCATTGGCAGAAGCAAGCTGAAGCTAATCCTTCCCGTGCGTTGCACAGATGTTTTTACTTGGACCTATTAAATCAATAAATGTACTAACTGCATTTGAACCAAATAAATGACATAACAATTGATAAAGTCAGTAAACGTGTTATCAAAACAATTCCAAGCAAAATCAATGTGATTTCAAGTAATTCAACAAAAAGGAATCTCAATAATACATATTATATATAAAGACAGATTATGAATAAAAAAGATACAAGAGGAATTATAATTATAAGTTAAGCAGAAAATATAATATAGAAACACACTTATTTCAATGTATAATTTACGCAAATGGTATCTTCTTCTCTTGTTGCACTCTCAAGCACAAAAACAACTGCTTTTTTTTTTTTTTTTGTCAAAAAAACAACTGCTTTCATTATTAGAATTTGTTCAAGAAAAAATAGTCAAGCAACACACCTTTCCCACTTGGTGAAAATTATTCTTATTTTTAATTCGATAAAAGGTTATTTTGAAAAAATATATAAATTTGTTACAGCATTACTAATTTAATTTAATTAATCTGATGGGCTATTTATATTAGGATTTAAAATTCAAGCAAGATGGTCCACTAATTTAGGAGTTATATAAATAATGTGGAATTGTGAACCATATCATTATGTTTCCAACCGATATTTTTTTTACTTAATTAAAATATCTATATATCCGGATTCACCTTCTGATTTTCACACTTAATGTAACATCTTAATTTTTACTTATAAGATATAATTATAATTAGGAAATAGTTATTTATATATAAAAAAAATAAATTATTTCAAAAAAAGAAGAAGAACAAAATGATGATGTTAAAAAAAATAGTAAACGAAGGAGCACTCTCGGTGGAAAGGGAGAGGAAAAAGAAGGGTTGTGATGAAGAGGAAACATAATGATGATGATGATTAAAAAAAAATGTATAAATAACTGATAGATACATCCCCGCTTGAACACCCTCCGATCTCAATTCTGATTCTTTTGGCATCTTCTTCTCTTGTGGTTCTGCAGTTCAAGAAAAGATAATCCAGAAACACACCTATTTCAGTGGAAAATTTACCACAAATGGCATCTTCTTCTCTTGGAAGTTCTGAATATATATCCATATATATATGTATACTCTCGTGTTTTTTTTATTTATTAGTATTGTTTTTGTTATTGTTGTCAAATATCAAAGTTCATTTTCATATTGGAGGTGAAGGAGGCTGGCTATCTTTTTGATATGTGATTTTGTTTTTCATGTATAAAAGGAAAGAAATTTGTGGTGGGTCTTTTTCTACATGTCTGTTTGTCGCATTCTTTGTATTTTTCAGGCATCATGTGCTTAATTTGTCAACATGCTTGTTTCTTTCACAGACAGAAGCGAGGGAAATATCCATGATTGGTAGGAAAATGATGTGCTATACATAGACTTAGTTTTAAAAGAAGATGGGAGCAGGGAAATATCATGATTGGTAGCAATATGATGTGCGATACACATGGACTTAGTTTTAAAAGAAGATTGGTATAGTTAGCATCAAAATATGCAATATTTTCAAATTGAACAAATATTTGAAGATCATCACTAACACGGTAACAACCAACAAATCCTAGAAGCCAAGTCAAAATCATGGGTTTGAATAAACAAAAACTTTTGAGCAAAAAAATAAAATAAAATAAAAAAAACAAAGCTTTGGCATAGAATGCACTCTTGATAAAACAAAAACAACATATTTTTTGCACCTCTTGATAGGATCAAGCTCTTAACAGATTCATCAAAGGCTTTACATTTACTTTTGGTGTGGAGCAAATCATTCATTGTATGAAAACATAACAAATTTAAAGGTATTGTTTCTTCTCAAACAGGAATTTTGAAATTTCTTATTTGCATAGAGAAGAACTTCATTGTGTAGATTATCATTTAAAACCAGTGAGCTGTTGCAATGTTGCATGTTGCATTATTATCGAGTTAGGCAAAGTCTTCCACCATTTTGGATCATCACTTTCACAGCAGAAGCAAGCACGCTGGCCCTCATCATAACAGAACCAATATTACTGTTCTGTTCTTTAATCAAAACCAGATAAAATAGAACACACAAGTGGGAGTTATAAGAGCCAATGATTATTTTACAAAGAAAAAGCACACACGAGTGTAAGAATTCTACTCCTCTCCCCCCACTCCCTCCCTCTGAGTTGAATATTATTTCAGGGCCCTCACTTCATGATGAGGAATTGATTAGGAAAAGATACACGTTAGATGCTACTGGGGTTATTCCTCTTTGCTTTAAGAGATCAGTCGGCAGATTCATAGAATTATATACCTCCCCTTATATGTAAAGCTCCTATTTCAAAATAAAACAATCATAACATAATTTACAGCCCCACAAACTGCATAACGCCACTTTATTTCAAGTAATGGTAATATTAACATGTCTCTTTTGATTGATCATTATTTTTTGGTCAAAAGCGTGTGTACAGACCAGATAGAAGAATATGAAAGCTCATTATTAGTAGGTAAATTTACCATCCTATGTCAACAATTTTCCAGTTGTC